>CM038230.1:19560826-20760826 GCA_021442155.1 Cymbidium sinense | reverse complement strand
CTTATGTATGGGTACCAAAATGTACAAGCACTACACAAACCACACATGCTAGATATCTTGCTTCAAATTTAGAATGTGGACCCAAACATGTTTGGGTTCCAAAAGTTAACATGAGAGTTTATTTTGTAGGAATGCATTCAAAGCAAAATCAAAGAAGGCATGCGGTACTTGGACAGTGGATGTTCAAGACATATGACAGGAGATAAAGACAAATTCACAACTTTAGAATCAAGTGATGGAGGATTTGTTACATATGGAGATAATGCAAAGGGAAAGATCATTGGCATTGGTTCTATTTGTAAGAATTCTATCACTTTAGATAAAGTTTTTCTAGTAGAAGGGTTAAAACATAATTTAATTTCTATGAGTCAATTATGTGATAAAGGTTTGAATGTAGTATTCCATGCATCATATTGCATTATAAAAAAGAATGAAAATGTTTTGTTAGTAGGACAAAGATTAGGGGCCTTTCATCAAATAAGCTTGTTAGCCAATTACTTCTTCTTATGTAAAGTGGATTGACGATCAGAATCAAATCAAAAAGATCTTGATTTTGATGTATTACACTTGGAACATGAAAATTATATGAAAGAAACAATTGGATCATGACAAGTTAGGAATAGTCTGTGGCTTATTCGGTGCTATATCACAATTCATTCATTCTCGGGCATAGCTATTCACAAAATATGGCATGGGACATATGTCGATGGTGGGAGTCTAACATCGGAGCGAGAGGTCAGACCGATCCCATTCATCATGGTCCAATCCGAATGGAGAATGAATTGATCCATTGTTGTATTATATGCCCTACTTCTTAGTGATTAGTGAATCTTTTCCTACTCGGACCCTTTGACTACTCCTTTGATATGGTAGAAAATTTTGGTTATGGTGGAGAGTGGGGAGTGAAAACACACGCAAAGAGAACGACGTGCATTACAACATGAATGAAGACAAAAGAATACCTTTTCTAAGTGGTTGATCTTAGCGTGCTAGCCACTGCTTCATTTCATATAGCGATAACGCTTTCTCTTTCTTAGTGCTCCACCCCACGGAGAACTCTGGTTGCGCTTTGGTTGGCTTTTTCTTAGAGTCAATTTTCTCTGACTTGACTCAGCTTGACCTACTTGACTCAGCAGTTAGAGTATCACTTTCATACAATGAGAGTCATTGGTTCAAATCCAATAGTAGGTAAGCCAAAACCCCTGCTTTTGCCAGCATGATAGCAAGCACAGACTGGCATCAAGGAGTCAACTGAATTACCAAAGCATCGATTGCTTCCACCACGTAGTGCCTTCTTCGACGAGTTCGCTCCCACGGATTCTCTCTTTCTTGGCATAGTAAGAAGCGGTGACCGTAGTTGCTCAATCTAGCGAGGTTAAAATCGAGCACCGGCCGATGCCACTTGGAGCTCTATGGTTCAATACATTACAAAGAAGCTAGTCGCTAGTTTAAATAGTCACAAGTCAAAGCCGGAAAGCCGTATGAGTGGCGCTTCATTGATTTAGGAGTTAAAAGGGCATAGGAGCTACTCATGTATGAAAGAGGGATTCACAAGTGTCTATTCTATATTCCAAGGTGCGAAGGGCAAAGGAGACAGAGGAAAGAAGGAGCGCTTTTGACAACTTTTGAATCAAATCGACCATAGATAGGGATCGGTCCAAAGGACTAAGGGTTTAGCAAGATCTGGATCAACTCTATCCAGGGGGATAATTCATCAAAGGCAGACATGAAGTGGCGAGCTTTACTCATTAGGAATTCTCCATATGGCGCAGACCAGGGTCTTAATTCAAGGTTTCTAAGGGTCCTTGGACACTCTCATTCATTTCATAATGATTTGAAAATGAAGTCTAAAATTCCCCTCTATCCATGAACAGCCTGACTTGACTAAGGACGAAGGTAACACAACATTTGGCTTGGGAAGAGCTCAAAAGGCTTTGAAATCAAGAAAAATCATATCCATGGAAGAGATATTATTGCCATCCTTTCTACCCAGGTATGGATCTCGACAAGGTTTGCTCTGCACCTATATGGAATTGAATCATACCACTTAGAAATGCGAGGTCGGTTGGTCTCGAAAAGAGAGAAACATGACCATGACTAGATTAGGAAAGATGAGTTTAAAACCCATCTCTGATTATAAAGTAGCAAAGAAAAGGAAGATGTGAACTTAGCAGTAGAAATTGGGTATAGAGCTCCTTTCCTTGCCTTTAGCCCAAGACCCGGCTTCATAACCATAACATTTCATTCGAACAGGAGGATGAATGAGACTCTATTGGTTTCATTGCCCCCTCCTAATGCAGATCGAACAATAGATCTTATTTCATTATCCGATTATGAGACTAGAAAGAGTCCTATTCTCCTCCTCTCGATCCTACCTGCAACAACTCACTATACCGATACCATCGGTTCTCATACCCAAACAAAGATTAGATAATCTTCCATCAAGTAGTTGTCATCCATCGCCAAGAAATCAATACTTCACATCTGAGCCATACCGAGGAGTGAGTCGCAAATTCACGGAGCCTCTCTTCTTCTTTCTTCTGAAGGGAAATAGAAGAATTTTTGTTTTGGACAATCAAGACCTAAGGTTCTCAGATTGAGATAGGCTAATTAAGCATCACTCTAGAGTGATGATAGGTCATAATGGTAAGAAGTCACAAAAAAGGTCCTTATCATACTAAAAAAGAAAAAAAATATAAACTAGTGAGTGTTTTATTTTTCACTTATTCCCTTGGCCCATTGGTCACTTCCTCCCTGAGTGTCAACCCAGAGATCGATCCCACCATTGAGAACTAAGCATTAGGGCCTTTAATCAGATAGGCTTGTTAGCCAATTACTTCTTCTTATGTAAAGTGGATTGACTAATAGAAATTAAGTGGATGTTCAAGACATATGACGGGAGATAAAGATAAATTCACAACTTTAGAATCAAGTGATGGAGGATTTGTTACATATGGAGATAATGCAAAGGGAAAGATCATTAGCGTTGGTTCTATTTGTAAGAATTCTATCACTTTAGATAAAGTTTTTCTAGTAGAAGGATTAAAACATAATTTGATTTCTATTAGTCAATTATGTGATAAAGGTTTGAATGTAGTATTCCATGCATCATATTGTATTATAAAAATAATGAAAATGTTTTGTTAGTAGGACAAAGATATAAAAATATTTATGTCATTGATTTAGATAGTTTTCATGATGTGAATTTGAATTTACTTTATTTTAAAAGCACTCATGATGATATATGGTTATGGCATAGGATGTTATGTCATATTAACATGCACACACTCAATAAAATTGCTAAACTTGATTTAGTAGTTGGATTGCCTAAATTAAATTTTTATTCAAACTATGTTTGTCATGCATGTATTCATGGTAAGCATTCTAGAAGCTCATTTAAAAGTAAAAATATTGTTTCTACTTCTAGACCTTTAGAATTATTGCACCTGGATTTATTTGGTCCTATTAGCACCACTAGCTTAGGTGGAAAATTATGATATTATGATTGTTGATGATTTCTCTAGATATACTTGGGTTTTATTTGTAATTTACAAGGATGATGTTTTTGGTGAGTTTAGAAATTTTTTAAATATATTCAAAGAAAACAAGGCCTTTTGATTAACAGGATTCAAACTGATCATGGTGATGAATTTGAAAATAAATTATTTGAGGATTATTGTGATGAACATTGGATTAGATATAATTTTTCTGCACCTAGAACTCCCCAATAAAATGGAGTAGTAGAGAGAAAAAATAGAATATTAATTGAATTAAGTAGAGCTATGCTTGATGAGTATAAATTGCCAAAATATTTTTGCGTAGTAAATAATCGCATGTTATGTGATGAATAGGATCTTTTTTAGACCAATTTTGAAGAAGACACCCTATGAATTATTTTTTGGAAAGAAGCCTAAGATTGAACACTTTCATGTATTTGAATGTAAATGCTTTATTTTGAATAATGGAAAAGAGCATTTAAGTAAGTTTGATTGCAAACCGGATGATGGTATTTTCTTAGGATACTCTCTTTATAGTAGAGCTTATAGAGTTTTTAATTAGAGAAAAGTGATTGTAGATGAATCAATACATGTTATTTTTGATGAAAATTTAATTAATCCTATTAGAAATGAAGTGATTGATAATTTTAAAAAAATATCTTTAGAAGATAATGTGGATGATTCATTGCCTAAAGAATGGAAATATAATAAAAATCATCCAAAGGAACTAATTATAAGAGATCCTTCAAAAGGAGTTATGACCAGAAGACATAGTAGAGAGGTTGTAGATCATTCAGTAATTTTATTTGAGGTTGAACCTGTAAATTTAGAAGAAGAATTAAAAGATAATTTTTGGATTATTGCTATGGAAGAGGAGTTGAATCAATTTGTAAGAAATGATGTTTGGGAATTAGTCCAAGACAAAATGTCATTGGAACAAAAATGGGTCTTTAGGAATAAGTTAGATGATTTAGGTTGTATTGTTAGAAATAAAGCTAGGTTAGTTGCACAAGGGTACACACAAGTTGAAGGTATAGATTTTGAATAATCTTTTGCAACCGTAGCAAGACTAGAAGCTATTTGATTACTCATTGCTTATGCTTATTTTAGGGATTTTAAACTTTTTCAAATGGATGTTAAGAGTGCATTTTTGAATGGATTTATTGACCAAGATGTATTTGTAGAGCAACCACCTGATTTGAGCCTTTGATTATCCAAATCATGTGTATAAATTAAAGAAAGCCTTATATGGTTTAAAATAGGCTCCTCATTCTTGGTATGATAGGTTAAGTAACTTTTTGATAGATCATAGATTTAGAAAGGGTAGAGTAGATACCACGTTATTCCTTAAGAGCATAGATGATGATTTGATTGTGGTACAAGTGTATGTAAATGATATATTATTTGGAAGTACAAATTAATCTTTGTGCCATGAGTTCTCATCTTTGATGTCTAAAGAGTTTGAAATAAGCATGATGGGAGAACTTAATTTTTTTCTTAGGTCTTCAAGTGAAGCAACAAGAAAATGGCACATTCATTTATCAAACTAAGTACACAAATGAATTTCTTGAGAGGTTTGACATGAAAAGATTTAAATCTAGTAAAACTCCTATGAGCCCATCTACAAAATTGGATTTAGATGAATTAGGAAAATCTGTTGATCAAAACTTTATAGGAGTATGATAGGTTCACTTTTATACCTTGCTGCTAGTAAGCCTGATATTATATTTGTTCTTTGTTTGTGCGCTCATTTTCAGGCCAACCCGAAAGAATCTCATTTAATAGCAATCAAGCATATCTTTTGGTATTTGATAGGCACTAGTAGGTTAGGTTTATGGTATCCTAAAAATTCTTTATCATGTGGTTTGGTTGCTTATTATGATGTTGATTTTTTGTGATGCAAAGTAGATTGAAAATGCACATCAGGCACATGACAAATTTTAAGATCATCGCTTGTGTCTTTATCATCCAGGAAACAAAATTATGTAGCTTTATCTAATGCTGAGACTGAGTACATAGCTGCTGGTAGTTTTGTTGCTCAGGTCCTTTGGTTAAAGCAACAATTAATAGATTTTGGTATCAAGCGAGATCACATTCTAGTTCAGTGTGACATTACTAATTCTATTAGTTTGACCAAAAATTCTATCCAGCACTCATGAACCAAGCATATAGAAATTAGACATCATTTTATTAGAGATCATGTTTTGAAAGGTGATGTTAATATTAATTTCATTAGTACTGATTTACAAATTACAGATATTTTTATAAAACCATTACTTGAAGAATGTTTCTGTACTTTAAGATGCATGCATGGAATGTTAGATCCTAATATTTAAAATTGTATGTAGTTTGTTCTCAGTTTTTGATGTTGTCAAAAGGGGGAGAAGAATAAAATGTTGGTTAGTATTAAGTCTATTTCATGCATACATTTAGGGGGAGCAACATTATTCATCTCTTGTGTATAAATTTTTTTAGAAGAGAAGTTAAAAAAAATTATGATCAAAGGTCAATTTGCACCTTCATCAAAATCAATACTCAACATTAATTTTTCATCATCAAAATGGGGGAGATTGTTGGCTTGATGAGCCTCATGTTCAATCCGATCAATTTTGATGATAACAAACGAATGCTTGGATGTTTTAATGAATGTTTTTATGTGTTTTAGATATATTAATTGCTAATTACATATCCAATACATCTAACAATATGTTTACAAAAATTGCAAGAATAGAAGAATGAAAGATAGATCAAAATGGATAATGTGAAGCCCAAGATACAATATTTTAGGTTATATATATTTATAACTATCTTAGAAATTCATATGAGTTCAATGGCATGAATCAATTTACACACAACTTAACATATTATTTTAACACGATTAATTTATATAAATCTCTATCTAATTAACATTCAATTATATGTTTCATACATAGCATTTGAATTGTCAAAATAATAAATGATAATAAATTATGACTATTAAGTGTAATTATTTTATTTACTTAATATAATTAAATATTTTAATTTAATTTGAAGGTTATAAGATAACAAACATATGTATGATTATATATAAATTATATCATAATATTTAAATATCATATTTCAAAATTAACAAAAATATGTGAAATTTTGTATTTTAGCCAAAGTCATTTTATAATCAAGGAATTTATATCTGATTTCATCTCCAACAGATTTTTTGTATTTTATCCTTTAATTGGATATGTTACATGACCCACATTTATTTAAAATTGAATTTATTATGACTTTTCAAACATTAGCTAATTTTAATAATGAATGCATGCTACATGCTTTGAATATATTAAGAGCCATATTTGATTATTTTGACTTGCCCATATGAATATGAATAAATTTTGGTACTTGAATCTAATATTTATTTAGTATAAATTATATTTTTATTTAATTTTAAATTATTATATGATAAAATAATGTTAGAATAATATATTTTTTAAAATAATTCAAAATGACCTTTTTGCCTATAAATAGCCCCTCATTCTCTTCATGAAAGCATTCCTTATTCAAATTGAAAATCCCTCCTGCAAATCTAAGAGAAAATTTCTTAGATTTTCCTTACAAATTTTCTCCAAATATTACAAGATCAAATCCTTGCTTTGGAAGCTTCAACATCTTCAACTAAGCTAGCTTTCTCAAATTACTTGTGTTTGTTTTCTTGATCTTAATCCCTTTTTAAGTTGTTCATACTATTTTGACCATCTATTTATTCTTTTCAATTTATACTTTTTAGTGGATTAATCTTTGGACATCAAAGTATAAAGTTTTTTACATCAAAGTTTCTTCAATCATTTTTTTGTGAAAAACTCTTGTGATAGTTTGTAGGATTTATTCCAACTTGTTGAAATTTTTATCTTCCTACCAATTTATTATGGTTTCTTAAAATATTTCTTCATTAGTATTATTTGAAAGATCATTTATTGTTAGATCTATTTTAGAAGTATATTTTACATTTCAAATTAATTTATTGTGCTGAAATTATTTTCATATTTGCTAGATCTCTCTTTTTAATTAAAAACTTACTAATTTATTTAAATCTATCATATACTGATTTTATTTAAGTATCTTGTGATCATTTGCATTAATTGAAAACATCTTTTTGGTTAAAATAAATTATTCCTTGTTGAAATTTATTTTATTGTGCAAAAGAATATTGTGAATTTATTTTGAAATCTTTGATATTAGTCTACAAATTATAATAACATAAACATCTTAGTAAGATTACTTTAAGATATTTATTTTATTATTTCTTATCAATATTAAGTAAGCATTTTATCTTGCCAAATTTATAAGTTGTGAGATCACTTTTTGAATTGGATAGCTTGGCATATTTGTTAGAGATTTATTTAATCAAAATTTATTATTTTATATTTTTATTTTCATGGTGTAAAATTTATATTGGGGTTGTACTCACTCTTTTGTAGGAGAGTACATATTATTGTAGGGGTTATACTCGCCCCGTTATAGGAGAGTACTATTTGTAATCTATTTTTGCATTTAGTGGATTTCTAGTTAGGGGTGGCTAGGCATGGATGTAGGCTGGTTTTGGGATTTGGCCGAACCACGTAAAAATTGTGTGCCTATTGTATCTCTTTACTTTACTATACTTTTATTTTTGCTGCATTAAGAATTGTATCTTGTCATTATAAAATCAAAAATTAATATTCTACTAAAACTTTAATTTTAAGATTTAGCTTTTAAAATTTTTTAATATTGCCCAATTCACCCCCCTCTTTGGGTGCTATAGTGACTCACAAACTAAACCCAATTAGCTCACTTGACCCAAATTGAGCAATTTGACCTATTTGAACCAAAATCTAATTCAAGTTAAACTAGTGAATTAAGCCAATCCAAACTTCATGACATGATTGTTGGTCATCCTAGGCTGATCAATTATCGTAAATTAGGTCAAACCAAGTCAATCTAGCCCTTTGACCTAGTCAACCTAGCCCTTTGACCAAGTCAACCTTCTTAACGCATATGAACCCAGACTAGCCAAATTGCAATATAAGCCAAATCCCTTAAAACTAATGATTCATACCTACTCAAAATCAACACTTGAACATGACTTGACCTTTAATTGAGCCAAACTTAACCCAATTGGCCCTCTTGACCCAAGTTGACCCAATTTGACATAAATGGCCAAAATAGGTCAAATCAAAATCTAAATAAAATTGATTGCAACCAATAGCTCAAGTTCATTCCAAATTAATTGTTGAACTTGACGAAAGCCATAATTGAGTCCAATTGACTCACTAGACCCAAATGACATAATGAACCTAACTTGGCCTAAAGGGTCAAACCAACCCAAAACCCAATTGAAGCCAAATTAAACTCAACCAAAGCTCACATCATATTTCAAATGATCAACCAAACCCAAAATAAGCCATGAATCAATCCATTTTAGCCCATTAGGTCACATTGGTCTACTTGACCTATTTGACCCAAATAAACTCAAATGAACCAAAACCAAATATGAACCAATTTGAACCAAACCAATGACACCAATACATTCCAAATGATCATATGAACTTGACCCAATCCTTGGTTTGACCCAATTTGACTAGTCGGTCAACTTGACCCAACCAAACCCAATTTGACCTAAATGGGTCAAATTGGGCCAATCAAACCAAATGAACTCCAAATGACATGAAATTTGGCCCAACCCACTTTTGACTCATTTAAAATCTACATAAATAATATCCAATGTAAAATGACCATCCTAACCTTAGGCTAGGAGTATCACATGAGGCAAATCACCCATGTAAGTGATCATTTCCATTCCTTGACCACTTGACACTCTCCCATTGGTCCACCTAGACTCCTAGGACACTGCCCAACCTGACCCAAAGGTGGTTGGGTGGACCATTACTCACAGAGAGGTGAAATCACCTCACCTCTCCCATTAGAGCATTTGAAACCATCAAGGACATCCACTACCTTCTTTGGCAGCCACCTCCATACCCTCACCCAACCAAACTGAGGCACTTCATCCACCAAAGAACCTTAACAACCCTCTAGGGTGGCTGGGTGAACACATAGAGTCAAATCAAGCTCATATGTCTAGGGAGGTCACCCCTCATTTCCACTCAAGCTTACACACTTGCATTCCTCAGAGCCCTTGCTACCCAAGACGAGCTGCTAGAGACCTTCCCCAAGCTCCTTTCATAATCCCCACTCTCGGTTTCCCTTCAAAGTGACATAGGGCACCCTCTCATTCGATTCCATTTTCTCCAAACTCAACCAAAGTGCAATTAACTTTGTACACACCTTCTTTGGAGCTAGTTGAGCAAGAACTAATCACCTCTCGAGCCCTTCATCTATCGGATGATCAACTTCGATCAACATCGACCACCTACGCCTTGGGTGTTGGCCTTCTAAGCTATCCACATCAAATTGGAGCTTGTGCTAATCAGTAGGGCCTCGTCTCTACTAGACAAAGCTTCCTCAATCAAATTTGGTACTGGTCTTGAGCTTCAGTGAGGTCTGCCATTAAAACTGATCCTTGTATGAAAATGCGTTGGAGCTTTTTGATGAAAACTTCCACCCCGTGTGATCTTAGCCATTGGATCCACTTGGATCCTTCGTGTGAAGGTGTGAGGTTCATTTGGAGTTGATCCGAGCTCAGGAGAGCTCGGATCACGTGAGCAATGGAGAACGAATTCCGTTCCCCCTCGCTCATAAGATGATAGATCACACACCGTCCATTCCGCCTGATTAGATCCGTTAGAGTTATCCATTTTAATCCTTTAGCGGAGATTATCGTGTCGATCTAGATCGAAGGTAAACCGAAAGTGCATTTGCCTCGGCTGGCGGCCGACTCATATTATTTTTAATAACCAATCTGCGGCGCCATGTGGAAAGTGCGTCGCGTTAGCACGCCATGTGGTGTCGACGGGATTAAGACTTAATTAGGTTTAATTAATGTGTTTAATGGCCACAACTTGTAGAAATTATAACTGATTGTAGAAATATAATAAAAATATAAATAAATACTCATTTTAATGATATTTCAGAGGAGAATTTATTAAAAATATAATTAATTTTGAACAATAATTAGAGATTAATTAGGGTTTAATTGATAAATTAATTAGATTAATTATTCTTTAATTACTTAAGTAATTAATCCCATGCTTTGTGGGTTAATTCAATAGGATGACCTCTGCCTCCTATAATTTTCTTGGATTTATTACTTAATTAATTAGAAAAATTTACTAATTAAGCTTTAATTACTCTCTTAAGTTAATGAACCTCTAATTAATCACATGAATAGTAAAATATCTGTTAATTAAGTGGTTAATCATCATCCAACAGGGAGTGGACTAATGGAATGGGATTGAGGCCTCCTTCCCAATTTATTTCCCTAAGTTCATTTCATTAATCAAATTAATCAAGATTTAATTAACTAATTAAATTACTTAATTAATTAAATTGAAATCATAATCATACGAGAGCTTAATTAATGAGATCTTGGGTAAACCCTTAGGTGTTCAATAACCTGAGAGAATCCTAAGAAAATTATAATTAGCCCATTTGTGTGGGGGAGTTATAAAAGTACTTAATCAAGTTTCCTAACTTAATTAATCATTAATTGTGAGCCAATTACATTAGGCCCCTTTCATTTCTTAAGGTCATTGCTAATTTAATTTCCAATGTATGTGCATATCATGTTGGCTCATAATTATGTGGGTAATTATGTTAAGGTAATATAAGGAAGTGTTAATTAATGGATTTAATGCATATTACAACTTAACTAACTCATAAAATTAACTTAATCATATTTCATTAAATCAAATTAATTAATAATCATAGGAATGGGTTAGGATGAGCAAACATCTCCTCCTCTTTAAATCAAATGAAAATTCAAAACTAAATTAATAAAGAAGCTTTGGTTCATTTTAAATGATTTTATTTAATATGATTGCCTTTAGAAATTAATTTGATTGAATAAATCACATGATTGTATTTGAATATTCTTTTTCTAATCATGCTAAATATTGTATGTCATTTAATTTCATGCATCCATCTCTTTTCAAAATTAATTAAATAAAATGAAATTTTTTTTATGTAAAGCTTGCATGTATTGATCTAACCTAATATATGTGTGGCTATTATCATTAATAAATTTAAATTATTTTTATAAAGTTTATAAATCAATTACATTAATTAGAGTGATAAAAGTTATGAATACACATAGGCTTTGTATGTGCTTATAGCTTAGGTGTGCGAAGTAAAACTTTTTTCCCTTAATTCATATATGGGTTTTACATATATTTGAATGTTAATAAGTATATAGTCTAGACATCCCAAGAATACGAGATTTTAAGTTGCCCCAAGAAGGCCATTTGATTACCTCATTTTCTTGGTTGATAATGACATGTACTTATTTAATTTCATTTATATGTATTTCTACATTAGAATTTGGATAGAACTTTAATTCACATGCATAAATGATTCAATCAAAGAAAAAAAATACAATCTTTGCATGATTTTCATCTTTATAGTTGTGTATACATTTATATGTATTTAAGATAGCAAGTGTTTAGTCTAGACATCCCGGGAATACGGGGCTTTAAGTAGCTCCAAGGAAGTCATTTGATTATCTCACTTCCTTGGTTTAACAACGACATGTACTTTCTTACATCTTTTACACATGTGTATGTATGCTTAATTAGAAAATGATGATCCCCTTTTCTATTGAAAATACATGCATTCATAGTCATTTGAATGATTGAATTTTCTATTTATGTGATTTGGAGTTCTCTTTCACATGTTCATATGTTCAAACTTACATATGTTTGAATGGAAATGGGTATATAGTCTGGATATCCTGAGAATACGAGGCTTTAGCTAGCCCCAAGGAGGTCATTTGATTACCTCACTTCTCTGGTTTAACTATGGCGCATACCTATTTAACTTCATCCCTATGTTTATATAAAAATTTGGATAGAGATTTAAATTAATATTATTAAATAATTCAATCAAATGAAAGAATATAAACTTTAAATATACATATCTACATTCATCATATAAGTATGTTGAAATGTGTTGCATGTATAGACATACTTACGATTGAGTCATATGCATGTTACATGTGATAGAAAGGAATGATTGACATATGTCATGTGAAAGTAATTCAATTAGATTAATCTTAAGAAGCCTCTCATATTGAATATGATTATTTAGAGTGAACCTAAACTTAGGATTAATTAAATCATTTGATAAGTCATTCACTAAAGAGAACTAAATCAAATTAACATGCTTTAGAAAGTGGCTTAAGGTATGGGTGAAAGAGAAAAATCTTCTTTCTTCTCTTTATAACACTTAGTTGCTATGTGTAATCATATGGAACAAAAGAAAACACAAATTAAAAATTCTTAAATCAATTAAATAACTTCAAGTGAAATCAACTCTCCATGTTAAATTGAACCTTTCCAAACTCAGAAAATATAACTTAGTAAGACATACCACACATGCCTTAGCACACACATTAGAATTAAGTCATCACTTCTAGTCCTAAGTTAGGGCAACGTATGTGTGGTTTATGTTTTATTTTGTGATGTAATATTTTAGACTGGATGGTAGGGCGTATGTTTTGTAGACTAGATGCTAGGCCATGATTGGCCTAATTATATTTTCTACAGGGGATTATGCTAAAGGGGATGCTTAAAAATAAATGTAAATGCTCTTTTTGCAGGTTACTTAAACCCCTAAGCATAATCCAAGTTAGGATAGGTGAGCTTGGTTACCCATGTGTAGGGTGCTAAGTCCAAATTATAAATATAACTGCATGGGAATGTATGTATGATTAGCTAACCTCTATGTCACAAGTGTAGTTAGATTTAATTTTTCTATTTTTAATATAATTTTACATTAAAAATTAGGATTAGTGCTATGGGGACTTAGGATGAGCATTGGCTAGAAGGCTTTGTCCTCGGGTGCCATGAGATGCCTTGAAACCTACTAAATCAAATAAGCAAGAAGGGAAGAAATGAAGAAATGGTGAGTGAAGAATGAAGACCCCCACAACACTTATTTATTTGTAAATTATAATTATTCTTTCATATTTTGAGTTGTATAAAGGTAGAGCTCGGCTACCCAGCTTTCCTTCGGGTTATGGCGATTTTCATTGAAGTTATTCTTTTCTGCTATAAAATTATTTGATGATTTATTTAGTTTGTGCATTAGAAATAACATGCTTTTCATAGTTTCTTATGATTAATGCTTTAATGTGTGCCTTGAATGTGATTAGGCTCTTAGGATATAAAAATAAATTTTCTACCCAATTACAACTCATAACTAAAGTTTTAAATAATTCATAACCTCACTATAAAGCCCAGGCATTAAATAAGATAATTAAAAGATTTAACAACCCCTTAGCTGAATGGTTGAATGCTTCAGAACATGCATATCATATTATTTCGCTCTTGAAAATAGGGGATTTCCATCCTTACATGATAGGGGAATGCTTGACCTGTGAGGGCATCCCTTGTGGTGGAAAACACCCCTTTCTCGTTGATTTAGAACAATCTTATTTCATCATGCATATAGGCATCAAAATCCTAAAGCCTTTGTCGAAATGAAGTGTTAAAATTTAAATAAAAATTAAAAATTGTTTGCATTAGATTAAGTTATTATTCATATCACTTATGCTCTAGTCTCTTAGGGAGTGAGTTTAAGGACTTTAGTCTCTGTTCTAAATTAATAATAGCCCAACTATCTTAAAAATTTATAAGACTCACCTACATAGATTTAAAGCATAGGAGGAGTTAGCTGGTGGCCACTTCAAGCAGTTATAAGCCAAGCAGTCGAGTGATTTATCCTCTTTTTTGGAGGTAAACCTTATGCCCATCTTTGCTTAGATTTTGGTCACACTTTGGCATCGTGCCAAAGCCCTCTAGATTTAGGATCTAAGGTAGTTTTTTTTCCTTGGGCTACAAGCAGAAATTATCACCTTTTAGGCATTTCTATAACCTTGTGTTGATGGATTATAAGCCCTAGCAATCTAATAAAATTCAACTCAAACAAAAATAAATCTCTTCACCTTCAAATATATAAAGCCCAATTATAGGATAGATTAGAGTGCTCACTAAGAAGTATCATGACCATTCCCTACTCATTTCCTTTAAACTCCAAAATAAGTCCTCTTCTTGAACTTTCCCATTTTATTTTCCAAATATAACCAATCCCTTGATAGTCTAACCTTGAAATCTTTGGAGATGATAATTATCTACTATAATCGAGCATATTCTTAGGGAATTTCATTACCTAAAATGTAATTAACTATAAAGGCTTGCCTCCATATGAAACTTTAGAACCTGATTTAATATAAACCTTGCTTTATTCATCCATGTAAAGTAGGGGAAATATCTTTGGTATATTCGAAGACCGATCATGCCTTAAGAGTCCTTATTAGGTGATTAGGTCTATTGAAGGGTGATGTCTCTATCTTTCGAGATAGTACATCACACCTTAATGTCATACCCGATCACTTTAATAAGTACCCCCTATAATTTGTGTGGTGTCCCCCATACATCCAAAAATAAACACCATAGAGCTAATTATGATACTTAAAGACCTTAGTTGGACTTTTTAGGATGAATCTTCATTTTAGAATGAAGATTTCATTTCATTAGGAGTTAGGATGTAGAACAGGGTGAGTTCCATCCAGAAATGGAATTCATTCTACTCTTCATTCTTGAAAACTTAAACATCACTTTAACCAAATTAAAGCAAAGTAAAAATGGAAAATAAATCACTAAATCATTTGAATCAAAACCATCCAATGGTAAAATTGAACAAACTCTAAATTTAAATCAAAACTTTAAAATGAAACAAAGCCTATAATAGACTTGCCACACAAGCCCTTTTTTCACACACTAGAATTAGGCCATCATTTATAGTCCTAAGTTAGAATGGTGTATGTGTGATGTTATGTTTATTTTGTGATGTAATATTTTAGACTAGATGTTAGGAATGTGGATTGTAGATTGGATGTTAGGCCATTGATAGTCTAACATTATTTTTTACAAGGGATTGTGCTTAAGGGGCAGATGTAAAAAATAAATAAATATAAATATTTTTCTTGTAGGTTGCTTATGCCCCTAAGCATAATCCAAGTTAGGATAGTTGGGCTTGGTTACCTATATGTAGGGTGCTAAGTCCAAATTATGATATAACTGCCTCAGATAGTATGTGTGTTTAGATAACCTCTATTTTGCAGGTATAGTTAGATTTACTTTTCTTATATGAATGCAATTTTATAATGGGAATTAGGATTAGTTCCATGGGATTTAGGATGAGCAGTGGCCAAAAGGCTTAGTCATTGGGGTGCCTTGTGATGCCTTGGAGCAAGTCAAATCAAATAAGGAAGAAGAAGAAATGAATAATGAAGACCCCCCATAGCATGTATTCAATTTTAATTACAATATTATTTTATAATTCTAAGTTGTATAAGGGTAGAGCTCGACTACCCATCTTTTCTCTTTTCAGGGTGTACTGTGGAACCTGACTGCACTGGCCTTTTATTCTTTTACATAATTTATACATGTTTGATTGATATTGTGTTTAGATTATGCATTAGAACTGCATTCTTTTCATAATTTCTTAATGTTTAATATTTGAATATGCGGCCTTGATGCGGTAGGATCTTAGGATAAAAATAATTTTTCTACCCAATTAACAACTTGCAATTAAATTTTAAAATAACTTTTAACTTCATCATTATGCCTAGGGCTTAATCAAGATAATTAAAAGATTTAGAAACCACTTAGCTGGATGCTGTATTTCTCAGATCATGCATGCATCTTCTATCACTCTTGGAAAAATGAGGGCCTCCATCCTTACACATGTAGGGACCGATTGACCTATGAGAGCAACCCCTCATGATAGAGCTTCACCCTCTCTCTTTTGATTTAGCCAATGATCAATTTCCATCATGCATTTAGGCATAAAGAAATCCCAAGCCTTTGTCAAATTGATGTGTCAAAATGAAATAAAAAAATTGTAAAATTTTGCATTTTATATTAAGTTATATGCTCATATCACTCATGCTCTAGTCTCTTAGGGAGTGGGTTTAGGACTTTAGTTTCTTTCTAATTAAATAATAACCCAACTATCTTGTACTTTCATAAGACTTGCCTACATGGATTTAAATCATTGGAGTTGTTAGCGGGCAGCCACTCTAGGCAATTGTAAGGATAGAAGTCAGACGAGTTTATACTCTCTTGTGGAGATAAACCCTTATGTCCCTTTCCCACTTAGATTTAGGTCATGCTCTAACTTATGCTAAAGCTCCCTAGATTTAGGGTATAAGGTTTCTAGTTTTCTTTGGGATACAAGCATAAATCCTCACCTCTTAGGTATTTCGACAATCTTGTGTTGATGGATTATAAGCCTTAACAGTATAATAAAATTTCAACTCTAATAAATAAATATCTTCAATTTTAAATATATAAAGCCCAACTACAGGGCAGATTGGAATTCTCACTAGGTTTCCAAGTATCATGAGCATTTCTTACTTATTCCCTTTAGCTTTCAAAAATAAGTCTTCTCTTTGAGCTTTCCCAATTAATATTCTAAAATAACCAATCTTTAGATAGTCTTAACTTTGAAATCTTTGGAGACCATAATTGCTTACTTTAATCAAGCATGTTCTTAGAAAATCCCATTTCCTAGGATGTAATTAACTATGGAGGCTTGTCTCCATAGGAAACTTAAGAACCCAGCTTAATATAAACCCTACTTTACTTTTCCAATTAAAGTAGGGGAAAGATCTTTGGTATATTCGAAGATCCATCTTCCTTAGAAGTTCTTATTATGTTATTAGGTCCATTTTAGGGTGATGTTTCTATCTTTGGAGATAATAGATCATACCTTAATGCTGTACCCAATCACTTCAATGAGTACCTTTTAATGCAATATTCACTATTATTGGTCATAAAGTTATGGTTAATAAAAAAATTATGATGGTATTCAACTTAAAACTAAAATGTGAATTCTCACCCTAAAAGAGAAAGACCATAGAGGTTCCTTCTGGGGCCAAGAATGAAATTGACAAGGGTTTTGAGTATGTCTTATCTATTCCAGATAAGTGTGACTCAAATGACTTGAATCCTAATTCCCAATAGAAGATAACTCTCAAAATGATAATCATAATAATGATCGTAATCCATAAAATAGTAGTACTGATGAACATGATGTCTTTAATGATTCAAACTCAGGTAGAGATGCCCCCATTCTAAGCTTTCATAGTGTCACTATTGATAAAGAGTTAGAATCATCATATTTTAAAGGTCTAATAGGATAAACTTTGGAAAAAAAGAGAGAGTAAGTAGACATCAATTCTACCTCTCTATCAGAAGATATCATAAAAGCCAATTATTGTAGTGGCAGGGTGCTACCACTTTGATCAACACCATAGGAAGAAGTAAACCAGTCATTGGATATAATTAAATTCTAAATTCTTCTTTGAGATACACCTCACAATACAAAATAAGGTCATCAAACTATTCTAAAGTTTAATCTTAAGTCCTAAACTATCTTGGAAGGTTGCCCACTAAGCTAAATAATAAGTGCACCCTCACCTTCTCTAAAGAGATAGAAAAGTGTTTGATTGGAACTTAACTTGATTCTTTCTTCCTTAATTAGTGGCAACATTCTCCAGTCATACTTAACATAGAATATCCTATGAAAAAGAAAAACAAGCAATTTCCTTTAGAGAATACAATATAAAGAAATACTAAAAAAATGAAATTAAAAAAAAGGAGAGAAAAAATTGAAATTTAAAAAAAATAAAAAAAAGAGAAGGAGAAGAAGAAAAAGAGAAAAAGTAAAGCACTAATAATACACATTGATTTAGAATCCATAGGATAAATCATGTGTACGAGGTGTAAATTCAAGGAAAAAGAGAGAAAAAAATATACAAAATAAATTTTGACAAGTCTTTGGAGTTAGATAGTAATAAAAAAAGTTCTAAAAGGTTGATTCATGTATGATATGACTAGAAACTTAGTAGGTATGCGAGCTCATTGATTGCAATTCTACTATCTCATGATAGTATTATAGGATTGGAAGTTAATAGTTGCTCCTAACCTCTAACAAAAGTTTATTATGAGATTTCAAATTTCAACTTCATATCTCTTTCTTCAAGCTCGAAAGAGGATTCAACAGTTGTAGATAAACTTTCAAATGAAGTAATAAAATCATCCTTTTCTTAGGATATGTATTTTGCTTAAAGAATTTTGAAGGCTTTCAAGTAGAGGATGCACTCTATGACGTTGAGGAGAAAATTAGATCATTAACTAATAAGTCTCAAGAAATTAATCTCATAACATAAAGAGAGTCCAGTCACCCTCCCAACATCCATATATGATAAGTTAGAAGGAAAATGCTAATGACTTGGTTAGGTCACTTTTGTAGTTTAAAGACTACTTTTCCTTACACCATAATAAAGTGCCCAATACATCTCCTAAGGTAGCCATCTACAAACTCAAAATTGAACCTATTGCTATTCCTATTTTAGAAACTTTTGACGCAAACATTTGCACCAATGTGGTGCTTCTTTTTGATGTGTATGGGGGACACCACACAGATATGAGGGTGTACTTATTGAAGTGATTGGGTATAACATTAAGGGATGATTCAATATTTCAAAAGATAGGAATCACCACCCTATAATGGACCTAATCACCTAATAAGGACTCTTAAGGCATGATGGGTCTTTGAATATGCCAGAGATTTTTCTCCTACTTTACATGGAAGAATAAAGTAGAGTTTATATTAAACCAAGTTCTAAAGTTCCCTGCTTGCCCCCATATTTAATTACATCCTAAGGAAGGTGAATTCCTTAGGAATACTCTCGATTAAAGTAAGCAATTGTTGTCTCCAAAGATTTTAAAGATAAGACTATCAATAAATTGGTTATATTATAAAATCAAATAAAGGAGTCAGACTTATTATCAAAGCCAAAGGAGATGAGTAGGGAATGCCCATGAAACTAAGAAACCTAGTGAGCATTCCAACTTATCCTACGGTTGGGCTTTATATATTTGAAATTGAGGAGAATTATTCATTTGAGTTGGAATTTAATTAAAAGGCTAGGACTAATAATCCCACAATACAAGATTGTGAAAATGCCTAAGAGGTGAGGATTTATATATGTATTCTGAAGGAAACATCAACTTGAGATCCTAAATCTAGAGAGCTTTAGTAAGGGCCAAAGTATGACCTAAATCTAAGAGAAAGTGGGCATATGATTTACCTCCACAAGAGAGGATAAACCACCCGACTACTAGCCTGCTAACTCCTTCTACATTTTAAATCCATGTAAGCAATTCATATAATTTTGCAAGATAGTTGGGTTGTTATTATTTAGAAAGAAACTAAAGTCCTTAAGCCCACTTCCTAAGAGACTAGAGCATGAGTAGTATGAGCAATGACTTAGTCTAATGCAAATCTTTTTAATTTTTATTTGATATTGAACTCTTTATTTTGACAAAGGCTATAGGATTTTTATATGTCTAAATGCATGATGAAATGAGTTATGGCCTAAATCAGAGGGAAATATATGTTTTTCACCACAAAGGACACCCTCAAAGGTCAAGTCTTCCCTTATCGTGCAAGGATGGAAACCCTCTCTTTGCAAGAATGAAATAATATGAATGCATGATATTAAACATACAATATTCAGCTAAGGGGTTGCTAAATCTTTTAATTATCTTGATTTAATGCCTAGGCTTTATATGACATTATGTATTTTTTTTAGAAAATTTAGTTATGAGTTATAATTGGGGTAGAAAATTTATTTTTTCCTAAGATCCTAATCAAATCCAGGCCACAAATTAAATCACCATTCATAAAGAAACTAGAAAAAGGCATGCTATTTCTATTATGCAATTTAAACATAACATTAAGCATTTTATAAATCGAACGTGAAAGAATAAAAGACTGATGTGTCGGGTGCCGCTGTACAACCCGAAAAGAGAAAATGGGTAGCCAAGCTCTACCCTTATACAACCCAGTATATGAAAGAATAATGATAATTTATAAAGAAATAAATTCTATGGGGTCTTCTTACCTTCATTCTTCATATCTCCTTCATTTCTTCATTTGAATTGGCTTACTTTAAAGGCATCATAGGGCCTTCCAGGACAAAGCCTTCTATCCACTGCTCATTCTAATCGCTCATAGCACTAATCTAAATTCTTAATGCAAAATTATATTAAAAATAGGAAAAGTAAATCTAACTACACCTGTAAAATAAGTGTTAGCTAAACACACCATACAACCCAAGAAGTAATATGAATAATTTGGACTTAGCACCCTGTATATGGGTAACCAAGCCCACTTTTCATAATTTTGATTATGCTTAAGGGTTAAGCAACCTACAAAAGAGAGCATTTATATTTATTTTAAGCACCCCTTAAGCACAATCCCCTGTAGAAAAATATGGTTAGGCTAACCACAACCTACCATCCAATCTATGAAGCATACACCCTAACATCCAGTCTAAAATAATACATCATAAAACCAAACATACATCACTCTATGCACCACCCTAATATAAAGCTAAAAGTGGTGACTTACTTCTAAAGTGAGTGTATTAAGGCTTGTGTGGCATGCTTTAACTAGGCTTTGTTATAATTTTTAAAGTATGAAAAGGATTCAATTATAAAGGGTGGTTTTACTTTAAATGGTTTAACTGATTTAGGAGTTTTACTTAGCTTTTTTTTTGTTCCATTTGGCTTACACCTAACAACTAAGTCTTATAAAGAGAAGAAAAGAGAGGATCACTCTCTTTTATCCCTATCCTATGTCACATATAGAGTAAATTAATTAATCAATTCATTTTAGTGAATAGCTTATTACATGTTTTAAATTAATCCTAAGTTTAGTTTCACTTTAAATAAACTCATTCAATAAGAAAGGCATCTCAAGATTAATTGGAATCAATTACTACCACATGACACATATTCATTTTTTTTTCTTTCCATCATATGTAACATGCACATGATTAAACCTTGAGCATACTTACACATGCAATATATTTTAGCACACTTAAATGATGGATATAAGCATGCCTTTTTTTTGGAATTTAGAAGTTTCATTTGATTGAATTATTTCATTATATTAATTTTAATCTTTATCTAAATTCTTATATAAAAATACATAGGAATAAAATTAAATAGGTACGTGTCATTATTAACCAGGGAAGTGAGGTAATCAAATGACCTTCTTGGGGCTAGATAAAGCCTCATGTTCTCAAGATGTCCAAACTATATACCCATTACATTCAAACATATGTAAGCTTATACACATGAACATAAAGAAGAAAGCTTTAAACCATGTGATCAATTAATTCAATCATTTGAACAAATACGAATGCATGTATTTCTTAATAGAAAAATGGGATTCTCATCCATTAGTTAAATGCACAGACAAGTTTATAAAAGTTTTAAGTGGATACTTTGCTATTGTTAAACCAGGGGAGTGAGGTAAAGACCTCCCTGGGGCTACTTAAAGCTTTGTGTCCCTGTAATGTCCAGACTAGATATACCCACTATTCTTAAATACACATGAATGCACAAGCAACTACAAGAATGAAAGAATTATGCTAAAATTGCATTTTTAAAATATTTATGCATATGGAATAAAACCTTAACTAAATTCTAGTATTGAAGTATGTAAGAATGAAATCAAAATGGAGTACGTGTTGTTGTTCAACCAGGGAAGTGAGGTAATCAAATGAACTTCTTGGGGCTAACTAAAGCCTCATATTCCTGGGATGGCCAAGCTATATACCCATTAACATTCTTACTTACATAAATTAATACATGAATGAAAGGAAAGAAACTTCACATCATACACTTAAGTTATAATCACATACATCTCCTATGTATTTATAACTAGCATTCATAACATATATAATCATTCATTTATAAGTTTTGGAAAATAGATTTGGATTTAATAATGATAATAACCACACATATATTAATTTAAATCAACACATGCAAGCATGACATAAAGAAAACCATTTAGTTTAATTAAATTTGGAAAATGATGAATGCATGATCTCAAGTG
The DNA here is from genome assembly GCA_021442155.1 of Cymbidium sinense. NCBI lineage: Eukaryota > Viridiplantae > Streptophyta > Magnoliopsida > Asparagales > Orchidaceae > Cymbidium > Cymbidium sinense. The sequence continues at coordinate 20,738,222 of CM038230.1, read as the reverse complement.
ACATACACCATTTAATATGATTGGAAAGAAATAAAGGGGCATAAGCACAAGATTTTATTCAATCCAACTAATTCCTAGGGACAATCATACTAAATAACCTTATTTAAAATAAACCAAAATTTATTAATATCATTTTTTAAATTCATGTTTGATTTGATTTAAGAAATGTGAGAAGGGTTTGCTAATCCTAATCCCACTCCCCATGTGTAAGTTAATTTTATTTAATGAAAAGAAATTATATTAATTTTATGGATTCATTAGGTTAAGGTACGAATTAAATAAATTAATTAAACCCATACCTATGTTACCTTAAGATAATTAATTAAATTATTATGAGCCAATGTAATATGCAAATGAATTGAAAAGTAAATAGCAATGCTCCTATGAAATTAAAGTGCCCTAATAAAATAAGCTCACAATCATTAATTAATTAAGCTTAAGATACTCACTCAATTACTTTTATGATTTTCTCACACATGTGAGCAAACCATAATTTCATTAACTCTCTTTAGGTTATTCAACACCTAAAGTTCTACCCATGATTCAATTAAGGAAAATCAGATGCAATTACCCTTTTAATTAGGTTGATCAAGTCATTAATCCATTAATCCATTTCTCTTTGTTAATTACCAAAATTACTTAATTATCCTTTGAATAGAAATGGGCTTAAGGGAAAAAGGTTGGAAAAGAGGTCCTAACCTAATTCCATAAGCCCTGTCATTCAGCTAAACATGATTTGAAATGATTTGAATTTTAAATTAACCAATTAGGCCTCTAATTAGATAATTAAACATTAATTAGCATTTTTGTTGAAAAAGAGAAGGAAATTTAGGGAAAAGATTAGAAAGGAGGTCCCAATCTGATTCCCTAAGTCTCCCTACTGTTCAATAGTGATTAAGGGGTCCAAGTTGTTGATTAATTATTATTTAAATGCTTAATTATTACTTAATTAAGTTAAAAGAGTAATTAAGCTTAAGCAATCAATTCCCCTAATTAATCAACCAATAAATTCTAAGAAAAATAGGGGAGGTAGAGGTCATCCCCTTAAAAATTTTTAGAAAGTTTAAAATTGATTGGTTAATTAATTAGGGAGTAATTAAGCTAATTAAAATTCTAATTAAACCTTAATTAAGCTTAAATTATTTTACAAAATAAATTAAAGATAATTCTAATGGATTCCTCTCTAAAATACCTTGAAAATGAGCCATTATTTATAAATTTTGGATTTTTCTATAATTAGTTATGAATTATAGAAGTTTCAGCCTTAAAAATACATTAAATAGCCTTAATTAAGCCTAATCCCATCGGCACCACATGGCGTACTTTCCATGTGGCACCGCGGGATTGACTATTTAAGTTGTCACATCCACAAACTGAGTTAGTCGGTGGCTAATATGGTATTGATCTTCACCGTTTTATCTTAGATCAGATGGTGTAGATTAAACCCATGGTGTAAGGCAAGAAAAATAGGTGGACCTAATGTGATTTGATCAGAGTCATCCATTCCAATCATGTGAAATAGACAGCCCGTGATCCTCCTTCCCATGAGCGATGAACAATGGAAGCCGTTCACCCTGGATCGCTCGATCTGAGCTCACCCGAGCATGAATTCACTCCAAAATCAACCCACACCTTCACGCAAGGGATCCATAAGGATCCAACGGCTAGGATGGGCTCACATGTGAATTTCCTTTAAAAAGCTTCAACAAAATTTTCCTATTTTTATAATTTTGAGCAATTACCTTGCCTGAGCTGAAGATCGATGGTGGGATCAATGGAGGTAGCTTTGTCTAGTAGAGATGAGGCCCTGTTAAGAAGAAATCAAGCCAATTCTCCTTGGTTTGCTTAGTGGGTCAGGTTCTGTCACTATGGAGCTCGGTGGTCATCAAAGTCCTTCGTCCGATGGCTTGAGAGCTTAGGAAACAACTTGGGTGGCTTCAACGACATGTGTGGAAGGTGTGTGTAAGAGGAATTTTATTTTGATTGGGGAATGAGCAAGCTTGGGTCGGTATTAGCCTCCTCTATTTCAGTTTCAGACAGAGAGGAGAAATGCTAAATATAGGAAGCTCGGGATCACTCTAGGGATTGCGTGGAAGCTCAAAATCATCTCTAGAAGCTTAGCTGAATCGAAGTGATGCATTTTTTGTGTGAATTAAGGGAGTATACCCCTCAGTTTGTAGAGGTGGACAGACAAGATGGCTTCTTATTTTTCGGCCAGCAAGCCATCACCAGAGTGCCAGAGTGGTCGCCATCATGTCCACATGGCTCGTATGGATTGGGAGAGGCCATGACAGGAGGCTCCAAGTTGGATATGGGCTGATCTCCTTTTCTTGATCCTTTGGGTGCTTAGTTTGTAAGGGATGTGAGTTGGCTCACCTCCCTTTGGTCCATGGTAAGTCCTACCCATTGTAGAGTGGGCTAGGAAGTCTACGTGAGGCCTCATTTGGAAGTTGGATGGCAGCCAAGGTGAAATGAAGAGTGGACTTTACCATATTTGGCAAAATCCCACATGGGGGAGAGGATCCAAGATTTTCATTAGACTTGGCTCTGAATGTGTTTGGACTAATTTTGGGTTGATCTAGGATGAGTTTGGGTCCAGTTTGGTCAGCCTCCAAGGTCCCATGGGTTGGTTTCATGGGTCAAATGGGTTCATATTGGGTCACGTTGGGTTAGGTTGATCAATTGGTCAAAGTGGGCCAAACCAAGACTTGGGTTAGGTTCAAATGATAACTTGAATTATTTTAGTTCAAGAGGTTTTAATTAATTTGGCCTTGGTTTGATTTTAGCTCACTTGGATTCATATAGGTCAAATGGGCTAAGTTGACCAATTTGACTAAATTAGACAAATTGGGTTGTGTTAGGTGTTGTTTCATGTTCAATTGGTCAGTTAAAAATGATTGTAGGGTTTGGTTTGAGACAATTTGGATATAATTTTGATTTTGGCTAATTTAACCCTTTAGGTCAATTTGGGCTAAGTTGAGTCAAGTTGACCAATTGGTCAAATTGGGGTCAATTATGACTTTGGTCAAGTTCAATAATTAATTTGGAATGAAGTTGAGCCATTAGTTGTAATTAATTTAGGTTTGATTATGATTTGACTCATTTTAGCCTTTTAGGCCAATTTGGGTCGACTTGGGTCAAATGGCCAATTGGATTCGGGTTAGCTCAATTGAGAGTCAAGTCATGTTCAATCATTGATTATTAGTTGGTGTGAATCAATGGTTTCAATCAATTTGGTGTATGGTGGGTTTTGGCTAGTTGGGTTTCATTTGGGCTAAAGGTTGACTTAATCAAAGGACCAAGTTTACTTGGTTTGACCTAATTCAAGGCGATTGATCATCCTAGGGTGATTGTTGATCATGATATGAGGCTTGGATGGGATTAGTTCAATCCAATTTGTGTTGGATTAGAACTTAGCTCAAAAAGGTCCTTTAGGCCACTTTGGGTCAAGTGGACCTAAATGGCTCAATTGGTTTGGTTTTGGCTTGATTCAAGTTTAGTTGAACTTATATATGAGTCTATGATTTAAATATAAATCCAATTACAATCAATTTGGAGTTCAATTGATTTTGGCTCATTTGAAGTTTCAAGCTAAAAGGGCTAACTTGTGCTTGACTTGGGTTGACTTGAGCTTGGTTTGAGAATTGTTGATTTAATTTATATTTGGATAGATGATTGCAGGAATGATTGATTCAAGTAAAAATCCATTGGTTTTGGCTTAGTTTAGGTGTATTTTGGTTAAGTCCAAGAAATTGGGTTAAAGGGTATAAATTGGATTTTGCTTTGATTTTGGACTTAGTTTTGGCTATTGGATTTATATTTCATTTATATTTGGGAATATAAATGAAGATATAAATGATTCATGAGAAAATCACTTGAATTTGGAGTGATTTGGAAGCAAGTTTGACCAAGCTCATGGATGTAAGTTGAAAGGGCTAAGAAGGAAATCAACTTAGTTTGATTTATTTTTGGTCATTAGAAGGTGGGTTTCATTTATATTTATGAATATAAATGAAGGAATAATTGATTTATAAAAAAACCAATTGATTTTGGGTTATTTTGGGGTTAAGATTTGGTTAAGCTTATAGAGGTAGGTCCATATGGCTTAAGAAGGGTCTTGGCTTGGTCTGATATAGTTTGATTTGGTTTTAGTCATTTGAGTATGGATTTTATTTATATTTGTGAATACAAATGAAGGAATATTTGATTTATAAAGAAATCAATCAAGTTTGGGATAACTTAGGTGGAGATTTGGCTAAGCTTATGAGAGTGGGTCATAAGGCTTAGGAAGGAATTTTGAAACTTGGATTTGATTTTGGGTTTCAATCATTTGGAATTGGGTTTGTATTTGGATTTTATAAGGGATTGAGAGATTTAGTTGATATTTGAGAAAATCAAATGAATTGGGATTGATTTAAATTTGGTTAAGGCTAAGTCCATAAGATGAAATCAAAGGGCTTATAAAGGGTTTTTGAATTCAATCATAAAGTTCATGGAGAATTTTGAGCTTGAATTTGATCATGGGATTAATTATGAGTCTTGAAAATTTGGTTTTGATTTTGTATGAATTTGAGGTTTGGTTTGAGAAGGAAAGCATGGATTAGGTTTAGGCTATAGGGTAGACAAGCCTTCCTAAGTCCCTAAGGCATAACCTATCCCTATGAATAACCCTTATAAGTCTCTAGGCTTAGGTTAAGTGTTCACCTAATCACTAGAAGTGTCTTAAGACTAAGGAGCTCTTAGTGTCTATAAGAGTACTAGATCTATGATGAGGAAGTTGAGAACACACTCCAAAAGTAAGGTCAACAACTAAGAAGAGGATCAAAGTTTGATGTTAACCTTATTGAAGAAGAAAAATATTATCATGATTACCCAACATTATTCCCAGTCAAAAGGAAGAACATTCAAATCCGCACATACGTCAATTTTGATGATCTAAGTTAGGCATGTCTTGAAGAAAAATTCACATTACCTATATCAAATTTAATAGTGGACATAGCCTATTTACATGTAGTCTCCTCATTCAAGGATGGGTCAAATGATGTCGGACGATGAGAAATCATTTACATTTATGATTTCCATTTGAATTTACTACCATAAGGTCATGCCTTTCAGCCTTAAAAATGTGATCGCCAAATACTAGCAGGCCATGACTCAAATCTTCGACAAACTCATTCATCACCAAGTCGAATGCTACGTTGACAATCTCATGGTAAAAAAATAAAGAAACTGAAGACCATCTTTACTATCAAAGTAGTTGTCTTCGATTAGTTATGACACTATAAATCCCCTAAAGTATACAATTATAATGACTTTAAGGAAGTTTTGGGCTTGTAGTAAAGCACTATGGGATAACAAAAAATTATCTAAAAGAGATTAAAGTGATATTAGAGATGCATCCACAAAAAAAAAAGAGGGGCTCAACACAATTAAAATCATTTCAAGGAAGGTTGTCTTATCTAAGATGCTTTATTTCTCATCTTTTTTTTGGTAGGTGTCAACCATTCACTACTTTGAAAATGAAAGGAGATCAAGATTTGAAGGATGATAAGTTTCAATACTCATTCAAAAGCATAAGATAATATTTCATGACACCTCTAATATTGGCCTCTTCATTCGCCTTTGGCTACTAGCTTAATGTTGTCTCCATTTAGGGCACAACTCTTATTTTTAAAGTTTATCACCAATAATCAAACTACAAAACTCTATGCATTGATTGAAAAGATTGAAGGTCTTGAAAAAAAAGAGGAGAAAAGAGAAAGACATCAATTAACGTTGAATATAGATGGTTTAAAATCTTTCAAAGTTAGTATACCTTAAAACTCTCCAAATCAAGATCTTGCGTCTAATCATTAAAAAACCTACTTTGGTGTTTCGAAGGATGAAAAGTAGTTTAAACCACTATGATAGGAGAGTGTCTTGTATTTCTAGTCAACAAACACTATCTCAAGCCATAACACTCAAAATCAAAATTCAAATTTGAAGAATAATTCAAGTAATTGGAATGAAAAATTTCTTTCATTCAAATGCAAATTAGAGCATAATACTTAAGAATCCTTGGTGAATTTCTTTCACTATGGATGATCAATTACCTTGATTGGGTCCCAAAGATTTTGGAGAAAGAACACTACTCATAGTTGTTCTTGTTCCATTTGCACACACCTAAAGAAAATTCAAAAATAGTAGTAATAATAGTAATAATAATAATATCGATCTATAATCACCCTTCAAAATTCCTCATCAATCTAAATGTTCCTTCAAACTTACATCCAAAACTCAATATTTATCTTTAGTGCTATTACGATAAGTGTAAGAGAGCCCAAGAGGCCTCTTATTTTGACTAGTACAACAAAGCTAGGTGTAAGTAACCCGAGCGACATCCTTTCTTGGTGGAGTCACATTGCCCCTGTGGCACCATTTCATCCATTCTTTGATGTGTTTAGGGTAGGTGTAAGAGAACCCAAGAGGCATTCTATCCTTCATCAACATAATATAAACACAAACTACACACAGACACATATTAACAAAAACATATCTTTTGTCTAGGGCTACTTCGAGGAGAGATAACACCCCATGTGGGCCTCACTCATTAGCTGTTCTAGGTTGAGCTGACGTGCTACACTACTAGTGTGTCACCCCAGTGGTCCCTTGTTTAGGAGGATGTAAGTCTGCTATGCTTTCTTTCTGACTTGACCATTACACATTGATGAGGGCCTTGTTAGCATGGTAGGCCTTACTGTGTGGCCAATAGGCTACCTCATGTTGGCTTCATTTAAGAAGATATAAGTCTTCTATGCTTTCTTCTTGAGCTAGCCATCGTGCACTAACTAGGTTGAGTATATTTGAGATTTAGGATAAGTACCCAGTGGCTCCTTTCCTCCTGACTACTTCAAGTTTGGGTCAAATCCTCCCCATGGGACTCCCTGCTTAGTAGCTACCCTAAGTCAGATAATCTCTATCTAACCGACAATAGGCTATCCCAAAGATCAGTTCAGCTTGGAAAGTTGTAAGTCCATATGCTTTCCTTCAAGATTGATCATTGCACATTGATGGGCACCTTAGATTGGTTGGTTCTCACTATCTGACAGCGACCCACCTGGTGGATACACCACTCATGGCAAATGTAAGTCTGCTATGCTTTCTCCTTGAGTTGGCCACTGTATACATACATGCTTTCCTTTTAGGGATTAGGATAACTCCCCTAGCGGCACCTCCCCTGTGGGCACTCTATTTGGATCATGTCCTTTGTGACCCCGTCTAGACACTACCCAGGTTACTACCTGATTGAACTATTCCCATTTCCTAGTAACCACCCTAGTGGTTGGAGAATCCATCCTGGAGATGTGCAGATTCACCTTTGGTCTAGTAAATCTGAGATAGGTTACGGCTAACTTAGCCCCTTCTCAGTGTGGTCCCTCGTACACCAACAGGGTCTAAAAAAATATACAAATAAATAAAATATATATTTGCTTATGGATTAGGAGAATGCCCCCAATGAAACCTATTCCTAAGCAACCATATTATCTTTAGGGTAGTGTCAGGAAAACTCCCTATAACAATCACTTAACTACTCTTGAGTTGATGTAAGTCCCCAGCAGCATTCACTCAATAGTCACCCTAGGTCAGGTTCAACCTATTGTGCATCCAACAGGCCACCCCAGTGATTATTCAACTTTAAAAGATGTAAGTCCTCACACTTTCTTATTAGCACAGTCATTACACACTGAAAGACAACCCTTAGGTTGGATAGTCTCACCCTTCGGCTGGTAGACTACCTCCTTTGGATCGATAAATCTGAGATAGGCCAAGGCTGACATAGCCCCTTCTCAGTGGATCCATCGCACACCGATAGCGTCCATAAAATTAAAATGAGATTACTCTTGACTACTCTTGAGCTGACGTAAGTCCTTAGCAGCATTCACACAGTTGTCGCCTTAGGTTGGATTTAATTTGTTACGCCATCAATAGGTCACTCCAGCAGTTGTTCCTTGCTTTGGAAGATGTAAGTTTACTAAGCTTTCTTCCTAGCACAATCATTGCACACTGAAAGGCAACCCTTAGGTTGGATAGTCTCCCCTTTCAATTAGCAGACTACCTCTTTGGATTCATAAATCTGAGATAGGCCAAGGCTTACATAACCCCTTCTCAGTGGGTCCATCGCACACCAACAGGGTCCAAAAACATAACACAACTAAATCATATCAAATCAAATAAAAATAAAATGAAATTAATCTTAACTACTCTTGAGTTGATGTAAGTCCCAAGTGGCATTCACTTAGTAGTCGTCTTATGTCGGGCTTGATTTGTTGCGCAACCAACAGATCACCCCAATAGTTATCTTTGCTCTGGAAGATATAAGTCTATTATGCTTTCTTCTTAGCACAACCGTTGTACACCGAATGGTAACCCTTAAGTTAGATAGCCCTACCCTATGGCAGGTGGACAACCTCTTTAGCCTTGTAAATCTAAGACAGGCTAAGGCTTCCATAGCTCCTTCTTAGTGTGGTACATCACACACCGACAGGGTCCATAATAAACCAAATTCAAAACTAACCTCCCCAGTAGAGTCAAATCAAACATATCAAGCAAACCGAACTTCTCTCCAGCGAGGTGCAAATTAAAATGAACCAAACCAAACCAATTAAAGTAAACCAAACCCAAATCAAATTAGTCTCCCTAGTAGAGCCTAAATCAAAATATAAATCAAAAAAATTCATCCAAGCTTAAATCCCCAACGGATATGCCTCCAAATCAAACATCAAATCAACCAGATTAGTCTCCCTTAGTGGAGCCAAGATAAAATAAATTCATAAAACAAATCAAATCAAAATAAATCCAGTCTTGACCCCTAGTGGTTTCAAGCCCATATTCCCAGCAGATATGCCCCAAATTAAATCAACAAAATAAATTAAACAAACTCAAACTTGTATCCCTAGAGAATCTCCCCTCCATAAATTAAACAAATTAAAGCAAAATCAAATTCAAACCTACATCCCTAGTGGATCATCCACCCAAATAACTCAAATATATCAATCAAATTGATATCCCTAGCTGATCCACCTCCCATAACTTAAATCAAATCTTTATCCCCAATAGATCTTCTTCTTGAAAAACTCAAATATATCAATCAAATCTCAATCCCCAGCAGATTTTCACTACTTGTATGCATTCGGCATAAATCTATCTCAAATCAAATCCAATACATGTATGATTCCCCGAAGGATCTCTCTTCATGTCCTTGACTTAAAAACCTATTCATACTCAATATATTTGACTCTCTTATGCCCTGAGCATAAGATGAGTTGCATTGAACTAAGATCGTGATTCTATCTACCTCTTAGTTTGGGTGTAGATGGTCGTCGTTAATTCTTGCATTCATTTCGACATTATTGATGATCTTGGTCAATGCCAATACGTGTGGTGTGCCTTGTCAGTTACACCACACCTATTGGGGGTTCTTTTGTTGGCCTCACTTTTAGAGTGAGGATTTAATATTCTCATCATATGTCTAGGAGTCTTATAGGCATTAAGAACTCCTTAGTCATAGAACACTTCTTGTGGTTAAGTGAACACTTAACCTAAACCTAGAAACTTTATGAGGGTTTTCCATAGGATTAGGCTAAGCCTTAGGACTCAAGGTGACTTACCCTTCCTATGGCCTAAATAAGCTCATACCTACCTCCTTAGCCAAAATCTAGATAAAACACAAACAAAACAAATAAGCTTATTAAACTATGATAAGAAATTAATTAAACTAAATTAAATTGTTCATCAAACCAAAAATGATCAATATATAAATTAAATGACTAAATTTAAGAAATCAAATCCTTAACTAAAATTCAAATAAAATATCATATTAAAGCTTAGTTAAATCACACGTTAAGTAATTTAAAGTTGTTCACCAATCTAAACCAAACTTAATTGAAATAATAAAATCAATGAATCTAAACAACATTGAAATGATATTAATCATATGAAATTAGAATCTTAAATTAAAACCCAAAAGCTAGGAATTATAAATTAATTCACAAGTTATTAAATTATCAAAATTTAATCAAAACATTTAATCTAAAACTAATAAATCAAAATACATGAAATCAATCAAACCTAAAATTTATTAGAAATTAATTCAAAGGATATTGAATTATCAAAATTTAATTAAATCAAAACATATAATTTAAAATTAATCAATCAAAATACTTTAAATTAAATAAATTTAACTTTATTAGATAATAATTTAATGAATATTGAATTATCAAAATCTAATTAAACCAAAACATCTAATCAAAAATTAATCAATCAAAATACATGAAGATTAAACAAACTCAAATTTTAAAATCTAAATCAAATCAAACAAATATTAATCAAATTAGATCAATTACAGAAATTCAAATGGGCTAACTAAGATACTTAAGGACCTTAGTTAGAATTTTTAGGATGAAGATTTCATTTCATTAGGAGTTATAATGTAGAGTAGGTTGAGTTCCATCCAAAAATAGAATTAATTCTATTATTCATTCTTGATTTCAATAAAAAACATCCAATGATAAAATTGAACAAACTTTGAATTCAAATCAAAACTTTAAAATGAAACAAAGCCTAGAATAAACTTGCCACACAAGTCCTCTTTTCACACAGTAGAATTAGGCCACCACTTTTAGTCCTAAGTTAGGACGGTGTATGTGTGATGCTATATTTTATTTTGTGATGTAATATTTTAGATTGGATGTTAGGAATATGGATCGTAGACTAGATGTTAGGTCGTCAGCAGTTTAACATTAATTTTTACAGGGGGTTGTGTTTAATGGGATGCTCTAAAAATAAATATAAATGTTTTGCTTGCAAGTTGCTTATGCTCATAAGCTTAATCCAGGTTAGGACAGGTGGACTTGATTATCCATGTGTAGGGGGCTAAGTCCAAATTATGATATAACTGCTTGGGATTATATGTATGTTTAGCTAACCTCTATTTTGCAGGTGTAGTTAGATTTACTTTTCCAATATAAATGTAATTTTGCAATAGATTTAAGATTAATGTTATGAGATTTAGGATGAGTAATGGATAGAAGGCTTAGTTCTAGGTGCCTTATGATGCTTTGGAGCAAGTCAAATCAAAGAAGGAAGGAGAATGAAGACCCCCATAGCAATCCAATAAAATTTCAATTGTAATTTTATTTTGTAATCCTGAGTTGTATAAGGGTAGAGCTACTACCCATCTTTTCTCTTTTCAAGGTGTACGGTAGAACCTGACCGCACTGGCCTTTTATTCTTTTATGCAATTTATATATGTTTGATTGATGTTGTATTTAGATTAGAACTACATTCTTTTCATAGTTTCTTAATATTTGATGTTTGAATGTGTGGCCTAGATGCAGTAGGCTCTTAGGATAAAATTAATTTTTTGCCCAATTAATAACTCGCAATTAAATTTTAAAACAACTTTCAACTTCATCATAAAGCCTATGACATAAATAAGATAATTAAAAGATTTATGAACCCCTTAGTTGTATCTTGTATGTTTCATATCATGCATGTTATATTCCTTCTTCCTTGAATATGATGGACATCCTTGAACGATAGGGGAATGCTTGACCTGTGAGGGCATCCCTTGTAGTGGAGAACACCCTCTTCTTGCTGATTTAGCTAATAATCCTATTTCATCATGCTTATAGGCATAAGAAATCCCAAGTGTTTGTCCAAATTGAAGTGTCAAAAATGAAATAAAACTTGTAAGATTTTGTATTTATAGACAAAGTCATGTGCTCATACCACTTATGCTCTAGTCTCTTAAGGAGTGGGTTTAAGACTTTAGTCTCTTACTAATTGAAATAACTGCCCAAGCTATCTTGCAATTCATATGACCGGACTACATGGATTTAAAGTGTAGGAGGTGTTAGCTGGTGCCACTGCAAGCGATTGTAAGTCTAGAATTTGGATGATTTATTCTCTCTTGAGAAGGTAAACCATTATATCCTTTTCTCATTTAGATTTAGGTCGTGCTTTAGCTTGTGCTAAAGCTCCCTATATTTAAGATCCGAGGTTGTTATTTTTTTCTGGCTACAAACATAAATCCTCACCTCTTAGGCATTTTCACAATATTGTGTTGCTGGATTATAAGCCCTAGCAATCCAATAAAATTTCAACTCTAATAAAATTAATTCTCTCTTTCAAACTTATAAAGCCCAACCATAGGATAGACTGGAATACTCACTCAGTTTCCTAGTATCATGAGAATTTCCTTTTTATTCCCTTTAGCTTCTAAAAATAAGTCTTTCTCATTAAACTATCCCAATTGATTTTCTAAAATAACCAAATTATTGATAATCTAGTTTTGAAATCTTTATAGACTCTAATTATCTACTTTAATTGAGAGTATTCTTAAGGAATTCCATTCCTTAGGATGTGATTAACTACGGAGGCTTGCCTCCATAGGGAACCAAAGAACCTAGCTTAAAATAAATTTTGATTTACTTTTCCATGCAAAGTAAGGAAAGGATCTCTGGTACATTCGAAGACCCATCATGTCTTAGGAGTCCTTATTAGGTCCAATGTAAGATGATGTCTCTATCTATTGAGATGGTCTATTATACCTTAATGGCATACTCGATCAATTCAATAAGTACCCCCTAAGATTTGCATGGTGTCCTCATATCCAAAAATAAACACCACAATCATTTCTTCATAAATTCGGCTAGAATCAGGTTGGCCTAAGGGACTGTGGTGTTTTATTGTATATGTATAATAATGTGTATGTATATGGGGCGGGGAGGGGAGGGGACACCACAGATCGGTGTACTTATTGAGGTGAGGTGATTGGGTATGACATCAAGGAATAGTTCACTATCTCAAATGATAGAAATCACTACCCTACGATGGACCTAATCACCTAATAAGGACTCCTAAGGCATGATGGGTCTTCGATGTACCAGAGAATTTTCTCCTATTTTACATGGATGAATAAAGTAGGGTTTATTTAAATTGGGTTCTAGAATTCCTTATGAAGGCATGCCCCATTGTTAATTACATCCTAAGAAAGGTGAGTTCCTTAGAAATACTCTCGATTAAAGTATGCAATTATTGTCTACAAAGAATTGAAAGATAAGACTATCAATAAGTTGGTTATGTTTGAAAGATCAAATGGGATAGATCAAAAGAAAAGATTTATTATTGAAGCTAAAAGGAGTTGAGTAGGGGATGCTCATAATACTAAGAATCCTAGTGATCATCCTAAACTATCCTATGGTTGGCCTTTATATGTTTGAAAATGAGGAGAATAATATATTTGAGTTGAAATTTTATTAGAAATCTAGGACTTATAATTCCATAATATAAGATTGTGAAAATACCTAAGAGGTGAGGATTTATGCTTGTAGCCTAAAAGAAAATAACAATCTCATATCCTAAATCTAGGGAGCTTCAGCGAGGGCCAAAGAACGACCTAAATCTAAGACGAAAGTGAGTATATTATTTACTTCCATAAGAGAGAGTAAATCACTCAACTGCTGGACTTATAACTGCATGGAGTGGTAGCCTGCTAACTCCTACGTTTTAAAACCATATTGTCAAGTCATATGTTTTTGAAGATGGCTAGGTTATTTTTAGTTAGAAAGAAACTAAAGTCCTTAAACCCACTCCCTAAGAGACTAGAGCATGAGTGGTATGAATAATGGCTTAATCTAATGCAAATTTTATCAAATTTTAATTGATTTTGGACTCTTTATTTTAACATAAGCTATAGGATTTTATATGCCTAAATGCATGATGAAATGGGTTACGGCTAAATCAATAGAGAAATAGGTATTTTTCCATCATAGGCTCTCAAAGGTCAAGCCTTTTCCCTATCTGGCAAAGATGAAAATCCTCTCTTAGCAAGAGTGAAACAAAATGGCATGCATGATATTAAGCATACAACATCCAGCTAAGGGGTTGCTAAATATTTTATTATCTTGATTTAATGACTAGGCTTTATGTGAAGTTATGAGTTATTTTAGAAAATTTAGTTATGAGTTATAGTTGGGGTAGAAAATTTATTTTTTTCCTAAGAGCCTAAATGGATCCATGCGACATAGTAATCATCAATCATAAATAAAATATAAAAATACATGCTATTTCTAATGCACAACCATAAACACAACATCGATCAATTTTATAAAACTACTGCAAAAGAATAAAATGCTAGTGCAATCGGGTACAGCCGTACAACCTAAAAAGAAATATGGGTAGCCGAGCTCTACCCTTATACAACCTGGTATATGAAATAATAATTATAAATTATAAATGGTAAGTGTTATGGGGGATCTTCAAGTCTTAATGCTCCCTCCATTTCTTCATTTGATTTGCTCCATTTGATTTGGTAGGCTTCTAGGCATCACATGGCACCCCAGGATTAAACCTTCTGGCCAATGGTCATCCTTAACCCCCATAACACTTTACCAAATTCCTAATGCAGAATTAGATTAAAAGAATGGAAAAGTAAATCTAACTACACTCATAAAATAAGTGTTAGCTAAACACACCATACAACCCATGGGTAACCATGTCCACCTGAGCTAATATAGATTATGCTTAAGGTTTAAGCAACCTGCAAAAAAGAGTATTTATATTTATTTTAGGCTCCCCTTAAGCATAATCTCCTGCAAAAAAATATGATTAGGCTAATCATAGCCTAACACCCAGTCTACGAGGCATACACCCTTATATCTAGTCTATAATAATATATCATAAAATAAGCATACATCAAACCATACGCTGCCCTTACATAAAGCTAGAAGTCGTGACTTAATCTAATGTGTATGTTAAGGCTATATGGTATGTCCTAACTAGGCTATAGAGTTAAGATTTTATAAATATGAAGGACATTTAATTATAAAGGGTGGTTTCATTTTAAATGTTTTAATTAGTTTACAAATTTTACTTAATATTTTTTCGTTTCATTTGACCTACACTTAACAACTAAGTGTTATGAAAAGAAAGAAAGAGAGGATCACTCTTTTTTATCCTACCTTAAACCACATCTAAAGCAAGTTAATTAATCAATTCCCTTTAGTGAATGACTTATTACATATTTTAATTAGTTCTAAGTTTAGGTTCACTTTAAATAAACTCATTCAATAAGAAAGGCATCTTCAGATTAGTTGGAATGAATTACTATCATATAACACATGCACGTTCATTTCTTTCCATCATGTATATCATGCATATGATTGTATCTTAAGCATAGCTACACATACAATTTACATACTTAAATGATGAATGAGAGTAAAGGTATTTGGAATTAATATTCCATTTAGTTGAATGATTTTTTTATTAATTAAAAGCTCTATCTAAGTTCTTATGCAAAAACATAAAGAAAGAAATTAAATCACATGAATAATAAAATCAACCAATTAAACAAAGTATGAATGCATGTCTTTTAAAAGAAAAAGGGGGTTTTCATTCATTAGATAAGTACACATTCACATGTATAAAAGTTTTAAGCAAGTACGTCGCCATTGTTCTATACCAAGGGAACGAGGTAGGAACCTCTTTGGGGATACTTAATGTCGTGCATCCTTGGAATGTCCAGACTAATATACCCGCTATCCTTAGATACATATGGATGTATAAATATGTACAAGAATAGAAAGCCATGCAAAAATTGTATTTTGGTTTGATTGATTTATTTTGTGTAAATGAATTAAAGCTCTATCTAAATTCTGATGTCCAAATGCATAAAAGTGAAATCAAGCAGGTACGTCACCATTATTTTGCACCAAGGGAATGAGGGAGGAACCTCCTTAGGGATACTTAAAGCCATGTGTCCCTGGTTAGGGCTACTTAAAGCCGTGTGTCCCTGGGATGTGCAGATTAATATACCCGCTAACATTCTTACCTATACAAATCAACACATGAATGTATGGAAGAAGCTTTATTTCATACACTAAATTTATGTTCACTTGCATTTCCTATGTATATGTAACTAAAGTTACAATATATAAGTATATTCATTTATTAACAAACTTTTGAAAATGTATTTGAGATTTATTAGTGATACTAGCCACACTTTTTTTTTAATTTAAATTAACACATGCAATTTGACATAAAGGAAATAATTTTTTTTGGATTAACTTGAAAGACATGAATGCAAGAGCACAAGTGGCATACAATATTTAGCATGATTGAAAAGAAATAAAACAACACAAGTATGTGATTTCATTCAAATCAAATAACCTCCAAGGATAATGAAACTAAATAAAATTATTTTAAACAAACTAAAGTTCTTTAATCATTTCATTTTCATGTTTGATTTGATTTAAGAAATGTGAAAGAGGTTTGCTAATCCTAATCCCATCTCCCATGTGTGAGTTAATTTCGTTTAATGAAAAATAATTTGGTTGATTTTATGTCTTAATTAGATTAGGGTATGAATTAAGTCAATTAATTAACCCTTATTTATGTCATCTTAAGTTAATTAACTAATGAATAATGAGCTAATATGATATGTAACCATATGAAAAGTAAATTAGCAATGCACCTAAGAAATGAAAGGGGCCTAATGCAATTGGCTCATGATTAATAGTTAATTAGGCTTGAGGGATTTAATTAATTACTTTTTTGATTTTTTTACTGTTGACCTCACATTCGGAGTGAGCTATCAACTTCCATATCATAGATCTAGGACTCTCATAGGCACTAAGAGTTCCTTAGTCTTAAGACACTTCTAGTGATTAGGTGAGCACTAAATCTAACCCTAGAGACTCAGAAGAGTTGGCCATATGAATAGGTTGTGCCTTAGGGATTTAGAAAGACATGCCTACCCTATAGCCCAAACTAAATCTTTACTTCCGTCTTTTAAACTAAACCTCAAATTTAAATTTAAATTCCAAATCTAAATCATAAATCAATTCCAAATTAAATGATTGAAACCCATAAATGAATTTAAATTGTAAAATCTTTCCTAAGCCCTTTGATTTCATCTTATGGACTTAGCCTTAACTAAATCCAAATCACTCCAAACCTAAGTGATTTTTTCATGAATCATTTATATCTTCATTTATATTCCCGATTATAAATGGAGTATAAATTCAAATGGTCAAGACTAAATCCAAAATCAAACTAAAATCCAATTTATGCCCTTTAAACCAATTCCTTGACCTTGGTCAAATCCTATATAAACCAAATCAAAACCCATGGATTTCTTCATGATTCAATCATTCCTACAATCATTGACCTAAATATAAACATAAACCACCATTCTCAAACCAAATCCAAGTTAAGCCAAATCAAACCGAAGTTAGCCCTTTTTGACTTGAAATTGTCACATGAACCAAAATCCATATGGATCCAAATCACTTGGAATTGGATTTATATTTCTATCTCAAACTCATTTATCAATATAATTAAAGTTGAATCAAGCCATGATCAAGCCAATTAATTCATTTAGGTCCACTTGACCCAAAGTGACCTAAAAGTCCTTTTTGAGCCAAGTTCTAATTCAGCCCAAATTGGATTGAACTAAGCCCATCCAAACCTCACAACATGATCAACAATCATCCTAGGTTAATAAATTATCTTGATTTGGGTAAAACCAAGTCAATCTAGCCCATTGACCATGTAAACACTTAGCCCAAATGAAACCCAAACTAGCCAAAATCCACCATAGGACAAATTGATTGAAACCATTGATTCAAACTCATTTAGAATTAATGATTGAACATGACCAAACCCCCAATTTAGCCAAACCAAGCCTAATTGGCCATTTGACCTAAGTTGATCCAAATTGGCCTAAAAACCTAAAATAGGTCAAATCATAATCTAACCCAAATTGATTGTAACCAATGGCTCAAGTTCATTCCAAAGCACTTATTGAATTTGACCAAAGCCATGATTGAGTCCAAGTTGACCAATTGATCGACTTGACCTAACTTAGCCCAAATTGACCTAAAGGATCAAATTAGCCAAAATTTGAATAAATTCCAAATTAAACCAAATCAAAGCCTACAATCATTTTCAATTAGCCAATTGAACTTGACTCAACACCTAACCTAACCCAATTTGGTCAAATTGGTCAACTTGACCCATTTGACCTATATGAATCCAAATGATCCATAATCAAATACAAAGCAAATTGAATCAAATCAATGACACCAAAACATTTCAATTGGTCATGTGAACTTGACCCAACCCTTTAGTTTGACCCAATTTGATCAATTGGTCAACTTGACCCAACCTAACCCAATTTGACCTAAATAGGTCAAATTAAGCCAAATCAAAAAAAAAAAAAATCCAAACCACTTGAAATTTGGGGTAACCAACTTTTGACCCATCCCAAATATGCCCAAATCAGACCCATTGCCAAATGACCATTTTTCCCTTAAGTTTAGGGCATCCCATGCGATGAAACACATGCTCATTGTGTCATTCTCTTCCCCTTTCCACTTGGCACCTATTCATAGGTCCACTTAGGCACCTTGAAGCATGGTTGACTTGACCAAATGGTGGTTAGATCAGCCATGATCCATTGGGAGGTGAAATCACCTCCCCATCCCCATTGGAGCTTTCTAAATAGCCATAGGACACCCACTACTCCCTTAGTAGCTAGCTCCACACCCTCAACCAATCAAATTGAGCCACATCATGCACCCAAGGACCACCATTAACCTCTGATGTGGCCAATTGATCAAGGAAAAGCCAAACAAGCTGTGACCATTCGATCCAAGGAATGAGAGGGTATACCCCCCTCATTTTCACTCAAACTCACACACTCACACTTGATGCAACCCTAGCAGCCAAGGAGAGGAATCCTAAAACCATTTCTAAGGTTTCCCAAGCTCCCCAAAATCCCCATTCTCAGTTCGATGGACAGTAACCATTATTCGATGCTCGGGAGGAGATAGATTATGCACCGTTCATCCCACATGATTGGGATGGACGGTCCTGATCAAATCATGCTTAGAGCATCTGAATAATCCTTAAAAACCACTCTTTTAATCATAGCCACCTGATCTTAGATCGGATGATCCACGGAATTACCGCATGCACTTCCATCCAAGTCAGCACTTGGATGTGATAACTTAAATAACAAATCCCATCATGCCATGTGGAAAGCATGCCACGTCAGCCACCATGTGGCTCGACAACATTAAGGCTTTAATTAGGGCTAATTAATTTATTTTTAATCTTGAAACTTTCTAAATTCATAACTAATTATAGGAAAATCCAAAAATATAAACTTAGGCTCATTTTAAAGATATGTTAGAGTAGAATCTAGTAAAATTTTTATTAATTGATTTTGAGCAATGGATTTGACCTAATTAAAGTTTAATTAAAAATATAATTAGCCTAATTGCTCCCTAATTAACCATCCAATTAATCTCAAACTTTTTATTCAAGTTTAAGGGGATGACCTATGCCTCCCTTATTTTATTGAGATTTTATTGGTTGTTTAATTAGGGAAACTAATGGATTAAGCCTTAATCATATTCTTAATGTAATTAGTGATAATTAAACAAATGATCAATAAATTAATCAATCAATTAAGCTTATTAACCTCTATTAATGATGATGAAGTGTAAGGAAATGAATTGGAACTCCCTCTTCCAATCTTTTCTTTAAGTCTTCTTTAATCCCTTCTAAGTAATTAATTAATTAACACCTCTTAATTAATTAATTAATAAGATTAATCAATAATTCAAATCATACCTAAATCTTAATTAACTAATTAAAATGATTTAAGGATTAAGACTTAGGCTCCCTTCTTTGTCTCTTTCTCCAAGCCCATCTCATTTTGGTTGGTTAAGGTTATTTAAGGTTTAATTAGTTAATTAATGAAAATAATTAATTCAATTGAATCTATTTCTCTAATTTAATCTTGGGTAGCTCTTTGTTTGTTCAATAACCCATCCATATGGGGAGATAATGAAGTTATGGTTAGCTCACATGTGTGTGAAAATCATAAAAGTAATTATATGAGATCCCTTAAGCTTAATTAACTATTAATCATGAGCCAATTGCATTAGGCCCCTTCCATTTCTTAGGAGCATTGCAAATTTACTTTCTATGTGGTTGCATATCATATTTGTTTATCATTAATTAGTTAATTAACTTAAGGTGATGTAGGTAAGGGTTAATTAATCCACTTAATTCATACCCTAACCAAATTAAACCATAAAATCAACCTAATTACCTTTTTCATTAAATCAAATTAACTCATACATGGGGGAATGGGATTAGGACCAGAAATTCTCTTTCACTTTCCCTAACTCAAATTAAACATAAAGATGGAATAACATTAAAGAACTATGGTTTATTTTAAGTGGCTTTATTTAGTATGATTGTCCTTAGGAATTAATTGGAATGAATGAGATCATGTGCTTATGTTCCTTTATTTCTTTCCAATTGTGTTAAATGTTGCTTGCCATGTATAATCATGCATTCATTTCTTTTAAAATTAGCTGAATGATATGGTTTCCTTTATGTCTAATTGCATGTGTTGATTTAAATTAAATAGGTGTGGCTATTATCACTACTAAATCAAATGTTATTTTCAAAATCCTATAAATTAATTATTATCAATGAAGTGATGTTAATTTTAAGTATCTATAAGTTTGCATGTGTTGATAATATAAGATATGCAATATGAAGTTCTCTTTATTTATCTTACATGGATTCATATAGGATTTACAAATGTATAGTTCATTTGAAAAGAACACAATATTTGTCTAAATCTATTCCTATGCATATTCATGTTAAGACTTAGGAAGAACTTCATATCACATATGTAGAATGATGTAATCAAATCAACTACAACTTTTGCATGAGTTTTTTTTTCTTGTGGTTTTTTTTTTGTACATTCATATGCATTTGAGAAAAGTGGTATATTAGTCTAGACACCCCACGACTGTGAGGCTTTAAGTATCCCTAAGTAGGTCATGTACTTTACACCCCTGGTACAGAATAATGGCATCGTACTCACTTAAAACTTTTATACATATGTGTGTATGATGTGGCCAATGAATAAGAATCATAAATAAAATAAATAAAATAAAATATTTAAATTCTACATATGTGTGTATGATGTGGCCAATGAACTTAAAATTTTTATACATGTGAATGTGTGTCTAGCAAAGGGATGAAGAATTCCTCTTTTCTATTAAAAAGGCATCCATTCATAACTCAATCAAATAAAATATTTTAATTCCAAACACACTTGTTTGTATTCATCATTCAAGTATGCTAAAAAATATAAATTACGTGTATATGTATGCTTAGGATTTACTCATATGCATGATATACATGATGGAAAGAAATGAATGAATATGTTCTATGTGATAGTAATCCATTCTAATTAACTTTAAGATGTCTTTCTGATTGAATAAGGTCATTTAGAGTAAAAATATGACAACACATAGAGTTTAGAAATATTTTATTTAGATGACTAAATATGACATTAATGAAAAAACATATTATCTTGAAAGATAAACATGTTATCCTATAATGGATTCAATCATTTCAATAAAAGACTCCTAAGGCTAATGAGCTTTTCGTGTACCAAAGAATTTTCCCCTGAACTACATGGAAAAGTAGAATAGGGTTTATTTTATCTTGGGATCATGGTTCTCTAAAAAAGCAAGCCTCTATAGTTAATTACATCTTAGGAAGGGTTTATTCCTAAGAACACTCTCGATTAAAGAAATAAGTGGTTATTTTTAAAGACTTCTAAGGTAGCTTTCAAAGGATTGATTTTTGGAAATTCAATTGGGAGAGATTCGAATTGGAGAGAATTATTTTCAAGAGTCAAGTGGGAGAAAGTAGAAAATGCCTATTGATATTGGGATACCGAGTAGACATTTCATCTATCCTATGATTGGGCTTCAAATTTGGGATTTAATTTTAGATTTTAAGTTATCATTTTCTTAAAAACTAGGACTTAGATTTTAGCTGCACAAGACTACAGAAATGCCTAGGGTTGAAAACTTATTCCTAAAAAGGATGCTTCAGAACCTTGTCTATAGGTGCTTCTGACACATATCAGATGCTCTCCCTAGTTCTGTCTTTGGGAATGATCAGTTATTCCTCTCACTTGAGAGAATCAGCCTATCCTTGACTCTTTTGGACTTAAAACCCACCTGGAGAAGGCTGGCAGCTAACACCACCTAGGCACATTTTAAATTTATGAAGTCAAGTCAGATGAATGCAAGATGGCTGGGATGTTGTATTTTTAGGAAAATAATCTATGAACCTAGACTCATTCCCTAGTCCCTAGATTCATGCAGGGTATGAAGTTGTACCTAACTAATGCATATTTTTTAAATTTTATAAATTTTGACTCAGGATTCATTTTAGGCCATAAGTATGCATTTTATGAGGCTATGAGCCAAATCAATATGCAAGAAGATGGTCATCCTCATAGGACAGATGCCCATTATATGCAATGGGTGAAGTTCCCCAATTTAAGGAATAGAAAATAAGATGGTTTCATGATTTCAAACCTAATTGTTTCTAATTGATTTTATATTGTGTTAAGCCAAAGGCTTTAATTCATGAGGTTTTGGATTTCATTTATTTTTATGTTTCGATTGATTTTTGTTGTATAGAGTATTTAATTTATCCTATTAGCCTACGTATAGGCATTCATCACAACACAAACATAGCATGGAAAGAAATCTAGAAAAGCATGATTTTTGTATTAGGTACCCAAAAATAAATCAAGCCAAATTAAATTAATAGAAATAGGCCAATGTGGCCGAGTACCATTGTACACCCCGAAAGAAAGAAAAATGGGCAACCGAGTTCTACCCTTATACAGCCCGACCTAGAACTACAAGTTTAGATCTATGAGTCTTCTTTCTAGAAAAATCTCCTTCTTGAGGGACATGCATCGGGTTCCATAAGGGACCATTGCACCATCTCCTGGTAAGGCCAACTCTTGCTAATCCTAGACCCCATAGATCCTAACGTAATTCTAAGCCCAAATTTGCATTTTAAAATTCAAAAAAGAAATCCTAAGTCTTGAAAAATAGATGTTAGAAAGTACAAACAACACACAACAGTTATATTTCACAAATGTACAGGCTTAGCATTAGTTGCTTGCCAAGCCCACTTGTCCTATGGACTATGTTAAGAGATATTTCAGCATCTGCAAGCAAACGATAATTTTATAATTTTGATTTATGACAACAATCCCTTTAACATAGTCCCTTACAAAAAATAGTGTTAGTTCTAAAAAGAACACCCTATCATCCAGTCTAACAAACAAATAAGCCTAATAATATAGTCTAGAGAAATACACCACACAGACATGTGGAACACATCACAATATTTCATAAAAAATTAAAGAAAATCACAGAATGATCTAACCTAGATCCAGAGCTTATGACCTGAATGATCTAGTGTATGCAAAAGAGGGGTTTGTGTGGGAAGGCTTTGCTAGGCTCCTTTAAGTTCAAGTTCCAATTTAAAATTTAAATATTTTTTGATTTTTAGCTTTGGTTGGTTTCAATTCAACTAGTTTGGTGATTTAATTCCCATTTTATGTTGATTTTATTTAGTTGAATGTTTAGGATATCAAGAATGAGAAATAGAATGAATTTCATTCTTAGGTGAAACTCACTTTATTCCAAATCCTAAATACTAATAAAGTTTCCAAAAGTCTAATTAAGATCCTTAAGTATCCTAATTAATCCTTTTGATGTTATTTATGTTTGGATTGATTTTCATTTCTTTTTCTTTTCTTTTCTTTTTGCAATTTAGATTCATTTAGTTTGTTCTTTTAATATGATTCATTTTGTTTCATTTGATTTGGTTTAGTTTAGTTTAGGTTTATGTTGCCTTTATTTTATTTAATCTTAATTGATTTGATTCCAATTATTTAATGAGTTTGTAAAATTAAAGTTGAATTAATCTTAATGTTTCATCAACCTTTAAGTTCTTTAACTTAAGGCATTTAATATTTTCTTTTCTTTAATGATATTTTATCTCATTTGTTTTAGTTATAATTTTGTTAAATTAATGTTCAATTAAGGTTTTATTTTAACTTATTTTATTACACTTCTTTATCTTGTTTCATTTTTATTTTGATTAGTTCAATTTGATTTATGTTGGTTTCATTTTGTTTAGGTTGGTTCATTTCTTTTGTTTAACTTTTGTCTTAACTTCACATTAGGTTTGGTTATGTCGATTTTATTTAATTTGATTTATGCTTACTTGAAAATGTTAAAGTTAAAGTTTATGTTTTATTGATTTAACTTAATTCAAATTGTTCAATTACGGACTCATGTATTAAGTTCATTAGTTCTTATGTATGTGATTATATTCTTTCATTTATGTTTATTCAATGTTTATGTTATTTTCATTTGATTTAATGGTTTAAGTTATATGTTTATTTGTTTAAATTGATTTATTTTATTTAAGTTGAATTCTTTTACTCTTTATTCTTTATGCTTGATTTAATTAATTTGATTATGAGTTTACTTATCCTAAGGTTTGATTAGATGTCCATTTGATTTAGTTTAATTTTAAGTTATTAATTAATTAATTTTTCTTAAATCTTAATCCTATGTTTATAAATTTTAAGTCCTAAGATAATGGTGGTTTAGTTTGATTCTTAACATAATATTATGTTAATTATGTTATTTAGTTTCATTTGCAATGATTTACTTAAATTAATTTGGTTTATTTTAGTTAGTTTATGTTAAACGTTTGTGTTATCCTTTTAGATTAAGTTATTAAGTTGATTTACTTCAGTTTATGTTAACTTAAGATACTTAGGTTAAGGTTTGTACTTATTCTTAGGTTCAATTAATTG
Source organism: Cymbidium sinense (assembly GCA_021442155.1). Lineage (NCBI taxonomy): Eukaryota > Viridiplantae > Streptophyta > Magnoliopsida > Asparagales > Orchidaceae > Cymbidium > Cymbidium sinense. The sequence goes on along the minus strand of CM038230.1, from coordinate 20,713,438 downwards.
CAAGTGTTAAGATTCATTAGGTATTTATTTAATTTCATTTATTTGATTTCTTCTTTATATGGATTATTAAGTTTTATTAATCTTTAAATATGTAATTACTTAAGTTCTTTGGCTTAGGATTGTTAAAAAACATTCCCTAAGGGTCTTTTGATGTTTGATTAAGATTAGTCTAAGTTATCAAATGATTTAATTAATTAAGGGATTTCCTTAATCCATTATATGATTAACATTGACCAAGGCATTTAGAAATTCAACAACTCCTAATCTAGAGATTAGATGGGTTTGAATTTTTTCTAGAAAGTTTGGTTACATGCCAATTTCATGTGTTCAAATTTTCATTTTGATTAGATTTGTAATTAGGGTGCATTTAAGGTTTTAATTATTTCATTAAAACTTGAATTAAGCTTGATTTAATTGGATTCAGTTAAGGATTTTATTTTTCGTGGATTCCTTATTGATATATGTTACCAATGTGGGTTCATTCATAATTTTTGGATTATTGGTTGATTTATTATGATTTAACTAAGTTTCGATTAATTATTTGAATTATTTAATTTATTTAATTGGTTAATTAAGCCAATTTGTGAATTATTAAGTTCAGATGAGTTTAAATGATGTTTTAATGTTCAATGAGGTTTATTAGGTTGATTTAAGGTTGTTTAGATCATTTCCATAAGTTAATTTCAATAATTTTAATTTATTTAATTAAATTAGGGGTTTAGGATTGAAAATTTAATTTCTCTTAAAATAAAGTGCATTAAGTCATCAAAAAATTTTAGAAGTGTGTTTTAAGGTTAATATCATTTCCCCAAAGTTTCAGAATAATTGGATTAGTGGTTAGAGAGTAATTAGTGTTGAATGTTTTTTAATTAAACCCAAATTAAGGAAAAACTACCTAATAAAAATTAGGAATTTTAATTTTTCTAAATTCCTCTCATCAAGATAAATTGATAGGCATTTTTTTGATTTTTATTTCTTTTTCTATGATTTTTAGAAGTTTCTATTAATTTTTATTAATTTTAAACAGTTATTTAATGATTTTTTATTATTTTTAAGTCAGCGAGGTCCACGCGGCATGGTGGGCTACGTTGCCTGTCTTTCCACATGGAACACGTGGGTTTGTCCACATGGAGCTGCGTGGCATCCATGTCAGCAAAGGCCAAAATGCGGGATGATCCTGGATCATGCGATCACGGATCAGATGGTCCTAATCATCCCTGCGGTCCTTAAGGGAGAAAAATTAGATCTTCCTACACGATCAGAGTCGTCCATTCCTTCTAAAAGGAATGGACGGCGGAGACTTCATCCCCTACCCAACCTGCATAAACTGAGAGCCATCCATTGATTTTGCTAATATCTTTTGATCTAGGCAATGAAATTTGATGATTTAAATTGCAAAATGTCCAGTGGATAAAATCCTTTCAATCCATATGGCTTGATCTCATATAAGATCAAGTTTGCTTTGAAAATGACCAAAGCTGAAAACCATAGGAGAAAAATAGGGGTCGTTAATGGAAAACCTCTGTTCAAATGATCAACGACGGTGGGATTGACTCCAACAGCTTCAGAACTTTGAGGGAAGCTTGCTTGCCAAAGGAATTGGATCAACTCCTCGTGGATTGCTCCCTAGACCAACCTCCTCCTTTTACTAGTCAGCCTTGGTGGTTCTCCGGCTTCCCGGTGGCCTGAGGAGTGAGGGAAGTTTTGTTTTGCTTTAGTTTTGGCTTATGAAAGTTATGGGATGGCTGGTTTTGCTTGAGGTGAGGTGCTTGTGTCCATTATTTTTGGCCGTGAGCCTCTCCTCCTCTCTTTTTTTCTTCCTTTGTCTTCTCCTTCCTTTTTTTATTACATTGGGAGAAGACCACTCCTTTTGCTTCTTTGATTGCTTGATTGCCTGCATTCACTTGAAGACAGCCTTCTCTTAAGAGGTGGCTTAAGAGGTGGAGTGGGATGAGGTGGGAAGAAGGGAGTTTGCATTTTTCTTCTTCCGATTTTCCTTTTTTTTATTCTTTTGATTTTCATTTTCCATTCTTTTATTTTATTGTTTTATGGCATCATCACATAGTGTTAGGCTAATGTATGGCTGCCCATTTCTAAACTCAAGTGGATTTGAGTTTAAACTTGAATCCATTTGACTTGAGTTGGGGTTTGAATCCAAATCAAATGCATTGATTCAATGGTGTTTGGATTTTAACTTTATTCTTATAATTTTGATTTTAATCATCTTGAATTGATGATTAATTGAGTTTAATATAATTAATTTCATTTAAGTTTGAATTTATTTTGAGTTTTATTTCATTTTAACCATTTAGTCTGAATATGTTAAGTTTGGTTCCAATTGAGTTCAATTGACCAATTTCAATTTGACTCAATTGGAAAGAGTTTGAATTCTTTCATTTATTTCAACTTGATTTCAATTCAATTTAATTTGGATTTATTTGAGTTAATCCAAATTGGAAATTTTGGGTTGATCCCACCTAAACCAAACTGGTTAGATCCAACCCAACGAAAATTTCCTAGGTCACCAAGTAAAATGCCCGAAGAATTGAATTAGGAGATTCCTATTTGAGATTAAGATATCCTAATTATTGATTTAAGAGTTCAAATTAACTTCATAAAAAAAAAGAGATCAACAAATGGACCCCCTATATGTGTAGTAGATTGGTCAGAGTACACTGCACATATTGGTGTTGAACTTACTGATCAGCATACAAGTATAAGCTTGGGATTCAAATCCAAGATTTTGATTAGGGTTTGGATTTGATTGTGAAAGATAGGTATATGCATACCTATACCTATTTTGAAATGTGATTCATTCTTAGAAACTTAAACTCACTAAGTTTTAAGATGAACAAGAATGCCATAGAAGTGGACCCAAAGGATAGTCTAGTCCTAATGTGATCATTATGCTCAAAGAAGATGCCATCAGGGGACTTACTCTTAATTGAGAATAGTAGTTGGAAAGGATGCCAATGTGGACACTTACTCCTATTCCAAACTACCTGATGTTTTAACAAGGGAAGATACCACTAGGGGATTTACTCTTATCTGGTTATATATTAGGAAGGGGTCTTTAGAGACTTGATCCAACCTAAATAGCTTGAGTGGAGGAAAAGGGATCTTTTGATGACTTAATCCTAAAACTCACACTATAATAGGATGCCTACTTGGGGACTTACTGCTAATTGAGAAAAAGTAATTGGAAATGATGCCAATGTGGACACTTACTCCTATTCCATACTACCTGATGTTTTAACCAGGGAATATATCACTAGGGAATTTTACTCTTATCTGGTTAGCTATTAGGAAGGAGTCTTTGGAGACTTGATTCCAACCTAAAGAAGATGCCTTCAAGGGACTTAATCTTATGTGATTAGAAAGAATGCTGACTGGGGGACTTATTTCTTTTTAGCTATTAGGAAGGGGTCTTTTGAGGACTTGATCCAACCTAAATAGCTTGTGTGAAGGAAAAGTGATCTTTGATGACTTGATCCTAAACCTCACATAATAGTAAGATGCCTGTTGGGGGACTTACTCCTATGTGATTAGAAAGAATACCGAATATGGGACTTAGTTCTTTCTAGTGGTTTGAAAGGGGTCTATGGAGACTTGATCCAACCTGAATAGCTTGTGTAACATGAAAGGGTTCTTTGATGAGTTGATCCTAACATGTACACAATAGGAATGGTGCCATAAAAGGCTTGTTCCATTCCTATGAAAGTAGGAATGGTGCCATGAAGGCTTACTCTAAACCTATGAGAATGGTGCACAAAGGCTTACTCCAAACCCAAAAGACATGAGAAAGGTGCCACAAAGGGCTTGCTCCCAACTCAAGATATGTATAAGAAAGGTTCCATAAAGAGCTTGCTCCCATCCTATGGAAAGTAGGAATGGTGCCATGAAGGTTTACTCCAAACCTATGGGAATGGTGCATAAAGGCTTACTCCAAAGCCAAAAGATAAGAGAAAGGTGCCACAAAGGGCTTACTTCTAACTTAATGCATATATAGGAAAGGTGTCACAAAGGGCTTTCTCCCATCCTATGGAAGAAAGAGTTATGCCATAAAAAGCATACTCTAATATTTATGAGAATGGTGCACGAAGGATTACTCCAAACTCATAATGAAAGACATGAGAAAGGTGCCACAAAGGGCTTGCTCCCATCTCAAGCTCTGTATAGGAAAGGTGCCATAAAGGGCTTGCTCCTAACTTACAGGTAATATGGATGAGGAAAAGGGGTCAAAGTGACTTAATTCCTAATCCTTAAAAGTTTTGACTAATAAGCAAGAGTCTCATGGACTTAATCCTTACTTGATTAGTCTAACTTGATGAAAGGGCAATGAAATGTTTGCTTCCATTTCTTGATTTTACTAATAGTCCTTACACATGAAGAAGTTTAGTGAAGAAGGTTTCAAAGAGTTTATGTTTGAAGGAGGATTTGGGTATATTTTGGACCAAAATATTTACTATGCCATGAGCATTCACCATGATTCATTTTTTTTCTCTTAATCTCAAAGTTACATATAACCATTCTAGATGTCTAATTCATTGAAGGCAAGACATTATAGGGTATTAACCTAAGAATTCTACCTTTTTGAGCTTGCATGTGACTATGTAGTTCTTTTGGCAGTAAGAACCAAAGTCAACCAATGCTTCTCAAATAGAATTTCTTTTTCTTTGTTTTTATTTGCACATGTATTCCATTTTTTTTTTGTTGACATGAATAAAAAACTAATAAGGCTTTCTCTTAGATTCAATAATCCCTTAAAACTTTTTAAAGGGAATGAGAATCAGGATAAATAAACTCTTGGATTCTCATGGAGACATTTTTGGTATTTTATTCTTTAGTCCCTAATCAATAAAGGAATTGAAAGGATTAACTTATTAGAGAAATTAATATTCTCCTAAAAAGTTTGAAATTGAATTTCTTTAGTTGATGTATTATTCTTTTAAAGGATTTTTGAAATGATATTTCATAACTGTCTTTGATTAATTTCTTATTTTTGTATTTTTGACCGTTCTAAATTTTACTACAAGGTCCTTGAAATTACTTTCAAAGTAAATTTCAAGACTATATATGTATTAATATGATTATTTTTCAAATCATATTGAAGTTGTTTTTTTGTTTGGCAAGATTTTCAATATAACTCTCCACTTAATTGAAAGTGAGGTTATAAGAAATTTTGATCATGACCTTTTTTGCTAAATTGTCCCAATTTTTTGAGACTAAATGATATGATTATGTAATAAAACATTCTTGTAAGGATTATGAATATCATATCATTTTCTTTCAATTTTTCTTTTCTAGAATTATTTTGATTTGATAATTTTCAGATAAGTTATCCATGAGGAGGGTAATCTTATGCATGAAAGCCCTTTTGATTTTGAAATGAAATATGGGTAATATGAACCCATTTTAAAAGTAAAGATTTTATCCTAGTCCTAAGATGTGGGCCATATGGATTTTATCTTTTTCTTATCTTTTTATCATTTATTTATTTATTTTAATGATGTTAGCTAACCAAGAAGAATATTCTCTTCTCATGTAAAGCCATCATTTTCTAGCTTTAAATTTAGCAAAATCTTGCTTTTCTTTTGGAGTTTGACCGTAGTCATCAAGGGACTTAGTTTTTTGAAATGACATCAACCTTAAGTTTATAAATTGCTATATCTGGAGATCATTTCAATTTATTTCTAAATAAACTAGTCTTTAAACTTAAAAGGATAGCTCGATCAAGTCATCAATAACTGACTCATTAAAGAGTTAGACTATTGATATGAACTTGTCAATTGTGGAATTAGATTCCTTTGCAAATTATAGGGTGAATCCCAAACTTGAAGATTATATAAATCTCTAGACACATCTAAAAAACATTTAGTTAATATGTCAGAGTGCCTTTTGAAGAGAAAGTCAGGACCCTGACTACTTAACAATTTTCAACTTGCAATGGCTCTATGGTTCCATAATTTCTTATTTATGGTTATAGGCCACTTGCAATAGAATCAGAATATACTCAATTGAGTCTTTGGCATACAAAGGATATGGATCCCTGGAAAAGAAGATCCATTATCTCTTTTAACCAGCCAAACGAGCTCACCTAATCATGGCAAAGGTTATGATGATAAAGTATGAGATATCTGATTATTTTTTTGTAACTAGGGACAATTTTTGACTTCTAACCCTACCACTTTATTTTGATATGGAGAACTTTAAAGTGAAAATGTCCACTTACTTAGAAATTTTAGACTCCATCCTTTTTCTCTTGGATATATTCTTTTCTTCCCTTTACTTTTCATTCTTTCTTTCTTTTTTTTTTCTTTTTTTTAATCAACACTTCGATAACATTTAATTTTTTTTGTGAACTATTACATTTGACATTTTTCCTAGTTACAAGATTCACTAAGAAGATAGATGTATTTGACTTATCTCCATAACATGTCATTCTTTATGAAATGACCCCACTAAATGATTTACTAGGAAATTAGATGTATTTGACATTTTGTCCAAATACAATGTTTGATTGATTGACTTTTTGATATGATTCAGAGCTTTAGTTTGCTTGATTGATCATATAGCATTTCAGTTTCTTTTCCAACATTTCATGGAACAACAAATTTAGTAAAGCCATTTAAGATTGGTAAAATGACTTTCTAAAGATGTTACACTTTTGAATTCAAAATTATTTAGTGGAGTCATTCAAGATTGGCATAATGACTTTCTTGAAAACTTTATACATCTGAAATCAAAATTTTTTGCTAGAGTCAAATATTTAGTGAGGTCATTTAGGAGTAGCTGAATGATATTCCTAAAGACTCAACACTTTACGATGAATATGAACATCCTTCCATAATCAATATTTTTCTTCTTTTTTCTTTCATTTGATTCCTTTTTTTGGGCTGGATAGGACCGTCTAAGAGCATTTAAAGATGTTTTATGAATTCTTAAGTTGCTCTTTTTATGTTTGAATTATTGTCTTCAATCAACAATGTGATTAAGACTAAGTTCTTTTTCTAGGTTGAGTTTTCAAGATTGAATTTTCTTGAAATTGAAAACTATTTTCTATATTTGATTGAATTTATATGGCACCATCTTATCAAAGTTTGATTAGAATTGGGCCTATATAAGTTCACTTTGATGTTGACCAATGCACCCAGTTCAACATATATTTTGGAGATTTTTTTTTGAATTTTTCCACATCTACCAAGATGTTGATAAGTTCGTAGTAATCTATCTTCATCATAGAAGATAACCCTACAACTTCTTTATAGAAGAATGCCACATCAAGAAGTTGCTTATAGTTAAAGTAGGCAAATTACATAATTATGTAATGTCTTGCTTTACTTTCATTTATTTTTTCATTTTTATTGTATTTCTTATTTTATTTTGTTTTTAACAAAGCATTTTGATGATTGATTTTGCTAAGCCACTTCTCTAAGATGAGCAAGACATCACATTTTTAGGATGACTTATTTTGCATTTTTTTTCAATGTCATTTGAGGTGGTATGAGTCTACCATTTTGAGTTTGATTTTAAGAATTTCCCTTTTGATATAAAGGGAAGGTAGGTCAAAATCTATCCTCAACAGAATAATGGACTTCATGATCTATTCATTTAGAGGATCATCATTTAAAAGAAGACCCTCTAGGGTAGATGATGTGTTATTAGAAAGTCAAGTTTGACTTGTATTATTTTATGGCACATACAAGATTAAAGGTCATCTCAACTTGCAATGGAGTCTTTGACCATCATACTAGACATTATGATAATGTTAAGTGGGTCATAAGACATTGCAAAGGATTCTCCTTAGATTCACTTTATATTGAAAGCATGTAATGCCTTAATCTCTGAACAGAGAAAACTAAGGCTTTTCTTAATTCATTTGGATTGACAAAGTCCTAAGTGATTTATCTATCAACTAACCAGAGGTAAGAATTTTATACTTTCACTTTGAGAGATAGAAATATCACCCTTAGGACCCAATCCTAAGGTCATGATTTCTTTAGAAGGATTAAACTCTTTATTTATTTTCCTTTCATGATTTGGCCTTAAAATAAATTAAAGTTATTCATGAAATATCATTTTATTTAATGAGAGATGACTCTTATTGAGAAAGTTGATTTAAATTTATTAGTTTAAATTTCATTCATTTCAACTTTATCCAGAGAATTAGAATTCTGTTTCACTACCCTCTCTTTTCTTCTTTTGATTAGGAGCAAAAAATATTCCAATCACTTTTACTTTGTTTATGTCATGTCATCTTCCTCTTTTGACTCTCTCCCAAACTCTTAAGAATTTAAGGTTTTGGAATGGTCTAAAGGAGGGTTACCTCCAAGTCACTCACTAGAATTGGCCAATCAGCCTGAGTAGTTGATTTCTTAATATTCTAGTGGGCATGTGGAGATGAATTAAGATTAAAGCTGATTTGCATTTATGTAAAATTTTCTTCTATAAGGATAGAAGATTTAAATTTAGTTCATTATCCAACCTCAGCCTAAAGTCAATATGGCATTCTTTTTGGGATGATTTTTATTTTAATCCTTTTTTTTCTTTTGAGTTGATTCTTCTTTAAATGAAATTCAAGCTTCATCATGGTGGTAAAGGGGCAATATACACAACTATGCCTCCTTTTAATTTAGATTTTCTCAGGATTTGGAACTCCTTTATTTCAACATACATTCTTAGGTATTTATTACCTTTGAATATAGTAGAACAAAGGGTACTCACTCAAGGATCCTATCCTGATTCTCTTTAGCTTTAGTATAAAGCTTAAGTAAGATCAAGGAAAATTTTTAACTTTGAGACTTCTTTTTTTTCTTGAGATTTACTTTTCAAAATTTGAAGTAATTTTCAAGCTTTTTATTTTATTTTAATATTTCTTATCCACATTGAGATGATTTCAAATCTGCTTGACCAAATTTAAGTCATAACAGAAATGACTTAGTTTTCATTTATTTCTCTCCCATTTTTGTATTTCAGGATTTAGTTCAAGGACCCAATCATTAAACTATGACAAACGAAGAGTTCTAGAACCTTAGTTCAGGATGTTGGATGGGCTCAACCAAGAATGAAATGGAGAGGCATCCAACGGAAAGAAAGGTAGTCTTGACCGATGAGTGGCACTAGTACACTGCCGATATATATAAATAATCACTTATTTCTAAAGATGGAGAGAGGAACCATTCCCTAGTGGAGTCACTAGAAAATAGTGGAGCTCTCGAATGGAGAAAAGTATGATACCACATAGAGTTTAGGAATATTTTATTTAGTTGACAAAATACGACATTAAGGAATAAACATATTATCTTGAAAGATAAACATGCTTTCCTATAATGGATTCAATCATTTCAATAAAAGACTCCTAAGGCTAATGGGTTTTTCGTGTACCAGAGAATTTTTCTCTAAACTACATGAAAAAGTAGAACAATGTTTATTTTAACCTGGATCATGGTTCCCTATCAAGGTAAGCCTCTATAGTTAATTACATCTTAGGAAGGGTCTCTTCCTAAGAATACTCTTGATTAAAGAAATAAATGGTTATTTTTAAAGACTTCTAAGGTAGCTTTCAAAGGATTGATTTTTGGAAATTCAATTGGGAGAGATCTGAATTGGAGAGAATTATTTTGAAGAGTCAAATGGGAGAAAGTAAGAAATGCCTATTGATATTGGGATACCCAGTAGACATTTCATCTATCCTATGATTGGGCTTCAAATTTGGGATTAATTTTAGATTTTAAGTTATCATTTTCTTAAAAATCTAAGACTTAGATTCTAGCAGCACAAGACTGTAGAAACACTCAGGGTTGAACACTTATTCCTAAAAAGGATGCTTCAGAACCTAGTCTACAAGTGCTTCTAACACATATCAGATGCTTGATCTAGTTCTATCTTCGGGAATGATCAATTATTCCTCTCATTTGAAAGAATCAACCTATTCTTGACTCTTTTGGACTTACAACCCACCTAGAGAGGGCTGCCAGCTAACACCACCTAAGCGCATTTTAAATTTATGAAGTTAAGTCATATGAATGCAAGATGGTTGGGTTTTTGAATTTTTAGGAAAAGAATCTATGAACCTAGACTCACTCCTTAATCCCTAGAGTCATGTAGGGTATGAAGATGTATCTAACTAATTCATATTTTTCAATTTTTTATAAATTTTGAGTCAAGATTTATTTTAGGCCATAGGTATGCATTTTATGCCTATTTACATGTAATTAGAAATGGTTATGGGTCAAATTAATATTAGAAGATAGGCTTCCCCAAGAAAGTGGTCATCCTCATAGAACAGATGCCCTTTATGCGCAATAGGTGAAGTTGCCCAATTCAAGGAATAGAAAATAAGATGGTTTCATGATTTTGAACCTAATTATCTCTAATTGATTTTATGTTGCTAAGGCTTTAATTCATAAGGTTTTGGATTTCATTTATTTTTATGTTTCGATTGATTTTACTTGGATAGAAAATTTAGTCTATCCTGTGAGCCTACGTCTAGGTATTTATCTCAGCACAAATATAACATAGAAAGGAACCTATAAAAGCATGATGTTTCTATTGCACACCCCAAAATAAATCAACCCAAATTAAATTAATAGAAACTGGCCAATACGGCCGGGTACCGCTGTACACCCAGAAAGAAAGAAAAATGGGCAGACAATTTCTACCCTCACATAACCCAATCTAGAACTACAAGTTTAGATCTATGGGTCTTCTTTCTAGGAAAATCTCCTTCTTAAGGGACATCCATCAAGCTCCATAGGGGACCACTGCACCATCTCCTGGTAGGGTCAGCTCTTATTAATTTTATACCCCATAGATCCTAACCTTATTCTAAGTTTAAATTTACATTTTAAAATTCTAAAAAGAAATCCTAAGCCCTGCAAAATAGATGTTAGGAAATATAAACAGCACACAACAGTTATATTTCATAAACATACGAGCTTAGCATTAGTTGCTTGCCAAGCCCACATGTCCTATGGACTATGTTAATGGATATTTCAGCACCTGCAAGCAAATGTTAATTTTATAATTTTGATTTATGACTGCGATCCCTACAACACAGTCCCCTGTAGAAAATAATATTAGTTTTAAAAAGAACATCATGCCATCCAGCCTAACGAACAAACAAGCCTAGACATCCAGTCTAAAGCAATACACATCACAGACATGTGAAGCACATCACAACATATCAAATAAAATCAAAGAAAATCACAGAATGATCTAACCAAGATCTAGAGTTTGTGACCTAAATGATCTAGTGTGTGTAAAAGAGGGGTTTGTGTGGCAAGGCTTTACTAGACTCCTTTAAGTTCAAGTTCCAATTTAAAATTTAATTTTTTTTATTTTTACCTTTGGTTGGTTTCAATTCAACTGGTTTAGTGATTTAATTCCTATTTTATGTTCATTTTATTTGGTTGAAGTAATGTTTAGGTTTTCAAGAATGAGAAATAGAATGAATTTCATTTTTAGGTGAAACTCACTTTATTCCACATCCTAAATCCTATTAATTTTTCAAAATTCTAACTAAGATCCTTAAGTATCTTAATTAATCCTTTTGATGTTATTTATTTATGGATTGATTTTCATTTCTTTTCTTTACTTTTTGCAATTTAGATTCATTTAGTTTGTTCTTTTAATATGATTCATTTTGTTTCATTTGATTTGATTTACTTTAGTTTAGGTTTATATTGACTTTATTTTATTTAATCTTAATTGATTTGATTCCAATTATTTAATGAGTTTATAAAATTAAAGTTGAGTTATTCTTAATGTTTTGTGAACCGTTAAGTTCTTTAACTTAAGGTATTTAATATTTTGTTTTCTTTAATGATATTTTATCTCATTTGTTTTAGTTATAATTTTGTTAACTTAAAGTTTAATTAAGGTTTAAGTTTAACTTATTTTTTTCACTTCTTTAGGTTGATTCATTTTTATTTTGATTAGTTCAATTTTATTTGTGTTGGTTTCATTTTATTTAGGTTGGTTCATCTCTTTCGTTTGACTTTTGTCTTGACTTTATGTTAGGTTTCGTTAAGCTGATTTTATTTAATTTGATTTATGCTTACTTGAAAATGGTTAGGTTAAAGTTTATGTTTTATTAATTTAACTTAATCCAAATTGATCAATTATGGATTCATGTATTAAGTTTATTAGTTTTTATGTATGTGATTATATTCATTCATTTATGTTTATTCAATGTTTATGTTATTTTCATTTGATTTAATGGTTTAAGTTATATGCTTATTTGTTTACATTACTTTATTTTATTTAAGTTGAATTCTTTTATTCTTTATTCTTTATGTTTGATTTATTTAATTTGTTTATGTGTTTACTTGTCCTAAGATTTGATTAGATTTTCATTTGATTTAGTTTAAGTTTAAGTTGTTTATTAATTATTTTTTCTTAAATCTTAATCCTATGTTTATAAATTTTAAGTCCTAAGATAATGTTGATTTAGTTTATGTTAAAAGTTTGTGTTATCCTTTTAGATTAAGTTAAGATACTTAGGTTAAGGTTTGTACTTATTCTTAAGTTGAATTAACTGCAAGTGTTAAGATTTATTAGGTATTTATTTAATTTCATTTATTTCATGTCTTCTTTATATGGATTATTAAGTTTTATTAATCCTTAAATATGTAATTATTTAAGTTCTTTGGCTTAGGATTGTTAATAAACATTCCCTAAGGGTCTTCTGATGTTTGATTAAGTTTAGTCTGCGTTATCAAATGATTTATTGAATTAAGGGATTTCCTTAATCCATTACATGATTAACATTGACCTAGGGATTTAGAAATTCAACAACTCCTAATCCAGAGATTAATTTGGTTTGAAAATTTTCTCGCAAGCGAGGATACATGCCATTTCCATGTATTCAACGTTTCATGTTGATTAGATTTGTAATTAGGGTGTAATTAAGGTTCTAATTATTTTATTAAAACCTGAATTAAGCTTAATTTAATTAGCTACAGTTAAGGATTTTATTTTTTATGAATTCCTTATTGAAATATGTTTCCAATGAGGGTTCATTCATAATTTTTATATTATTGGTTGATTTATTATGATTTAATTAAGTTCTAGTTAATTATTTAAATTATTTAATTCATTTAATTGATTAATTAATCCAATTTGTGATTTATTAAGTTCAGATGAGTTTTAATGATGTTTTAATATTTAATGAGGTTTATTAGGTTGATTTAAGGTTGTTTAGGTCATTTTCATAATTTAATTTCATTAATTTTAATTTATTTAATTAAATTAGGGGTTTAGGAATGAAAAATTCATTTCTCTTAAAATATAGTGCATTAAATCATCAAAACGTTTTAGAGAGTGTGTTTTGGGGTCAATTTCATTTCCCCAAAGTTTCATATTAATTAGATTAGTGGTTAGAGAGTAATTAAAGTTTAATATTTTTAATTAAACTCAAATTAAGGTAAAACTACCAAATAAAAATTGGGGATTTTAATTTTTATGGATTCCTCTAATCAAGATAAATCCATAGAGCCTTTAGTTAGAATTTTCTAATTTTTATTTATTTATTTATGATTTTTAAAATTTTATGTAAATTTTTATTAATTTAAAACTGTATTTAATGGTTTTTAACCATTTTTAAGTGAGCGGGGTCCACACAGTGCGGCGGGCCGCGGGGCATGCTTGCATGGCACATCTTGCCTCGTGGCACATGTGGGTTGGTCCACGTTGAGCGTGTGGTGTTAACGTCAACAAAGGCCAAAATGCGGGATGATCTTAGAACGTCCAATCGTGGATGAGATGGTCCGGATCATCCCCGTGGTCCTTAAAGGAGAAAAATCAGATTGTCCTATGTGATTAGAGCCATCCGTTCCTTTCAAAAGGAACGGATGATGGAGACTTTATCCTCTACCCAACTTGCATAAATCGAGAGGCCTCCAATGATTTTGGCTAATATCTTTTGATCTAGGCAATGAAATTCGATGATTTAAATTGTAAACATCTAGTGGATGAAATCCTTTCAATCCATACGGCTTAATATCACTTGAGATTAAGTTTGTTTTGAAAACAACCAAAGCTAAAAACCATGGGAGAAAAATAGGGGTCGTTAATGGCAAACCTCCATTCAGGCGATCAACGTTGGTGGGATCGACTCCAATAGCTTCGAAACTTGAAAGGTAGCTTGCTTGCCAAAGGAATTGGATCAACAACTTATGGATTGCTCTCTAGACCAAGCTTCTCCTTCTACCCGTTAGCCTTGGTGGTTCTCTAGCTTCCCGGCAATGTGAGGAGTGAGGGAAGTTTCGCTTTGCTTTGGTTTTGGCTTGTGAAGGTTATGGGATGGCAGGTGAGGTGCTTGTGTCAATTCTTTTTGGCCATGAGCCTCTCTTCCTCTTTTTTTTTTCTTTCTCTTCTCCTTCCTTTTTTTCTTAGCTTGGGAGAAGACCACTCCTTTTGCTTGCTTGATTGCTTGATTGCCTGCCTTCACTTGAAGGCAGCCTTCTCGTAAGAGGTGGCTTAAGAGGTGGAGTGGGATGAGGTGGGAAGAGGGGAGTTTGCATTTTTCTTCTTCCCATTTTCCTTTTTTATGTTCTTTTGATTTTCATTTTCCATTGTTTTATTTTATTATTTTATGGCATCATCACATAGTATTAGACTAATGTATGGCTACCCAATTTTGAATTCATGAGGATTTGAGTTTAAACTTGAATCCATTGACTTGGGCTGGGGTTTGAATCCAAATTAAGTGCATTGATTCAATAGTGTTTGGATTTTGACTTTATTCTTAGAATTTTGATTTTAATCATCTTGAAATGATGGTTAATTGAATTTAATTGAGTTAATTTCATTTAATTTTGAATTGATTTTGAGTTTTATTTCATTTAGTCTAAATAGGTTAAGTTTGGTTCCAATTGAGTTCAAGTGACCAATTTGACTCATTTGGAAAGAGTTTGAATTCTTTCATTTGTTTCAATTTGATTTCAATTCAATATAATTTGGATTTATTTGAGTTAATCCAAACTAGAAATTTTGGGTTGATCCCACCTAAACCAAATAGGTTAGATCCAACCTAAGGAAAATTCTGTAGGTCGCCAAGTAAAATTTCCTATGCATTGAATTAGGAAATTTCTATTCGAGATTAGGATATCCTAATTATTGATTAAAGAGTTCAAATTAACCTCATGCAAAAATGATGTCAACAGTCAAATTGAATCAAACCAAGACTTGAGTTAGGATCAAATCATATTTTGAAGAGTTTTGGTTCAATTAGTTTTGATTAATTTGACTTAGGTTTGAATTTGACTCATTTGGATTCAAAAGGGTCAAATGGGTCAAGTTGGCCAATTTGACTAATTTGACCAAATTGAGTTGGGTTAAGTGTTGGTTCATGTTCAATTGGTTAATTGAAAATGATTGTAGGCTTTGGTTTGGTTTAACTTAGAATTAATTTAGATTTGGGCCAATTTGACCCTTTAGGATAATTTGGGCTAGGTTGGGTCAAGTTGACCAATTAGTTAAATTGGGCTCAATCATGGCCTTGGTCAAGTTCAAGAAGTGATTTGGAATGAACTTGAGCCATTAGTTGCTATCAATTTGGATCAAATCATGATTTGACCTATTTTATCCTTTGAGGCCAATTTGGGTCAACTTAGGTCAAATGGCCAATTGAAGTTCGTTTAGCTCAATTGATGGTTTGGTCATGTTTAATCATTGATCAGGAGTGGGTTTGAGTTAATAGTTTCAATCAATTTGTCATATGGTGGGTTTGGCTAGTTTAGGTTTCATTTGGGCTAAGAGTTGACTTGGTCAAAGGACTAAGTTGACTTGGTTTGACCCAATTCAAGATAATTGGTCACCTTAGGATGATTGTTGATCATGATATGAGGTTTGGATGGGCTTAGTTCAATCTAATTTGGGTTGGATTAGAACTTGGCACAAAAAAGTCTTTTAGGTCACTTTGGGTCAAGTAGACCTAAATGGGTCAATTGGATTGATCATGACTTGATTCATGTTTAATTGAACTCACATTTGAGTCTAGGATGAAAATATAAATCCATTTGCAATTGGTTTAGAGTCAAATGAATTTTGGTTCATATGATAATTTTAAGTCAAAATTATGGGCTTAACTTGGGCTGACTGGGTTTGGATTGATAATTATAGTTTGTGTTTATATTTGGGTAAGTGATTGAAGGGATGATTGAATCATGAGAAAATCCATGGGTTTTGGGTTGATTTGGGTGCCATTTTGCCAAGTTCAAGAATTTATCTAGAAAGGCTAAAATTTTAAATTTGATTTGATTTAAGTTTGGTTTTAGCCACTTAGATGTATATTTCATTCATATTTGTGAATATAAATGATGATATAAATGATTCATGAGAAAATCACTTGAGTTTGGAGTGATTTGGAAGCAAATTTGACTAAATTTTAGGATATATGTCAAAAGGGCTTAAGTAGAGAATTGATTTGGTTTGGTTTAGTTTGATTTGATTTGAATGGTTTGAATTTAGATTTCATTTATATTTGTTAATATAACTGAAGGAATGATTGATTTATAAAGAAATCAACCAAATTTGATTTGGTTTAAAGGTGATTTTGGTGAAGATTATGAAGGTGGTTCATATGGCTTAGGAAGGGATTTTTGGAGTTTGAATTTAATCATGGGTTTCAATCATTTGGAGTTGGATTTGTTTTGAAATTTGGGTTGGGATTTGATTTGAAATTGAACTTAATATTTGAAAAATCAATTGAATTGTGGTTGGTTTGAATTTTCTTAAGGCTAAGTCCATAAGATAAAATCAAAGGGCTTAGAAAGGGATTTGGAATTTGAATTTAATCATGGGTTTCAATCATTTGGAGTTGGGATTGGATTTATGATCTTGGATTTGAATTTAAGATTGGTTTGAAAAAAAAAATCAAGGATTGGGTTTAAGGCTATAAGGTTGGCAAGTCTTTCTAAATTCCTAAGGCATAATCTCTTTCTATGACTAACCCTTCCAAGTCTTTAAGCTTAGGTTAAATGTTCACATAGTCACTAGAAGTGTCTTAAGACTAAAGAGCTCTTAGTGTCTACAAGAGTCCTAGATCTATGATGGGGAAGTTGAGTGCTCACTCCAAAAGTGAGGTCAATAAAGGGCTCCCAATAGGTGTGGTGTAACTGACTAGGCGCATTGCATGTATTCAGTGCCATAGGGGGCATTATCTCACATCAAAATAGCCCTGATAAAAGATATGTGTTTATTTTATATGTGGTTTTGTGTAGTTTGTGTTGGTGTTGTGTTGCTAAATAATAGGATGCCTCTTGGGTTCCTTACACCTACCCTAAACACATCGTAGTAGATTCGCAAGTAAAGATTTTTCTAATCAATATGAAGAGATAGAATTTGAATTGAAATGAAGTTTTATTAATAATTACTTTCAAATAGGACTTATTGATAATATATCTTTAGAAAGAGCCTATTGATTGGAAGCATAGGGCACTCTCCTTTACAATTTATAAGTTGATAGGATCGTCCTTGGTAGACCTTTTCTATGGCAAAAGGGCCTTCCCAAGTGGATTCAAACATGTCTCCCATCTTTCGATGGGCAACAATTAGTCTCCTTATAACTAAAATAAGCTCTCCTACTTGAAAAGTACTAGGGTGACCATCTTGTTATGAGCTTGAATTAGTTTGGCTTTATACAACTCGAGGTTCTAGCATGCCCAGAGGTATCTCTCCTCCAAACCTTCGAGCTCTTCTAACCGTAACTTAGCGTTCTGCGTCATTGTGATTTTACTACCCACAGCTATCCTTGATGATGGGAGTTGGACTTCCAATGGTAGAATTGCTTCAAACCCATACACTAAGGAGAATGGGGTAGAGTGTGTTGGAGTCCTGTATGTGGTACGGTATGCCCACAAGGCTTCAACTAACTGCTCATGCCACTACCTCTTATTGTCGTCAAATATCTTCTTTAATATCTGGATGAGAGTTTTGTTGAAGGCTTCTGCTAAGCAATTTGCCCTCAGGAAATAGATGTGGAATATCTTCAATCTATGTTGTGTCTCCGGGCAAAGCTATTGATTTTAGTGCTCTTGAATGTAGTACCATTATTAGATATAATTCATCGAGGCACCCCGAACCTATATACGATATGGTTCCTAAAAAATTGGAGCATATGCTGAGTTGTGACATCTCTGAGTGGATTCACCTCCACCCACTTGGAAAAGTAGTCGGTGCAGCTAGAATGAACCTATGACCCTTAGAAGAATGAGGATCAATCAGACCCACTATGTCGCTACTCCAACACTTGAATGGCCATGAGGCCAATGTTGGATGTAGAATATTTGGTGGTTGGTGTAAGACCACACCATGCACTTGACATTGGTGGCATCTCCTAGCTATATCCATATAGTCTATGATCATCGAAGGCTAATAGTATCCTAGTCTCTTGATCTTGGCTTTCATCTTCGGATTGGATTGGTGAGCTCCGCATAAACCTAAGTGTACCTCGGTCACGGTCTTACAGGCTTCGTGTTTGTCCATACAACATAATCACATATGATTAAAGGACTACCTGTACAAGGTGCCATCCTCGAGAGTGTATGAGAGAGCTCTCTACTTCACTTGATGGGCTAATGACTTCTCTTGAGGTAGTTTTCATGTATTTAGATAATCCATGAATGGTTTCCTCCAATTTGAGTCCTCATCCATTTTGGCAATGGTAATCTCCCCTTTAAGAGAGAGTCTCTCAATGAGTTCAGTATCAACAAGGGATAAGACTTGTCTATTTTGGACCTTTATTAGAATGGACTCATCTTCCGGACGTGCTAGCTCCTTGGCAAACTTAGCCAATGTATGCGCTACTACGTTTTCTCCTTGAGGGATATTGTAGATGGTAACCTCTGGGATTTGGACCAATAACTCCATGGTATATTCATGGTAATGATGGAGCTTAGGCTTTAGAACTTTGTAAGACCCAATAATTTGGTTGATAACTAGTCAAAAATCCCCAAAGATGTTGATACTCTAGACGCATAATGTAATGGCTAACTCCAGATTGATAATCAAAGCCTCATATTCAGCTTCACTATTGGTGCATGGATTGGACAAATATTATGAGAATCTTTTTATATCGCGGTCTGGAGTTAGGAGAACTATTCCTACCCCTGTTATTTCTAGAAGAGTAGATCATGGTTCTTCTCTCTTTTGAAAAGAAGCCACACCATCAAAATAGAACTTCCAATGGTGAATGCTACTGTCCTTTAAGTTCATGATTTGTTCATCGGGGAGGTCATCACTAAGCAGGGAATCAGCAGGAAGTGGGTGTGCTGCTAAGAAGTCCACTAGTGCATGTCCTTTCACTACACGGAGGTGTATAACTGTGATATCAAACTATGACAAAATCATGGACCAACGTGCCAACCGTTCGGATAGCATCAGCCGTGTTATGAGATGTTACAGTGGATTGATTCTAGAGATCATATTCACCTTATGAGAAAGCATGTAATGACATAACTTTTTGGGATGCAAAGATTAAAGCTAGGTAGTGCTTTTCAATAGGTGGGTAGTTTGTCTCAGCAGGGATTAGATGATGACTGAGATAGTATAGTGCATTCTCTTTCCCTTCATCATTGGTTTGAGCCAACAAAGCGCCAAGGGAGTCATCTAATGTAGCAATATATAATATCAATGGTTTGCCCAAGATAGGGGCTGCTAGAACTAGCAGTATCAGGTAGTGCTTGATGTCTTTAAAATCATGCTGACACTTGCCATCCCACAAGAACTTAGTGTCCTTTTTGACAAGTGTTGAAAATGCTTAGAATCTCCTTGATAGATTGGATATGAAGCATCTTAGATATGCAAATCACCCTTCAAATGATTTGAGTTAAGTTAGACTTTTAGGGGCATTTCTAAGATAGCCTTGATCTTCTCTTAATTTATTTCTATTCCATGATGCTGGAAAACAAACCCAAGGAATTTCTCTAAAGTTACTCTGAATGCACACTTTAGGGAATTCATTTTAAGGTTA
Organism: Cymbidium sinense; assembly: GCA_021442155.1. Taxonomy (NCBI): domain Eukaryota; kingdom Viridiplantae; phylum Streptophyta; class Magnoliopsida; order Asparagales; family Orchidaceae; genus Cymbidium; species Cymbidium sinense. Next base: position 20,693,463 of record CM038230.1, on the reverse strand, counting down.
TATTGACTTAGCCATTCGAAAACTACTCTCACATCAAAAATATGGTCTTCCCTTTCTTTACTTTTGACTATAAGAGCATCAACGTAGCATTCAACTTGATGATGAATGAGTTCAATGAAAATTTGAGTCATGGCCCGCTGGTATGTAGCACCGGCATTTTTAAGGCCGAAAGGCATGACCTTATAATAATAGATTCCGATCGGGGTTCAAATAGTAGTATTTTTCTCATCCTCGGGGGCTATCTTAATTTGGTTGTAGCTAGATGACTCATCCATGAAAGAGAATACTATAAGAGGTGAGGCAACGTCCACCGTCAACTATGGTATAGGAAGTGGAAATTCATCCTTAGGACATGCCTTATTTAGATCTCTAAAATCAACGCATATGCGAATTTGGCCATTCTTTTTCTTAACTGAAATGACACTAGCCAACCAAGTGAGATATTTCTCTTCCCTAATAAAGCCAGCATCGATCAATTCCTTGATTTTAGAAATGACCTGCTGCCCAATGTCTAATTGCATGCATCTAGGAGCTTGCTTAATAGGATTAGCATTAGGATCTATTGCTAGTTAGTAGACTGCTACATTAGGAGATAAACCAATCATTTCTTCATATCTCCATGCAAAGCAGTCCTTAAACTCAATCAATAGTCTAATTAATTCATTGGTTTCTTCTTCATTCAACAAGGAACTGATGTATGTCAGGCGTGGATCTTCTTTTGTTCCTAAGTTGATTTCTTTGAGTTCGTCGATGGTTGATCTGATTTCTTCTTCAAACTCTGGCAGTGCATCTTTGACTTCAAGCTCATTTGGGGCATCTAAAGTTTCTAAGCACACCTCACTACATGAGTTAGCATGATTTGAAAAGAACTTATTAGACTCCAAATGATTGGTGATGACTAGGCAAGGTTTTCTTCATCGACTGGACCCATTGTACCGAATCCTAGTCCTATTTTTGGTTGAGAATGTTTGCTTCGGTTGTCCCAAAATCTTTTAAATTAATCTGACCTATGTTTAGACCAAGTATGTGAGATTAATCCCTTCTTTGCTAAATTAATAACACAAGGCAAATATCAATCAAAAGAAAATTATATTAAGTATTTATATGAATCATCCTCAAGTTATACATCGACTTCCTGACTCGAGGATGATGTTGCCAACAAAAACCTTTTTGGCTTGACATCTGTGGATGACTTGGGGGCCGCCTTAATTACCAAACCCTCAACTTTCTGGAAAGAAAGTGGGGTTAGAGCTAAGGTTCCCAACTGCTACCTAACTGTTCTACATAATATTGATTCTGATACATTCATGCTTTTCTTGGAGGCCTATTTTTCATCAATGTCTAACTCAAATGTCACCACAAAAGGGACCCACTGAGAGGGGTTGGTTGGCATGGTAAACACATGAGACTCGTCCTCCGAACTGGACTCTAAGTCTATGTGGATAAGAGGGGTACTCCTGTGAGCTAGAACATAACTTCTACTAGCTGGCCACTAGCAAGGAGGTCTTTCACCTCTAGAACTACCTCTAGGTCTGCCTCTTCCTATACCTGGTGGGGGTCAAGTCATCCTTCCCATGTGTTCATATGGAGGAACAAATTGTGGGCGGATTCTAACATCTAGCTCTACTTCTTACTCAGTGTATGATTCTCGCTCACTTGCATTTTCATTTTCTTTTTTATTTTCTTTTTCATTTTTCTTTTATTTTTCATTTTCTTCATTTTCTTCTTTTTCTTCTTTTTCTTTTTCTTTTATTTTTGAACATTAACCAAGTTTATGAGAATAGACTTTTTGATTTTGAAGAAGGTAGTAAGCTGCGTCCTCATATATCTCGACCTCTCTAAATGAAAACAGATTCAAAGTCTCCTTTGACACAATACTCGATTCCATCATTTCAAAATTTGATGCACTGATGTAAAGAGGATGGAATCATGTTATTTCCATGTATCCAAGGCCTAATGAGCAAAGCAGTGAAGGATGTATTTGAATCAATTATGTGAACTTGGCTTCTATCTTCCAGTCATCTATCTCTAATGGCAACACTATGGAGCCTAAAGCCCTCTCGCATTGCTCATTGAATCCTCTCAACATCATCTGATCTCCTCAGAGTTTGGAGATGTCAATCCTTAGGTAGGCAAGGGTCTTTAGACTCATAATGTTTACTGATATACCTGGATAAATCTACCCATATCCACTATGATGTAGAGGGGACAATTATGCTTGGTTGTCCCCAAAAGAAGGTCTTCATCGATGAATGTAACTCCACGGGCTTCTCTTGAGTAGCTTGCCCCCTCTCCAATAACGTCCAACTGAGCTAAAAATATTCCTGGATCGAGAAGAGCTTTGATCAATGGCTCCCTCATCACTTTGGATAAGACAAGGGCATCAAATATGCTTAGCTTGGCTGACAACTTTCTCAGGTGAGCGAGGACATTGTAGTTAACTCTGGGCTGGTCCTCCACAAGCATATCTATAACTGGAGCATTATGTGGAGGGGCTACTTGATCGCTAGAAAAAATGACTTGCTTACCTTTATCTTGAGGTGCTACCCTAGGAGGTAAAACTTTGCCACTATGAAGGTTGACTTTAGCGACTCCTTGAGATGGTTTAGTGGAATTTCTATCTGCTCATCTGGTTCACCTACAACTTCCCCTATAGGATCATCAGAGTTAGATGACTCCAAATCAATCTCAATGGGTGAACTCGAGTGATTCAGGAATGGGTAATCCATTTCTAAATAAGAAGAAGAAGAGTGATCAGAATTAGAGTTAATGTTAATTAGACTTGGAGAGCTATCTATAGGAGTAAACTCAGGAAGATCATCAGAAGTGACAAATATAAGTGGAATCAGCTTTCTTCATTGATTTTTTAGATTTGGATGGAGGTACAAAATATAAATCAAGTAAAGTGAGCAGAGTAAGGGATTTGGCACCCCCTCCGCTGATATAATACGTCTACTTGAAGAGGAGCTGTCTAGAGGAACTGGAGAAGCAATTGTGGAAGGAGTGCTGGAATTGGTCGGTGGTTGCGCTACTATACTATCCCAGGTAAGTGGAGGTTATCGCTACTGTTGCTGGGCTCCTACCTCCCTTAAGTTGTCCTTTACAACTTGCAAACCTTCCTTGGAGTTGGAGGTTTGAACTACCTCAGGCACCTGCAAGGGTAATTTTCTGATCTTAGAAATAATTTTCTTGGAGGTTAAGGATAGGGAGATATCCTAACCTTCCATTATCTTAAGAGGCTCACATGTATCCCCAAGGATTACTCTAATAGAACTAGAAGGTTGTTCTAATAGGTATTCCTTGGGGATGATGATGGCACCCGACTTGAAGCTACGCTCAAGCTAGTCCTTAAAGATAATGCAATCTTCTAAGATAAGGCCTAACATGCAATGGTAGGGGAAATAGTTTAGATCATGACTCTTGCCCACTTCCTTTGACTTGCCCACTGCCTTCGACCTCGTAGGCTCCGATAATTAGAAAATAGGCTTCTTTAATTGATTCTTAAAGATCTTCCTGTCTACCTCTCTCTTGAATGAATAAGTTTTATTCAATCAATCGGTAAGAGTAGATAAGTAATAGCTACCTGGTGGCGAGTAAGAATATTGCTACTGATCATGCTGATGAGGAGGCGGTGGTAGCGGCCTTTGTGGCAACTGAGGTGGTTGGTTTGACAGTCGAGGTGGTGGTAAAGGAGGTGACAGAGGAGGCTACTGAGCTCGAAGCCTATTTGACTGAACCCTAGCTGGCTACTTTCCCTTGTCAACTATCGTGACTACCCCTAATTTCTTTTCAAATGCCTTCTGAGATTTGAGCTTGACTGACTAGTCCAGGGAAGGCAATTGTTTGACTTCTTATTTAGATTAGGCATCTTGTTGATTAATTTCTTGAAGGTTTTGATTGTAAAACCCTTGAGCATGAAAGCAACTGGGCCATGGATGTTCTTCAGGAGAATCTCTATGGCGTGCTATTCAGATAGCTGTGGTTCGCATTTCACACTCAGGTTTTTTCACTTGAGATTGTAATCAATAAGGGACTCATTGGGGACTTGTGTCGCTTCAACAAGATTGCCTATAGTAACCCTTTGATGAGCTCCAGCAAACCACTTGATGAAGAGGTGCTCCAACTCAACAAATGTCTTTACCAAACCATTGGGCAATTTGTCATACTAGTCAAGCGCAACACCTGCTAAAATGCTAACTAATAATCTAAAAAGAAGGGCATCACTACCTTTGGCATTGCAGCAGCCGACCCTAAAATGTGCAATGTATTGGCAAGGGTTTCCACTGCCATCAAATATTTTGAAAGAAGGAGACACAAAACCATTAGGAAATTGGACAACATTGAATTCCTTCGGGTAGGGTCTACCCTTTGGAGTAGATGACCCACCTTGGGCTTGTGCCAATGCTTCTCTCACCTATTGGTCCACCATGTTTTTGATATCCTTCTCATGCATAGAGGTACTATTCACCACCTTTATATGCAAGGTATAACTATCTTCATCTTCGGGAATGCACCTAGGATAATCTGAGGTATATGCCAACTCCACTCTATCGGCTACTATGGGAGAAGGTTGTGAAATTGGGGCTGAGTTCTGCAATATTGAAACCACTACCATCAACTCCTCAATCTTGTTCCCCATCTTGCCAATATGATCATCTCTCTATCTAAGCTGGTAGAAGAGCTGCAGAGTTGAGTGAACAGTGTCATCCTCTTCAACTACAATACCTTCCTAACTCTGTTGGTCTCTATGGAGGGAGCTCCTAGTTCGACCATATGGACTTCAGCTGAGTCCTCTAACTGATCAACCTCATCAGAGTCAAAACTAACCTTACCCTCATCTTGATTGGAACAATCACTCCTAAAAATCCAATCTTATCCGTAAAGTACTATGCTAGAATGTCATCCAAGGAATCTAACTGTAGACAAATGCTCTTGTAGTAAGATCAAGGCTCTCGACGTAAATACATCTAACACTGCCTACCACTGGAGTGTTATCTCTAGGAGGACTATGGTCGCTAGAAGATACATGCTGATGACTGCTCAATATCGATGGAGAGCTATCTCTAGGGTGATCCACTACCATAGAGACTACAGAACTATCTCCGTCCCCCTCTACTACTGTTGTCACTACCAACTGTGATGGAGGTGGTGGAATGACTACAATGCTCATACGTCACCATTTTTCTTCACCACAGTTGAAGTAGAAGGTTGAGAAGGAGAGCTCGACCTCACCTCAACGGGTAGAGTAGATGGAACGAGACCCTGAGATCGTAATTGAATTACCAACAGGGCTTTCTTCTCTCCTGAAGTTGACTTTAGGACCTTTTGGGGGACTGGTGGATGGAGGAAGCTGAACTGGTGATGGCGGATGAGGAGTGGATTGGTGTGGTGGAGATGACACCAACTCCACCCTCGTTGGGGCTTTCCCCCTGCGACTAGTGGTACCCATCAATATTATGCTATTGATCCTATTGACCATGGTGGCCCAACGACCGAGAAAATTAACTAGAGCGGAGGCTGTCAACTACCTGGCAAACCTTTGTCGCTCCCTACTCCCCGACTGAGCGGCTACTCTAGCCTCTGATGCTCTATCCCTATGGATCTACCTAGAAAAACTTTTGGGGATGATCATCCTCAAATCAAACAGTGTGCCAAACTCTAAGCATCTATGGGCTCTACTAACTTGCAATAATACCGTTCGAGATTTACATAGGGATTCCTCTTATCCTTAGTCGAAACCTCATAGTATGTGGGTGATGGAGGCAATGCATCTATCCTCCTGTAATATTCCTCTCCATCTAATGCCGAGAGGGGATGAAACCTACTGCCACTAAGAAGTGGAGAGGTCTCATGGGGAGATCCCTCCTTAGTAACATGGGATGTTGCATCTATCTCTCAGGCTGCACGCTCGTGATGCCACTTGATCTTGTGATGCTGTATATGGAATGGTGTGTGGCTAAGTAGGGAAGTGCAAGAACTAGATCCTACCTTAAAGGTAGAAGAGACTATCTCTGAAGTCAAGATAGCCCTTTGGGGACCAAACGAGGAGGGCACACGAGGAAGCGTAGAGAAAGACCGCATGGGAACTGAGTTGACTAGTGAAACCTTGATTGCCTTCCTCCTTAAGGAAGAATACTCAGCATCAAAAGGTAGGTCAATGCGATGACGCTTCTAGCCACCTTCCTACGAGTGTGGTCGCCCCCTCACACGCGTAACTTAAATCCTTGGCCAAAGAAAACTAAGTGGGTAGAGTCAGTCTCAAGGAGGCCAGCTTGCTCCAAAGCCAAATACATCCCGAATGGAAAGGTAAAGATGAACTTCTGGGAGGCCATATATACTGGCTACGAAAACAAACTGCATTAACTAGTCTGCACTGTATCTCTACATGTGTTGAAATGTAACTTAAGCTATATCTCTGCTTTAATACTTGTTCCAAGAGAGTAATAGAGATTTAGAGTTTTTAACCCACACTCAACAATTCAAATATGTTAAGTGGGGTTCATTGGAGGGATTTTGATATGTGAGGAGAGTCTTTGCCAGTTGATTTTGATTTAGAACACATACACAACCAATTTAAGTAGGTTGGGAGGGGTTTAGATAATTGAAGATGTTTGTGTTATTATCTTGTTTGAAACTTTTTTTTTTTTGAAAAACTTTACTTACCAAATTTAGGTATGCTAAGGAAAGGTTTTGATTATATGTTTTGGAAATTTTGTGAAAAAACTTTGCTTGTGGTGATTGATTATGTGTGTGATATATGTTGATTTAATTTGAAAGTGGGGCTTCTTACTTAACAAATTTGGTATGTTAAGTAAGAACCAAATGTGATTGATATATATTTATTTGATTTAAAAAGGAGGCTCTCTACTTAACAAATTCGGTATGTTAAGTAAGAACCAAATTCAATATGATTTGAAAATATGATTCTCACTTAACAAATTTGGTATGTTAAGTGGAACCAAATGTGATATGATTTGAAAATTTCTCACCTAACAAATTTGGTATGTTAAGTGGAAATCAAATATGGCATGATTATGTGACTCACTTAAAAATTTTTGTATGTTAAATGGAACCCAATATAATATGATTTGAGAATGGGATTCTCACTTAACAAATTTGGTATGTTAAGTAAGATCCAAATGTGACATGATTTGAAAATATGATTCTCACTTAACAAATTTGGTATGTTAAGTGGAACCAAATGTGATATGATTTGAAAATGAGATTCTCACCTAAAAAATTTGGCATGTTAAGTGGGAATCAAATATGGCATGATTATGTGATTCTCACTTAACAAATTTGGTATGTTAAGTGGAACCAAATATAATAAGATTTGAGAATGGGATTCTCAATTAAAAAATTTGGCATGTTAAGTAAGAACCAAATGTGTCATGATTTGAAAATATGATTCTCACTTAACAAATTGGGTATGTTAAGTGGAACCAACTGTGATATGATTTAAAAATTAGATTCTCACTTAACAAATTTGGTATGTCAAGTGGAACCAAATATAATATGATTTGAGAATGGGACTCTCACTTAAGAGATTTGGTATGTTAAGTGGGAACCAATTCTAATATGATTTGAAAATATGATCCTCACTTAACAAAATGTTAAGTGGAGCCAAATGTGATATGATTTGAAAAATGAGATTCTCACTTAACAAATTTGGTATGTTAATTGGGAATCAAATATGGCAAGACTTGCTTTTGAAAAGAGGGAAGCTTCAATTCTAACATATGTGAAATATGTTAAGTGAAGTTTCATTTTTATGCTATGATTTTATTTGAAAATAGACTCCTCATTCAACAAATTTGAGTATGTTGAATTAATATGGTCATTTTCAAGAATGTGCTTTTGAAAAGATGGAAACCCCAACTCTAATATATGTGAAATATGTTAAGTGAAGTTTCAATTTTATGCTATGATTTTATTTGAAAATAGACTCCTCATTCAACAATTTTGAGTATGTTGAATGAATATGATCATTTTAATTAATGTTCTTTTGAAAAGATGGAAACCCCAACTATAACATATGCGAAATATATTTAGTGGAGCTTAAATTTTATGCTATGATTTTTATTTAAATATAGACTCCTCATTAAACAATTTTGAGTATCTTAAATGAATATGGTCATTTTCAAAAATGTGCTTTTGATTAGGTGGTTTTGATCTTGATTTTAAAAAGAACCTCTATCTAACAATCATGGGGATTGTTAGGCGAGGTTTGGTTATATGAGTTTTGTGCTCTTTTGAAAATTTTGTGCAAAAATATTATTTATTATGTGAGTTTTGAAAAAGGTGCTTTTAGAAAGTGGCACTTTGCAAAACAGTTTATTTTCTTAATCATTAAGCTAAACCTTGCCTCATCAAGCAAGTGCTAGGGAGGTCTTAAATTTTTATTATCACCTTTCATGGGTTAATTTTATTTTTACCTATTGGAAAACCCAATAGGGGTTCCGGGACCTACAAGGAGTGAGGTCCTAAAACCTAGAGGATGTTGGCTAGATTTGCTTAAGAATTAAATAATCTAAGTGCCAATAGAAGGAAAGATATCCTTGGGCTCATATAAACTACAAGCCCATTATCGATGCTTGGAGAAAATAATTGTCTGCTAGAGATACGGAGAAGCCAAAAAAATCTAGGGTGTTTATTTTTGGTTATGTATGTGTATGATGTGTGTGTGTGTATATGGAGGGGGGGGGGGATACCACCCAGATCTGAGGGTGTACTTATTGAGGTGATCGGGTATGACATCAAGGAATAGTACACTTTCTTGAAAGATAGAAACCACTACCCTACGATAGACCTAATCACCTAATAATGACTCGTAAGGCATGATGGGTCTTCGAATATACCAGAGATTTTTTCCCTACTTTATATGGATGAATAAAGTAGGATTTATTTAAACTGGGTTCTAAAGTTTCTTATAGGGGCAAGCTCCTATAGTTAATTATACCCTAAGGAAGGTGAGTTCCTTAGGAATACTCTCGATTAAAGTAGAAAATTATTATCTCTGAAGAATTCAAAGATAGGACTATCAATAAATTGGTTATGTTTGGAAGATCAAATGGGATAGATTAAAAGAAAAGATTTATTATCAAAGCCAAAAGGAGATGAGTAGGAGATGCTCATAATACTAGGAAGCCTAGTGAGCATCTCAAACTATCCTATGGTTGGGCTTTATATGTTTGAAATTAAGGAGAATTATATATTTGAGTTGAAATTTTATTAGAAATTTAGGACTTATAATTCCACAGTACAAGATTCTGGAAATCTCTAAGAGGAGAGGATTTATGCTTATAACCCCAAAAGAAAATAGCAATCTCAAATCCTGAATCTAGGGAGCTTCAGCGAGGGCTAAAGCATAACTTAAATCTAAGACAAAAGTGGGTATATTGTTTACCTCCACAAGAGAGAGTAAATCACCTGACTGCTGGACTTATAACTGCCTAGAGTGGCAGCCAGCTAACTCCTCCTATGTTTTAAAACCATATGGTCAAGCCATATGTTTTGCAAGATGGCTAGCTTATTTTTATTCAGAAAGAAACTAAAGTACTTAAACCCACTCTCTAAGAGACTAGAGCATGAGTGGTATGAATAATGACTTAGTCTAATACAAATTTTATCAAATTTTATTTAATTTTGGACTCATTATTTTGACACAGGCTATAGGATTCTATATGCCTAAATGCATGATAAAATGGGTTATGGGCTAAATCAATAAAGAGAGAGGTGTTTTCCCATCATAGGCCCTCAAAGGTCAAGCCTTTTCCCTATCTTGCAAAGATGGAAATCCTCTCTTAGCAAGAGTGAAATAAAATGACATGCATGATATTACACATACAACATCCAACTAAGGAGTTGCTAAATATTTTTTTTATCTTGATTTAATGCCTATGCTTTATGTGAAGTTATGAGTTATTTTAGAAAATTTAGTTATGAGTTATGGTTGGGGTTTAAAATTTATTTTTTCTCAAGAGCCTAAACGGATCTAGGCTACACATCAATCATCAATCATAAATAAACTATGAAAAGACATGTTATTTCTAATGCACAGCCATAAACACAACATCAATTAATTTTATAAAGCTAGCACAAAAGAATAAAATGCCGGTGTGGTTGAGTACCGCCGTACAACCCGAAAAGAAATATGGGTAGCCGAACTCTACCTTTATACAACCCGGTATATGAAAGAATAATTAGAAATTATAAATGGTACATGTTATGGGGGATTTTAAAGTCTTTATGCTCCCTCCATTTCTTCATTTGATTTGGTAGGCTTCTAGGCATCACATGGCACCCTAAGATTAAACCTTCTGGCCAATGTTCATCCTTAACCCCCATAAAACTTAACCAAATTCCTAATGCATAATTAGATTAAAAGAACCAAAAAGTAAATCTAACTATACCCACAAAACAAGTGTTAGCTAAACACACTATACAACCCAAGTAGTTATATGAATAATTTGGACTTAACACCCTACACATGGGTAACCAAGTCCACCTGTTCTAATGTAGATTATGCTTAAGGGTTAAGCAACCTGCAAAAGAAAGCATTTATATTTATTTTAAGTGTCCCTTAAGTTTAATCTCCTACAAAAAATATGATTAGGCTCATCATGGGCTAACATCCACTCTACGAGGCATACACCTTAACATCCAGTCTAAAATAATACATCACAAAATAAGCATACATCAAACCATACACTACCTTAATATAAAGTAGAAGTGACGACTTAATCTAATGTGTGTGTTAAGGCTTATGTGGTTGTCCTAACTAGGCTTTAGAGTTTATATTTTCTAAATATGAAGGACATTCAATTATAAAAGGTATTTTTATTTTAAATGTTTTAATTAATTTGCAAATTTTACTTAAATATTTTTTTGCTTAATTTGACCTACACTTAACAACTAAGTATTATGAAGAGAAATAAAGAGAGGATCACTCTCTTTTATCCCTGCCTTAAACCACATCTAAAGTAAGTTAATTAATCAAATCCCTTTAGTGAATGAATTTTTACATATTTTAATTAGTCCTAAGTATAGGTTCACTTTAAATAAACTCATTCAATAAGAAAGTGTGGTGTTTATCTTTGTGTTGTGTGTGTTTGTGTGAGGGGACACCACACAGAGTCGCAGATGTACTCATTAGGGTGATCGGGTATGATATTAAAAAATAGTGTATTATCTCAAGAGATAGAAGTGACTACCCTATAATGGACTTAATCACCTATTGAGTACTCCGAAGGCATGATGGGTCTTGAGATATACCAAAGATTTTTCTCCTACATTATATGAAGGGTATAGCATGGATTATTTAAACAGGGTTCGTTAGGTTTCCTATGGAGGCAAGCCTCCATAGTTAATTACATCTTAAGGAAAATGAATCCCTTAAGAATACTCTTGATTAAAGTAGGCGATTATTGTCTCCAAAGAATTTAAAGATAGGACTATTAAAGGATTAGTTATATTTTTGAAAATCTAGTGGGAGAGATCAAAAGGAAGGAGTTATTATCTAAACCAAAGGAGATGAGTAAGGAATACTCATGATACTAGGAAGCCTAGCGAGCACTCTAATCTATCCTATGATTGGACTTTATATATTTGAATTTGAGAAGATTTATTTGTTTGTGTTGAATTTTTATCAAAAATCTAGGACTTAAAATTTCACAATATAAGATTATGGAAATGTCTAAGAGGTGAGGATTTATGTTTGTAGTTCGCAAAGGAAAACAGTGACCTCAGATCCTAAATGTAGGGAGGTTTGGCGAAGACCAAAACATGACCTAAATCTAAGGCAAAATGGGTATATAATTTACCTCCACAAGAGAGGAAAACCCACCCGATTGCTGGGCTTATTACCACCTGGAGTGGCAGCCAGCTAACTCCTCCTATGCTTTAAATCCATGTAGGAAATTCATATACTTTGCAAGATGGTTGGGTGATTATTTACTTAAAAAAGAAACTAAGTCCTTAACCTCACTCCCTGGGAGGCTAGATCATGAAGGGCATGAGTAATGACTTAAATCTAATGCAAATTTTATCAAATTTTATTTGATTTTTGAACTTTTTTTCTTTGACACGTGCTATAGGTTTTTGTATGCCTAAATGCCTGAGAAATTGGTTGTGGGCTAAATCAGAAGAGAAAGAGGTGTCTTTCCATCAATGACTCTTACAGATCAAGCCTTTATTCTCTAGCATAGTTGGAAGCCCTCTCTTAGCTAGAGTGGAAGAATATGGCATGCTTGATGTTACACATACAACCATCCAACTAGGGGGTTGCTAAACATTTTATTATCTTGATTTAATTCCTAAGCTTTTATGAGAGGTTATGAATTATTTTAAAATTTTAGTTATGAGTTGTTAGTGGGATAAAAAATTTATTTTTATCCTAGGAGCCTAATCGCATCCAGGCCACATAGCAATCATCAATCATAAAGAAATTATGAAAAGGAATGTTATTTCTAATGCACAAGCTAAACAAAATATCACACAATTTTATATAGCTATCACAAAAGAATAAGAGGCTGGTGCAGTCAGGTACCACCGTATAACTCGAAAAGAAAAGTGGGTAGTCGAGCTCTACCCTTATACATCCCGGTATAATGAAAGAATAATTACAATTGTAAAATGATAAGTATTATGGGAGTCTTCATTCTTCATCCTTCATTCATCACTCTTCATCCTTCATTCCTTCATCTTAATTTACTTTATTTCTTTCTTTCTTTTGGCTTTGATTGGAGTGTAAGTTGCTTCAAAGGTATCACATGGTATATCTGACATGGTCTAATAACCAATGTTCACCTTTAATCCCCATAACACTTATCCTAATCCTAATGAAAAATTACATTAAAAGAGAAGGAAAGTAAATCTAGTTACACCTACAAAACAAATGTTAGCTAAAACATACCATACAATTCAAGCAGTTATATGAATAATTTGGAATTAGCACACCACACATGGGAAACCAAGCCCACCTATCTTAACTTGGGTTATGCTTAAGAGTATAAGCAATCTGCACGATAAAAAGCATTTAATATTTTTTATTACAACACCCCCTAAGCACAACCTCCTGCAGAAAGCATGATCAGGCTAATATAAGCCTAACATCCAGACTATGCACATACACCCTAACATCCAGTCAAAAATAATATATCACAAAACTAAACATTCATCAAACCATGCATCGCTGTAACATAAAGTTAGAAATGGTGACTTAATCTAATGTGCATGTGTTAAGGTTTGTGTGGTATGTCCTAATTAGGCTTTAGAGTTATGAATTAGTAAGTGTGAGATGTTTAATTTATAAAGGGTTGATTTCTCTTTAAGTGGTTTAATTGATTTGGGGATTTTAGTTAGTGTTTTCTTTTATTTCATGTAACTTACACTTAGCAATTAAGTGTTATAAAAAGAGGAAAGAGAGGGGATCTCTCTTTTATCCCTACTTTAAGTCATTTCTAATGTGAATTAATTAATGGATTATCTTTAGTGAATGATTTATTATGTATTTTAATTAACCCTAAGTTTAAATGCATTATAAATAGCCCTATTCAATAAGAAAGGCATCTTAGGATAATTAAGATGGATTACTATCACATAACATATACTCATCTATTTCTTCCCATCATGTATACCATGCATATGAATAGGCCGAAGTATACCTATACATGCATTGTGAATTTTAGCACACTTTGATGATGAATGCAAGAAAATGTATCTTAGAATTAAAATATTTCATTTGTTAATTTAATCATGGATGTAGATTTTTGTTATGTAGAAAAGAGAGATTTTTCATCCATTAGCTAAGCACACATTTACATGTTTAAAAGTTTTAAGTGAGTATGGCATCATTGTTTTTTACACGTGATGTACAGGCCTACTTAGGCTACTAAAGCCTCGGATGTCCGGATGTAAAATATACCACTTTTCTTAGATACATGTAGATGTATGAATGATCATAAAGATAGAAAATCCATGCAAAAGTTGATATTTGATTTATTTGATTTATGATTCTTTATTCATTAGCCACATCACACATACATATGTATAAGAGTTTTCGTGAGTACGATGCCATTATTTTCTACACCTGGGGCATAAGGTACAAGACCTCCTTAGGGTTACTTAAAGCCTCGTAACCTTGGGATGTCCAGTCTAATGTACCACTTTTCTTGAATACACATGAATGTACAAAAAGAACCACACAATTAGAGAATCATGCAAGAAATTATGTTTGATTTAGTTGTATGATTTACATGTGTAATATGAAATTCTTCCTAAGTCTTAACATAGAAATGCATAGGAATAGATTTAAGCAAGTGTTATGTTCTTTTCAAATGAACCATACACTTAGAAATCCTATGTGAATCTATATTAAAGTATGAAAAGAGAACTTCATCTTACAAATCTTATACTATCATCACATGCAAACTTATAGATATTTATGATTAGCATCATTTCATTTTTAATAATTGGTTTATAGGTTTTGAAAATAATTTTTGAATTAATAGTGATAATAGCCACTCATACTTGATTTAAGTTAATACATGCAATTTGATATAAGGAAAACATTTTATTTAATTAATTTAAAAGGAATGAATACATGATTTCATATAGAAAGCAATATGTAGCATGATTAGAAAAAAATAAAGGAATGCAAGCATGTGATTTCATCCATCCCAATTAATTCCTAAGGACAATCAAATTAAATAAGGCTATTTAAAAAGAGTCAAAAATGTTGAAAAATATTTTTAAATTTGAGTTTAATTTGATTTAAGGAATGTGAAAGAGGTTTGCTAATCCTAACCAAATTCCCCATGTATGAATTAATTTGGTTTAATGAAGAATATTTAAGGTGATTTTACATTTTGATTAGGTGAGGATATGAGTTAAATGAGTTAATTATCCCTTACCTACATCACCTTAAGTTAATTAACTAGTTAATAATAAGCCAACATGATATGCAACCACATGAAAAGTAAATCTGCAATGCTCCTAATAAATGAAAGGGGGCCTAATGCAATTGTCTTATGATTAATAGTTAATTAAGCTTAAGGGATCTCACTTAATTACTTTTATAATTTTCTCACACATGTGAGCTAATCATAATTTCATTATCTCTCACTTTAGATTATTAAACACCCAAAGTACTATCCAAAAGTTAATTAGGGCTGTTTAGATGTGAAGGAAATTTTGATAAGTGATTAAGCTCATTAATCCATTTTTGATTAAGCATAAACATCTCCAATTAAGGGAATGAAATGGGCTAGTAGAAAGAGATCAAGAAAGAAGCCTTGATCTCAATCCTTAATCCATACGCTTAATAACTTAGGCTCTGATCTTTATATTTGAGCTAAATTAATCAATTAAGCTACTTATTATCTCATTAATCCTTAATTAGGTTAATTACAAAAATGAAGACAACTTAGAAAGTGAATTAAAAAAAATATCTCAATGACATGCCCTAAGCTCCCTTACTGTTCAACAGAGGTAATTAATCTTCAATAATTAATTAAAGCACTATTCATTTATTAATCATCAATAATTAATTTAGAAGAGTGATTAAGGCTCAATTAAGTGCTTTCCTTAATTAAGCCACCAATAAAATCTCAGAAAATTAGGGGAGGCATATGTCATCTCCCTAAATACCCACAAAAAGTTTGAAATCAATTTGGTGGTTAATTAAGGAATAATTTAGCTTATTAAGTTTTTAATAAAATCCTAATTAAGCTAAAATTACTACTCAAAATTAATTAATAATAATTTTCCTAGATTCTACTCTAAAATACCTTTAAAATAAGCTAAGTTTGCATTTTTTGCATTTTGCTACAATTAATTATGATTTTAGGAATTTTTAGTATTAAAAATAGAATTAATAAGCCCTAGTTATATCGCTAATCTTATTGGGCCACGTGGAGGCAGACGCGTCGCGATTTCCATGTGGCACGATGGAATTGATTATTTAAGTTGCACATCCACGCACTGACTTAGCAGCGGTGGACGCATTTTCTCTATGGACCATCCGATCTAAGATCAAACGATCAAGATTAAACCCGCAGTTTAGGCTAAGAATTATAGCAAATCTAGCATGATCTAATCACAGCCGTCCATTCCAATCACATGGAACAGACAACGTATGATCCTTCTCCTTCACGGGCGGCAAAAGATGACCACTGTTCATCTTTCCCCATTCAATCCATGCTCACCCAAGCTCGGATTGGGATCAAAATGAACCCACACCTTCAGAAAGATGGGGATGCAAATCTAACGGTCAAAATTACATGGGATAATAGTTCCTTTGGAAAAAGAACAACTAAAAATTGCCTATAGCTACAGTTTGAACAATTACCTCATCAGAGGCTATTATCGGTGCTTCTAATGATAGAGGTAGCTTCTCTTAGTAGAGACGAAGACCCATTGAAGAAATCTGGTCTTGATTTGAAGTGAATTGCTCAGTCGACCAATCTTATCTTCAATGGTGATCGATCTTGATCGAAGTTGCACTTCTCAGGGCTTTGAAGCTTGGGGAATGGTTCGATTGAGCTCGATGAGATGTGGTGAGGGTGTGGGTAAAAGGAATTTGGGATTGGTGGAGTGAGGAAGGAGTATTGCTTGGAATGGGGATGTCCTATTTTGGTTTTGCAAGCAGAGGAGGAATACCGATTGAGGGAGCTCGGGGAGGCCTTAGGAAAGCTCTGTGAAATTTAAAAATAACTCTAGGTTTGAATGAGATTGAATTCTATGCAAAACCAGTTAAATTGAGGGAGTATATCCCTCAATTGAGCCAAGTGGACGGACATGATCACTCCCATGATGAGCTTGGCTTGGTGAGTTTCCTTTGGTCTAAGGTAAGTCATAGGATTTTTAGAGTGGGCTAGTGAGCTCTGGGGATACCTCATTTGGTAAATGGAGGGCAGCCATGGGGAGTGAAAAATGGATTTTGCCACTTAAAGTAGAAATCTAAGGTGGAAGCTTTGTCCATTGGGTAGTTAACTTAGGGTGAGTTTGTTTGGCTTTTGGGTTAACTTTGGAGTGGCCTGAGGCTAGTTTGGGGTATGCTTTGGTCGGCCAATAGGATTCCATGGCTTGATTTTGGGTGACATGAGCTCATTTGGTCAAATGGGTCCATGTCGGTTAGGTTGGGTTGGGTTGACTAATTGGTCAAATTGGGTCAAACCAAGGCTTTGGTGAGGTCTAAATCATGATTTGGAATGTTTTGGTGTGATTAATTTGGTATGGTTTGGCTTAGGTTTGAATTTGACTCATTTGGATTCAAAAGGGTCAAATTGATCAAGTTGACCAAATTGACTAATTTGACCAAATGGGGTTGGGTTAGGTGTTGAGTCAAGTTCAATTGATTGATTAAAAATGATTGTGGCTTTGGTTTGGTTTAATTTAGAATTAATTTGAATTTTGGTCAATGTGACCTTTTAGGTCAATGTGGGCTAGGTTGGGTAAAGTTGACCAATTGGTCAACTTGGGCTCAATTATGGCTTTGGTCAAGTTCAACAAGTGATTTGGAATGAACTTGGGCCATTAGTTGCAATCAATTTGGGTTGAATCATGATTTGACTCATTTTGGCTTTTTAGGTCAATTTGGGTCAACTTAGGTCAACTGGTCAATTAGGCTTGGTTTGGTTGTACTGATGACTTGGTCATATTCAAGCATTGATTATGAATGGGTTTAGATTAATAGTTTCAATCAATTTGACATATAGTAGATTTTGGCTAGTTTGGGTTTCATTTAGGCATAGTGTTGACATGGTCAAAGGCTAGGTTTGACTTGGTTTGACCCAATTCAAGGTGATGGATCAACCCATGATGATTGTTGATCATGATTGAGGTTTATATGGGCTTAGTTCAATCCAATTTAGGTTGGATTAGAATTTGGCTCAAAAAGGTTCTTTAGGTCACTTTGGGTGAAGTGAGCCTAAATGGGTTAATTGGCCTGATCAAGGCTTGATTCAAGTTTGGTTGAACTCACATATGAGTTTAGGATTGAAATATAAATTTAATTGCAGTTGGTTTGGAGCCAAGTCTATTTTGATTCATATGACAATTTCAAGTCATAAGGGTCAATTTAGGTTTGATTTGGGGTAACTTGGATTTGGTTTGATAATGGTGGTTTATGTTTATATTTAGATCCATGATTGAGAGAGTGATTAAATCATGAAGAAATCCATAGGTTTTGAGTTGATTTGGGTTTCATTTAGCCAAGTTTAAAATTTTAGCTAAAATGGGTAAAATTGGGAATTTGGTTTGATTTGAGTTTGGTTTTGGTCCTTTGAATTTATATTTCATTTATATTTGTGAATATAAATGAAGATATAAATGGGTCATGAGAAAATCACTTGAGTTTGAAGTGATTTGAAAGCAAATTTGATTAGGCTTAGGGATGTAGGTTGAAAAGGGCTAATTTGGGTTTTGATTTGGTTTAATTTATTTTTGATCATTGGAGGGTGGGTTTCATTTATATTTATGAATATAAATGAAGGAATGATTGATTTATAAAGAAATCAACCAAGTTTGAGTTAGTTTAAGGGAATTTTGGCTAAGCATATGAAGGTGGCTCAATGGCTTAGGAAGAGATTTTTGGATTTTAAAATTTGGAGTTGATCATGGATTTCAATCATTGGGTAGTTAGATTTGATTTATGATTTGGAATTTGATTTGAGATTAGATTTGATGGAAGAAAGCAATGATTGAGTTTGGGCTATAGGGTAGGCAAGTCTTCCTAAATCCCTAAGGCGCAACTTATTCCTATGGCTAACTCTTCTAAGTCTCTAAGGTTAGGATAAGTGTTCACCTAATCAATAGAAGTGTCTAAAGACTAAGGAACTCTTAGTTTCTATAAGAGTCCTAGGCCTATGATGAGGAAGTTGAAAGCTCACTCCAAAAGTGAAGTCAGCGAAGGGTACCCAATAGGTGTGGTGTGGCTAACAAGGCACTCCGTACGTATTGGTGTTGATCAAAATGATGAACAATCTTAGAAGGATTGTAAGCACTAACGAAAATGATATACTCCTAACTTGAGGGGTAGAAGGAATCACGATCTTAGTGTAATTCAACTTTGCTCATGCCAAAGGCATAAGGGAGAAATATGGGATCCATTAAGGGATCAAGCATGTGAACCTTCCACTAAGGAAATAGGTCAAGTTATCTACTAGGGATAGGGGTTTGATGAAATTTCTTTTAAGGGTGCACTTGCTGGGGAATGCAAGTTTGAATTATGTTTGATTGAATCCACTAGGGAAGTTAGAATGATTGATGTCTCACTAGGGAGAAGTTGATTTAATTTATTGATTTATGATTTGGTGCTCCACTAGGGAGAAGATATAATTTGATTTTGAGGCTACATCTCCTAGAGATGTGAGCTTAGATCTGTTGGGGATAAGATTGATTTGATTTGGACTCCACTAGAGGGAGGGTGATAGATTTGATGAGATGGACCATATCAGTTTGCAATGGATCCACTAAGAAGGGGCTAATATCAGCCTTGGCTTGTCTTATATTTATAAATCCAAAGGGATAGTCTACCAATCATCAGGTAGAACTATCCAAACTTAGGGGTCTCTTTCAATGTGCAATGGTCAAGTCAGGAAAAAAGCATGGGGGCTCACTTTAGGTAGAGCTTGATGTCTTCAAAAGCATGATAACACTTGTCATCTCACTTGAACTTGGCATCCTTTTTGACAAGTGTTGAGAATGGCTGGCATTTTGCTGATATGTTGGAAATGAAGCATCTTAGATATGCCAACTGCCCTTGAAATGATCTGAGTTTAGTTATAATTTTAGGGAGTGGCATTTCTAAGATAGTCTTGATCTTTTCTGGGTCAATCTCTATTCTCCAGTGTTAGATAACAAACCCAAGGAATTTCCCAGAAGCTACTCCGAATGCACACATCTAGGGGTTCATTTTGAGGTTAAATTGTCTTAACTATTTAAAAACTACACTCAAGTAAAAGAAATGGTCTTCCTTTTCTTTGCTTTTAACTACTAGATCATCAACATAGCATTCAACTTGATGATGAATAAGTTCGTTGAAGATCTGAGTCATGGCCTGCTGGTATGTAGAACTAACATTTTTAAAGCCGAAAGGTATGACCTTATAACTATAGATTTTGATTTGGATTTGAAAAGCAATATTTCTTTCATCCTCTGGGGCTATCTTGATTTGGTTATAACCATATGACCCATCCATAAAGGAGAATACTGTATGAGATGAGGCAATGTCCACCATCAATTCTGGTATAGGAAGTGAAAATTCATCTTTAGGACATGCCTTATTTAGATCCTTAAAATTGACACATATGCAAATTTGGCCATTCTTTTTCTTAACTAGGATGACACTGGCTAACTAGGTGGGATATTTTTCTCCTTGATAAAGCTGGCATCGATCACTTTCTTGATTTCAGAAGTGACCTGTTATTCAATTTCTAATCACATGCGTCTAGGAGCTTGCTTGATAGGGTTAGCATTAGGATATATTGTTAGTTTGTGGATAGCTATGTCAGGAGATAAACTGGGTATTTTTTTCATAACTCCATGCTAAGCAGTCCTTAAACTCAGCTAATAGCCTGACTAAGTCATTGATTTCTTCTTCATTTAGCTAGGAACTGATGTACGTCGTGCGTGGATCTTCTTTTGTTCTCATGTTGATTTCCTTGAGTTCATCAATGGTTAATCTTATTTATTCTTCAAAATTTGGTGGTGCATCTTTGACTCCAAGCTCATTTGGGTCATCTAAAGTTTCTAAACATGCCTCCTTATAAGAGTTAGCATTATTTGAGAAGAACCTATCAAACTCTCAATCAAGGTCAAGACTAGGATAGTGGGTCCACTCGACGATGACAACCATTGCCTAGTCATCACCACTCATTTGGAGTTTGATAGGCCACTAGCAAGGAGGTCTTCCACCTCTGGATCTGCCTCTTCCTCTACTTGGTGGAGGTCGAGTCATCCTACCCATGTGTTTATATGGAGGAACAAACTATGGGCGGAATGTAACATCTGGCTCTACCTCTTCCTCGGTGTCTGATTCTTGCTCTCTTGTGCTTTCTTTTTCTTTTCTTTTTCTTTTTGAATTTATTTTTCTCTTTCTATTTCTATTTCTTTTGATTTTGAACTTTCACCAAGTTCATGAGAATAGACTTTTTGATTTGGAGGAAGATAGTAGGTCACATCTTCATAAATCTCAACCTCTCTAACTGAGAATGGCTTCAAGTCTCCTTTGACACAATACTCAATTTCACCTCTTCTAAATTTGATGCATTAGTGCAAAGAAGATGGAACCATGTTGTTTACATGTATCTAAGGCCTACCGAGCAAAGCAGTGAAATATGTATCTGAATCTATTATGTAGAACTTGGCTTATGTCTTCTAGTTATCTATCTCTAGTGGTAACACTATAGAGCCTAAAGCCCTCTCACCTTATTCATTGAAACTTGTCAACATCATCTGATCTCCTCGGAGTTCAGAGATGTTGATCCTCAAGTAGGCAAGATTTTTTAGACTCATAATGTTTACTGATGCACCTTGATCCACTAACACCCTGGAGAGTCTGAATCTACCTATATCCACTGTGATGTAGAGGGGATGATTATGCTCCATCATCTCTAAAAGAAGATCTTCATCGATGAATGTAACTTCACGAGCTTCTCTTGAAAAGCATGATTCCTCTCCTATTATGGTCCGCTGAGCTAAGCATATTTCTGAATCAAGAAGGGCCTTGATCAATGACTCCCTCATCTCTTTGTATAAGATAAGGGCATCATATATGCTTAGTTTAGCTGACAACTTTCTCCGGTGAGCGAGGAGATTGTAGTCAACTCTGAGTTAGTTCTCTACAAGCATATCCATAGGTGGAGTATCCTGTGGAGGGGCTTCTTGACTGCTAAAATCAATAACTTGATTACCCTTATCCTGAGGTGCTACCCTAGGAGGTAGAACTTTACCACTACGTAGGTTAACTTTGGTGACTTCATGAGATGGTTTAGTGAAAAGTTCTACCTAGTCATCAGGTTCACCTACAGCTTCTCCTATAGGATCATCAAAGTCAGTTGACTCCAAGTCTATCTTAATGGGTGAACTCAGGTGATTTACAAATTGGTAATCCATTTCAAAATTAGAAAGGAGTGGATCAAAATTATTATAATTATTAGTACATGGAGAGCTTTCTACAGGAATAAAATCATTAAGATCATCAAAAGTAGAGAGAATGTAAGCGGAATTAGTCTCCTTCTTCATTGATTTCTTTGATTTTGATGAAGGTACAAAGTAGAAATCAGGTAAAATAACTAGAGCTAGGGATTTGACACCCCCTCCACTGATACAATACAACTGCTAGAAGAAGAACTGACTGGAGGAGCTATAGCTACAACTGTGGTAAGAGTACTAGACTTAGTCGGTGGTTGTGCTAATGTTCTATCCCGGGCAAGTGAAAGCAGTCGCTGCTACTGCTAAACTTCTACTTCTGTTAATTTGTCTTTAGTAACTTGCAAATCTTCTTTAGAGTTAGAGGTTTGAGCTGCTTCAGGCACTTGCAAAGGTAATTTTTATTTAGAAATTATTTTCTTAGAGGTTCGGGATAGGGAGATATCCCAACCTTCCTCTGTCTTAAGGAGATTGCGTGTATTCCCAAGGATTAGTCTAACAAAACTAGAGGGTTATTCTCATAAGTATTCCTTAGAGATAATAGTGGCACTTGACTTGTAGCTATGCTCAAGCCAGTCCTTAAAGGTAAAGTAATCTTCCAAGACATGTCCTAGCATGCGATGGTAGGGACAATAGTTTAGATCATGACTTTTGCCCATATCCTTTGGCCTCCTAGGCTCTGGTAACTGAAAATCAGACTTATTCAAGAGGTTCTTGAAGATCTTCCTGATTACCTCCCTTTTGAATGAATAAGGTTTATTCATTTTATCAACAAAAGTAGGTAAGTGATAGTTACCCGATGGTGGATAAGAATGCTGCTGCTAATGCTGTGGATGGGGATGCTACTGAGCAGGTGGTGATGGAGGCCACTGTGGCAGCTAAGGTGGCTGATATGATGAGCAAGGTGGTGACAAAGGAGGTGGTAGAGGAGGCTGCTGAGCTCAAGGTCTGTCTGACTGAATCCTGGTTGGTTGCTTCCCCTTATCAATCACTGTGACTACACCTGGCTTTTTCTCAAATGCCTTTTGCGGTCTTGGCTTGGCTGACCGATCTTGGAAAGGTAACTGTTTGACCTCTTCTTGTAGACTAGCTGTCTTATTGATTAATTTCTCAAATATCTTAACGGTGAATCCTTTAAGCATGAAGATGATCGGGCCATGAATATTCTTGAGTAGAATTTCAATGGCATGTTCAGACAGTTGTGATTCATATTTCATACTTAAATTTCTCCATCTAAGAATGTAATCAATAAGGGACTCACCAGGGTGTTGTTGAGCTACAACGAGATCGCCCATAGTTACCCTTTGTTGAGCTCCAACAAATCTATTAATAAAAAGCTACTCCAACTCATCAAATGTCTCTACTGAACTGTTGGGTAGTTTAGCATACCAATCAAATGCAGTGCCTGTCAAGCTGCTGATAAAGAGGAGAAATAAGAGTGCATCACTGCCACTAGTGTTGCAACATTCGGCTCTGAAATCTGCTATGTGTTGTCGGGGGTTCCCACTACCATCAAAAATCTTGAAGGATGGAGGCACAAAGCCCATAGGGTATTGGACACCATCAAATTCCTCTGAGTATGGTTTACCCTTTGGAACAGATGAGCCACCTCAGGCTTGGGCCAACGCATCCCTCACTTGTTGCTCCACCATATGTTTGATTTCTTTTTGATGCATGGAGGTGATATCTACCACCTTCTTATGTAGGCTACCACTGTCTCCCTCTATAAGAATGTATTTAAGATTATCTAAGGTGCGCGCCTACTTTGCTCTATCGGCCACTATGGGAGAAGGCTGTGAAATAGGAGTTGAATTCTATAATACTGACACTACTGCTATCAACTTTTTGATTTTCTTCCCCATTTGATCAATATGATCATCCTTCTATCTAAGCTAGTGGAGGAGGTGCTGAGTTGAATGGATGGCATCATCCTCTTCAACTATAATACCTTCATGATTATGTTGATCCCTTTGAAGGGACCCCCTAGTATTGAACATGTGAACCTCTGTCGAGTCCTCAAGGATATCATCCTCATCTAGATCAAAGCTAACCTTTACCTCCTCATAATTTGATTGATCACTCCCTAGAAGCTCCCTCTTTTCTACAAAATACTCTGGCAAAATCTCATCTAGGGAATGATCTAATCATGTTGGTACAAGCATGCACTACTGACCTGTGGAGGGGCTATGATCACTGATAGAGATGCACCTAACACTACCTATCACTAGAGTGCTGGCTTTAGGAGGGTCCTGATTGCTGGAGGAAACATGCTTGTGACTGCTCATGGGTGTAGTGCCCCTAGAAAGATCCACTACCACGTGGACTACTAAACTGTCCCCTTCCCCTTCTACTGCTGCTGCCGTCACTGGCTCTGATGTTGGTGGTGGTGGTACGACTATGACACTGCGGGGTCACCACTCCTTCAGCAAGACTGAAGTAAGAGGTCAAGTAGGTGAAGTCGTCCTCACCTCAGTCGATGGAGTAGATGAAGTGGGATCCTTTGGCCATAGCCAGATCACCAAGGGGGTTTTCTTTTCCCCAGATACTGTCTTTTGTGCCTTCATAGGCACGGTGGATGGTGGTACCTGAATTGGTGATGGTGGGTGAGGAGTGGATCGGTGTGGTGGAGAAACACTAGCTCAACTCTAGCTGGGGCTTTCCCCTTTCGGCTGGTAGTACCTTTCAATACTATGCTATCAATCTTGTCAACCCTAGTGGCCCAATGACTGGGAAAATCAACTAGAGCAAAGGCCGTCGATTGTCTAGCAAAACTCCGTCGCTCCCTACTCCCTGACTGAACTACTACCCGAGCCTTTGATTCTCTATCTCTATAAATGCACCTCGTAACACTCATGGGGATGACAAACCTGAAGTCAAATAACATAGCAGACTCTGAACGTCTGTGTACTCTGCCTACCTACCATAAAATTGTACGTAGACTAGCATAGGATTTCCTTCTGTCCCTACCCAAAGCATCTTGGTATGTAGGAGGTGGAGGCAATGCAACTATCCTTCGATAGTCCTCCTCTCGATCTTATGCTGAAAGTGAGTGAAACTCGTTGAGACTCAGCAACGGGGAAACATCACGGGGGGAACCTTCCTCTACAATGTGGAATGCGACATCCATCTCTCGGGCTGCACGATTGAGGTGCCTCTTAATCTTGCGGCTCCTGTTGCATCGCTGTGTGTAGTGCTATGTATGGCTCAGAAAGGCGATGTGAGGGATAGATCCTTTCTTGAAGGTAGGGAAGTCTATCTCTGAAGCCAGGATAGCCTTTCCCTTAGAAGGGACCATCAAGGAGGTACTAGTATGCACCCGAGAGGTAGTGAGAACAACTGACTCAGTAAGAACTAGGCTGCCTAGTAGAACCTCAATTGCCTTCCTCTTCAGGGAAGGATACTCGATGTTAGAAGGCAAGTCGATACGGATGACTGGCTTTTGCCCAGTCAAATCATCCCGACTAATAGTAGTGAGGGTCACCCCCTCACAGGTGATGCGAGCTCCCTTGAATCCCCGACCAAAAAACATTAGGTGAGTGGAGTCAGTCTGAGGGAGGCTTGCTTGATCCAGGGACAAATCCATCTCGAAAGAAAAAGTAAACACAAACTTCTAAGAGGCCATGTGTAAAACTACAAAAGGCGTATAACTCCTCTTAGGCATGCGTCATTTCACAAAACAAACAGTATCGATCGCTTGATATTTGTCCCAAATAGAAGCTTGAAATTTTGAACCCACACTCGATAATTTAAATATTTTAAGTGGGGTTTATTGGAGAGATTTAGATGTTTTGGAGGAGACTTTTTTTCCATTTGATTTTTATTTTATTATAGAACCCATACTCAACCAATTTAGGTAGGTTGGGTGGGGTTCAAAAAGTTAGGGAGAGATTTCTTTCTTTTTTGGAGATTATTTGTGTTTTATATTTCTTGTTTGAAAATATGGATAGTTTGGAAGAACCTCTGCTTAGAAAATTTGTGTATTCTAAGAGGAGGTCGTGATTATGTGTTTGAAATATTTTTTCTTGTGAAGATCTGATTGTGTAATATTTTGATTTGAAAATGGAGTCTCCTACTTAACAAATTTGATATGTTAAGTAGAGGCCATGTGTTTGATTTGTGAGGTTTGTTTTTCTTTGAAGATGGGAGTCCCACTTAATAAATTTGCTATGTTAAGTGAAAGCCCCAAATGTGTTTGAGATATGTTTATTTTCCTTTGAAAATGAGACTATCACTTAACAAATTTGGTATGTTAAGTGAAAGCTCAAGTGTGGTTGATATGAAAAAATTGATCCTTATTTAGCAAATTTGGTATGTTAAAATAGGGATCAGATGTGTGTTGAAAAGAGACCCTCACTTAACAAATTTGGTATGTTAAGTGAAAGCCTAAATGTGTTTAATATGTTTCTTGAAAATGGGACTCCCACTTAACAATTTGGTGTGTTAAGTGGAAATCAAAGTATGATGTGACTTGAGAATGGGATTCTCACATTAACAAATTTGGTTATGTTAAGTGGGAATCCAATATGGCATGGTTATATGGTTCTTACTCAATAATTTTGATGTGTTAGATAGAACCAAACATATTCTTTGAAAATGAGACTCTTACTCAGCAATATTGGGTATGCTATGTGGAATCCTAAATGTATTTTCCTTTGAAAATGTCTCTTAACAAAATGGAATTGTGAAGTGAAAGTCAATTTTTATGTTTTGGAAATGATATCCCCGCTTATCAAATTGGAATTGTTAAGTGAAGATCAAATTTTGTGTTTTAAAAATGAGAGCCACCCCACCCCACCCCAGACAACAACAAATCAAAATTGTTAAGAGTAGTGAGGGTAAAGTTTATGTTTTGGAAATGAGCCTCTCATTTAACAAATTGAAATTGTTAAGTGCAAGTCAAATTTTATGTTTTGAAATTGAAACCCCCACTTAACAAATTGGAATTGTTAAGTGAAGATCAATTTTATGTTTAAGAATGAGACCTCACTTAATAAATTGAAATTGTTAAGTGAAGATGAAATTCATGTTTCGAAAATGAGACCCTCACTTAACAAATTTAAGGGAAAGTCAAATTTTATGTTTCAAAAATGAGACCCCCACTTAACAAATTGAAATTGTTAAGTAAAAGGTCAAATTTAATGTTTCATTCAAATAGAGATTCTCATTTAACAAATTGAAATTGGTAAGTGAACGTAAAATTTTATGTGATTCAAATAGGGATCCTCACTTAACAAATTTGGGTATGTTAAGTGGGAATCAACATGGCATGATTTTCTTTTGAAAAGAACCTCCATGTAGCAATCATGGAGGGGTTTTGATTTTGTGATTTTGTGAGTTTCTTGAATGTTTCTTTTTGAAAGTGTTATTTTTATGAAAGGAATTGTTTTTCTTTAAATTTTATGATGAACCTTGCCTCACCAAGCTAGTGGTGAGGAGGTTCTAAATCTTTATTATCTCCCCTTTTATTGATAAGTTATGTTTTCACCTATAGGGGAACCCAACAAAGGTTTCAATACCTACATGAAGTGAGGTCCTAAAACCTAAAGGATGTCGGCTAACTTTGCTTAAGAATGAAATAAGCTAAGTGTCGATGGAAATAAAGATAGTCTCAAACTCATATAAAATATAAGTCCACTATCGAAGCTTAGAGACAACAATCATCTACTAGAGATGGAGAGAGGAACCATCCCTTGCAGAGTTGCCAAAAAAAATTTATGGTGTTAATTTTTGTTTTATGTATGTTTGTGTGACTGGACACCACGTAGATCCGCAGATGTACTCATCAGGGTGATTGAGTATTACATTAAGGAATAGTGGACTATCTCGAGAGATATAAGTCACTACCCTATAATGGAACTAATCACCTAATGAGAACTCCTAAGGCTTGATGGGTCTTTGGATACTCCAAAGATTTTCCCCCTACTTTACATGGAAGAGTAAAGCAGGGTTTATTTAAACTGGGTTTGTGAAGTTCCTTATGGAGGCAAGCCTCCATAGTTAATTACATCTTAAGAAAAATGAATCCCTTAAGAATAATCTCGATTAAAGTAGGCGATTATTATCTGCAAAGAATTTAAAGATAGGACTATCAAAGGATTAATTATATTTTTGAAAATCAAGTGGGAGAGATCAAATGGGAGGAATTATTATCAAAACAAAGGGAGATGAGAAGGGAGTGCTCATGATACTAGGAAGCATAGTGAGCACTCCAATCGATCATATGGTTAGGCTTTATATATTTGAATTCGAGAAGATTTATTTGTTTGAGTTAAATTTTTATTAGAAACTTAGGACTTATAATTTACAAGATTATGGAAATACCTAAGAGGTGAGGATTTATGCTTGTAGCCCACAAAGGGAATCGACGACCTCAGATGCTAAATCTAGGGAGCTTTGGCGAAGACCAAAACATGTCCTAAATCTAAGGTGAAAATGTGTATATAGTTTACCTCCACAAGAGAGGATAAATCACTCGACTACTGAGATTATTACCACCTGGAGTAGCAGCTAGCTAACTCCTCTTACGCTTTAAATCCATGTAGGCAAGTCATATGCTTTGCAAGATGGTTGGGTTGTTAATTACTTAGAAAAGTAACTAAGTCCTTAAACTCACTTACTAGGAGACTAGATCATGAAGAGCAAATTTTGTCAAGTCTTATTTGATTTTTGGACTTTTTTTTTTCTTTGACACAGGCTATAGGTTTTTGTATGCCTAAATGTATGAGAAATTAGTTGTGGGCTAAATGAGAAGAGAAAGAGTGGATTACACATACAATCATCCAGTTAGGGGGTTGCTAAACATTTTATTATCTTGATTTAATTTTAGGCTTTTATGTGAGGTTATGAATTATTTTAAAATTTTAGTTATGAGTTGTTAGTGGAATAGAAAATTTATTTTTATCCTAGGAGCCTAATCACATCAAGGCCACACAACAATCATCAATCATAAAGAAATTATGAAAAGGCATGCTACTTCTAATGCACAAGCTAGACAAAACTTCACATAATTTTATAAAGCTATTGCAAAAGAATAAGAGGACAGTGCGGTTGGGTATCGTCGTACAACCCGAAAAGAAAAGTTAGTAGCTGAGCTATACCCTTGTACATCCCAGTATAATGAAAGAATAGTTATAATTGTAAAATGATAAGTGTTATGGCGGTCTTCAATCTTTATCATCTATTCTTCATGCTTCATGCTTCATTCCTTCATCTTGATTTGCTTCATTTCTTTCTTTCTTTTGGCTTTAATTGGGGTGTAACTTGCTTCAAAGGTATCACATGGTATATAAGACATGGTCTTATAACCAATGTTCATATTTAATCCCAATAAAACTTATCCTAATCCTAATGAAAAATTGCATTTAAAGAGAAGGAAAGTAAATATAGTTACACCTGCAAAATAAATGTTGGCTAAAACACACATACAACCCAAACAATTATATGAATAATTTGGACTTAGCGCTCCACACATGGGTAACCAGGCCCACCTGTCCTAACTTGGGTTATGCTTAGGGGTATAAGCAACCTGCATAGTAAAAAGTATTTCCTATTTTTTTTGTTATAGCGCCCCTTAAGCACAACCCCCTACAGAAGGCATGATCAGGCTAATATCGGCCTAACATCCAGACTATACACATACACCCTAACATCCAGTCTAAAATAATACATCATAAAACCAAACATTCATCAAACCATGCACCTCCCCCCCCCTCCTAACATAAAGCTAGAAATGGTGAGTTAATCTAATGTGCATGTGCTAATATTTGTGTGGTATGTCCTAACTAGGCTTTAGAGTTATAACTTATAAAGTGTAAGATGTTTAATTTATAAAGAGTTGATTTCTCTTTAAGTGGTTTAGTTGATTTAGGGATTTTACTTAGTGTTTTCTTTTATTTCATGTAACCTACAATTAGCAACTAGGTGTTATAAAGAGAAGAAAGATAGGGGATCTCTCTTTTATCCCTACCTTAAGTCATTTCTAAGGTAAATTATTCAATGGATTATCTTTAGTGAATGATTTATTATGTGTTTTAATTAACCCTAAGTTTAGATTCATTCTAAATAGCCTTATTCAATAAGAAAGACATCTTAGGATTAATTAAGATGGATTACTATCACATAACAAATACTTGTCTATTTCTTTTCATCATGTATACCATGCATATAAATATCTCTCAGTACCTATACATGCAATGTGAGTTTTAGCACACTTTGATGATGAATGCAAGGATATGTATCTTAGAATTCAAATATTTCATTTGTTAATTGAATCATGGATGCATGTTTTTATTATGTTGAAAACAGAGATTTTTTATTCGTTAGCTTAACACACATTTACATGTATACACATTTTAAGTGAGTATGACAGCATTATTTTTTACACCAGGGGTGTAAGGTACAAGACCTACTTAAAGTTTCTTAAATCCTCACAGCCCCGGGATGTCAAGACTAATATACCACTTTTCTTAGATACATGTAAATGTATGAATGATCATAAGGATAAAAAATTCATGTAAAAGATGATATTTGATTTATTTGATTTATGATTCTTTATTCATTAGCCACATCACACATTTATATGTGTAAGAGTTTTAGTGAGTATGATTCCATTATTTTCTATACCAAGGGCATAAGGTACAAGACCTACTTAGGGAAACTTAAAGTCTCATAGCCCTGGGATGTCCTGACTAATATACCTCTTTTCTTGAATACATATGAATGTACAAAAAGAACCACACTGGTAGAGAATCATGCAAAAAATTATGTTTGATTTAGTTGTATGATTTACATGTGTAACATGAAATTCTTCCTAAGTCTTAACATAGAAATGCATAGGAATAGATTTAAGTAAGAGTTATGTTCTTTTCAAATGAACCATACACTTATAAATCCTATGTGAATCTATATTAAAGTAGGAAAAGAGAACCTCATCTTACACATCTTATACTATCATCACATCCAAGCTTATAGATATTTATAATTTGCATCACTTCATTTTTAATAATTGATTTGTAGGTGTTGACCTCACTTTTGGAGTGAGCTTTCAACTTCTTCATCCTAGGCATAAGGACTCCTCTAAACACTAAGAGTTCCTTAATCTTAAGATAGTTCTAGTGATTAGGTGAACACTTAACCTAATCTTAGAGACTTAGAAGAGCTAGCCATATGAATAGGTTATGCCTTAGGGGTATTAGGAAAACTTGCCTACCTTATAGCTTGAACCAAATCCTTACCCTTCTTTTAAGCCAAACTTCAAATTCAAATCAACTTCAAACTCAAATCAATTCCAAATGAAACCTTAAATCAATTCCAACTTAATGGATTTCTCACATCATGAATCAATTCAAAATCAAATGATTAAAACCCATGATTGAATTCAAATCCCAAAAATCTTTCTTAAGCCATTTTGATTTCATCTTATGGACTTAGCTCAAATCAAATCCAAATCACTCCAAACTCAATAGATTTTCTTATAACCCATTTATATTCTCATTTACATTCACAAATATAAATGAAATATAAATTCATAACTCAAATCCAAACTAAATCCAACTTACACTCTTTCAAGTCAAATCCTTGAACTTAGCCAAACCAAATCCAAATCACTCCAAATTCAAAAGATTTTCTCATAACCCATTTATTTTCTCATTTATCTTAACAAATATAAATGAAATATAAATTCAAATAACTAAAACCAAATCCAAAACTCAAATCCAAACCCAACTTAAATCCAACTTATACTCTTTCAAGTGAAATCCTTGAACTTAGTCAAATCATTCTCAAATCAATCCAAATCCTTTAGATTCTCTCTTCAAACAATCATTATTTCAATCACATGCCCAAATATAAACAAAAACTTCAATCATCAATCCAAAATCAAACTAACCCAAGTCAAACCCATGTTCACCCTTTTAACTTGAAATTGTTAAATGAATCAAAACCCATTTGACTCCAAATCACTTGCAATTGAATTTATATTTTAATCTTAAGTCCACATGTGAGTTCAATTAAACTTGAATCAAGCCTTGATCAAGACAATTGACCCACTTAGGCTCACTTGACCCAATGTTACCCAAAGCATCTTTTTGAGCCAAATTATAATCCAACCCAAATTGGATTGAATTATGCCCATCTATGCCTCACATTGTGAGCAACAATCGTCCTAAGATGATCAATCACTCAAATTGGGTCAAACTAAAGTCAAACATAGCCTTTGATTAAGTCAACTCTTAGCCCAAATGAAACCTAAACAAGCCAAAATCTACCATAGGGCAAATTGGTTGAAACCATTGATCTAAACCAATCCATAATCAATGATTGAACTTGACCAAGCCATCAATCGAGCCAAATCAAGCCTAATTGGCCACTTGACCTAAGTTGACCCAAGTTGACCTAAAAAGTCAAAATGGGTCAGATCTTGATCTAAGCCAAATTAATTATAACCAATGGGTCAAATTCATTTTAAATCAGTAGTTGAATTTGACCAAAGCTTCAATTGGCCAACTAGACCCAACCTAGCCTAATTGACCATGAACCCAACTTGACTTAAAAGGCCAAATCAACTTGAAGTCAAACCAAACCAAGCTTGCACTATATTTCAAATGATCAACCAAGCCTAAACCAACCCATGATCCAACTCAATTGGGTCAAATGGGTCAAATTGGTCAACTTGACCCATTTGACCTAAATGAACCTAAATGAACCTAAATGAACCAAAATCAAATATAAATCAAATTGAACCAAACCAATGATACCTATAGGCTCCAAATAATCATTTGAACGTGACCCCCATGGTTTGACAAATTTGACCAATTGGTCAACCTAACCCAAATGGACCCAACTTGACCTAAATGGGTCAAATTGAACCAATTCAAACCAAATGAACTCCAAATCACTTGAAATTTGGCCCAACCCACTTTTGAATCATTTCAAATCTGCCCAAATCAAAATCAAGGCCAAATGATCATTTTACCCTTAGGGCAAAGGGTATCCTATGACCAAATTCACTTGGAATTTGGTCGTATTCTTTCTAAAGGCTATATAACATCTTTCTAGTGGTCCATTTGGACACCAAGGAAGGTGGTGAACATGACCCACTGGGTTTGGGTTAGCCATGACCCAACCCAAAGCCAAATTGACCACTCCAACACAAAT
Organism: Cymbidium sinense; assembly: GCA_021442155.1. Classification (NCBI taxonomy): domain Eukaryota; kingdom Viridiplantae; phylum Streptophyta; class Magnoliopsida; order Asparagales; family Orchidaceae; genus Cymbidium; species Cymbidium sinense. Next base: position 20,660,157 of record CM038230.1, on the reverse strand, counting down.
TGGACACTTGGATCACCTCATACACTCACCTTGCACATGGGCACTCCCTCTTCTCCACTCCTCTGCCTAAAATGAATAATGGAGTGCCTAATAGTCTAAACAAACCATTCAATCCAAGCAATTAAACTAAAATGGCAAAGTTAGTTTCGACCGTCCGATCCAAGAAGGTGGAGATATACTCCCCCTCATTCCCACTCAAACCAGAGAGATTGAATTCGATTGAGCTCTAGGATCCCGAAGCAAGCTTCTCCAAGCCTTGGCAAGCATTCCCAAGCTCTCTCCATTTTCTCCTTCTCGATTTTGCTCAAGCCAAAAATAGGGGAGGTGAAGTGAAATTCCAACTTACTCAACTCTCCATCAAATTCAAATTGCTCTTGCAAGCACCATCAAGGGACCTAGTCGAGCTCACTCAAGGTGTCTCCCAAGTCACCAAGCCACGGGAAAGGGGACTTTGATAAAAGCTGATTGCCATCGAAGGAGAGCTTGACCAAACGAGCCATCCACTTCAAATCAAAGCTTGATACTTTCAACAGGGCTTCGCCTCTACTAGACGAAGCTACCTCCATCATCGAAAGTGCTGATGATAGCCTACGATGAGGTATTCTTTAAAACCAATCCTAAGTTAAAAAATACTTGGCCCTTTAAGAAGGGAATTATAATCCCATTAGATCTTAGCCGTTGGATCTCTTGTTTGTGCCTCTCCGAAGGTGTGGGTTGAGTTTGAGCTCCATCCGACCTCGGGTGAGCTTGGATCGAGCGGTGATCGATGGGCGGCATGCGTCTCTCATCGTTCGGGAGGAGATAAATCATACACCGCTTGTACCACGTGAATGGAATGGATAGTTGTGATTTATTCATGTTAGATCTCCTTTAATTTTAGCCTAAACTGCAAGATTAATCACGGTCATTCGATATTATCAGACGTCCCATGGAGAAAGCACATCCATTGCTAGTTAACGCGGCGTGTGATGTGATAACTTAAATAACCAATCCCATCAAGCCACGTGGATAGCGCATCGCATTAGCAGTCCATGTGGCACTATTGACCTCAGTTTTAGAATGAGCTCTCAACCTCTCCATCTTAGACATATGACTCCTCTCAGACACTAAGAGTTTCTTAGTCCTAAGACACTTCTAGTGATTAGGTGAACACTTACCTAACCCAAAGACTTAGAAGAGTTAGCCATAGGATTGGGTCATGCCTAAGGGGTATTAGGAACACTTTCCTACCCTTTAGCTTGGATGAAATACTCACTCCCTTCTTTCAAGTCAAACTTCAAATTCAACAAACTTCAAATTCAAATCAACTTCAAATTCAAACCAAATTCAAATTCAAATCAACCTCAAATCCAAATCCACTTCAAATCCATATCAACTTCAAACTCAAACCAATTCCAAATCAAATCTCAAATCAATTCCAACTTAATTGATTTTCTCAAACCTTAAATCAATTCCAATGGATTTACTCAAATCTTTAATCAATTCCAAATGATTAAAATCCCTGATCAATTCTAAATCCAAAATCTTTCCTAAGCCATTTTGATTTCATCTTATGGACTTAGCTCAAATCAAATTCAAATCAATTCAAATTCAAAAGATTTTCTCATAACTCATTTATATTCTCATTTGTATTCACAAATATGAATGAAATATCAATTCAAATAACTAAAAGCAAATCCAAAACTCAAACTTGAATCTAATCAAAATCTAACCTAAACTCTTTCAAGTCAAATTCTTGAACTTAACCAAATCAAACTCAAACCAATCCAAACTTTTGGATTTTCTCTTCAAAACAATCAATCCTTCAATCATAAACCAAATTCAATCATAAACTTCAATCATCAAACTAAAACTAATTTTAAAACTCAAACCCAAATCAAACCCATGTTCATCCTTTGAACTTGAAATTGTCAAATGAATCAAAACCCATTTGACTCCAAATCACTTACAATTAGATTTATATTTCAATCGTAAGTCCATTTGTGAGTTCAATCAAACTTGAATCAAGTTTTGGTCAAGTCAGTTGACCCACTTAGGCTCACTTGACCCAAAGTGACATAAAATATCTTTTTGAGCCAAATTCTAATCCTACCCAAATTGATTGAACTAAGCCCATCTAGGAATCACATTGTGAGCAACAATTATCATAAGATGATGAATCACTCAAATTGGGTCAAACCAAGTCAAACCTAGTCTTTGATCAAGTCAACACTTAACTAAAATAAAACCCAAACTAGCCAAAATCCAAAATAGGCCAAATTGATTGAAACCATTGATCAAAACCAATCCATGATCAATGATTGAACTTGACCAAGTCATCATTTGAGCCAAACCTAGCCCAATTGGCCTCTTGACCTAAGTTGACCCAAGTTGACCTAAAAAGTCAAAATGTGTCAAATCTTGATCTAAGTCAAATTGATTGCAACCAATGGGTGAAATTCATTCTAAATCACTTGTTGAATTTGACCAAAGGCTCAATTGGCCAACTAGACCCAACCTAGCCCAATTGACCATGACACAACTTGACCTAAAAGGTCAAATCAACTTGAAACTTAACCCAACCAAAATTGATTGGAACTAAAGCTTGAAAAACATTTCAAATGATCAACCAAGCCTAAACCAAGCCATGACTTAACCCAATTGGGTCAAATGGATCAAATTGGTCAACTTGACCCATTTGACCTAAGTGAACTCAAATGAACCAAAATCAAATATAAATCAAATTGAACCAAACTAATGACACAATATCACTCCAAATGATCATTTGAACTTGACCTAACCCATGTTTTGACCCAATTTGATCAATTGGTCAACTTGACCCAAGTTGTCCCATTTTGACCTAAATTGGTCAACTTGAGCCAAATCTTATCAAATAAACTCCAAATTCATTGAAAATTGGCACAACCCAATTTTCAATTATTTCAAATATGCCCAAATCAAAATAAAAGCTAAATGACCATTTTACCCTTAGGTAAAAGGGTAACATATGATCAAATTCACTTGGAATTTGATCATTTTCCAACTCATGGCCACTTGGCATCTTCTTGGTGGACCATTTGGACACCAAGGGAGGTGGTGCACATGACCCAATGGGTTTGGGTTAGCCAAACCCAACCTAAGGCCAAAACTGACCACTCCACTCAAAATTCTCCACATGAATCACCTCCTCCACTCATTTTAACCCATGTGCATCTCCACACTCTCACTCATCTGCCAAAACTAAACCACAGGAGCTCATAACAATCAAAATAACCTTTATAATCAGAGCAATTTGATCAAAATGGCAGGAAGGCTCTCGGCCATCCGATAAAAGTAGGGGGAGATATACTCCCCCTCATTCCAATTCAGTTCAACGTGATTGCATTCGATTGAGCTTAGAGGATGAAAGGAAAGCATCCATAGGCTTCCATAAGCATTACTAAGCTCATTCCATATCTCTCTTCTCAGTTTTTCTTAAGCCAAAAATATGGGAGGTAGGAGAAATTTTCACTCACTCATCACTCCACCAAAGTTTATTTGCTCTTGCAAGCACCACAAGGGAGGCAAGTCAAGCTCATCCAAAGCTTCTCCCAAGTCTCCAAGCCACAGGAAGCCTCACCTAGACCAAACTTGCAAGCCATTGAAGCAAGTTATGATCAATTAGAAGATCAACTACAAATTGAACCTTCAATAGGGCTTCATTTCAACTAGACGAAGTTACCTCAATGGTTGAAAGCGCCGGTGATAGCCTTCTGTGAGGTATGAATCAAAACTGAGCTTAGGTTGACAATTCTTTGGTCCTTTACGAAGGTAATTGTAATCCCATTGAAATTCCACCATTAGATCTTCTTCTCTATGCTTCTTGATGGAATGGGTTGAATCCTAGCCATGGAGGACTGACGGTCTCCTTCGCCCACAGGCAAAGGCAGGGATGCATCATATATCGCCCATCCCACGTGTTTTGGATGGACGGTCCTAATTAATTCACATAGATCTGTTGATGATTTCATTTAAAGCCACGGGTTTTATCCTGACCATCCAATCCTTGATAGGACGGCCAAGGATAAAGCGCATAGTGCTGCGCGACATGTGATTTGATAACTTAAATAATGAATCCTGTCGTGCCACGTGGAAAGCACGCGTCGTGTTAGCGGTTCACGTGGTGCTGATGGGATCAGTTAATTATTCAGGCTATTTAATTATCCCGTAATCACTAAAACTTCATAAATCCATAATTAAATGTAGAAAAATAAAAAAATATAAATGATGGCTCATTTTAAAGATAATTCACTAAGAAATAATATAAAATTATTTTTAATTGAGCTTGAAGAGTGAATTTTCCTTAATTAGGGTTTAATTGAAAACTTAATAACCCTTATTATTCCCTAATTATTTCCTTAGTTAATTCCAAACTTCTCAGGCATGTTTAGTTGGATGACTTCTGCCTCCCCTAATTTTCTTGGAATTTATTAATGAGTTATTTAGGGAAGTCAATAAATGAATCCCTAATCACCCTCTTAGTGTAATTAAGAGTAATTAAGCATGTAAATAGTAGTTTAATCACTTAATTAAGATCATTAAATAATTTTTAAGGAAGAGGAGGTTTATGGAATGGGTTTGGGGTATTTTCTCTAAGTTATTCCTTAAACTCCCTTTCTTCCTTAGTCCAAACCTAATTAAGAATTAATCTACTAATGATCTACTTAATTATATTAATCAAAATTTTAAAATTAATCTGAACTTAATCAATCTCTTTCTGGGTAGATCCTTAGGTGTTCAAAAGCCTAAGGTAAATTTAAGGAAACCATTTTCAACTCACATGTGTGGGAAGGTCATGAAAGTACTTAATTAAACCCTTTAGCTTAGTTAATCAATAATTGTGAGCCAATTGCATTAGACCCGTTTCTTTCTTAGGAGCATTATTGATTTAAATTGCATGTGATTGTATATCATATGTTAGCTCATAATTGTTAGGTTAATTATATTAAAGTGGTGTAGGTAAGGGGTAATTAATGGACTTAACTTACACCTTAACCTAAACAAAACATAAAAATCAATCTAATGGTTCTGAAATTAAACTAAATAAATTCACATATGGGGAAATGAGTTAGGACCAGCAAACTCTCTTTACATTTTCTAAATCAAATTCAAAATAAAAATAAAATTCTCTTTAAGAAATGTTGATTCTCTTTAAATGATCTTATTTTATAAGATTATCTTTAGGAATTAATTAGGGTGAATGGAGTTACATGCTTACATCACTTTATTTCTTTCCAAGCATGCTAAATGTTATGTGACATATGAAAATAATGCATTCATATCTTTTGAAAAATCAAAATAAATGAAATGTTTCCATTATGTCAAATTGCATGTTTTGGCTAAAATAAGAATATGAGTGGTTATTATCACTATTAATTCAAAAATTATTTTCAAAACTTATAAATCAAGATTATAAATGAAGGTATGCTACTTATAAATACTTATAAGATTGCATGTGATTATAACATAAAATGTGTTATGTGGTTTTTTTCTCTTTTCTTAACATGGTTTTGTATAGGATTTACAAAGTGTATAGTTCATTTGAAAAGAACATAACACTTGCTTAAATCCATTCCTATGCACTCCCATGTCATGAATTAAGAAGGATCCCCATATTACAAATGTAAATTAAACAACCAAAATCAAACAAACAAACATAAACCTTTTGCATGATTCTTCATCCATTTGCTTTCTTTTTGTACATGCACATGTATTTAAGAAAAGTGGTATATTAGTCTGGACATCCCGGGGTTGCGAGGCTTTAAGTATCCCTAAGAAGGTCTTGTACGTTATACCTTTAGTGTAAAAAATAATGGCGTCGTACTCACTTATGTCTTTCATACATGTAAATGTGCATTTGATTAATGGATAAAAGAGTCCCTTTTTTCTACATAACAAAATCATGCATCATGAAACATCCAAATTTTATTAAGCAACATCTCTTAGCATTCATCATTAAGGTGTGCTAAATATTTCATTGCATGTACAAATATTCTTAAGATTTATTCATATGCATGATACACATGTTGGAAAGAGATAAATGGTTATGTGTTTTGTGATAGTAATTCACCTTAATTAATCTTAAAATATCTTTCTTATTTGATAGATTTATTTATAGAAAATGTAATCTTAAAATGCCTTTCTTCTTTGTAATATTTTAATCTGGATGTTAGGGTGTATGTGCATAGACTGGATGATATGATGATCTTAGTCTAATCATTATCTTCTGCAGGAGATTGTACCTAAGGGGCGCTGTAATAAAAATAATAAATGCTTTTACTATACAGGTTGCTTATAACCCTAAGCATAATCCAAATTAGGACAGGTGGACTTGGTTTCCCATGTGTGGGGTGCTAAGTCTAATTTATTCATATACATGCTTAGGATTGTGTGGTGTGTTTAGCTAATATCTATTTTGCAGGTTTAATTAGATTTACTTTTAACTTTTTTATGTAATTTTGCAATTAAGATTTGGAATGAATGTTATGGGGGATTAGGATGAACATTGGTCATAAGACTATGTATTATGCACTATGTGAATCCTTGGAGCAATCACATCCCAACCAACCAAAAGAAGGAAAGAAAGAAGAAAATAAGGAAAGAAGAAGAAAAAATAGAAGAAAAGAAAGAAAGAAGACAAGAAGAAAAGAAGAAAGAAGAATGAAGACCTGTTGACCTCATTTTTAGAATGAGTTCTCAACCCCTCCATCTTAGACATAGTACTCCCCTTAGATATTAAGAGTTCCTTAGTCTTAAGACACTTCTAGTGATTAGGTGAACACTTAACCTAACCCTAGAGACTTAGAAGAGTTAGCCATAGGAATAAGGTCATGCCTTAGGGGTTTTAGGGAAACTTGCCTACCCTATAGCTTGAACCAAATCCTTACCAACTCTAAATCCAAACCAACTTCAAACTCAAATCAACTTCAAACCCAAATCTAACCTAAAACCAACCTATACCCTTCCAAGTCAAATTCTTGAACTTAGCAAAATCAAACTCAAATAAATCTAAACTCTTGGATTTTCTTCATAATTCAATCAATCCTTCAATCATGATCCAAATATAAATACCAACTTTAATCACCAAACCAAAACTAAATTCAAAACCCAAACCCAAATCAAACCCATGTTCATCCTTTGAACATGAAATTGTCAAATGAATCAAAACCTATTTGACTCCAAATCACTTGCAAATTGATTTATATTTCAATCATAAGTCCATATGTGAGTTTAACCAATCATGAATCAAGCCTTGATCAAGTCAATTGACCCATTTAGGTTCACTTGACCCAAAGTGACATAAAGTACCACTTTTGAGCCAAATTCTAATCCTACCCCAATTAAATTGAACTAAGCCCACCTAAGCCTCACATTGTGAGCAATAATCATCATGAGATGATCAATCACTCAAATTGGGTCAAACCAAGTCAAACCTAAGGATTGACCTAGCCTAAATGAAACCAAAACTAGCCAAAATCCACCATAGGCCAAATTGATTGAAACCATTGATCTAAACCAATTCATGATCAACATTTAAACATACCCAAGTCATCATTTGAGCCAAACCTAGCCCAATTGGTCACTTGACCCAAGTTGACCCAAGTTGACCTAAAAAGTAAAAATATGTCAAATCTTGATCTAAGCCAATTTGATTGCAACCAATGGGTCAAATTCATTCGAAACCACTTATTGAACTTGACCAAAGCCTCAATTGGCCAACTTGACCCAACCTAGCCCAATTGGCCATGAACCCAACTTGATCTAAAAAGTCAAATCAAGCCAAAATCAAATCCAACCAAAATTGATTGTAACCAAAGTTTGTAAACTATTTCAAATGACCAACCAATCCTAAACCGACCCATGGTGTAACCTAATTGAGTCAAATGGGTCAATTGGGTCAACTTGACCCATTTGTCCTAAGTGAACTCAAATCAACCAAAATCAAATATAAATCAAATTGAACCAAATCAATGATACCAACACATTTCAAATGGTCATATGAAATTGACCCAACCCTTGGTTTTACTCAATTTAACCAATTGGTGAACTTGACCCAAGTTGACCCACTTTAACCTAAATGGGTCAACATGAGCCAAATGATATCAAATCAACTCAAAATTCTTTGAAATTTGGACAAACCCAATTTCAAACAATTTCAAATCTGCTAAATTGATATCAAAATGAAATGACCATTTTACCCCTATGTCAAGGGGTATCCTATGGCCAATCCCACTTGAAATTTAGTCAAATCCTTTTCATGGCCACTTAACACCCTCTTAGTGGACCAAATGGACACTAATGAGTGTGGTGCAGATGACCCAATGGGTTTGGGTCAGCCAAACCCAATCCAAGGCTAAAACCAACCACCCAATGGAAAATTCTCTACATGAAATCACTCCCACACTCATTTATCGCACGGGAAACTTGTCCACTACTCCTCTCTACCAAAATGGAATCACATGCCACCACTAACAGCCTAACAAACCCATTCCATCTCATCAATTGATCCAAAACTGAAGGATAGCTCACGACCACCTGATTCAATTAGGGGGAGATATACTCCCCCTAATTTCATTCCAATTCACTTCTCTTACAGTCTATTGAGCCATAGGAACCTAGAAGAAGCATTGCCAAGCTACCCCAAGCATCCTCAAGCTCTTTCTAATTCTCCATTTTTAGTTTTATCTAAATCAAAAATAGGGAAGGTGAGTGAGAAGTCCATCTTGCTCATTTCATAGCCAAACTCTAATTGCTCTTGCAAGCACCATCAGAGGACTCAATCGAGCTCACCCAAGTCAAGTTCCAAGCATCTATGCCATGAGAAGAGGGAGCTAGACCAAAGCCGCAAGCATTTGAAGCTCATCTTGGCTAATAGGAGGATCCACTTGGTCTCAAGCCTTCAAACATTCAACAGGACTTCATCTCTACTAGATGAAGCTACCTCGATGTTCAGGAGCACCGGTGATATCCTCCGGCGAGGTATGCTTAAAAATTGAGCTTAGGTGTAAAATTCTTTGGTCCTTTGCAAAGGAAAGTATCATCCCAAGTGAAATTGATCATTGGATGTCTTCCTCTTTGCTCTTAGATGGTGTGTGCTCAATCCCTACTCAATCTGAGCTCAAGTGAGCTTGGATCAAGCCTTAGAGGATGGATGGTTGTCATCTCCCATAGGCGAGGGCAGGGATGAATCACAGACCGTCCATCCCGGGTGTTTTGGATGGATGGTCCTGAATAAATGATTTAGATCAGATGATTAATCCCTTTGGAAACAACAGGTTTAATCCTGACCATCCGATCTTTGATCGGACGGTCCAAGGGGAAAATGCGTAGCACCACCAGTTGACTATGTAACTGATTTGACAACTTAAATAATGAATCCCATCACACCACGTGGAAAGTGCGCGCTGTGTTAATGGTCCACATGATGCCGACGAGATTAGTTATATAATTATGCTATTTAATTATTCCCTAATCACAAAAACTTCAAAAATACATAACTAAATGTAGATAAATCCAAAAATGTAAACTCAACTTCATTTGGAAGATAATTCAAAGGGGAATAATATAAAATTAATTTTAATTGATTTTGAATAATGATATTTTCTTAATTTGAGTTTTATTAGGGATGTAATTATGTTAATTACTCCTTAATTATTCAAATAATTAATTCCAAACTCCTTAGGGTTAATTTATGAGATGACCTCTTCCTCCCATGATTTTTTGGAATTTATTATTGGATTAATTTAGGTAATTTCTTGTTTAATCTCTAATCACTCCCTTAATCAATTAAATTATTAATTAACCTATTAAACGATGATAAATTTATCAATTAAATTTGTTAATCATCTTGGAACTATGGATAGACTTAGGGAATGAGATTAGGATGCCTTTTCCAAATCTTTTCCCCTAAGTCTATTTCATTTGAATGAAAACTTAATTAATTTACAAATTGATTAATGATTTAACCATTTCATTAAATAGCTTAATTAATCAAACTTAAAATAAAAAATTAATCCATAAAATTGATCACTAAATCAATCCTTTCTTGGGTAGATACTTAGGTGTTCATTAACCTAAGTAAGGTTAAGAAAAACAAATCCAACCTACATGTGTAGGAAGGGTTATGAAAGTACTTAATTAAATCTTTTAGCTTAATTAATCAATAATTATGAGCCAATTGCATTAGGCCCTTTCTTTCTTAAAGTGCATTGCTGATTGAAATTCAATATAGTTGCATATCATATATTGGCTCACAATTGTTTGAATAATTATGTTTTGGAGGTGTAGGTAAGGTGTAATTAATAAACTTAATGTACACCTTAACCTAAACAAAATATAAAATGAATCTAATGGTTCTAAAAATTAAACTAAAATAACACACACATGTGGGAGATGGGTTAAGACTAGCAAACATTTTCACATTTCCTAGATCAAATCAAACTCAAAATTAAAACAAAATCTCTTTAAACAACTTTGATGCACTTTAAATGATCTTATTCCATAGGATTGTCCTTAGGAATTAATTAAGATGAATGAAATTGCAAGCTTACATCACTTTATTTCTTTTATAGCATGCTAAATGTTATTTGTCATATGAAATCTTGCATTCACGCCTCTTAAAAAATCAAGTTAAAATGAAATATTTCCTTTATGTCAAATTGCATGTTTTGGCTAAAGTAAGAATATGAATGGCTTTTATCACTACTAAATCCAAAATTATTTTCAAAGCTTATAAATCAAATGTTACAAATGAAGGGTATGCTACTTATAATTGCTTATATGCTTGCATGTGAGTATAATATAAGATGTGCATTATGTGACTTTTCCTTCTCCTCACTTTTAACATAGTTTTGAATAGGATTTGCAAAGTGTATAGTTCATTTGAAAAGAACACAACACTTGCTTAAATCCATTTCTATTCATTCATATGTTATCATTTAATAAGGACCTTCACTTTTGCACATATAAATTTAAAAACCAACAAATCAAATAAAACATGAAAATCTTTTGCATGACTCATTTTCCATTCATTTATTTTTGTACGTGCACATGTATTTAAGAAAAGTGGTATATTAGTCTAGAAATCCTGAGGTTGCAAGGCTTTAAGTAGCCCCAAGTAGGTCATGTATCTTACACCCCTAATGTAGAAAATAATGACACCGTACTCACCTATGTCTTTCATACATGTAAATGTCTATTTGATTAATGGATAAAAGATTCTCTCTTTCTTACTTAACAAAATCATGCATCATAAAAATATCCAAAGTTCCTTAAACAACATCTCTTAGCATCCATCATGAAGGTGCGCTAAACATTTGCATTTGTATGTATATATATGTTTTGAATTCATCCATATGCATGTTACACATGTTGGAAAGAAATAAAGTGTTGTGTGTTTTGTGATCGTAATTCACTTTAGTTAATCCTAAAATGCTTTTCTTATTTGAATTGGTTGATTTAGAGTAAATCTAAACTTAGGACTAATTAAAACAGATAATAAAACATCCACTAAACAAAAATTATTAATGAATCTAAATTAGAAATTACTTAAGGTAAAGAGAAAGGGAAGTTCTCTTCTCTTTTTCTCTCTTTACAACACTTAGTAATTAATTGTAGGCTCATTCAAACCAAATCAAATCATAAAATAAAAATCAACCAAATCAAATAAATCACTTAAATGAAACCACCCTCTAAGTTGAACCCTTCATACTTAGAAAATTCTAACCTTAAAGCATAGCTAAGACATATCACATAAACCTTAAATGGCACATGCATTAGGCTAAGTCACCACTTCTAGTCTATGCTAGGGTGGTGCATGGTTTGATGCTTGATTTTATTTTATGATGTGATATTTTAGTTTGGATGTTAGGGTGTATGTGCCTAGACTGAATGGTAGGAAAATCTTAGTCTAATCATTGTCTTATGTAGGGGATTGTGCTTAAGGAGCATTATAATAAAAATATAAATGCATTTTGCTGTGCAGGTTGCTTATACCCCTAAACATAATCCAAAATAGGCCACGTGGACTTGGTTACCCATGTGTGGGGTGCTAAGTCCAATTTATTTATATACATACATGGGATTGTATGGTTTGTTTAGCTAATCTCTATTTTGTTGGTTTTAGTTAGATTTACTTTTTCCCATTTTCATATAATTTTGCAATTAGGATTTGAAATGATTGTTATGGGAGATTAGAATGAACATTGGTCATAAGACTATGTCTTATGTACCATATGAAGCCTTTGGAGCAACCACATTCTAACCAACCAAAAGAAGAAAAAGGGAAAAAGAAAGAAGAAAGAAGAAATGAAGAATGAAGAACCCCATAACATGAATTTTTTTATTGTAATTAATTCATTTGTAACCCCGATTGTATAAGGGTAGAGCTCAGCTATCCAACTTATTTTCGAGTTTTTGTGGTGGGGCCCGACCATAAAAGGCCTCTTATTCTTTTGTGCTAGCATTATAAACTGTTTGATGTTTGTTTAGCTTGTGCATTAAGATGGCATATTTTTCCTAATTTCTTCCTTGTTTTGATGAATGGTCTGGATGTGATTAGGCTCTTAGAAAAAATTAAATTTTCTATCTAATTAATCAACTCAAAACTAAAAATTAAACAACTCATAACCTCACATAAAGCCTAGGTTATAAAACAAGATAAATGATTTAGCAACCCCTTAGCTGGATGTTGTATGTTATCACATCATGCATAAAAAGTATCGTGTTTCACTCTTATTATGGAGGGCTTCCACCTTTGCCATGGAACTTGGTTTGACCTTTGAGAGCAATGGTGGACACACACCACCTTTCTTACTAATTTTGGCCCATAATCCAACTTCTCATGTATTAGGCATATGAATCTCATAGCCTGTGTCAAATCAATTGTCCAAAAATAAAAATAAAATAATAAAATTTGCAATAGATTTAAGTCATTAAATCATTCCCTACATGATATAGTCTCTTAGGGAGTGAGTTTAAGGACTTAGTTTTTTTCTAAAATTAACAACGTAGCTATCTTGTAAAAGCATAAGACTTGCCTACATGTATTTAAAATTTTAGGAGGAGTTAGTTAGCAGCCACACCTAGGTGGTTGTAAGTCCAAACAGTCGGGTGGTTTATCCTCTCTTGTGGAGGTAAACCATATACCCATTTTTGCCTTAGATTCAAGTCATGCTTTAGCTCTTGCCAAAGGTCCCTATATTTAAGTTCTGAGGTTGCTACTTTCCTTTATGGGCCACAAGCACAAATCCACACTTCTTAGGAATTTCCATGATCTTGTATTGTGGAACTGTAAGCCCAAGATTTTTAATAAAAATTTAACTCAAGCAAATAATTCCCCTCAACTTCAAAAACATAAATCCTAACCATAGGATAGTTTGGGATGCTTATTAGGCTTCCTAGTATCATAAGCATCCCCTACTTATCTCCCTTTGGTTTTGATAATAACTCCCTCCTCTTGATCAATCCCACTTGATCTTCTAAAAATAAACTAATTGATTGATAGTCCTATCTTTAAAATCTTTGGAGACAACGATCATTTACATTAATTGAGAGTATTCCTAAGGGATCTTATTCCTTAGGATGTAATTAACTATGGGAGCTTGCCTCCATAGAGAACTTAATGAACCTGATTTAAAATAAATCTTGCTTTTCTTTTTCATGTAAAGTAGAGGAAGAATCTCTGGTACATTTGAAGAACCATAGTCCTTAAGAGTCCTCATTGAGGTGATTAAGTCCATTGTAGGATGATGAATTCTGTCTCTTGAGATAGTACATCATTCTTTAATGTTATGCATGATCACCCTAATAAGAGTATCTATGGATCTACGTGGTGTCCAACACAAGAAAGTTGTTATTTTTGTTCTTTATTTATTTTTCTCTTAGAAAGATAGATGAAGAATAAAAAATTTCACCACAAGACTCCCATAACATGAATTCCTTTTTTATTGTAATTAATTCATTTGTAATCCAGGTTGTATAATGGTAGAGCTTGGCTACCCACATTTCTTTTTATTGTGCGGTGGAGCTCGACCATAAAGGCCTTCATTCTTTTGTGCTAGTGTTATAAAATTGTTTGATGTTTGTTTAGCTTGTACATTAAGATGACATGTTTTTCCTAGTTTGTTCCCTGCTTTGATGAATGGCCTATATGCGATTAGCCTCTTAGGAAAAAATAAATTTTCTATCAAATTAATCAACTCAAAATTAAAAATTAACAACTCATAACCTCACCTAAAGCCTAGGTTATAAATTATGATAAAATATTTAGCAACCACTTAGCTGGATGTTGTATGTCTCACATCATGTATAAAATGCATCTTACTTCACTCTTGCTTATGGAGAGCTTCCACCTTTGACAGAGAACTTGCCTTGACCTTTGAGAGCCATGGTGGAAACACACCTCCTTCTTACTGATTTTGGCCCATAACCAATTTCTCATGCATTAGGCATATGAATCACATAGCCTGTGTGAAAATAAAACTTAACAAAATTTGTATCAGATTTAAGTCATTAATCATGTCCTACATGATATAGTCTCTTATGGAGTGTGTTTAAGGACTTAGTCTCTTTCTAAATAAACAATAGCTTAGCAATCTTGCAAAAAAATTGGACTTGCTAACATGTATTTAAAATCATACAAAGAGTTAGTTGGCGACCTCCACCAGGCAATTGTAAGCCTAACAGTCGGGTGATTTATTCTCTCTTGTGGAGGTAAACATATACCCATTTTCTCTTTAGATTTAGGTCGTGCCATGGTCCTCGTCAAAGCTCCCTAAATTTAGGTTCAGAGCTTGCTACTTCACTTTGTAGATTACAAGCATAAATCCTTACCTCTTAGGCATTTTCATGATCTTATGTTATGGAATTGTAAGCCCTAGATTTCTAATAAAAACTCAACTCAAATAATTAACTCTCTTCAAATTTCAAAAATATAAAGCCCAACCATAACGTAGTTTGGGATGCTTACTTGGCTTCTTATTATCATAAGCATCTCCTACTTATCTCCCTTTAGTTCCAATAATAACTCCCTCCTCTTGATCAATCTCACTTAATCTTCCAAGAATAAACCAATTGGTTGATAGTCCTATCTTTAAAATCTTTGGAGACAACAATCATTTACCTTAATCGAGAGTATAATGTAATTAACTATGGGGGCTTGCCTCTATAGGAAACTTAACGGACTCAGTTTAAAATAAACACTGCTTTACTTTTTCATGTAAAGTAAAGGAATCTACATCCAAGACCCATAGTCCTTAGTCCTCATTTGGGTGATTGTCCATTGTGATGGTTACTTCTGTCTCTCGAGATAGTACATCATTCCTCAATATCATACTTGATCACCCTAATGAGAACATTTGTGAATCTACGCAGTGTCCAAACAAGAAGTACTATTTTTGTCTTCATTTATTTTTCTTAAAATAGATAAAGACAAGAATAAACAATAAAAAAAATTCACCATAGATTTTTCTAGTGACTCCACTAGGGATGGTTCCTTCTCCATCTTTGATAAATGTTTGTTATCTCCAAGTATCGATAGTGGATTATTATTTTATATGAATTTGATACTATCTTTCTTTTCCATTGGCACTTAGTTTATTTCATCCTTATGCTAAGCTAGCCAACATCCTTTAGGTTTTAGGACCTCACTCCATGTAGGTCTTAAAACCCTATTGGGTTTCCCAATAGAAGAAAATAAAAATTTAATAAAAGGAAATAATTAAAGACTTCCTCCTTACCATTTTTATGGTAAGGTAAGGTTCATTCTAAAAATAAAGAAAAATAAATCCTTTATAAAAACAACAATTTCCAAAATCACTTTTCCAAAAAGCACATAATAAAATATTTCAACCTCATCTAACAATCTTCATGATTGTTACATGTAGTAGGATCATTTCAAAATAAAAATCAACAATCATATTTTCAAAAAGCACAAATGAACATCCTTCATTCAACATACCCAAATTTATTGAATGAAGATTTCATTTTCAAATAAAAATCAACAATCATCTTTTCAAAAATAAAATCAACACTCATCTTTTCAAATAAAAACCAACAATCACCTTTTCAAAAATAAAATAACATTCATATTTTCAAAAAGCACAAATGAACATTCTCATTCAATTTATTGAATGAAGATTTCATTTTCAAAACAAAATCAACAATCACCTTTTCAAAAACAAAATCAACAATCACCTTTTCAAAAGTAAAATCAACAATCACCTTTTCAAAAAGCACATATTTGAAAATGAACATCCTCTTTCAATATAACCAAATTTATTGGAATAAGATTTCATTTCCAAATAAAATCAAATCACAACATTGAAATTCCATTTCAACATCTCTCACATATGTTAAAGTTAGAAATTCTTTCTTTTCAAAAAGTACAAATTTGAAAATAAGCTTCTTCATTCAATATATCCAAATGTGTTGGATGGAGGTTTTATTTTCAAATAAAAGTAAACCATTTGAAATTCTACTCAACACATCCCACATGTATTAAGTTATAATTTCTTTCTTTTCAAAAAGCAATAATCACACACAAAACTTTATCTTTGAAAAATAAAACATAATTGACTCCCATTTGACATACCCAAATTTCTCAAATGAGAGTTTCACTTTCCAAAACACATTTGGATCTTTTATTTAGCATACCCAAATTCGCTAAATAAAGATCCCTCTTTTCAAAAATACACTTGGACTTTATTTAGCATTCCCAAATTTGCTAAGTAAAGACCCTCTTTTCAAATCAAATTCCCAAAAATCAAACACATTTGAATCCTTTATTTAGCATACCCAAATTTGCTAAGTAAAGGTATTATTTTTCAAAATCATAAAGAAAATTCAAAATACATTTGGATTCTTCATTTAGCATACCTAAATTTTCTTAGTGAAGATCCTCTTTTCAAAAAAAAAAATATATATATATATATATATATATATATATATATATATATATATATATATATATATATATATATATAGATATATATCATCAAAACACATTTGGATTCATTTAGCATACCCAAATTTGCTAAGTAAGGATCCTTTTTTTTCAAAAATTTAAAATCAAAACACACTTGGATTCTTCATTTAGCATACCTAAATTTTCTAAGTGAAGATCCTCTTTTCAAAAAAGAAATCAATCAAAACACATTTGGACTCTTCATTTAGCATACCAAAATTTGCTAAGTAAGTATCCTCTTTTCAAAAATCAAAAATCAAAACACATTAGATTCTTCAATTAGCATACCCAAATTTGCTAAGTGAAGATCCTCTTTTCAAAAAAATCAAAACAAGAGAAAAAATTTGGACTTTATTTATCCTACACAAATTTTCTAAGTAAAGATTCCATTTCCAAACTCAGTCATGATTCACAAACAAGCAAAAGAAGAAAATTGTTTTCAAACAACTCATTTAGCTTACCCAATTTTTCTAAATGAATAATTCCAAACAAAATGAATTGACCCTTTATTTTAACATACTCAAATTTGTTAAATAAAGGGTCCCCAAACAATCAAAAATCAAATTCAAATATGAACCAATGGAAGCATCAATCTCTTCAAAATATATGAACCCATTTTCAACATACACAAATTTGTTGAGAATGGATTCCAAATTCAAAATTTCCTCTCCAATTCTAAATTTAAATTCTCTCTCCAAAATCAAAGAGCCCCATTTAACATATTCAAATTATGGAGTGTGTTTTCAAATTTTAAAAATAAATTAAAGAAGAAATCTAATTTGTGTTTATTTTTTAAAATTGAAGAATTTCAACTCAGTTTTAGTCAGTTTCTGTTCAGTTCAGTTCAGTTCTAATGGAAGCCCAGAAGTACATGTTTACTTTTCCTTTTTTTGATGGATTTGGCCTTGAATTTGTCTAGCCTCCCACAGACTGATTTTGCCCACCTCATTCATTTTGGCCGAGGCTTCAAGGGGGCCAGGATCACTTGTAAGGGGACCACCCTCAGAACCATCAGCAGGAGTGTGGTGACAGGGCAGAAGCTGGTCATCCATATTGAGATGCCATCTAATTTAGAGTTTCCCTCACTGAAGAGGAAGGCTGTGGCATTTTCCATAGTAGTTGCCGTTTCAATGCTAGTGCAGTTAGTGGTTCCCATTTCTGCCCCAATACGGTCTAGCACCCACTCCTTGGCTTCTTTTAAGGGGAAGACTCTCCTTTCTTCAGGGATAGTCTCCCCTACCTATGAGGTAGGGTCTAGATCCCATACTACTCGTCACACCAACACCCAGCACCATAACTGATGTCGCAAGATCAAGCGGCATCATGTGCGCATAGACAAAGAGATGGAGTCAGCTGCTCAGCATGTAGCAGAGGAGTTACCTAGGAAGATATTAGGAAGATCTTAGTTTTACCTCCACCTGCAGTTCACTTTGAGGCTCCTACCAAAGATAGGGGAGGTCTGCCGCTTTTTTTGTGCCAAATGGGAGCTTATGGGCTGTAGAGTCAGGCCCAATTTGATTTATGACCGTCATCCCTCATAGTGAAGGGAGTACATCGACAGAGAGGCCGTGGAGGCCCGAAGTACATGCACTGTAGAGAGAGTGAAAATGCCAGACCGCCGCCTCATGGACTTTCCCAATCAGCGTGCTACCCATGTTGGCCATACTGATAGCATTATATTGACCAGTACTGCTCACCATAGGAGAGGAGCTCCTGCACATAAAGAGTCGATGGTACCTCCATTACACCGCTCTACTTGATGCCCACCATATCCAGTACAAGTTTCACCATCCATATTTCCAACAAAAGCCATGAAGGCTGCATCCAGGGAAAAGAGATCCCTATTGGTGATCTGGCATCACCCAAGAGATCCCATTCCATCTACATCACCGCCTGAGATGAGGCCGAGCTCTCTTGCTCGACATCCTGCTTCATTTATGGTGAAGAGGGAATGGAGATCACAGAGCATCATAGTCTTGCCATCACCACCACCACCACAGCAGATCTTGGAGATAACAACAATAGAGAGAGAGGGAGATAGTTTCTTTGTCCCCATAGCAATAGATCTTCTTAGGAGCAGCACTCCACCTATGGCAGATAATAGTCAGGAGCATGTATCCTCTAGTGAGCATAGCCCTCACAAGATCAATACTCAAGGAAGGTTAGATGTCTATTTGTTCATGATAGTGATCCCACCATCGGTCATTCACATGCCTTTGTGCTTGCTCAATTTGATTGATCCCTAGATGACATTATGGCTCAGTATTTGATTGAGAAGAAGGAAATTTTAGGGTATGCCTAGTCTAACCTAGAGGATGAGAAGGTCAGTTTTGATCTCAATGAGGATGATCCATTGGAAGATTCAATAGGAGTACATATGGTTGACACCAAGGGTTCCCTCCTTTAGGATCAACAGACTTTGGAAGGTGTTATGTCTGAACAGGGTGACACAACTCATTTGACCCAACACCTCCTTCAACAACTAAAGCAAAAGGATGAATAGATAGATAGGATGGGAAAGAAGCTTGAAGATTTGCTTGCAGTGATTTTGGCACTTCAGAACCAAGCCCCAATAGTGCATCCTACTATTGCAGAGACCGATCAGCCTGAGTTGTTACATGTCTTGGATCAAGCCAAGACTTCACCTCCAGTGGAGTAGGGCAACACTAGCATGTATAGGAAGGTAGTGGACAGTACCTCTGTATAAGAAAAGGATATTAAACTCATGGTTGAGTAGCAAGTCAGGGAAGCGCTGGCGCAAGCACGAGGAGGATCATCGGTTCTAAAGGGTAGACCCTACCTAGAGGAATTCAATGTTGTCCAGTATCCTAAAGGTTTTGTGCCACCTTCTATCAAGAGCTTTGATCGGAACCCACATGCACATAGGCACTTTAGGGACTATGGCAACACCGGGTGTGATGATGCGTTACTATTCTAACTTTTATCAGCAGTTAATAAGCATACCTTTGATTGGTATGTTGAACTCTCCAACAGTTCAGCAAAGACTTTTGCTGAGTTGGAGCAACTCTTCATCAAGAAATTTGCTGAAGCTCAATAAAGGATTACTGTGGGCGATCTCGTTGCAGTACAACAACACTCTGATGAGTCTCTAGTTAATTATATTCTCAGATGGTACAATTTAAGTATGAAATGTGAACCACAGCTGTCTGAACAACATGCCATTAAAATTCTACTAAAGAATATTTATGGCCCGGTCGCCTTGATGCTCAAAGGTTTTATCATCAAGACATTTGAGAAGCTAATCAACAAGGTATCTAGCTTATGAGGAGAAGCCCAACAGTTGCCTTTTTTGGATAAATCATCAAAGCCAAAGCCATAAAAATCTTATGAGAAGAAGCCAGGGGTAGTAGCAATGTTGGACAAGGGGAATTAGCCAGCTAGAGATCAGCATGAGAGACTTCGAGCTCCATATCCATCACTTCCACCTCCTCTACCACCACCGAGGCCATCCTACCGGCTACCATTGTAGCCTCCACAGCCTTCACTGCCTCCTCCTCAGCCATACTCATAGCAATGGTACACATACCCACTGCCAGGTAGCTACCACCCACCTACTCTTTTGGATAAGATAAACAAACGTTATTCATTTAAGAGGGAGGTAATAAAAAAAAATCTTTAATAACCTCTTAAGGGAACCTAATTTTTTGCTACCCGAGCCTAGGAAGCCAGAGGAAGTGGGCAGGAGCAATGATCCTAACTTTTGCCCCTATTGCTACATGTTAGGCCATGTTTTAGAAGATTGCTTTACATTCAAGGACTGGCTTGAGCATAGCTACAAGACAGGTGCCATAGTTATCCCAAAAAAAAATCTAGTGGAACAACCATCCAGTTATGTTAGGGTAATCCTTGGGGATACATGTGATCCTCTGAAAATAAAAGAAGGATGGGATATCTCTCTATCCCGAACCTCTAAAAGATTGTTTCAAAAGTCTAGAAACTTTCTTTGCAGGTGCCTGAGGAAGCTTGAACCTCCAACATCAAGGAAGGTTCATAAGTTACCAAAGATAACTAGGGAAAAGTGGGAGCTCAGTAGTAGCAGCCCATACTAGCCCGGGATAGCCAAGTAGCACAACTACTAAACGAGCCCAGCCTCCATTCCAACATTGTAGTTACTACTTTAGCCGGCACTTCTACTTCAGCCAGCTCTTCTTCTAGTAGACATATTATTTCGGCAGATAAGAGCATTAAATCCCTCACCCCACTTACTTTACTAGATTTATACTTTGTACCTCCTTCTAAATCTAAAAAATTGAGGAATAAAGCTAGTTTAAATTACATCTGTGTCACTTCTGATGAGTTGTCTGACTATACTCTTTTAGAAAACTCTTCAAGTCTTAATAATAGTTATAACAACTCTAATCATCCTCTTTCTAATTCAGACATGAACTTTTCTTCTCTGAATAATACGGGTTCACCTCTTGAGGTAGACATGGAATCATCTGATTTCGAGGGTCCTATAGGAGAAGCTGTAGGTATGCCTGATAAGCAGGTAGAATCTTCCACTAATATGCCACAAGAGATCACTAAAGTTAACCTCAATAGTGGCAAGGTTCTACCTCCTAGGGCAGCACCTCAAGATAAGGGAAAATTAATCATTGGTTATAATGAGTAAGAAGCCCCTCCATAAGATGCTCCACCCATGGATATTCTTGTGGAGGATCAGCCCAAAGTTTATTACAATGTCCTCGCTCACCTAAGAAAGTTGTCAGCTAAATTAAGAATATATGATATCCTTGTCTTATCTAAAGAGATGAGGGAATCATTAATTAAGGCTCTTCTTGATGTAGAGATATGTTTAGCTCAGCTGACCGCTGTTGGAGAGGAGGCACATTATTAAAGAGAAGCCCAAGGAGTCACATTCATAAACGAAGACCTCCTGGGGGCATGGAGCACAACCATCCCCTCTACATTACAATGGATATGTGCAGATTCAGACTTTCTAGGATTTTAGTTGATCTAGGTGCATATTGCATATTTGAAGAATGACATCTTTGCACTTGGAGGAGATCAGATGATGTTAAGAGGATTCAATGAATAAGATAAGAGGGCTCTAGGCTCCGTAGTGTTACCTTTGGAAATAGGTGTCAAGTTCTGTATAATTGATTCGAATACATCATTCACTATTTTGCTCAGTAGGCCTTGGATACACTAGAATAAGATGGTTTCATCCTCCCTCCATCAGTGCATCAAGTTTTAAAGAGATGGAATCGAATACTATGTCAAAGGAGATGAAATGTCATTTTCAATTAGAGAGGTCGATATATATGAAGATGCGACCTACTATCTTCCTCAAAATAAAAATACCCTTTCTCACAAATTTGGCCAAAATTCATACATAAAAGAAAAAGAAAAAGAAGAAAAAGGAAAAGAAAAAGAAATAGAAAAGAAATAGGAAAATACATGTGAGCGAGAAATGGACACTAAGGAAGAGGTAGAGCCGCATGTTACATTCCACCCACAGTTCATTCCACCATATAGACATATGGGTAGGATGACTCACCCACTAGGGCAGAGGCGATAGAGGCAATTCTAGGTGGAAGACTTGTGAAGCTAACAAGGGTTATCTTCCAGTTCACAGGAGTACTTCAACTATTCACATAGACTTGGAATCCAGCTTAGAGGATGAGTCTCAAGTGATTAACATACCAGTCAACCCCTCTTAGTGGATTTCATTGGTGGTGACACTCGAGCCAGAGAATGATGAAGACCAAGCCTCCAAGAAAAGCACGAATGTATTCGATCCAGTTTATGTAAAACTATTAGGCAACAGTTGATGTAGAACTTGAGGGTAATTCATATAAAGATTTAATGAAATTACCTTTTGATTGGTACTCACCTTGTGTTCATAGTCTTGCAAAGAAAGGTTTGATTCCTTATACATGGTCAAGGCACATATCAGAGTATTTTGAAAAGCTGTGGAACAATAAAGATAGGGATGGGCAATCAAGATCGACTAGACTGGACACAATCTAGATGATGATGATTATCGCTAGTTGTCACCAATCATCTGGAGTCTGATAGGTTCTTCTCAAACTGCACTAACTCTTATGAGGATGCGTGTTTAGAAACTTCAAATGAGTCAGATGATCTTTAAATCAAAGATGCACCTCTAGAATTTAAAGAGGAAATCCATTCAACCATCGACAAGTGCAAATAAATCAACCTTGGGACAGAATAAAATCCATGCCCCCTATGCATCAGTTCTCTGCTGAATGAAGAAGAAACCAATGACTTAGTTAGGCTATTGACTGAGTTTAAGGACTTCTTTGCATGGAGCTATGAAGATATGCCTAGATTATCTCCTGACATAGCAGCCCATAAACTAGCAATTGACACTAACGCTAACCCTATCAAGCAGGCTCCTAGATGCATGCGATTAGAAATTGAACAATAGGTCATTTTTGAAGCCAAGAAATTGATCAATGCTGGTTTTATCAAGGAAGAAAAATACCTTACTTGGTTAGAATGTGTCGTGCCAGTTAAGAAAAGGAATGGTCAAATTCGCATATGCATCAATTTCAGGGACTAAAATAAGGCATGTCCTAAGGATGAATTTCCACTTCCTATACTAGAATTAATGATGGACATTATCTAATCTCATGTAGTATTCTCCTTTATGGATGGGTCATCTGGCTACAACCAAATCAAGATGGCTCCCAAAGATGAAAGAAACACAGCTTTTTGAACTCCGATCTGAATCTATTATTTTAAGGTCATGCCTTTGGGCCTTAAAAATGCCGGTGCTACATACTAGCGGGCCATGACTCAGATATTCAATGAACTCATTCATCATCAAGTTGAATGCTATGTTGATGATGTAGTAGTCAAAAGCAAAGAAAAGGAAGACCATCTCTTTGATTTGAGAGTAATTTTCAAATGGTTAAAACAATACAACTTCCAAATGAATCCCCTGAAGTGTGCATTTGTAGTAGCTTCAGAGAAGTTCTTTGGGTTTGTTGTTCGAAGCCGGGGAATAGAGATAGACCCAAAAAAGATCAAAGCTATCTTAGAAATGACACCCCATAAAAGTTTATCCCAACTCTGATCATTTCAAGGGTGGTTGGTGTATCTAAGATGCTTTATCTACAACCTACCAAGGAGATGCAAGCCATTTTAGCACTTGTCAAAAAAGATGCTAAGTTCAAGTGGGATGATAAGTGACAACATGCTTTTGAAGACATCAAGTAGTATTTGGTGAAGTGAAGTGTACTCTATCTCGTGTGCCACTTATCCTCTACCGCAGATGACCCTTTGCTTTGTTGGCTCAAACCAACTTATCCTCTACTACCTCATTCGATCCCTACTGAAGCAAACTACCCACCCATTGAGAAACATTGCCTAGCTTTAATCTTTGCATCCCAAAAGCTACACTATATGCTTTCATAAGGTGAATTTTGATTTCAAGAATCAATCCAAGATCTCATGACATGACGTTATTTAGACGACATTGGGTCCATGATTCTCTCAATTTGATATTAGATTTGTACCCTCCGCGTGATGAAAGGAGCACTAGTGATTTTTTAGCATCACACAATTTCACACCGCTTAGTGATGATCTCCCCGATGAACAAATCATGAACTTAGGGGAGGTTGACAATCGCATTGGGAGATGTATTTTGATGGTACGGATTCCTTTCACAAAGGAGAAGAACCATAATATACTCTTCGAAGAAAGGTAGGGGTCAGAATAGTTCTCTCAATTTCAGACCGCAATGTGATGAGATTCTCATACTAACTCTCCAATCCATGCACTAACAATGAAGCCGAGTATGAGGATTTGATTGTCAGTCTCGAGTTAGCCATTACAGTGTGTGTTAAAAGCTTCAGCATCTATGGGGATTCTCAGTTGGTCATTAACCAGATTGTTGGGTCCTATAAGGTTCTAAGCTTCATCATACCAAGTATACCATGAAGTTGGCCTGTCATCAAGTCACTACAAGGTTCCCTCAGAGAGAATGCCAAAACTTGTCAAAGAATTGGCATGTCTAGAAGATGAGTCTATTTCAATAAAGGTTCAACATATATAGGTCATATCCCTTATTAATGCTGAACTCATCGAGAGACTTTCTCTTGAAGGGGAGGTTGCCATTGCCAAAATGGACAAGGAGTTGGATTGGAGGGAACTGCTCATAGACTATTTGAACACTAGCAAACTACCTCAAGAAAAGTCACAAGCCCATCATATGAAACAAAGAGCTCTCTCTTATGCTCTCGTGGATGGCATCTTGTATCGACGATCTTTTGATCAAATGTGGTTACACCGTTTAAACAAACATGAAGCCTGTAAGATCATGATCGAGGTACATTCAGGTCTATGTGGAGCACATCAATCTAGTCTGAAGATGAAAGCAAAGATCAAGAGACTAGGATACTATTGGACTTCGATGATGATGGAATAGCTAGAGATGCCACCAATAGTACATGGTGGTCCTATCAACCACCCAACATTCTACATCTACCTATTGCCTCATGGCCATTTGAATGTTACACATATAGTGGGTCCTATCGATCCTCCTTCTTCCAAGGGTCATCGTTCATCTTAGCTACCTACTTTTCCAAGTGGGTGGAGGCAATCCCACTCAGAGGTCCGGCTCGACATGTGCTCCAATTTTTCAGGAACCATATCATATATAGGTTCGGGGTGCCTCGATAAATTATATCTGATAATGATACTACATTCAAAAGCACTAAGATCAACAACTTTGCCAGGAGACATGGTATAGATTAGAGATATTCCACCATTAACTATCCTAGGTAAAATGGCCTAGCAGAAGCATTCAATAAAACTCTCATCTAGTTACTAAAGTAGACACTCGACGATAACAAGTGACAGTGGCATGAGTAGTTAGTTGAAGCCTTGTGGGCATACCGCACCACATACATAACTTCAACTTAATCTACCCCCATTCTCCTTAGTGTATGGGTCTGAAGCTGTTCTACCATTAGAAGTTTAACTCCCATCACTAAGGATATCAATGGGTAGTAAAATTACTATAGAGCTAAATACCAAGTTACGGTTAGAAGAGCTCGAAGGCTTGAGAACCTCAAGTTATACAAAGCCAAGATGATTCAAGCTCATAATAAGCTGGTGCACCCTAAAACTTTTCAGGTAGGAGAGCTTATTTTAGTTCTAAGGAGACCAATTATTGCCCATGGAAAGATGGGAGGCAAGTTTGAACCCACTTGGGAAGGCCCTTTTGTCATAGAGAAGGCCTATCAAAGAGGATCTTATCAACTTATTAATTATAAAGTGAAAAATCTGATGATTTCAATTAATGGGCTCTATTTGAAGAAATATTATCCATAAAATCATGTTTAAAAACAATTATCATCAAAGATTTCATTCTAATTTATCAAAATATTCTCTTCATTTGAAACATTATCTGCTTGTTTTGCGAATCTGCCATGACGTGTTTAGGGTAGGTGTAAGAGAACCCAAGAGGCATCCTATCCTTTTTTCGCAACACGAACATAAGTTAAACATGATTCCTCAATGCTACTAGAATAGGTGTGAGAGAACCCAAGAGGCATCCTATTTCAAATAGCATGGCTAAGTTAGGTGTTATAGAACCTAAGCAGCTATGTTTCTTGGTAGGATCATAATTGCCATTCATGGCACCATTTCATCAACTCTTAAGCGTGTTTAGGATAGGTGTAAGATAACCCAAGCAACATCCTGTCCTCTTTTTAAACACAAACACAACACAAAAATATATATATTTTTTCTCAGGCCATTTTGATGTGGGAGCAAGCCCCCTGTGGCACTCACTCATTAGTTGCTCTAGGTCAGGCTAACATGCTACCTTGCTAGTATGTCACCCCAATGGTCATTTTTCTGGCCTTGTTATTTTTGCAGGCCTCACTGGACAACTAGTAAGCTACCTCATGGTGACTCTGTTTAAGAAGATGTAAGTCTACACACTTTCTTCTTAGACTAGCTATCATGATTTGACAAGGTCGAGTATATTTGATGTTTAGGATAAGTCCCCCAGTGGCTCCTTTCCTCTTGACTACTTTTGAGTTGTCAACATAGCAAACATCCTTGAGTGGTGACTCGCCCAGTTGATCTTCCCTGTGCTTTCTTCTTGAGCTAGCCACCGAATACCTATAGATATTATCTTCTCCATGATTTTGGATAAAGCCCTTAGTGGCCCTTTTTCACTGTGGGCACTTTACTTGGATCACATCCTTTGCAACCCCATTTAAATACTACCCGGGTTACTTTTGGATTGAACACTCCCCCTTTCCTAGTAGCCACCCTTGTGATTGGAGAATTTGTTCAGCAGATGCATAAATTTTCCCTTGGTTCAGTAAATCTATGATAGGTCTAGGCTGATATAAGCTCCTTCTCAGTATGATCCCTCACAAACCAATAAGATCCACGATAAATAAATAAACAAATAAATAAATCTATTCGCTTATGAATTAAGAATTCAAGCCCCAGCGGCCCCTTTCCCAAGCAAGCATCCTATCTATAGGGCAATGTCAGCAGAACTCCCTATAGGATTTGCCTGACTACACTTGAGTTGAGATAAGTCCCCAGGTCGGCACTCTCTCAGTAGTCTCCCTTAGGTCAGATTCAATCTGTTCTTCTACAAATAGGTTGCCTTGGTGGTCATTTCACTTTAGAAGATGTAAGCTTACTATGCATTCTTTCTAGTATGATTGTCACAAACCGACCATAGCCTTAGGTTGGGTTGACGTGTTACCTTGCTAATATTTCACCCTAGTGGTATTTTATTCAAGAAAGATGTGAGTCCTAGGGCTTTCTTTGCTAAATTAACTACTATAAATTAAAATGCTCCCTTTTGGTTGGATAGTTCTCCCCTCCGGTCAGGAAGCTACTCCTTTTGGATCGGTAAATTTGAAGTTAGACCAAGGCCAACACGACCCTTACTCAGTGTGATCCCTCACAAATCGACGGGATCTATCAAAAATAATTAAAAAATAAATTAATTTTGACTATTTTTGAGCTGATTTAAGTCCCCCAGTGGCATTCATTCAGTAGTTAGCCTAAGGTTGCATTCAACTATTGCCTCGCCAATGGATCACCCCAGCAACTGATTCCTACTTTAGAGAATGTAAGTCTACTACGCTTTCTTCCTTGTATAGCTGCTGCACACCGAAAGGCAACCCCTTTGGTTGTATAATCCTACTATGTGGTTGGTAGATTACTCCTTTAGATTGGTAAATCTAAATGTAGGCCAAGGCCAACACAACCCCTATTCAGTGCGGTCAATCATAAACTGGTGGGATCCATCAAAAATAATTTAAAAATAAAATTAATTTAGACTATTTTTGAGCTGATTTAAATCGCCCAGCGGCATTCACTCAGTAGTCAGCCTAAGGTTGGGTTCAATACATTGTCTCACCAACAGATCACCCCAATAATTGATCCCTACTTTGGAGGATGTAAGTCTACTATGCTTTCTTTCTAGTACAACTGCTGCACACCGAAAGGCAACCCCTTTGGATGGATAGTCCTACTATGTGGTTGGTAGACTACTCTTTTGAACTGGTAAATCTGAAGCAGGCCAAGGCCGACATGACCCCAACTTAGTGTGGTCCATCGTAAACTGACAGGGTCCATCTCAAAATCCAAAATTTTAAAATCTGAAATAAAATCAACCAACCTCCCCCAGTGGAGTCAAATCAAACAATCAAATCAATCACCTTCGCCTCAGTGAGATGCAAATCTTTCTAATTCCCCTGATGGAATTAACTCAATCCAACCTGAACCTGTTCCCGTAGTGGAAGGTTCACATATTTTATCCCCGGTGGATTCCAAATTTTAATCCCCCAACGGATTTCACAACCACTCATCTACTAGTGGATGACTTGAACCTACTTCCTTAGTGAAGGGTTCACATACTCAATCCCTGGTGGATTCCTCCTTCACTCTCTTATGTCTTTGACATAAGTAGAGTTGCATTGCACTAAGATATTGATTCTTTCTACACCTCTGGTTTGGGAGTAGATCATTTTTGTTGGTGCTTGTGATCGTTCAGCATTGTTGATCATTCAACACTATGTAATGTGTGCCTTGTCACCACACCACACCTACCTTTGTTGACCTCACTTTTGGAGTGAGCTTTCAACTTCTTCATCCTAGGCACAAGGACTCCTCTAAACACTAAGAGTTCCTTAGTATTAATACACTTATAATGATTAGGTGAACACTTAACCTAACCCTAGAGAGTTAGAAGAGTTAGCCATAGGAATAGGTTCCTTAGGGGTATTCAGAAAACTTGCCTACCCTATAGCTTGTACCAAATCCTTACTTCCTTCTTTCAAGCCAAACTTCAAATTCAAATCAATTCTAAATCAATTCCAAATCAAACCTTAAATCAATTCCAACTCAATAGATTTTCTCAAATCATGAATCAATTCCAAATCAAATGATTGAAACCCATGATTGAATTCAAAACCCAAAAATCTTTCCTAAGCCATTTTGATTTTATCTTATGGACTTAGCTCAAATCAAATCCAAATCACTCCAAACTCAAATGATTTTCTCATAACCCATTTATATTCTCATTTATATTCACAAATATAAATGAAATATAAATTCAAATAACCAAAACTAAATTCAAAACTCAAATTCAATTCCAACTTAAATCCAACTTATACTCTTTCAAGTCAAATCCTAGAACTTAGCCAAACCAAATCCAAATCACTCCAAATTCAAAAGATTTTTCTCATAACCCATTTATATTCTCATTTATATTTACAAATATAAATGAAATATAAATTCAAATAACCGAAACTAAATCAAAAACTCAAATCCAAACCCAACTTAAATCCAACTTATCCTCTTTCAAGTCAAATCTTTGAACTTAGTAAAATCATTCTCAAATCAATCCAAATTTTTTGGATTTTCTCTTTAAATAATCATTCCTTCAATCACATGCCCAAATATAAATAAAAAATTCAATCATCAAGCCAAAATCAAACTAATCCAAGTCAAACCCATGTTCACCCTTTTGACTTGAAATTGTCAAATGAATCAAAACCCATTTGACTCCAAATTACTTACAACTAGATTTATATTTCAATCTTAAGTCTACATGTGAGTTCAACCAAACTTGAATTAATCCTTGATCAAGCAAATTGACCCACTTTAGCTCACTTGACCCAAAGTGACTTAAAGCACCTTTTTGAGCCAAATTCTAATCCAACCCAAATTGGATTGAACTAAGCCAATCTTATCCCCACATTGTGACCAACAATCATCCTAGGATAATCAAGCACTCAAATTAGGTCAAACTAAAGTCAAACCTAGCCTTTGACCAAGTCAACACTTAGCCCAAATGAAACCAAAACAAGCTAAAATCCACCATATGCCAAATTGGTTGAAACCATTGATCTAAACTAATCCGTAATCAATGATTGAACTTGACTAAGACATTGATCGAGCCAAACCAAGCCTAATTGGCCACATTACCTAAGTTGACCCAAAAAGTCAAAAATGAGTCAAATCTTGATCTAAGCAAAATTAATTGGAACAAATGGGTCAAATTCAATTTAAATTACTTGTTGAAATTGACCAAAGCTTCAATTGGCCAACTAGACCCAACCTAGCCCAATTGACCATGAACCCAACTTGACCAAAAAGGTCAAATCAACTTGAAATCAAACCAAACCAAAATTGATTGAAACCAAAGCTTGTAATACATTTCAACCAAGCAAATCTACCCATGACCTAACCTAATTGGGTCAAATGGGTCAAATTGGTCAACTTGACCCATTTAACCTAAATGAATCTAAATGAACCAAAACCAAATATAAATCAAATTGAACCAAACCAATGATACCCATAGGCTCCAAACGATCATTTGAACTTGACCTAACCCATGGTTTGACCTAATTTGACCAATTGGTCAACCTACCCAAATTGACCCAACTTGACCTAAAGGGTTAAATTGAACCAATTCAAACCAAATGAACTTAAAATCACTTGTAACTAGGTCCAACCCACTTTTGAATTATTTCAAATCTGCCCAAATCAAAATCAAGGCCAAATGACCATTTTATCCTTAGGTCAAAGGGTATCCTATGACCAAATTCACTTGGAAATTGGTCATATTCATTCTCAAGGTGACTTGACATATTCCTAGTGGTCCATTTGGACACCAAGGGAGGTGGTGAACATGGCCCAATGGGTTTGGGTCTGCCATGACCAAACCCAAAGCTAAACTGACCTCTCCAATGCAAATTTGACACTTGGATCTCCTCATACACTCACCTAGCACACGAGCACTCCCTCTCATCCACCCCTCTACCTAAAATGAATCACATGGAGTGCCTAATAGCCTAAAAACCAATGAATCTAAGAAATTGAGCTAAAATGACAAAGCTAGTCTCAGCCGTCCAATCCAAGGATGGGGAGAAATACTCTTATTATAACTCAAATTAAAGAGATTGAATTTGATTGAGCTCTAGGAACCCAAAGCAAGCTTATCCAAGCCTAGGAAAGCATCCCTGAGCTCCCTCCATTTTCTCCTTCTTAGTTTTTTTTAAGCCAAAAATAGGGGAGGTGATTTGAAATTCTAACTTACACACACAACTCTACATTAAATTTAAATTGCTCTTGCAAGCATCATCAAGGGACTTAGTCGAGCTCACTCAAGGTGTCTCCCAAGTCACGAAGCCACGGGAAGGGGGACTTTGATCAAAATCAATTGCCATTGAAGGGGAGCTTGATCAACCGAGCCATCCACTTCAAATCAAGGCTTGATACTTTTAACAGGGCTTCGTCTCTACTAGATGAAACTACCTGCTCTGTTGGAAGCGCCGGTGATAGCCTCCGGTGAAGTATTGTTCAAAATTGATCCTAAGTTAAAAAATGTTTGGTCCTTTGTGAAGGGAATTATAATTCCAATAGATCTTAGCCATTGGATCTCTTTCTTGTGCCTCTCTGAAGGTGTGGGTTGAGTTTGAGCTCCATTCGAGCTCATGTGAGCTGGGATCGAGCGATGATCAATGGATGACATCTGTCTCTCGTCTCTCAGGAGGAGATAAATCATACTCCGTCTATTTCTCATGATTAGAAAGGATAGTTGTGATTTAATCACGTTAGATCTCCTTTAATTTTAGCCTAACCCATAGGATTAATCGCGACCTTCCGATCTTAGATCAGATGACCCATGGAAAAAGTGCATCCATTGCTAACTGACGCGGGACGCAATGTGATAACTTAAATAACCAATCCCATCGTGCCACGTGAAAAGCGCACTGCGTCAGCAGTTCACATGGCATTGATGAGATTAGTTAATTAATTAGGCTATTCTAATTATCCATTAATCACAAAAACTTCATAAAATCATAATTAAATGTAGAAAAATTTATAATTACTCATATTACTTAATTAATTAATTACAAATTTCTCAGACATGTTTAGTGGGATGACTTCTGCCTCCTTTAATTTTCTTAGAATTTATCAATGAGTTAATTAGGGAAATTAATTAATGAACCCCTAATCACCCCCTTCATGTAATTAAGAGTAATTAAGCATATGAATAGTGATTCATCCCTTAATTGAGATAATTAAATATTGTTTAAGTAAAGAAGAGGTTTATATAATGGGTTTGGGATATTTTCCCTAAGTTATTCCTTAGACCCCTTTTCTTTCTTATTCCAAACATAATTAAGGATTAATCCACTAATGATCTACTTAATTAGTCTAATCAAACTTTTAAAATCAATCTGAAATTAATCAATCTCTTGTTGGGTAGATCCTTAGGTGTTCAAAAGCCTAAGGTAAGTTTGAGAAAATCATATACAACTCACATGTGTGGGAAGGTTATGAAAGTACTTAATCAAACCCTTTAGCATAATTATTCAATAATTATGAGACAATTGCATTAGGCCCCTTTATTTCTTAGATGCATTGTTGATTTAAATTCCATGTGGTTTCATATCATATGTTGGCTCATAATTATATATTTAATTATGTTAAAATGGTATAGGTAAGGGGTAATTAATGGATTTAATTCACACCCTAACCTAAATAAAATATAAAATCAACCTAATTGTTCTAAAATTAAACTAAACCAATTCACATATGGGGGAAATGGGTTAGGACCAGTAAACATTTTTTACCTTTCCTAAGTCAAATCAAATTCAACAAAAATAAAAATCTCCTTAAAGAATTTTGATTCACTTTAAATGATCTTATTTCATAGGATTGTCTTTAGGAATTAATTAGGGTGAATGAAGTCATATGCTTACATCACTTTATTTTTATCCAAGAATGCTAAATGTTGTTTACCATATGAAATCATGCATTCATTTATTTTAAAAAAATCAATTAAATTAAAATGTTTCCTTTATGTAAAATTGCATGTTTTGGCTAAAGTAAGAATATGACTGGCTATTATCACTATTAGACCAAAAATTATTTTCAAAATCTATAAATCAAAGATTATAAATGAACTGATGCTACTTATTAGTACTTATAAGCTTGCATGTGATTATAGCATAAGATGTATATTATATGATTTTCTTCTCTTCTCTTAACATGAATTTGAATAGGATTTGCAAAGTGTATAGTTCATTTGGAAAGAACATAACACTTGCTTAAATCTATTCCTATACACTTCTATGTTATGACTTAAGAAGGATCTCCACATTACACATGTAAATTATACAACTTAATCAAACACAAAATCTTTTGCATGATTTTTATCCATTTGTTTCTTTTTGTATATTTACATGTATTTAAGAAAAGTGGTATATTAGTCTAGACATCACGAGATTGCGAGGCTTTAAGTAGCCCTAAGTAGGTCTTGTACTTTATACCCCTGGTGTAGAAAACAATGGCGCCATACTCACTTATATTTTTTTGTACATGTGGATGTGCATTTTGTTAATGGATAAGAAATCTCTCTTTTCTATATAATAAAAACATGCATTCATGGAATACCCATTTTTCTTAAGCAATATCTCTTAGCATTCATCATCAAGGTGTGCTAATATTTGCATTGGATGTATAAGTATGCTTAGGATTATTCATATGCATGATATACATGGTGGAAAGAAATAAATGGTTGTTTGTAACGTGATAGTAATTCACCCTATTTAATTCTAAGTTACCTTTATTATTGAATAGGTTTATTTAGAGCAATTCTAAACTTAGGATTAATTAAATTACAACAAACATTCACTAACAAAAAAATTATTAATGAATCTACCTTAGAAATTAATTAAGGTAGGGATGAAAGAGAAGTTCTCTTCTCTTTTCTCTCTTTACTACATTTAATAACTAAATGCAGGTTCATTCAAACCAAATCAAATTATCAAATAAAATTAATAAATGAACTAAATCACTTAAATGAAACCACCCACTAAATTGAATCCTTCACACTTAGAAAATTTCAACCTTAAAGCCTTGCTAAGACATGCCACACAAGCCTTAAATGGCACACACATTAGGCTAAGTCACCATTTCTAGGGCCGTGCATAGTTTGATGCTTAATTTTTTTTTAAGATGTAATTTTTTAGACTAGATGTTAGGGTGCATGTGCGTAGACTGGATGATAGGACGATCTTAGTCTAATCATATCTTCTACAAGGGATTGTGCTTAAGGGACGTTGTAATAAAAATATAAATGTTTTTGCTGTGTAGGTTATTTATACCCCTAAGCATGATCCAAACTAGGATAGGTGGACATGGTTACCCATGTGTAGAGTGCTAAGTCCTAATTGTTCATATAATTTCTTGGGATGTGTGGTATGTTTAGCTAATCTCTATTTTGTAGTTTAGTTAGATTTATCTTTCCCATTTTAGTGTAAATTTTTGCAATCAAGGTTTGCAATGAATGTTATAGGGGATTAGGATGAACATTGGTTATAAGACCATCTCTTATGTACCATGTGAAGCCTTAGAGCAAACTACATCCTAAGTCAAATGAAGAAAGAAAGAAAGAAATGAAGAATGAAGACCCCCATAACATGAATTCCTTTGTTCATTATTGTAATTATTCATTTATAATCCGGGTTATATTAGGGTAGAGCTCGGCTACCCAATTTCCATTTCAAGTTTCTGCGGTGGAGCCAGACCACATCGGCCTCTTATTCGTTTACACTAACTTTATAAAATTGTTTATTGTTTATTTAGCTTGTGCATTAGAAATGACATGATTTTTCTAGTTTCTTAATTGCTTGATGGTTGTTGAATGGCCTAGATGTGATTAGACTCTTAGAAAAAATAAATTTTCTATCCAATTAATCAACTCAAAATTAAACTAAATAATTCATAACCTCATTTAAAGCCTAGGACATAAATCAAGATAATAAAAGATTTAGCAACCCCATAGATGGATGTTGTATGTCTCACATCATGCATAAAACATATTGCTTCAATCTTGCTAATGGAGGGCTTCCACCTTCGCTAAAGAAAATGGCTTGACCTTTGAGAGTCATGGTAGAAACACACATCCTTCTTTCTGATTTTGGCCCCTAACCAATTTCTCATGCATTAGGCATATGAAAGCCCATATCCTATGTAAAATAAAAATATCTAAAAATGAAAATAAAACCTAATAAAATTTGAATTAGATTAAGTCATTTATTCATGTCCATCATGATCTAGTCTCTTAGGGAGTGTGTTTAAGGACTTAATACCCTTTTTAAATAAATAATAGCTTAGCTATCTTACAAAGCATAAGACTTTCCTATATGTATTTAAAATCGTAGGAGGAGTTAGTTGGCGATCACCCCCAGGTGGCTGTAAGTCCAACAGTCTGGTGGTTTATTTTCTCTTGTGGAGATAAACCATATTCTCATTTTCTCCTTAGATTTAGGTCATGCTTTGTCCCTCGCCAAAGCTCTCTAGATTTAGGATCTAAGATTGCTATTTTCTTTTGTGGGATACAAGCATAAATCCTTTCCTCTTAGATATTTCCACGATGTTGTGTTGTGAAATTATAAGCTCTAGATTTCTAATAAAAATTCAACTCAAACATATAATTCTCTTCAAATTTCAAAAATATAAATCCCAACCATTGGATAGTTTGGAATGCTTACTAAGTTTCCTAGCATCGTGAGCATCCCTTACTCATCATCTTTTAGTTTCAATAATAACTCCCTCCTTTTGATTAATCCTACTTGATTTTTCCAAAAAATAACCAATATGTTGATAGTCCTATCTTTGAAATCTTTGGAGATAACGATCATTTAGCTTAATCGAGAGTATTCTTAAGGAATCTCATTCTTTAAGATGTAATTAACTATGGGGGATTACTTTCATAGGGAACTTAATGAACTCGATTTAAAATAAACCCTACTTTACTTTTCCAGGTAAAGTAGGGAAAAGATCTCCTGTACATTCAAAGACCCATTGTCCTTAGGAGTCTTTATTGGGTGATTAAGTCTATTGTAAGATGGTGATTTTTGTCTCTTGAGATAGTACATCATTCCTCAATGTCATACCCAATCACCCTAATAAGTATATCTGTGGATCTACATTGTGTCCTAACATGAACAACAAATTTTTATTTTTTCAAATTTCTCAAAGTTTAAGAAATAAAATACACCATAGTAGGTTTTGAAAATATATTTTGATTTAATAGTGATATAGCCACTCATATTTGACTTAAGTTAACACATGAAGTTTTACATAAAGAAATATTTCATTTAATTAATTTATAAGGAACGGATGGCGAATGATCCTTCTCATAGGAGTAACCCTTGTGAGCTCACAGCTATTGGGATCAAAATAATCCCACACCTTCGAAAGGAGGGGATGCAATTTTAACCGTCAGAATTACATGGGATAACAATCCCTTTGAAAAAGACCAACTTAAAATTGCCTATAACTATAGTTTTGAACAATTACCTCGCTAGAGGCTATCACCGGAACTTCTAATGACATAGGGAGCTTCGTCTAGAAAGACGAAGCTATGTTGAAGGAATCTGGTCTTGATTTGAAGTGGTTTGCTCGGTCGACCAAGCTCCTCTTCAATGGTGATCGGCTCTGATCGAAGTTGCACTTCTCATGGCTTTGAAGATTGGGGAATGGTTCGATTGAGCTCAACGAGATGTGGTGAGGTTGTGGGTAAAAGGAATTTAGATTTGGTGGAGTGATGAAGGAGTATTGCTTGGAATGGGGACGTCCTATTTTAGCTTTGCATGTAGAGGAGGAATACCGATCGAGGGAGCTCAAGGAGGCCTTAGGAAAGATCTATGAGAATTCAAAAATCACTCTAGGGTCAAATGAGATTGAATTCTATGCAAAGCCAGTTGAATTGAGGGAGTATATCCCTCAATTGAGCTAAGTGGATGGACGAGATCACTCCCACAAATTTTATCAATTTTCCATCATCAAGTTGTCGAAGGGGTCACCATCAATCCAAGGTGGCACACGATGAGTGGCCGAAGCCTTGTCAGGGGTCTCAAGGCTTGATATGGGCAGGTGGGGAGGATTTGGTTCTTTTTGCACTTGTCATGTTCGGCCATGGATGGGGGAGAGTGAGCTTGTTTTGGGGAGTTTCTTTTGGTCTAAGGTAAGTCTAAGGGTGTTTAGAGTGGGCTAGTGAGCTCTAGGGATACCTCATTTGTTAAATAGATGGCTGCCATGGGGAGTGCAAAATGAATTTTTCCACTTAGAGTAGGAATCCAAGGTGGAAGCTTTGTCCACTGGGTAGTCAATTTGGGGTGAGTTTGTTTGGCTTTTGGGTTAACTTGGGAGTGGCCTAAGGCTAGTTTGGGGTATGCTTTGGTCGGCCAATAGGATTCAATGGCTTGATTTTGGGTGACATGAGCTCATTTTGTCAAATGGGTACATGTGGGTTAGGTTGGGTTGAGTTGACCAATTGGTCAAATGGGTCAAACCAAGGCTTGGGTTAGCTCTAAATCATGATTTTAAATGTTTTTATATGATTAATT
Source organism: Cymbidium sinense (assembly GCA_021442155.1). Lineage (NCBI taxonomy): Eukaryota > Viridiplantae > Streptophyta > Magnoliopsida > Asparagales > Orchidaceae > Cymbidium > Cymbidium sinense. The sequence continues at coordinate 20,622,269 of CM038230.1, read as the reverse complement.
TGGTATGGTTTGGCTTAGGTTTGAATTTGACACATTTGGATTCAAAAGTGTCAAATTGGTCAAGTTGACCAATTTGACTTATTTGACCAAATTGGGTTGGGTTAGGTGCTGAGTCAAATTCAATTAGTTGATTGAAAATGATTGTAGGCTTTGGTTTGATTTAATTTAGAATTAATTTGAATTTTAGTTAATGTGATCTTTTAGGTCAATGTGGGCTAGGTTGGGTCAAGTTGACCAATTGGTCAACTTGGACTCAATTATGACTTTGGTCAAGTTCAACAAGTGATTTAGAATGTACTTGATTTATTAGTTGCAATCAATTTGGGTTGAATCATTATTTGACTCATTTTGGCTTTTTAGGGCAATTTGGGTTAACTTAGGTCAATTGTCAATTAGGCTTAGTTTGGCTCAATTGATGACTTGGTTATATTCAAGCATTGATTATGAATGGGTTTGGATCAATAGTTTCAATCAATTTGACATATACTAGATTTTAGCTAGTTTGGGTTTCATTTGGACTTAGTGTTGACTTTTCCAAAGGCTAGGTTTAACTTAGTTTGACCCAATTCAAGGTGGTTGATCACCCTAAGATGATTGTTGATCATGATTGTGGTTTAGATAGGCTTGGTTCAATCCAATTTGGGTTGAATTAGAACTTGGCTCAAAAGGATCCTTTAGGTCACTTTGGGTCAAGTGAGTCTAAATGGGTCAATTGGCTTGATCAAGGCTTGATTCAAGTTTGGTTTAACTCACAAATGAGTTTAGGATTGAAATATAAATCCAATTGTAATCGGTTTGGATCCAAGTGTGTTTTGATTCATATGATAATTTTAAGTCATAAGGGTCAATTTAGGTTTGATTTAGGTTGACTTGGATTTGGTTTGATAATGGTGTTTTATGTTTATATTTGGATCCATGATTGAGAGAGTGATTGAATCATGAAGAAATCCATAGGTTTTGAGTTGATTTGGGTTTCATTTAGCCAAGTTCAAAAATTTGGCAAAAAGGGATAAAATTGGGAATTTGGTTTGATTTGAGTTTGGTTTTGGTCATTTGAATTTATATTTTATTTTATATTTATGAATATAAATGAAGTTATAAATGGGTCATGAGAAAATCACTTGAGTTTGGAGTAATTAGAAAATAAATTTGATTAAGCTTAGGGAGGTAGGCTGAAAAGGGCTAATTTGGGTTTTGATTTGGTTTGATTTATTTTTGGTCATTGGAGGGTGGGTTTCATTTATATTTATGAATATAAATGAAGGAATAATTGATATATAAAGAAATTAACCAAGTTTGAGTTGGTTTTAAGGAATTTTGGCTAAGCATATGAAGGTGGCTCATATGGCTTAGAAGGAGATTTTTAGAATTTGGAATTTAGAGTTGATCATGGATTTCAATCATCGGATAGTTGGATTTGATTTATGATTTGGAATTTGATTTGAGATTGGATTTGATGAAAGAAGGCAAGGATTGAGTTTGGGCTATAGGGTAGGCAAGTCTTCCTAAATCCTGAAGGCACAACTTATTCCTATGGCTAACTCTTCTAAGTCTCTAAGGTTATGTTAAGTGTTCACCTAATCACTAGAAGTGTCTTAAGACTAAGGAACTCTTAGTGTCTATAAGAGTCCTAGACCTATGATAAGGAAGTTGAAAGCTCACTCCAAAAGTGAGGTCAACAGAAATGCATCTTAAAATTAGTTGGAATGAATTACTATCATATAACACATGTTTGTTCATTTCTTTCCATCATGTATATCATGTATATGATTAGATCTTAAGTATAACTACACATACAATTTATATCTTAGCACACTTAAATGATGAATGTGAGTAAAGGTATTTGGAATTAATATTTCATTTGGTTGAATGATTTTTTTTATATTAATTTAAAGCTCTATCTAAATTCTTATGCAAAAGCATAAAGAAAGAACCTTAAATCACATGACTAATCAAATCAACCAATTAAACAAAATATGAATGCATGTCTTTTTAATAGAAAAATGGGGTTTTCATTAATTAGCTAAGTACACATTCACATGTATAAAAGTTTTAAGCAAGTACATCGCCATTATTCTCCAGTAAGGGAACAAGGTAGGAACCTCCTTGGGGCTACTTAAAGTCGTGCATCCCTGGAATGTCCAGACTAATATTCCCTCTATCCTTAGATATATATGGATGTATAAACAACTACAAAAATAGAAAGCCATATAAAATTTGTATTTTGGTTTGAATGATTTATTTTGTGTAAATGAATTAAAGCTCTATCAAAATTCTGATGTCTAAATGTATAAGAATGAAATCAAGCAGGTACGTCACCATTATTTCACACCAAGGGAATGAAGTATGAACCTCCTTAGGGCTACTTAAAGCCATGCATCCCTGGGATGTCCAGACTAATATACCCGCTAACATTCTTACTTATACAAATTGACACATGAATGTAAGGAAGTGACTTTATTTCATACACTATATTTATATTCACTTCCATTTTCTATGTATATATAAGTAAAGTTACAATATATATCTATATTCATTTATTAATAAACTTTTAAAAATATTTTTTAGATTTAATGGTGATACTAGCCACACATATTTTTAATTTAAATCAACACATGCAATTTGACATAAAGGAAATCATTTTTGTTGATTAATTTGAAAGACATGAACGCATGAGTACAAGTGGCATACAATATTTAGCGTGATTGGAAAGAAATAAAACAACACAAGTTTGTGGTTTCATTCAATCAATTAACCCCCAAGGACAATCAAACTAAAAAAGATTATTTAAAATAAACCAAAGTTCTTTAATGTCATTTCATTTTCATGTTTGATTTGATTTAAGAAATATGAAGTGGTTTGCTAATCCTAATCCCATCTCCCATGTGTGAGTTAATTGGTTTAATGAAGAACAATTAGATTGATTTTATGTCTTAATTAGGTCAGGGTATGAATTAAGGTAATTAATTAACCCTTACTTATTTCAGCTTAAGTTAATTGACTAATTGATAATGAGCCAATATGATATGCAACCATATGAAAAGTAAATTAGCAATTCTCCTAAGAAATGAAAAGGGCCTAATGCAATTGACTCATGATTAATAGTTAATTAGGCTTAAGGGATTAAATTAATTACTTTTATGGTTTACTTACACATGTAAGATAACCATAATTTCAATAAATTCTTTTAAACTATTAAACATCTAAAGGGCTACCCAAAATTGATTAAAGGAAATTAGATGTCAATTGGATTTTAGATTGAGTTAATTACGCTCATTAATCCATTTGGCTAAGCATTAAGCATGTTCAATTAATGAAATGAAATTAACTTAAGGAAAGAGATCAAGAAATAAGCCTTAATCTCAACCCTTAAGTCCTATATTTGATCACTTTAAGCTCTGATTTTATCTTGAAGATTTAATTAATTAATTATGCAATTAATTACTTCATTAATCATTAATTAATTTGATTCCAAAAAAAAAAAAGAAAACTCAAGAAATTAAATAGGAAAAATATCTCAATCACATTCTCTAAGCTCCCTTACTATTCAACAGAAGTAATTAGGCTTAAATAATTAATTAAGTCACTATTCATTCACTAATTATCACTAATTAAATTAAGAGAGAGATTAAGGCTTAATCAATTAATTTCCCTAATTAAGCAACCAATAAAATCCCAAAAAATAGGGGAGGTAGAGGTCATCCCCTTAAACATCATAGAAAATTTGAGATTAATTGGGTGATTAATTATGGAGTAATTAAGCTAATTAAATTTTTAATTGAATCTTAATTAAGCCAAAATCACTATTCAAAATTAATTAGTAATAATTTTCCTAGATTTTACTCTAAAATATCTTCAAAATGAGCTTTAGTTTGTATTTTTTAAAATTTTCAATAATTAGTTATAATTTTTAGAAGTTTCAGGCTTAAAAATAGATTAATTAAGCCTAATTAAAGCCTTAATCTCGCCGGTCCATATGGCGGCTGATGCAGTGCGCTTCCACATGGCATGACGGGATTGGCTATTTAAGTTGTCACATCCGCCGTTGACTCAGATAGTGGCAGACATGCTATCTCCATGGACCGTCTGATCTAAGATCGGACGATCATGATTTGATGCACGGTAAAGGAAGGAAATCAAGGGATCTAATACGGGATTTGATCACGGTCATCTTTTCTGATCACGCGAAACGGATGACCTGTGATCCTCCTCCTTCACGAGCGGTGAAAGACGGATGTCATCCGTCTTTTCCTATTTGATTTGAGCTCACCAGAGCTCGGATTGCCTCCAAAATCATCCCACACCTTTGGGGAAGGGTGACACACACATCCAATAGCTAAGATTTGCTCAAATACACATGCACTTCACAAAGTACCAAATAATTTTCACTAGGGAGCTCGATTTTGCAAAATTATCTCACCTGAGCTAATGTTCAGCAGTGGGATCAACAGAGGTAGCCTCGACTTCGATCGAACTCTGGTCTCTGGTGGTCGGGAAGTCTCGGGGATGATTCGGTTGGCTTCGATGAAGTATGAAGATGGTGTGGCTGTAAGGAAATGGTATTTGATCAAGTGAAGGAAGAGTATTGGACAAGAAGGGGGTGTCCTATTTTAGCTTTGCTCAGAGAGAAGGAAAGGCTGATCGAGGAAGCTCATGCATGGGATGTCTCTGCGATTTTGAAAAGGCTTAAGGAAGTCTCACGAATCGAATTGTAATGATTTTCGTTCAAATTGGGGGGAGTATACCCCAAAATCTAGCTTGATGGATGGACGGGATCATTTCCAGAAATTCGACTGATTCATCATCGCCAACCTGCCTGAGTCATCACCATCGGTGTCACGTGGCTCACCATGAGTGGTTGAATCTATGTCAGGCCACCCAAGGGAGGATTTGGGCATATGGTGTGGGATTGCTCCTTCCTTTTGTCCATGGTGTGTTTGTCCATGTGAGGGGGAAATGAGGAATTACTTTTGGTCCATGGAAAGTGCTAGGTGTGTGTAGAGGTGGCTAAGGTGTCTTAGGAATGCCTCATTTGGCAAGTGGAGGGCTATTATGGGAAAGGCAAAGTGGACTGTTCCATATGGGAAGAATCCTATGCAAAGAGCTTTGCACATTGGCCAATTCCCTTGTATTGGGTCCCACTTGGATTTGGGCTAGCTTGGGGCTGACCTAAGGTCAATTTGGGTTGGGTTAGGTCAGCTACCAAGGTTCCATAAGGTGGTTTGAGATGGTTTGGCTTCATATGGTCAAAATAGGCTCATTTGGGTTAGGTTGGGTTGGGTTGACCAATTTGTCAAATTGGGTCAAACCAAGACTTGGGTTAAGTTCAAATGATGTTTTGAAGAGTTTTAGTTCAATTGGTTTTGATTAGTTTGACTTAGTTTTGAATTTGACTCATTTGGATTCAAAAGGGTCAAATGGGTCAAGTTGGCCAATTTGACTAATTTGACCAAATTGGGTTGGGTTAAGTGTTGGCTTATGTTCAATTAGTTAATTGAAAATGATTGTAGGCTTTTGTTTGATTTAACTTGGAATTAATTTGAATTATGGCCAATTTGACCCTTTAGGCCAATTTGGGCTAGGTTGGGTCAAGTTGACCAATTGGTTAAATTGGGCTCAATCATGGCTTTGGTCAAGTTCAATAAGTGATTTAGAATGAACTTGAGCCATTGGTTGTAATCAATTTGGATCAAATCATGATTTGACCTATTTTAACATTTTAGACCAATTTGGGTCAACTTAGGTCAAATGGCCAATTGGACTTGGTTTGACTCAATTGATGGTTTAGTCATGTTCAATCATTGATCATGAGTGGGTTTGAGTCAATGGTTTCAATTAATTTGGCATATGGTGGGTTTTGGCTAGTTTAGGTTTTATTTGGGCCAAGGGTTGACTTGGTCAAAGGACCTAGTTGACTTGGTTTGACCTAATTCAAGGTAGTTGGTCACCTTAGGATGATTGTTGATCATGATATGAGGTTTGGATGAGCTTAGTTCAATCCAATTTGGGTTGGGTTAGAACTTAGCTCAAAAAGATCTTTTAGGTCACCTTGGGTGAAATGGACTTAAATGGGTCAATTGGCTTGATTATGACTAGATTCAAGTTTAATTGAAATCACATATGAGTCTAGGATGAAGATTTAAATTCATTTGCAATTGGTTTGGAGTCAAATGATTTTTGGTTCATATGACAATTTCAAGTCAAAAGGGGTCAACATGGGCTTAACTTGGGTTTGGTTTGATAATTGTAGTTTGTGTTTATATTTGGGTAAGTGATTGAAAGGATGATTGAATCATGAGGAAATCCATGGGTTTTGAGTTGATTTGGGTGTCATTTAGCCAAGTTCAAGAATTTGGCTTAAAAAGGCTAAAATTGGAAATTTGATTTGATTTGGGTCTGATTTTGGCCACTTAGATTTATATTTCATTTATATTTGTGAATATAAATGAGGATATAAATGATTCATGAGAAAATCACTTAAGTTTGGAGTGATTTGGAAGCAAATTTGACTAAATTTAAGGATGTATGTTAAAAGGACTTTAGTAGAGAATTGATTTGGTTTGATTTAGTTTGATGTGATTTGAATGGTTTGAATTTAGTTTTTATTTATATTTGTGAATATAAATGAAGGAATGATTGATTTATAAAGAAATCAACCAAATTTGATTTGGTTTGAAGGAGATTTTGGCTAAGCATATGAAGGTGGTTGATATAGCTTAAGAAGGGAAGTTTGATTTTTTTCATGGGTTTCAATCATTAGGAGTTGGATTCGATTTGGAATTTTGGTTGGGATTTGATTTGAGATTGAATTTGATATTTGAGGAAATCAATTTAATTGGGGTTGATTTGAATTTGGTTAAGGCTAAGTCCATAAGAAAAAAATCAAAGGGCTTAGGAAGGGAATTGGAATTAGAATTTAATCTTGGATTTCAATCATTTGGAGTTGGGATTGGATTTATGATCTTGGATTTGAATTTGAGGTTTGGTTTGAGAAAAGGAAGCAAGGATTGGGTTTAAGGCTATAGGGTAGGCAAGTCTTCCTAAATCCCTAAGGCATAACCTCTTCCTATGGCTAACCCTTCCAAGTCTCTAGGCTTAGGTTAAGTGTTCACCTAATTACTGGAAGTATCTTAAGACTAAGAAGCTCTTAGTTTCTACAAGAGTCCTAGATCTATGATGGAGAAGTTGAGAGCTCACCTCAAAAGTGAGGTTAGCAGGGACATACATGACTCGTTGAGGCACCACTATTAGCATTAACATGTGGCTTGAACTCACCATGTAAAGTGTAGAACCAATAATTTAGTTGGAAACCCAAGCAATACAAGTCTACTTTTACATCATGTGGCATTAATAAAGCTTCATTCTTATGCATCGCGCATGAACATCGAAATTTTCTTTTAGAAATATAAAAAGAAAGTTAAGATGCCACATGTATGAAGTGCTCAACACCACAAAATCATTTATAAGTTAATCATTTTCTACCCGGTTGTAATCTATTGTACATCCAAAACCCCTCACTAGGGATATCTATGATCTAGGTAAATTAGAAATTGTGAGAACTCAATTAATATTTTTTATCTTAGTTATATAAGTAGCATTGATTGCATAATAAATAGTTAATTTCATGTGATGCCCTAAGTATCTAAGTCATTCGCAATAAATGTAATTTTTTTTACAACTCACACTATAGTGCTTATAATCACAAAATATATACTTTTTTTTACAAAACTAAAATCAACATATATTGTTAAATTTAAATAAATTCATCAAATTTTGAAAATTATATAATGAAGAATTTTACACGTTAAATGACTTAGAAGATTAATCGAACTTAAATTTTTGAAATCCCATTTAAATAAGTTTGTAGAAGATTTAACCTAAAATCCATTAAAATACCTAACAACTTTAAATCCATATTTCTCACAAACCAATAGATGAAATCATGACAAAATTATAATAGAAGGAAGAGATCGAGGTATATCTTTGATTCTATAGAGAAGAAGGAGAAAATAGGCACGTTTCAGATGCGAATCGGTGTACCTTATGTCTCGTTCCATCATCAGTCGAGAGAGAGAGAGAGAGAGAGAAAATCGAGGGGTGGGGATGGGGGGCTGGTTTCGTCACTCCTATATTAACAGTTATCGATAGATTTTTTTTATCAAAAAATCCATTGGAAACCATTAAACGGAATAATCCTTTGGAAGTTCAATAAAGTTTAAGTGATTCGAGCCCGACATCATCTTTAGTTGGAAATTTCATCAAAAAAATTTTAGATTGACGATTCCATCAATTATTCAATTTGGTAATTTTTGACGAAAAATGTCATGGGAAATCTACAATTTTTTTTGTAGTACTTCTTTATCACTTAATATGTATGTTTTATTGTGTTAGTCAGAAAAGTGGTTCCTTAAATCTATCATTGTATTATCTTTATAATTATGTAAACTTATGATTAAGACTTTATGAATTTTATATTTATCATTGTAATGTGTTATTAAATATTTTATTTTGTCAATACGGCCCAAAAATTTGTGTTAAGAATTCTGGGATTTTAAAATTTTTTAATACAAATTTACATTTATTTAAGTGGGTCGTGCATGTTATCCACCACCATTGCATGCCAACCACCATCTCTTACCTCCTTTCCTTACTCTCGATTCTCGAAGGCAAATCCTATGGCCTCCAAATCCAGATGTGCATCATCTCCCAAGGCATATTTAAATCCCACATCACCCTCTCTTGTGAAGAAGATGTGATGTAATAGGACACAACGTAGATCTTAAGAGGTACTTATTTAAATGATTGAGTATGACATCAAGACATGATATACTATCTTGGAGATAGAGACATTATCATACATGAATTCAATCATTTAATAAGGACTCATAAGGCAGATGAGTCTATGTGTACAAGAGATCTTTGTTCTGCCTTACATGGATGAAGTAAGGTAGGGATTATTTTAAAATAGGTTACAAGTTTTCTATAGGGACAAGCCCTAATTAATTAATTATATCCTCAAAGATATGATCTCATAAAAAAATTCTTGATTAAAGTATTCATTCAATAGTTTTATGGATTTTAAAGATTAAATCAAAGGATCAATTAGTTTGGAAATTAAATGGAGAGGACCATGTAGAAGCAATTATTTTCAGTGTTAAAAAAAAAAGTGTTTTAATATTGGAATTCTTAGAAAACACTTCAATTTATCCTATTATTGAGATTTATATATTTGAAATTGAGATTCATACTTATTTTGAGTTGATAATTTATTAAAATATTATGACTTATGTCCCAACAACATAAGACTATATGAGTGTCTATGAAATGATGACTTATATCCATAGCAAAAGAGAAATGAGCAGCCTCGGATCCTAAAGCTAAAGTGCTTTAATACGTGCTAGAATCTCAACATATTTTACTTGAGAAGGTGGGATATAATGGCACACTCTAATATAAGAATGTGAACCCATCCCGACTCTTCGAAACTTTCCACCATCTGGAAGGGTTGCCAGCTAACATCAATATGCTTTAAAATAATATAGAAAAGTCTTATGTAAATGCAAGAAAGTTAAGTATTTGCTTATTAAAAAAGAATCTAAAGTCCTAAACTCACTTTTTAAGAAAATAAGATTATGTCAGACATGAATAATGCTTCTAGGTAATGCAATAAAAATTTGATATTTAACAAATTTTAGACTCACAAACTTTACTAGACTTAGGTAGATTAGCATGCCTACATGCATAGTGAAATTAAGTTATTGGACAAATTAGCATGAGAGGTGTTCTTCATTTAAGGGTGGCTATCCACAACAATTAAATTCTCCCCTTTATCATGCAATGAGTACAAGTCCTCACTTCAAGGATGGAAAATAATATGCATTCATAATTCATCATGTAATACCATTGCGAATTTCTCAATAATTTTATATTAAATAATTATATGAGAAGAATTATATATCTTGTATTAGTTAGTATTTATTGTATTTGTATAATTTTGATATGTTTATTTATTATGATGAATGACATTTAAAGTAATTAACTTTACTTACAACTTTTTTTTTTTTAAAAAAAAAAAGAAAAGAAAATATTAAAAAAAAAATTTTAAGATAAATTATTTGTATAATAAGCATTATTTCACTAAAAAAGTGCTTAATTTTTAATAGAATAATTTTCATTGAAATTTCCGACATATCTATACGTTCTTTTAACGGAGTTTAATCCATTAATAAAATTTTCATTGATCAGAACTTATCATAAACTGATAATCAACATAATCATATTTGGAAAAATATTATAAATGATGGAAATTATATCAATTTTTTTCTTGCCTTATAGCTAAGAGCAGAATTAGCCTCTATTCTTAGGAGGGATAAATTTACGTATTAAGATAAAAATGGAGGATAAAAATAATTTTTAGAATAGATAAATGATTAATTTGACTAGTTCAGCCCCTTTTCCTTTATTTTCTTTAAAGTTTGTTTTGTCTCCCTCTTCCCATGGATCCAACTTCACGTCTCCTTCCTCTAGTAAGTCCACTCTACTTCTTCCATCATATCAAACTTCTCCCTCCTCTTCATAGCTCTCTCTCTCTCTCTCTCTCTTCTCTTAGTTGATTTTTGATCGATGTTATTGATGGATTGATTTTCTTTTGGTGATGAATTGTACATCATTCTAATTTTTTTAGGAAAATATTGTATACAAAAATTATTTATTCATATTTATGTACGGTTAATTTTGCATTTTTCTCGAATATATATATTTATTCAATGTAAAATTTTAATGTATTCCTTTCCAGCCTTTAGTTCAAATTCGATAAAAAATAATTTCATTAGTTTTGGACGATTTTAGTTTACACTAGTTGATGTAAAGTGCACATCACTTGCCGTAGCTGCCGTACTCGCTATAGCCAGCTTTCGCATCACTACCACTACGATCACCATTCCCATCAACAATTGTTCGCTGGCCATCGATTGGCCGCTGTTCGCCCACGCCAGCCACCTCCACTCGCTATCGACAATCACTTTGAGATTTACATTAATTTTTTTTGTTTTACTTAAATAAAATATCAAAAAGTAAATACTTGAATTTAATTTATATTCATCCAAATAATCAGTCAACTAAACAGCCTCTTGGTAAATTCTAAAAATTATTTGACATGGTAGATATTACATCTAATTAAATCATGTAAAATTATTTGACAATTTATTTCAGGATTTAAGTCTATTAGTTTAAATATATATTTAATATTATATTGATGATATAATTATTAAAATTAAATTATTTTATTTTTTTTCTTTTAAGTATAATAATCATAAATTAATTATTCACTAAGTTGATTATATTTTTACACAGCCTATAATTTTTATGTATACATATATTTAATATCTAAAATTTGATATTTATAAAAAATATAATATAAATTTGTCAATGAAATCCCCCATTAGGATTTATTGAGCCGAAAGGTCTTTCTTATGAGACATGCACCACCTCATGCCATGACGAAGCTTGTTATATTGCCATTGCATCAACCGGTGTTAATTAAACTCTTTTGAGTATTAAATGGATATTATTACTTATATTAGTACACATATTTTGTTACTAAATTTCAATCTCCCTTTTCTTAATACCAGAATTCTAACGGGAAGATAGGCATGCTCCTTTAAACCAGCAATATAGATTTGTAGAATGGAGTCTCATCTCTCTCCTCGACAAATGTAGACTTGTTGATCACCTCTTCCAAATCCAATCCTAAATCATCATCCATGGCCTCCTCCAAAATCGGCACCTTGCGCCAAAAGCCGCCATTGCCTACTTTGAATCCAGCAATCTGCAATCCGCCCGCCAACTGTTTGCCAATTTCTTGAACCAGATACCGTAATCTGGAACGTCATGTTCAAGGGCTACACAGAGGCTGGCTTCCACAAAGAGACGCTGCTGTTATTCTCTCAAATGAAGAGAAGGGATGTAAGACCTAACCTCTTTACTTTAACTTCTGTTATCAAGTCTTGCTCAATGATGCCTGCCCTTTTGGTAGGAGATCAGTTGCACTGTATTGCTTTAAAAACTGGCCTCAGGTCGATCGTATTTGTCGGAACTGCTCTAATTGGTTTGTATGCAAGCATGCTAGATGCAGGGTTAGCATATAAGATGTTTGAGGATTTACCTGAAACAAATGTTGTGGCGTGGACTGCAATAATAAAAGCCTATATTGCTATTGGTGATATGAGAAGTGCTTTCTAACAGTTTAATCAGTTAGAAGAGCATGATGTGAATCGATTTCTGCATATATTGATCATGGAGATATAACCACTGCTAATGAGCTCTTTGCTAGGATGCCAGTGAGGGATGTCAATGTGGGCTCAAAAATCGTCACCGACCTCTCGATTAAGAGAGTTTGATTTAAATATCATTCAAACTTTCATAAGGCAGATAGTAGATAACACACTACCCAGAGATTTCATCCTCATTTTATGAGGACTTTAAATCGGGTTCTAGGTTTGCCTATAGTTAATTACCCCTCTCAATGCTGAGAGAGAACTTTCAAGTAAGGCTAGTCATTAGATTGATAAATACGTAGCGTATAGTAGCAGCATGTGGAGTATAAAAATATAAATTTATAAAATTCATTGTTTTAACTTAAAGCAGATGGTTGGGGAATGATGGCGTGGATCATATCTCCGTCATGTATCGTCATTCCCTTCTACTTAGTCGGAGGAGGTGGCCAATCGACCAAAAATCCTTGTCGGCCTGGGTTGCGTCGTCGAGAACTTTGTAGACTGTAGTGGTGTTTGTCCAGGAGACAATATTAAGTCTACGAAAAGAAGCTATCAAATATACCCTATGATTCATAACTCAAAGGGAGTATTATTGGGAACATACTGGTATAGTCGTACCATAATATAATGGTGTCATTTAGTAGTATCCACATCGGATGACTCGGTTATAACTGCGTCATTTGGAGCCTCTTGGTCACGTGGATAGAGGGCGAGACGCCCCACTAGATGAGATTATTTGAGTTTGAACATAATAATTTATTTGACTTGACATTAGCTCCTTTGTGAGCTAGAGTTTTTCTAACATGTCATCTCTAACAAATGATGGGGGATGGGTGGACAAATTGTTTGCTTTAAGTATTTAAATAAGAAATTTAAATTAGTTCAGATATTTACTTAGTTGAAATTTAGTTTTAAGATGAATTAGTTTAGAGCTCAAGTATCTATTAATGATAATATCCCCTCCAGTTGAGATTTTCAATTAACGAGGCCATCAGGTAGGCTTGTCAACTTCTATTTTCAATAGAGGATCGAGTCTATGACTTATGTGTAATTTAAATTCTTTAAGAAATTGATATCATAACAGATCTTGTCAACTCCATTACAAATATAGAGGATTGGGTCTTATGATATAATATAATTTAAATTCATTTAGAAGTTGATTATTTAGTAGACTCTATCAACTCTATTTCAAAGATAGAGGATTAGGCCTACTATGATCATATTCTATGGAGCTGAATACTTATATCTTTCATTATTTTGAATTAGTATATGGAGATATTCATTAGTTTGCATGCATATATTCATAAAGGATTGAATTGATTTCATCATTTATTCTTTTTTTTTTAAACCCATGCAACATTCTCAGAAACCAAGAAACCAAGTTTAGGTGCTTGATATAAGTGTTGGGGCCCATGCGGGTATTTGATAATTCAGATAATTTTATTTTTAAATTATGATATTAAATATATATTTTTATTTAATCTCAACTTAGCGTGCGCAGCCTTTTCAGACATTAAAATTTACACTCTAAATCACTATATCCGTGCACATGCAGACATTTTTAGCTTAGATAATTTCATCTAATTAGTGAAATCATTGATTTTGAAAATCATAATTATAATGAAAATTTTTTATTTTTTTTGGATTGAAGAAAGCTCCACAATTCGTGCAAAATTTAATTTAATGTTGTCTTTTATCTGCTTGTATGAAGAGTTGCAGATTCGGTGGCGATGATTTAGATTGAAATCCAAAATATCATAGTTTTGCTCGTAATTAGCTTGCTTATTGAATTTTCTAATTCTCAAATATTATTTGGCTTGTAGTCTTTAATGAGCTTTAGTTATACTTGCCAACAGGTTGCTCGTCTTTAGTGAAAATCTCTTTTGCAATTCATTTGATTTTCACTTTAACTTGAAAATAGCACTCAACAAATCTCATATGTATCAATTTTATACTTAATTGAAGCCTTCTTTAGTCCATCTTAAATTAGGCATTTCGATATATAGATTAAATAAGAAGGCTTATTCTTTGTGAATCTCATTCTAAAGTTTGATTTGAGCTCTATCTCATTTGAAAATTACCCTTCTAGCTTCATGCAACCTTCCTATAAGTATGACATGTATTCACATTGCATTCGTATTTCAAAGCTAGATTTTAAACTTGTTGCAAATCTCAAGTGATCTGAACGTTTGTTTAACTGAGATTTCCTCTTAGATTACTCGAAGTGATATATTGCAAGAACCACATTCAAATTCATTAGAAAACTATCAAATTCTTTGTAAATTCTTACCCAAATTTCTTCAACTCTTCTCAACTCATCCAATTTGGAGTTAAGCATGAGGCATTTGTTCACTGCTAGTTAAAGCATAACCCACTTATTCATTGAGGAGTCCTTATGTTACTCAACATGCCATCTCTATTCACCAAAGGTCCTTGTTTGTACTCACTAATGAAAATGTACAATAGGTTTCATTTGGGAGCTCTTTTTTATGATTCTCACCTATTAGATGTCTTATAAATCAACTTGATCATTCGTTAAAAGGCCAAATTTTATTCTCTCTATCAAACAATCATTATCTATGATATTATTTTAAACTTCTTTGTTTGATATTGAGCCCTCAAATTTATGACATGTTTTATTCATGTTCAGTCATAAACTATCAAAGTAATATCCTTACTTTGCTCAAATATTCATGCAAGATTGTATTAATGCTCATAAGTAAACATTAGATATATTGTAGGTCTTATATGCTTTAGTCTTGAATTCAAAGGTGAATGTAAGCATTCTTTGAAAGCGTGACCTTTATAGTCATTATAAAAATTATTGGTGAGTTGTATAGTTATGCTTATAAAGAGAATATTGTATACTTTATGAGTTTTGCTTAATCTTAATGATAGCTAATTAAATCCATAAAATGCCAGCTTTTATTATTGCCGTAATTTTTAATATTTACTAAAAAGCCCCATTGATTCTTTTTTTACTTCTATAAATTAAGGCAATAGGAGCTATTCCTTTTCACATTCCTCATTTGAAAAAGAGAGGGTAGAGAGACTCTTATCTAAAGTTCAAGTGTGCACTCTTTGAAGATTGTAAGCTCCTTTCCCTTTTCTCTTTATTTCGATTTTTTTTAAAAAAATTCAAGTTTATGTTTGATTTATGAAATTTTACAATTTAGCACATTCAAATTTCATTTTAGATTATTTATTTTTTAATATGATTGATTTTTTTTAGACAAATTCCTTTTGATTTTCCTCTTTTTTTCTAAGTCCAAAATTTAGTCCAAATCTTGGCGAGATTTAGTCACAAATCTAATAATTTTGGTTTGGTTAAGCAGTGAGGTTATTGGTTTGTATTTTAAACACCCGATTTTCGTTTTGTCATTACGATGCGTGGCAGATCTTCAAACTTGTATAAAATCAAACATACACAACCTTCACACATTGAAGCCCTTTTTTGTTGCACATTCATCCATACCCATGATTTCGAGCAATAATACGTATGATGCCTTTTCTATTTTCAAAAGAACAAGTGAATAATGAGGAAATTAACATCAGGCTGAAAGGTTACGGGCTCGACGAAGCTTGAGAGAGGATGAGGTGAGGAGGGAAAGAAATGGGAAAGAGTTGGAGATTGAGAGGAACTTGTTTGATGACGGAGTTCCTTCTCAGCTCAGTTGCAGCAAAGCGAATGATCGGAGGATGAATCGTGTGTGCGCGTGCTCGATTGGAGAAGGAATCGTGAAGGGCATGCTCGATTGGAGGAGGTATCAGGAGAAATTTGATTTAGGAGGAGGTATGATCGGAGGAGGAATTGTGTATGCACGTGCTTGATTGGAGGAGGTATCAGGAGGGGCATGCCGAGAGGAACCCACCTGATGACGGAGTTGCCTCTCTGGCTGCAAAAAAAAAGGGAGAAATTTGAGGTAGGCTCGGTTGCTTGTGGCTTAAGGGGAGACGGATGAGCGAGAGAGAGAGAGAGCGAACGGGAGCTTACGGTTTCGGCTGGGAAGGATTGAATAACAATCGAGATTCAAAGGAATTAGGCAGGGAGGATCAGACCTTGGCTGCTCGGTTGGGAGGACTGAGAAGCTTGTTCGGCCGATGCTTGGGATGGACGAAGGGAAGAAGGAAACCGGGCTACTCCTTCCTTCGGGTAGGATGGGCTAAATCAAGAGAAAAGAGGGGCTCGATATCTCTTGTGCCACTGAAGACGAACAAGAAGGAGGGAACTCGGTTCGTGCATGCCGCTCGGTTGAAAGGGAAGGATCGAGCGAGCCTTGCTCGAGAGAGACCGACGGGAAGAGAGGGATACCGAGAGCGGGAGGAAGAGAAAAATCAGAATTACCTATGCGACTGTAGGCAAGGAGAAGATGGACGAGAGAGAGAGAGAGAGAGAGAGAGAGCGGACGCCAGAGAAGCCGCTTCGTTCGAACAGATCTGGCAAGAGAAAGAGGGATGCTGTTGTGTTAACCAGGCGATCTCCTATGCTTCAAACCAAGATGGAAAAATAGGGGATTAAGGTGCTCTAATTGCAGACTAATTGATTTTCCTTTTTGAGTTAGGCGAGATCTCAAAATTATTTGAACGCAATTAACATTAATTTGGAAAGCATTTACACTCAATTAATTATGTGCCACGTATGCGTGAATTCTAATTTCATTCCAAAGTAATGAGATTTCTTTAGAAATTAGATTCAGGCATATTAAGGTAAATTTTTTTATTTACACACGTTTTCATTTATTGTGCGGACTGATTTTTTTTGATATCACATCAAAATTCATGTGAATTTTGCTAAAACTAACTCCATACAATATAAGTATAATTTCTAAGCAATTTTTACATTCTAAATTCATTGCGATTTAATTTGCATTCCACAATTGCCATTACACCACACTGGCAAGCGATTTATAATATCTTATTTGATAATATCTCATTTGGCGATAATATCCAATTCGTTTCGCGAAAGAGATCGTTCGGATAGCTTCGAGGCCTGTCGACTTTAATATGCATGAAATTACTTATTCTATTTATTTTCCTTCATGGCAATTGATCGATGTAAAATATCAATTCTAATTGATTTTTTTATTCTGAACGTATTGGTGCAGTTGATTTCATGATCGGATGACACGTCGATCAATTTTGATCATGATTTATATGCTTTCAACTCTCATTTTCACGACATTGTATCTAATTCTTGCTACTTTCAATATATTTGCTTAATTAAGTATATGAAATTACTTATATGTCAACAAATGACACCCAACAAATAAGGTGCGCATATGAAGCGGACCATGTTTGTTGCAAATTAGTTGACCATATAATATTTGACCTGATTTATCTTTATTGACTCATCAGGTAAGAAGAGAGATATCTTCGGTCACATACTTAATGCTTTGATGGGCTTGAAGAAGGTTTCATCTTAGTGGTTTATATCTTTAATTTTTCTTTTGCCTTAGCTTCATGCTTAGTAGACTTGGTGAAGGAAGAATTTTATTTATTTTGTGATTTAGGTTTCTTCTACCCTAGCTTCAAGCTTGATAGACTTTATGAAGAATTGACCTGATTTATCTAGCTTGACTTGTCAGGAGGATGTGCATACCTTCGGTCCTTTGCTTATTGCTTCGGTGGATTTGTTGAAGGATTAACCTGATTTGTTCGAATCAACTTGTTAGGAGGATGTGCATACATTTGATTCTTTGCTTATTGCTTTGGTGGACTTGTTGAAGGATGCGAGTCGCGACCTAGTCTTCAAGATGAACATTAGGTCTATGGTAAGAAGTCGTCAGTCCAACACTTGGTGTATTAATGGACTGGTTGACTACAAATTCTTTTAGTTCAACTATGAGCTTTTTACGAACTTCAAGATAGCTTCTTCGGCCTTGTGCTTGCTACTTAGTCGGACTTATTGAAGAAGTTATGTAGGTCTGTGCATTTTGGCTACTCAGACTTCTCCTCAGATCCTCTCTTGATTCGTCGATCAATTGGAAAGATTCTTCAGATCTGGATCACTTAAATTTGTTGAGTTGGATCAACTTTAGAGAATAGACAATTGTAACAAGAGAGGGGCTTTTTCCTTGCGGCCTTGCTTTTACGGTTTGTTGGTGACTTAGCCACATTTGGGCTTAGTGAGTCCGATGAAACTTGGAAGCTTTTTCTCTTAATCTTTGAGATTCTGATGAGTTCGGGAGGTGAACCTCTAGCCTTTGAAGTTGTCCTCCACATGTCCTGAGTGGACGTAATCTTGCCTATTATTCGCATAGTCACCTACGACTTAAACAAATATAATTTTAAATATTAGTAGGGAATCTAAGCACAAGCCGTGATGTCAACCCAAAATAGACACAAGTGCTTTTATAATATAAAAATTTAAAAAAATGCCCCCTGTTTGACAGAGGATTTTCGAGCTAATATTAGATGAGACTTATTATCGAGATATATATATATATATATATATATATATATATATATATATATATATATATATATATATATATATATATATGCTTTCATCTTGGATATCGGCAGAAAGCACGATATCAGCCTAAATAAATATAAAATGCCCCATGTCTTGCATGGGGAATTTCATTGCAACTTGAAAATGCATTTTTGTAATGCAAGAGAATTTTCGAGTGCTATTTCATATATATATATATATATATATATATATATATATATATATATATATATATATATATATATATATATATATATATAATATGAGGTGTCATGAATATAATATTTATCTAATTATGCAATCATATGCACTCAGACATGACACTTCTTGAGATAACGACCATTGATGGGTGGCATAGGCCGTTGACCACTCGAATCAATAAGCTCGTAGACTCCTCCTTCGTATACCTTCTCTATGATGTAAGGGTCTTCCCAATTAGCTTCAAATTTATCACCGATTCTTTTGTGAGGGATTATCAGTCTTCTTAGCACTAAGACCAACTCTGCTCTTTGAAAACTTCGGGGATGCACTGTTCCATCGAAGGATTTAGACATTCTTGCTTGATAGATTTCTAAGTTTTATTGGGTTTGAAGTATGATTTCATCAAGCGTGTCAAGCTCTTCTATCCGTAAACAAACATTCTCTTCTTGAGTGAGATTATACTGGATAGCTACTTGAAGTGATGATAGTTTGACTTCTAGTAGCAAAACTATTTCAACTCCAAAAGTTAAAGCATAAGGAGTGGCTTTAGTTGGTGTCTTGTAAGTAGTTCGATATGCCCACAATGCCTTGAGCATTTTGATATGCCACTCTCTTTTGTTCCTCGTGAGGATCTTTTTGAGTAGCTTGATCAGTGTTTTATTAAAAGGTTCTACCAAACCATTGGCTCTTGGATTATAAATTGATGAATATCGTCAATCGATTTTGTATCAATCAGTGAATTTATAGATCTTTGCACTCTTGAATGCTGGGCTGTTGTCTGAGATGACTCGTCGTGGTATACTGAATCTATAGACAAAATTATGCGTGAAAAAGTTGATGACTCGATCAATAGTAACTTCTTTAAATGGAGCTGCTTTAGCCCACTTGGAAAAATAGTCGGTTGCTGCTAAGATAAAGTGATGACCTGCTGACAATGGTGGATCAATAGGTTTGATTATATCTATTCCCCAACACTCAAATGACGAGGATGCGACCGTTAGATGCAGTGGATTCAGAGGTTGATGAATGATATTGTCATGGACTTGACATTCATAACACCTTTTTGTATGGTCAATACAATCTTTCACCATTGATGACTAATAATAATACATCCTTTTAATTTTGATTGCCGTCTTAAGACCTGATTGGTTTGCACCACAAAGTCTTTCATGAATTTCAGATATTACTTTACTAGCTTCCTCATTTTCCTAACATTGTAGCCACATCTGTTCAAAAGACCTGTGATATAAAGTATCATTGACATAAGCATATCGTAGTATCGTCTTCTCCATTTATGGGGCCAACGATTTGCTGCTTGGCAATTTTCCTTCTTTAAAATAGTTGATGAAGGGTTGTCTCCAATCATCTGGTTCTTCTACTATGAAGGCTTCTTGTTATGCTTCTAAAAGTTCTTCGAATTTGCATTATTTTTTAGCATGCTTCGGTTATTTAGTTTTAAATATTTTCAACTAAGTGTGAGGATAAATCAAAATTGCATCCTGTTATTTTACACTTGATGATCCCTCTTCCAGTGGGGAATATGGATTCACTAGTTGTAGAACTCGATGGGTGAAAACTTCTATCAACACGTGCTCGTCATTCATGCTTGCCATCTCTTTGGCTAGTTTAGCTAAACACTCTGCTTTACTATTTTTGGATCGAGAGACTCGAGTCAATGTAATATTCAAAATTTATGTCATTAGCTCGAAAACTCGCTTATGATAATAGGCTAACTCAAGCTTAGTGATCTTATAGATTCTCAAAATTTGATTGATGATCAACTGAGAGTCTCCAAAAATTTATAAAATTTGGATACCTATGGCAATGGCTCCTTCAAGACTAGCTATCAAAGCCTCATACTCGGCTTCATTATGGTTCGAGGTTCAATCAAGCCATATGAATGTCTTATGATACCTCCTTCAAGTGTTATGAATACGAGGCCAATACCAGCTCGTGCCTTAGGTAGGTTTGGAGGTTATGCTGACTTGATCGATGATGCTTCATCAAAATACATCTCCCAGATTTATAGGTTTTCTCTTTCATTAATAAATAGATTCTGCTCATTAGGCAAGTCATCATTAAGCGATGAGTCAGCTGGGATAGGATGTGCGGCAAGGAAGTCTGCTAAGATCTGTCCCTTCACTGCTTTATGGGGTACGTACGTAATATCGAAATGTAATAAGAGTACTGCCCATCAAGCTAAACGACCTGTCAATATTGGTCTCGTCATCAAGGACTTCAGCGGATCGACTTTTGAGATTAGTGTGATTTTATGAGAAAACATGTAATGGCGAAGCTTCTGGAATGCGAATATCAGTGCTAAACAATGTTTCTCTATAAGAAAGTTGCGTACTTCGACTCTTTTTAATCTTCGACTAATGTAGTATAACACACTTTCTTTATTTTCTTCATTGTGTTGCGCAAGTAAAGCCCTAAAGGAATCCTCTAAGGCTGCGGTGTATAAGATAATAGGTTTCCTTGGGATAGGAGCTACTAGAATTGGTGGATTGAGTAGATACCTTTTAATTCTCTCAAATGCTTCTTGACATTCCTCGACCCATCTGAATGGAGCATTCTTTTTCATTAGCTTCGCAAAAAGTTGGTATCTTCCTGATAGGTTTGATATAAAATGCTGAATGAATGCGAGTTGTTACTGTAAAGAGGGAAGCTGGCGAAGGTTCTTAGGTGGAGGCATCACCCCATCACCTTGATTTTGTTGGGGTCAATCTCAATTCCTCTATGTCTTATAACATATCTATGGTGTTTAATTTTCAGATTCGTTCATGTGTGTATATGTGAGGGGACATCATGCAGATCTGAGGATGTACTTATTGAGGTGATCGGGTACAACATCAAGGAATAGTGTTCTATCTCAAGAGATATAAGTCACTACCCTACGATGAAACTAATCACCTAATAAGGATGCCTAAGGCATGAGGGTCTTCGAATATACCAGAGATTTTTTCCTACTTTATATAGAAAAGTAAATTAGGGTTTATTTAAATCGAGTTCGTTAAGTTCCTTATGGAGGCAAGCCTCCATAGTTAATTACATATTAAGGAAAGTGAATTCTTTAAAAATAATCTCAATTAAAGTAGACGATTGTTGTCTCCAAAGAATTCAAAGATAGGACTATCAAAGGATTGGTTGTATTTTGAAAAATCAAGTGGGATGGATCAAACTGAGAGAGTTATTAGCGACGCCAAAGGAGATAAGTAGGGAATGCTCATGATACCAGGAAGTGTAGTGAGCACTCCAATCTTTCCAATGGTTGAGCTTTATATGTCTGAAATTAAGGAGATTTGTTTATTTGAGTTGAAATTTTATTAGAACTCTAGGGCTTACAATTCCAAAATATAAGATTATGAAAATGCTTAAGAGATAAGGATTTATGCTTGTAGTCCACAAAGGGAAATAACAACCTTAGTTCCCAAATATAGGGAGCTTTGGTGAGGGCCGAAACATGACCTAAATTTAAGGTGAAAATGTGTATATAATTTACCTCCACAAGAGAGAGTAAATCTCCCGACTGCTGGACTTATTACCGCATAGAGTGGCAGCCAGCTAACTCCTCTTACGCTTTAAATTCATGTAGGCAAATCTTATTGTTTTTGCAAGATGGCTAGGTTATTATTATTTAGATAAGAAACTAAGTCCTTAAACTCACTGCTTAAGAGATTAGAGCATGACGGGTATGAATATTGACTTAAATCTAATGTAAATTTTTATTAAGTTTTATTTGATTTTGGACAATTTATTTTGACACAAGCTATGAGATTTTGTATGCCTAAATGCATGAGAAATTTATTCTGAGCTAAATTAAGAGAGAAAGAGGTGTTCTTCCATCATAGGCTCTAAAAGGTTAAGCCCATTCTATCTGGCACAGATGGAAGCCCTCTCTAATCACGAGTGAAACACGATGATATGCATGTTGTTGAACATACAATATCCAACTAAGGAGTTGCTAAATATTTTATTATCTTGATTTAAAACATAAGCTTTAGGTGAGTTTATGAGTTGTTTTAAAAGTTTAGTTATGAGTTGGTTACTGGGTAAAAAAATTATTTTTATCCTAAGAGCCTAATCGCATCCAGGCCATACAACAATCACCAATCATAAACAAACTATGAAAATGCATGCTTTTTCTAATGCATAAGCTAAATAAATCATCAAACAATTTTATAAAGCTATCGCAAAAGAATAAAAGGACAACACGGTAAAGTACCGCCATACAACTCGAAAAGAAATGTGAGTAGTCGAGCTTTACCCTTATACAATCCTGATTACAAAAGAATAATTACAAATGATGAATGCTATGAAGTCTTCATTCTTCACTCTTCATTTCTTCATTTCTTC
The DNA here is from genome assembly GCA_021442155.1 of Cymbidium sinense. Lineage (NCBI taxonomy): Eukaryota > Viridiplantae > Streptophyta > Magnoliopsida > Asparagales > Orchidaceae > Cymbidium > Cymbidium sinense. The sequence continues at coordinate 20,598,983 of CM038230.1, read as the reverse complement.
ATTTCTTCACTTTCATTTTTTCATTTTGATTCGTTTCGTTTCTTTCTTCCTTTTGGGTCAATTTGAATATGGTTGTTCCAAAGACATCACATGGTACATAAGACTTGGTCTTATAACCAATGCTCATCCTAATTCCCCCATAACATTCATCCTAGTCCTAATGCAAAATTACATTAAAAGAGGGAAAATAAATCTAACTACACTTGCAAAATAAATATTAGCTAAACAAATCATACAATCCAAGCAGTTATATAAATAATTTGAACTTAGCACCTGACACATGGGTAACTATGCCCACATGTCCTAACTTGGGTTATACTTAGGGGGTAAGCAATCTGCACAGCAAAAAATATTTATATTTTTATTTAGCGGCCCTTTAGGCACAACCTTCTATAGAAAGCATGATTAGGCTAATATCAGCCTAATATCCGGGCTACACACATACACCTTAACATCCAATCTACAATAATAGATCATAAAATAAGCGTATATCAAACCATACACCGCCCTAACATAAAGTTAGAAATGGTGACTTAGTATAATGTGTGTAAATTAATGCTTGTGTAGCATGTAGGCTTTAGAGTTGTAATTTGCTAAGTGTGAGGAATTTAATTTACAAAGGGTGGTTTTACTTTAAGTTGTTTATTTGATTTGCAAGTTTTAATTAATGTTTTCTTTCGTTTCATATAACCTACACTTAACAACTAAGTACTATAAAGAGAAGAAAAAGAGGGAATATCTCTTTCATCCTTACCTTTAGTCACTTCTAAAGTAAGTTAATCAATTTTCTTTAGTGAATGACTTATTATATGTTTTAATTAATCTTAAGTTTAGGTTCACTCTAAATGACCTTATTGAATAAGAAAGACATCTTAAGATTAATTAGGATGAATTACTATCACATAACACATGTTTATTCATTTCTTTCCATCATGTATATCATGCATATGAATAAATCCTAAGCATACCTATACATGCAATTTATATTTTAGCATACTTGAATGATAAATGTAAAGAAGTGTATTTAGTATTTAAATATTTCATTTGGTTGAATTATGAATGCATGTCTTTTTAATAGAAAAGAGGGATTTTTGATCCATTAGCTAGATACACATTCATATGTATAAAAATTTTAAGTGAGTACGTCACCATTATTTTCTATACTAGGGGCATAAGGTACAAGACCTACTTAGGGCTACTTAAAGCCCTGACCGGATATCGGTACCACTTTTCTTAGATACATGTAGATGTATAAGCAATTATAAGGATATGAAAGGTCATGCAAAAATTGTATTTGATTCATTTGATTTAAACATCTTATTTATTGGTCATATCACACATGCATATGTATAAGAGTTTTAAGTAAGTACAACACCATTATTTTCTACACCAGGGGCGTAAGGTACAAGACTTACTTATGGCTACTTAAAGTCTTGTAGCCCCGGGATGTCCAGACTAATATATTATTTTTTTCTAAAATACAAGTGAATGTGCAAAAAGAAACCATAAGAACAAGAAGTCATACAAGGAATCATATTGATTTGATTACATGATTTATATATGTGATATGAAATCCTTCCTAAGTCTTAACATGGAGATGCATATGAATAGATTTAGATAAATGCTGTGTTTTTTTCAAATGAGCTATACATTTGTGAATCCTATATGAATCCATGTAAATTAAGGAAAAAGAACTTCATATTGCATATCTTATATTATCAACACATGCAAATTTATAGATATTTATAATTAACCTCACTCCATATGTTATAATTGATTCATAGGCTTTTAACAAAATAATTTTTGATTTAGTAGTGATAATAGCCATGCATATTTAACTTAAATCAACACATGCAATTTGACATAAAAGAAATCATTTCTTTTTTTTTTAATTTTGAAAGAGATGAATGCATGATTACATATGACAAGCAATATTTAGCACGATAGGGAAAGAAATGAAAGGAACATAAGCACATGATCTCATTCATTCTGATTAATTCTTAAGGATAATTATACTAAATAAAGTCATTTAAAATAAACTAAAGTTCTTTAATGTTATTTTATCTTTATGTTTGATTTGAGTTAAAGAAAGTGAAAGAGGTTTGCTGGTCCTAATCCCATTCCCTATGTATGTGTTAATTTTGGTTTAAGGAAGAAGTAATTGAGTTGATTTTATGGTTTAATTAGGTTAATGTATGAATTAAGTGGATTAATTAACCCTTACTTACATCATCTTAAGTTAATTAACTAATTAATAATGAGCCAACATGATATGCAACCATATGGAAAGTAAATTTGCAATGCTCCTAAGAAATGAAAGGGGCCTAATACAATTAGCTCATGATTAATAATTAATTAAGCTTAAGGGATCTCACTTAACTACTTTATGATTTTCTTATACATGTGGGCTAACCATAATTTCATAATCTCTCACATTGGGTTATTGAACACTCAAAGAGATACCCAAGATTTTATTAGAGGAATTAAGTTCAATTAAATTAATTAAGTTCATTAATTAACTAATTAAATCTTAATTAACCTTAACCAATCAAAAATGAGATAGGCTTAGAGAAAGTGACAAAGAAGGGAGCCTAAATCTCAATCTCTAAATCTCCTCAATTAATTAATTAGGGTACAGGTTATGAATTGAATTTTTGATTAATCTTGTTAATTAATTAATTAATGGGTATTAATTAATTAATTACTTAAGGGATTAGAGGAGATTTAAAGAAAAGATTGGAAGAGGGAGTCCCAATCCATTTCCCTAGACTCTATCACCATTAATAGAGGTTAACAAGCTTAATTGATTAATTAATTTATTGTTCATTTGCGTAATTATCACTAAGTATATTAAGAAAGTGATTAAGACTTAATTCATTAGTTTCCCTAATTAAACAACCAATCAAATCCCAAAACATAGGGGAGGCAGAGGTCATCCCCCTAAATACACACAAAAAGTTTGCGAATAATTGGATGGTTAATTAGGAAGTAATTAGGCTAATTACATTTCAAATTAAACCTTAATTAAGCCAAATTTACTATTCAAAATTAATTAATGATAATTTTCTTGAATTCTACTCAAAAATATCTTTAAAATGAGCCAAGTTTGTATTTTTGAATTTTTCTATAATTAGTTATGAATTTAGGAAGTTTCAGTTGATTAAAATAATTTTCATGAAGTTTATTAATTTATTTTATTAAAATAAATCATTTGAACTTCACAATTCAATATCTTTCAATCCAGAAGTGATTTTGATTTCAAATTTTTAGGGTAAGTAGATTTCAACTTTAGTTTCAATCATTGAAAATTTCAACTTAATCTGATGTGTATTTTTAGTTTAATTAATGAAATTTAATTTTTACAAAAACTTAAATTGATCTCAAAATATTCAGTAAAATTTTGGGATTTTGGGTTTGTTAGCTCCTCTCGGAATGATGAATCCAACGAGCCAATGTTTGTAATTTTTTAAAGTATTTTATTTTCTATGAATTTTTGAATTTTTAGGTGGTTGAAATAATTTTTAAAATCAGAAAATCTTGATTTTCCCACTTAACCCAGTCAGCTACGCGCTCGGCGCTGATGTGGCAACACATCGATTGGACGACACAGTCTCGCGTGGCTCGCGGTGCCACGAGGTGTTGCACTATTGGGTTGCATGGTCGAGTTAACATCGGCGAGAAAGCTGCGGGGAAAGAAGCGGCAGCGTGGATCGATTTGACGGCGATGCGAGATCTGAATCCGCCATCTGGTGGATCGTGATCCGGGGTTGGGAGCGGGTTCGATGCGGTCTGAGCCATTCGATCCCCTAAATGCGGGATCGGGCGGCTAATGCTCTCTGACCTAAAAAATTGATGGAAAAAGCACAAGAAATATGAAACGAGGCCCAATCGGGCTCATTTTTATGTTGATCTTCGTAGGAAAAAATCTATTTCGTATTGGGGCCAAATAAAATGAAAAATGTGAGATTTATCTAAGAGAAATTCTTTAAATCACAAGAAAATCGTCACAAAATGTAAGAAATTCTAAGGTCGGCTATGAGTTTTTGAAGATTACCTCACCGGGGATGATTTCTGACGGCGGTGATGATCCGAGCATGCTTTTGAGTGGGGGAAGAAGCCTTGAATGAGCCTAGATTTTCGCTCTCACTCCGGGATGGTGCGTTCTCCAATTGCCGCCACTTTCTCGCCAAAATCCACTTATTTTTTGCGTTTTCACCCCCAACTCAAGTGGGAATAATTGCTAGTTGGTTTGGGAGCTCTAAGGAATGAAAATGAGAGGAATAGAATGAGTTTTGTTGCTTCTAACTCTCTTGGTTTGAATGCAGCCGAAAATCCAACTTTTTTTAAATTTTTGGCTCCATACTGTTGTCATTTGGCTTGGGGTGGTTGGAAATAGAAGGGAATCATCTTAGGTGACTTATTTTGGTTGGCTAAGGCATGAAAAGTGGTTTCCATGAAGGACAAATGGGTGTCCTAGCAAAGGGGAGGTGGGAGTCCTTCATGCCAAGTGTTCCAATGAGAGAGGTGAGGTAATTTTACCTCCCCATGAGTCATGGCTACCCGAACCACTCTTTGGATCAGAAAATCAATGTCCTTGGTGCCTATGTGGACCAATGGATGAGTGTCAAGTGGCCAAGAAAGAGAAATGATCACTTGAGCAAGTGTCTTTTCTCATGGGATGCCCTTGACCCAAGGGCAAAGTGGTCATTTGGCATTGAATTTGATTTGATCAGATTTGAAATGAGTCAAAATTGAGTTGGACCAAATTTCATGTCATTTGGAGTTCATTTGATTTAATTTGGGTCAATTTGACCCATTTGGTTCAAATTGGGTAAAAATGAGTTAGGTTGACCAATTGGTCAAATTGGGTCAAACAAAGGGTTGGGTTAAGTTTAAATGATCATTTGGAGTATATTGGTTTAATTGGTTTCAATCAATTTAGTTTAATTTGAATTTAATTTGAATTTTGGCCAATTTGATCCTTTAGGTTAATTTGGGCTAAGTTGACCAATTTCACCCAATTGACCAAATTGGCTTGAATCATGACTTGGTTTGGGTTTGGTTTATCATTTGAAATATATTTTAGGCTTTGGTTAAGTTCAATTTGGATATGATTGGATTTTAGGTTGATTTGACCCTTAAGATCAAATTGGGCTAAGTTGGATTAGGTTGATCAATTGATCAAATTGGGCTTAATTGAGGCTTTGGTCAAGTTCAATAATCAATTTAGAGTGAACTTGAGCTATTGGTTGCAATCAACTTATTTTAGGTTACAATTTGGCTAGTTTGGATTTATATGGGTTAAAGGGTTGACTTGGTCAACTGGCTAGGTTGACTTAGTTTGACCCAATTCATGATAATTGATTAATCTTGGATGATCAACAATTATGACATGAAGTTTGGATTGGCTTAATTCACTTTGATTTGAATTAAATTGGATTTTGGTTCATATAGATCAAATTGGCCACTTTGGGTCAAGTAAGCCAATTGGGTTTAGTTAGTTTGATTTTGAGTTGAGTTTATATATGTATTTGAGATTGACATATAAAATCAATTGCAATTGGTTTAGGTTCAAATCAGTTTTGGCTCATTTGAATATTCAGATCAAATGGGCTAGGTTGGGTTTGACTTGAGTTGACTTGGATTTGATTTGGTAATTATAGTTTATGTTTATGTTTGGAACAATGATTGAAGGAGTGATTGAATCATGAAGAAATCCATGGGTTTTGAGTTGATTTGGGTATCATGTAGCCAAGTTGAAGAAAGGCTAAAAATCAGAATTTGATTTGATTTGGGTTTGGTTTTGGCCTTTTGAATTTATATTTCATTTATATTTGTGAATATAAATGAAGACATAAATGGGTTATGAGAAAATCACTTGAGTTTGGAGTGATTTGGAAACAAATTTGACCAAATCTAGGGATGTAGGTCAGAAGGGCTTGAGTTGAGAATTGATTTGATTTGGGTTTCAATCATTTGGAATTTGATTGGAGATTGAATTTGATAATTGAGAAAATCAATTGGATTGGAGTTGATTTCAATTTGGTTAAGGCTAAGTCCATAAGATAAAATCAAAGGGCTTAGGAAGGGATTTGGAGTCTGAATTTAATTATGAGTTTAAATCATTTGATAGTTCGATTTGATTTTGGAATTTGGATTTAAATTTGAAATTTGATTTGGAAGAAGGAAGTAAGGATTTGGTTTGGGCTATAGGATAGGCAAGTCTTCATAAATCCCTAAGGCACAACCTATCCCTATAGCTAACTCTTCTAAGTCTCTAGGATTAGGTTAAATGTTCACCTAATCAGTAGAAGTGTCTTAAGAGTAAAAAACTCTTAGTGTCTATGAGAGTCCTAGATGTATGATATGGAAGTTGAGAGCTCACTCTAAAAGTGAGGTCAATAAAGGGCGTCTAATCGGTGTGGTGTGACTAACAAGGCACATCGCATGTATTCTTGTTGACCGAGATGATCAACAATGCCCGAAGGATTGCAAACACTAATAGAAATGATCTACTGCTAAACCCGAGATGTAGAAGGAATCAAGATCTTAGTGCAATGCAACTCCACTCATGCCAAGGGCATCAGGAAGGAAGAAGGGATCCACAAAGGGATCAAGCATATGAACCTTCCACTAGGGAAGCAAGTTCAGGATATCCACTAGGGATAAGGGGTTTGGACTTGAATGCAAGATATGATTTGGGTAGAGTATCCGCTGGGGATTAGAATTTATAACATGCTAGGGATATATGCATTAACCTTCTACTACGGAAGCAGGTTCAGGTTATCCACTTGGGATAAGGATTTGATGAGATTTCTTTTGAAGGTGAACTCATTGGAGAATGCAAGTTTGAATTGGATTTAATTGACTCTAGTGGGGAGGTTGGGATGATTGATGTCTCGCTGGGAGAAGTTAGTTGATTATTTGTTTTAAGTTTACATTTTGAGATGGACCCTGTCGGTTTGCGATAGACCGCACTGAGAAGGGGCAATGTCGACCTTGGTCTATCTTAAATTTACCAATCCAAAGGGGTAGTCCACCAGCCACATGGTAGAACTATCTGACCTAAGGGGTTGCCTTTCGATGTACAATAACTATGCTAAGGAGAATGCGTAGTAGACTTACATTTCCAAAAGCAAGGGACAACCGCTGGGGTGATTTGTTAGATGCAACAAACCTAAGGCGATTATTGAGTAAATGCTGCTGGGGGACTTATATCGGCTCAAAAGTAGTCAGGATAATGTCATTTGATTGAATTGTATTTGTTTTAATTTCATTTATTTTAATTTGATGGATCCCATTGGTGTGCGATGGATCCACTAAGAATGGGCTAATATCAGCCTAGACTTGTCTTAGATTTACAAATCTAAAGGGATAGTCTATCGGCCGTAGTGTAGAGCTAACCAACCTAAGGTGTGCCTTTTAGTGTACAATGGTCAAGTTAGGAAGAAAGCGAGGGGACTCACATCCTCCTACATACGGAACCACTGGGGTGATCGGTTTTTTGCGCAACAAATCGAACCCGACCTAAGGCTGCCCATCGATGCGCAACAGTCGTGCTAGAAAGAATGCATAATAGACTTATATCTTTCAAAGCAAAGACGGCCGCTGGGGTGACTCATTGGTGGCACAACAAGTTGAACCCGACCTAAGGGCGACTACTGAGAGAGTGCATCAAGGACTTATTTCAACTCAAAGTAGTCAGGTAATTCTTATAGGGAGTTTTGGTGACACTGCCCTAAAGATAGGATGCATGCTTGGGAAAGGGGTCACTAGGGGCTTGAATTCCTAATCCACAAGCAAAGATATATTTTGTTTGTTTGTTATGTTATCATGGACTCTATGGTTTGCGAGGGACCACATTGAGAAGGAGCTCATATCAACCTAGTCCTATCTCAGACTTACTGTATCAAGGGAGAATCTATATATCCGCAAGACAAATTCTCAATCATAGGGGTGGCTACTAGGAAAGGGGAACTGTCCAATCCAAGAGTAGCCGAGATAGTGTCTAAATGGGGTCGCTAAGGACGTGATCCAAATAGAGTGCCCACAGGGGAGGTGCCGCTGGGGGCGTTATCCAAAATCCTATAAAAGAAAGCTTATAGGTATACGATGACCAACTTAAGGAGAAAGCACGGGGACTCACATCTAACAAGAGTGGTGTATCCACCGGGTGGGTCACTGTTAGCATGGCGATAACCAACCAACCTAAGGTGCCCGTCGATTTGTGACAATCAGTCTGGAAAGAAAGTGTGTAGACTTACACTCTCTAAAGTGGAACTGATCGTCGGGATAGTCTATCTTCGGCTCGATAGGGGCTATCTGACCTAGGGCGACTACTAAGCAAGGAGTCCTGTGTAAGGACTAAACCCAAGCTTGAAGTAGTTAAGAGGAGAGGAGCCACTGGGGGACTTATCCTAAACCTCAAATATACTCGACCTAGTCAATGCATGATGGCTAGTTCAAGAAGAAAGCGTGTGGGCTTACATCTTAAATGAAATACATGGGGCTGCAGCAGTGCCTACCAAGGCTCGTTGGTTTGCAATGGTCAAGTCAGGAAGAAAGCGCAGAGACTTACATCCGCCAGACAAGTGACCATTAGGGTGACACACTAACAAGGTTGCATATCGGCCCGACCTAAAGCAGCTAATGAGTGAGTGGCACGGGGGGCTTACTTCCACATCAAAATAGCTTGAGACAAAAGATATGTCTTCATTTGTGTTATGAAAGAGAGAATAGGATGCCGCTCGGGTTCTGTTATACCTATCCTAAACACGCAAAAGAATGGATGAAATGGCACCGCAGGGGAAATTTTGACTCCACCAAGAAAGGATGATGCTTGGGTTCTCTTACACCTAACTTAGTTGTAGTAGTCGAAATAGGATGCATCTTGGGTTTTCTTACACCTAACCTAGTAGCATTGGAGGATCGTTTGTAGTTTGTGTTTGTGTTGTGGAAGGATAGGATGCCGCTCGGGTTCTCTTACACCTATCTTAAACACGTCATGGCGGATTCACAAGAGAAATATTTCTAACACATAAGAGATGGAATTTGATCTAAAAAGGAAGTTTAATGATGATTATTTTTGAACAAGATTTATGGATAGTATTTCTTTAAGTAGAGCCCATTGATTGGAAGCGTCGAGTGCTCTCTCTTACAATTTATAAGTTGATAAGATTCTCCTTGGTAGGCCTTCTCTATGGCAAAAGGGTCGTCCCAAGTGGGTTCAAACCTGCATCCAATCTTTCGATAGACAACAATTAGTCTTCTTAGAACTAAAATAAGCTCTAATACTTGAAAAGCTTTAGGACAGATCAACTTGTTGTGAGCTTAAATCATTTTGGCTATGTACAGCTCAAGGTTCTGGCATGCTCGGAGGCGTCTCTCCTCTAAACCTTCGAGCTCTTCCAACTGCAACTTGGCGTTCTGCTTCGTTGTGATGCTACTACCCATGGCTATCCTTAATGATGGGAGCTAGACTTCTAATAGTAGAACGGCTTCAGACCTATACACTAAGGAGAATGGAATAGATTGAGTTGGAGTTCTGTATGTGGTGCGGTAAGCCCACAAGGCTTCAATTAACTGCTTATGCCACTATCGCTTGTTGTTGTCGAGTGTCTTCTTCAGTATTTGGATGAGGGTTTTGTTGACTACTTATGCTAGACTGTTTTTCCTTGGGTAGTAGATGGTGGAATATCTCTAATCTTTGATGTGTCTTTGGGAAAAGCTGTTGATTTTAGTGCTCTTGAATGTAGTACCATTATCGGATATAATTCGTCGGGGCACCCTGAACCTATATACGATATGGTTCCTGAAAAATTGGAGCACATGTTGAGCTGTGGCCTCTCTAAGTGGAATTGCCTCTGCCCACTTGGAAAAGTAGTCGGTGGCAGCTAGAATGAACCGATGACCCTTAGAAAAAGGAGGATCGCTATGTCAATATCCCAACACTCAAATGACCATGAGGCCAATGTAGAATATAGAATGTTGGGTGGTTGATGTAGGACCACATCGTGTTCCTAACATTGGTGGCATCTCCTAGCTACGTCCATGCAGTCTGTGATCATCGAAGGCTAATAGAATCCTAGTCTCTTGATCTTGGCTTTCATCTTCAGACCAGATTGATGCGCTCTGCATAAACCTGAGTGTACATCGGTCACAATCCTACGGGCTTCGTGTTTGTTTAGACAACGTAACCACATATGATCGAAAGACCACCGGTGCAAGGTATCGCCTACGAGAGTGTAGGAAAGGGCTCTCCACTTCACCTGATGTGATAGTGACTTCTTTTGAGGTAATTTGCCTATATTTAAATAATCCATGAATGGTTGCCTCCAATCTGACTCCTCGTCCTTTTTGGCAATGGTAACCTCCCCTTCAAGAGAGAGTCTCTCGATGAGTTCAGCATCAACAAGGGATAAGATTTGTCTATTTTGGACCCTTATTGGAATGGACTCATCTTCCGGACATGCCAACTCTTTGGAAAGCTTGGCTAATGCATTTGCTACTATGTTCTCTCCTCGAGGAATCTTGTAGATGGTAACTTCTAGAATTTAGGCTAACAACTCCATAGTGTACTTATGATAATGATGGAGCTTAGGCTTCAAGACTTTGTAGGACCCAGCGATTTGGTTGATGACGAGCTGAGAATCTCTGAAGATGTTGATACTCTGGACACATAGTGTAATGACTAACTCCAGACCGACAATTAGAGCCTTATATTCGGCTTCGTTGTTGGTGCAGGGATTGGAAAGATGATATGATAATCTCATCACATCGCGGTCCGGAGTTATAAGAACTATTCCTACCCCTGCCTTCCTAGAAGAGTAGATCGTGGTTCTTCTCTTTTTTGAAAGGAAGCTGCACCATCAAAATACATCTCCCCGCGGTGAATGCTAGTGTCTCCTAAGTTCATGATTTGTTCATCAGGGAGGCCATCTCTAAGCAGGGAATCACCAGGAAGTGGGTGTGTTGCTAAGAAATCCGCTAGTACCTGTCCTTTCACCGCACAGAGGGGTACAAATGTGATGTTAAACTGTGACAAAATTATGGGCCAACTCACCAACCGTCTGGATAGCGTCGGCCGTGTCATGATATATTGTAGTGGATTGATCCTAGAGATCAGATTCACCTTATGAGAAAGCATGTAGTGCCGCGCTTTTGGGATGCAAAGATTAAAGCTAGGCAATGCTTTTTAGTAGGTGGGTAGTTTGCCTCAGCAAGAATTAGACGATGGATGAGGTAGTAGAGAACATTTTCTTTTGCTTCATCTTTGGTTTGAGCCAACAAAGCGCCAAGGGAGTCATCTAATGTAGCGGTGTATAGTATCAACAGTTTATCCGTGATAGGGGCTGCTAGAATTGGTGATGTTATCAGGTAGTGCTTGATGTCTTTAAAGGCATGTTGGCACTTGTCATCCCACTTGAACTTGATGTCCTTTTTGACAAGTGCTAAAAATAGTTGGCACCTTCCTGATAAGTTAGAAATGAAGCGCCTTAGATATGCCAACCGCCCTTAAAATGATCTAAGTTGTGTTAGACTTTTAGGGGGTGACATTTCTAAGATAGCCTTGATCTTATCTAGATCGATCTCTACTCCTTGATGTCAGACAACAAACCTAAGGAATTTCCCTAAAGCTACTCCGAATGCACACTTAAGGGATTCATTTTGAGGTTGAATTGTCTTAATCGTTCAAAAACTACTCTCAAGTCGAAGAGATGATTTTCCTTTTATTTTCTTTTGACTACTAGATCATCAATATAACATTCAACTTGCTGATGAATGAGTTCATTGAAGATCCGAAGTCATAACATGTATCTGATTTTTAAGGCTGAAAGGCATGATCTTATAACAATAGATTTCGATCGGGGTTCGAAAAGCAGTGTTTCTTCCATCGTCGGGGGCCATCTTGATTTAATTGTAGCTAGATGACCCATCCATAAAGGAGAATACTGCTTGAGATGAGGCGATGTCCACCATTAATTCTAGAATAGGAAGTGAAAAGTCATCCTTAGGACATGCTTTATTTAGATCCATATAATCGACGCATATGCGAATTTGACCATTCTTTTTCTTAATGGCCACTAACGGTAGGATATTTTTCTTCCAATAAAGCCAAGATTAATCTTTCTTGATTTGAAGTGACTTCTTAATTGCATGCATCCCCAGAGCTTGCTTGATAGGGTTAGCATTAGGTTCTATTGGTTTGTGGGCTATCGTGGAGATAAACCCAGCATTTCTTCATAACTCGATGTGAAGCAGTCCTTAAACTCAACTAATAGCCTAACTAAGTCATTGGTTTCCTTTTAATTCAATAAGGAGCTGATGTATGTCAGACGTGGATTATCTTCAGTTCCTAAGTTGATCTCTTAAGTTCATCGATGGTTGATCTGATCTCTTCTTCGAACTCTGGCGGTGCCTCTTTGACTTCAAGCTTGTGGTAAAATATTCTCATCATCATCTTATCTTTTTTTTGAAAGTGATAGATGAAAATAAAAATATACACCTTGTTGGGACATCACGTAGATCCACAGATGTTCTTATTAGGGTGATCAGGTACGACATGGAGGAAAGGTGTACTATCTCGAAAGATAGAAGTCACCACCCTACAATGGACCTAATCACCTCAATAAGGACTCCTAAGGACTATGGGTCTTCATATGTACCAGAGATTTTTCCCCTACTTTACATGAAAAAGTAAAGCAGGGTTTATTTTAAATCGAGTTCGTTAAGTTCCCTATGGAGGCAAGCCCCCATAGTTAATTACATCCTAAGGAATGAGATTCTTTAAGAACACTCTTGATTAAGATAAATGATCGTTGTCTCCAAAGGTTTCAAAGATAGGATTATCAATCAATTGGTTTATTTTTAGAAGATCAAGTGGGATTGATCAAGAGGAGGGGGTTATTATCGAAGCCAAAGGGAGATAGTAGGGGATGCTTATGATCTTAGGAAGCTGGCAATCCCAAACTATCCTATGGTTGGGCTTTATATTTTTGAAATTGAAGTGATTTATTTATTTGAGTTGAACTTTTATTAGAAATTTAGGGCTTACAATTACATGATACAAGATCATGAAAATGCCTAAGAGGTGAGGATTTATGCTCGTAGTCTGTAAAGGGGAGTAGCAACCTCTGAACCTGAATCTAGGTAGCTTTGGCGAGGGCCAGAGCATGACCTAAATCTAAGATGAAAATGGGTATTTAGTTACCTCCATAAAAGAGGATAAATCACCCGATTGTTTGGACTTACAACCGCCTGGGGGTGGCCGCCAACTAACTCCTCCTACAATTTTAAATACATGTAAGCAATTCATATGCTTTTACAAGATAGCTAAGCTGTTGTTTATTTAGAAAGAGACTAAGTCCTTAAACACACTCCCTAAGAGACTGGATCATGTAGGGCATGATTAATGACTTAAATCTAATGCAAATTTTTGTTATGTTTTATTTTCATTTTGGACAATTCATTTGACTCAGGCTTTGAGATTCATATGCCTGATGCATGAGAAATTGGATTATGGGCCAAAATAAACAAGAAAGAAGGTGTGTTTCGATCATGACTCTTAAAGGTCAAGCCAAGTTCTCTGGCAAAGGTGGAAGCCTCCCATAAAAAGAGTGAGATAAGATATTTTTTTTATGCATGATGTGAAAACATACAACATCCAGCTAAGGGATTGTTAAATCTTTTATCTTGTTTTATAATTGTTAACCTCATTTTTGGAATGAGCTCTCCACACCTCCATCTTAGACGTAGGATTCCTCTTATACTTTAAGAGTTCTTTAGTATTAAGACACATCTAGGGATTAGGTGGACACTCCCCTAGCTCTAGAAGACTTAGAAGAGTTTAGCCATAGGAATCATGCCATAGGGGTGTTAGGAAATTTGCCTACCCTTAGCTTGCACCATTCCTCACCTTTCCTTCTTTCAAGTCAAACTCCAAATCAATTCTAATTGATTTTCTCCAAATCCAAATCTATGATTGAAGCCCATGATCAAAATCTATCAAAAATTCCTAAATCTAAATTTTGCCTACGTCCTTAATCCTTCCCTTAAGGACTTAACCAAAATCTTGATTCAAGCCAATTATAATCTTTGAGATTTTCTCATACTCATTTATATTCTCATTTATATTCACATATATAAATGAAATATAAATTCAAACCCATCAAATCAAATTCAAAATTAATTCATGAAAATTTTCTTAAGTCCCTTTAACTTTCCATTAAAGGACTTAGCCAAAATCAATCCTAAACCTTGATCAAACCTATTCAAATCCTTGGGATTTTCTCAAAACTTATTTATATTCTCATATATAAATGAAATATAAATATAAATCAATTAAATCCAACTCAAAAATTAAATTCCAAATTTAAAATCCTATAAATTCCCTTAAATCCTTTAATTTCCCTTTAATGGATTTAATCTAAACCTTGATCAAACCATTTCAAACTCATAGGATTTTCTCAAAACTTATTTGTATTCTCATTTATATTCTCACATATAAATGAAATATAAATATAAATCAATCAAATTCAATTCAAAAATTAAAATTCCAATTTAAAAATTCCTTTAAATCCTTTAAATTCTATTTAATGGATTTAACCTAAATCATGATTAAATCACTTCAAATCCTTAAAATTTTCTCATGATTTATTTATATTTTCATTTATATTCGCATTTATAAATCAAATATAAATTCAAACAATCAAATTCAATTCCAAAAATCAAATTCAAATCCACTCAAAATCTAATCTAAGCCTTTCAAGCCAAAATCTTGAACTTGGCCAAATCAATTCTAAATCAAGCCAAATCCTTGATATTCTCTCATGGTTCAATCAACCCTATAATAATGAGCTCATATATAAATCCAAACTTCAATCAAATAATCAAAACCCAAACAAAAAAAAAATAAAACCCAAAACCCCTTTATATTCTTCCTTTGAATATGAAATTTTCAAATGGATCAAAACCCATTTGACTTCAAACCACTTGTAAATGGATTTATATTTCAATCGTGAGTCCATATACAAGATCAACCAACTTAAATCAAGCTTTGACTAAGTCATTTGATCCACTTAGGCTCACTTGACCCAAAGTGACCTAAAGTACCCTTATGAGCCAACTTTTGATCCTAAGTAAATTGGATTGAACCAAACTCATATATCCTTCTCATCATGATCAACAATCATCATGGGATGATCAATCAATCAAATTGGGTCAAACCAAGTCAAACCTAAGGGTTGACCAAGTCAACACGTAACCTAAAATGAAACCTTATATAGCCAAACTCTACCATAGGCCAAATTGATTGAAACCATTGATCTAAGTTCACTCATGACTTATGTTTAAACTTGACCAAGCCAACATTTGAGCCTAACCTAGCCCAATTGTCCCACTTGACCCAAGTTGACCCATTTTGATCTAAGGGGCTAAAATGTGTCAAAACTTGATCTAAGCCAAATTAACTCAAACCATTGGGTCAAGTTCATTCCAAATCAGTTGTTGAACTTAACCAAGCCTTGGAACTAGACCTAACTAGCCCAAATGACCTTATGACAACTAAAGGGGTCATGTTGACCAAAGTGAACTAACAAAATTGATTGAAACAAAGATACCAATCCACTCCATGACTATGACCAAACCTAAGCTTGCCTTAATCCCTTCAAATGAGTCAAATGGGTCAAATGGGTCAACTTGACCCATCTGACCTAAAGGAAGTCATATGAGCCAAAACCAAATCTAATCCAAATTTAACCAAACCAAAGGCACTGAAATATTTCAAATGATCATATGAACTTGACCCAACCTTGTTGACCCAATTGATTGGTCAACTTGACCCATTTTGACCTAAATGGGTCAACATGAACCAAACTCTATCAAATAGATTCTGAATCTATTGAAACTTGGCCAAACCTATTTTCTCAACATACCCAAATTAGAAAAAAAGCGAAAAGATCATTTTACCCAACGATCATAGAACAAATTTTGGCCTAGCTCATGGGTATTTTGGTCATACACTCTTCACAATCACTTGAGGCTTTCCTAAAAGCTCAAGGGGACCTAGTGATGAGTGGTGCACCCAACCCAATGGATTTGGGTCAGCCCATTTGACCCATAGACCAAACCTGATCACATAGCCTAAAATTCAATTTTCAAACTCTCCCCTAAGCTCAATTTTAGCAAATGGGAAATTGGAATTCCACTCAAGGGATCAAACCGACCATGTGCACACTCAAAACCATCAAAACAACCTCTCCAATCTGGTCAATTGGATCAAAATGGCTAAAGATGGTTCGACTGTCCGATTTCCATAGAGGGAGATATACTCTCCCTAATTCAATGAAATTTCACTTCACTCACATTCGGTTGGAGCTTAGGAATCCTTAGCAACCACCTCAGAGCATTCCTGAGCTTTCTAGGAGGGATTTGAATCTTGCATTTCTCAGTTTTGCACAGTGCAAAATAGGGGAGCTCACCTCAATTCCCATCTTTGTCTACACTTGATATCATCCAAATTCCTTCTACACTCTTCATCTAAGGACCAAATCAAACTTGCCCAAGCATCCATTTGAGTTCCCACAGCAAGGAGAGCCTTAATTGGATCAAAACCATAAGAGAGATCAAGTGGTGTTGGTCCATAGGAAGATCCACTCAAGGCTTGGCCCAGCAGGGGCTTCATCTCCACTAGGCTACCTCGTGAGCTTCGGCGTGATCACCTCACCGGTGGTATTTTCCAGCTTAATAGGTGTTGGTCCTTTGTGAAAGAATTTTCATTGCATGAGAAATCAACCGTTGGATAGGTTGGTAATGATGCTTAGATGGTGTGGGTTGAGTCTTGTATGATTCCATGCTAGATCAGGCTTGGATCTCCCCTTGGATCATGGACGGTCTCTATTAATCCTCAGGGAAGAACTTGGCTCATCTCAGTCGTCCATCCGCGTGTTTTAGATGGACGGCTGAGATTATTTGGCAAGTTTTAGAAATCCTTTATCTATTTTAAACTGCAGGTGAATCCTCAACCGTCCGATCTTTGATCTGACGGCCAAGGATATAAATGTGTGTCACCAACTTGTACCTTGATATGGCGTTTAAGTGTCCTCGGCGTGTAAAGCGCGCGACCATTAACCAGCTTCAGCGGAGTCGAGATTAAGTGGGAATTAGTTATTTACCTAATTAATTCCTAATTAATCCCTTTAACTTCTAAAATTCATAACTCTTGATAGAGAAATCAAAAAAATATAAGGAAAAATGCTATGGAAAGATAATTTCATCTAGAATATTTTAAAAAAAAAAATTCAATAGATTTTGAATTACCCTTTTCTTTGAATTTGGGTTTCTTTGGGAATCTTAATTAGCTAATTATTCTTCAATTAGGTCACCAATTGATCTCAAATTTCTAGGGTTCATTTTAGGGGATGACCTCTACCTCCCCTAATTTGCTTGGGATTTATTGATGGCTAAATTGAAGAAATTACTATTTCATTCCCTAATTACACCTTTCATGTAATTAAGGGTAATTAATGTGTGATTAGTGGATTTATCCTATGATTAAGTTTGATTAAGATCATATCTAGTGAGTAGGGCTTTTATGGAAAAATTTTTGGGGTATTTTCCCTAAGCTATTCCCTGAACCCCCTTTTGTCTCCTTAATCCCCTCTTAATTAAGGGTTAACTCATTAATTCTCCCTTAAAACAATTTTTTAAAAATTCTAAAAAGTTTTAGAACTTAATTAATCTACCTTCGGTAGATGCTTAGGTGTTTAATAACTTAAGTTCAATTAAGAGAATTAAAACCCTTTTCATACTTGTGAAGGGGTATTTTAAAAGTATTTAAGCTAAACCCCTTAGCTTAATTAACTTTTAATTGTGAGCCAAATTGCATTAGGCCTTTTCGTTATTAGGTTCATTGCAAATTTAAATACCTTGTGGGTTTTATGTCATCTCATTGGCTCATGATTACTTAGTTAATTTTTCTAAGGTGGTGTAGGTAAGGGTTAATTAAACCACTTAATTCATACCCCTTAATCAATAAAATGGATTTAATTATCTAAAAATTAAACAAAAATACAAAACACATGTGGGAATGGGTTAGGAACAGCAAACTTATATCACCTTTTTAAAATTAAATCAAACTTCAAACTAAACAAAAATCATTTTGAAATTCACTTTGACTTGTTCTAAATTTTCTTATTTTTTAAGAATGTCTTTAGGATTTAAGTAAAGTGAGTTTGTTTACATGCTTTCATTGCTTTAGATATTTCTAAACATGTTAAGTTGTATGGCATGTGATTCATGCATTCATAATTTCATGTTTCAAATTTTAAAATGAAAATTATTTACTTTATGTCAAATGTGCATGTGTTGGCTAAAGTAAAATATGAATGGCTATTATCATTATTAAATCTAAAATATTTTCAAAAATTATAAATGAAACATCAAATCTAAAAGTGTTCTATTCATATCCTAATTATAAGCTTGCATGTGATGAATTATAAAAGCATGTTTAGCATAGGTTTTCTTTCTTTCTTATGTTAGCATAGTTTTGAATAAGAGTTGGTAAGATGTAGGGTTCATTTGAAAAGAACCCAACACTTACTTAATTCGATACCCTATTCATCCCTATGCTCTCACCTAAGAAGGGTTGCCTATACTGCATGCATAAATTGCATAAACAAAAATGAATCCATTAAACAATTTTTGCATTCTTATTTTTCATTTCATTTCTTTTATACATATGTTTGTATTTAAGGAAAGTGATATATTAGTCTGGACAATTTCGAGATTGCGAGGCTTTAAGTAGCCCTAAGTAGGTTTTATACCTTACACCTCTAGTTAACAATGGTGCCGTAGTCACTTATGCCTTTTCTACTTTCATGTGTATGTGAAATTTTGGATAAAGAAAACCTTTTCTACTAAAGAAAATCATGCATCTTAATCTTCAAAATTTCTTAAATGGATTACTTAGCATGCATCATAAAGTATGTTAACTACTCTCATTTGCATGTATAGATATGCTTAGGGTCCATCCATATGCATGTTATATATGTTGGGGAAGATATGAAGCAATGTGTATTATGTGAATTTTGATTCATTTTATTTAATCTCGAAATGCATTTATTTTTGAATAAGTTTGTTTAGAGTTCATCTAAACTTACGATTAATTAAAAGATGTAATCAAAATATTCACCTAAATGAAACTAAAACATGAATCTACTTTAAAAAATTATTTAAGATTAGGGGAAAGAAAGAGAAGTTCTCTTCTCTTTCCCTCTCCTCCTAACTTAGTAATTAATTCTAAGATTCACTTGAATCAAATCAAAACATGAAATAAAACCAACCCAAAATACTTAAATAACTTAAATGAAACCCTCCTCTAAGTTGAACAAGTTCTTCACACTTAAAAATTTAAACCTAAAGTCCTAATTAAACATATCACATAAGACTTCAAAGCACACATATTAGCATAAGTCACCACTTCTAGCCTTAGGTTAGGCCGGTGCATGGTTTGATGTTATATTTTATTTTGTGATATATGTTTTAGATTGGATGTTGATGCATAGAATGAATGGTAGGACTTAGTCTAACAATTTTTTTAGGGATTGTGCTTAAGGTCATAAATAAAAATATAACTACTTCTTGCTTGCAGGTGCTTTATACCCCTAAACATAATCCATAGGCCAGGTGGACTTAGTCACCCATGTGTGGGGTGATAAGTCCAATATACATGCTTGGGATTTGTGTGGTGTGATTTAACGAACCTTTGTTTTGCAGGTGTTAGTTAGATTTTCCTTTTCCTTTTCTTATAAAAATTTGTATAATTAGGATTTTGGAATGAATTGTTATGAGGATTAGGATGAATATTGATCATAAGATCCTATCTTATGTACCATGTGAAGCTTTGGAACATCCACTTTCCAACCGTCCAAGAAGAAAGAACCAAAAGAAGAAAGAAATAAGAAAATATGAAAGAAGAAAGAAAGCTTGAAGACCCCTATAGCAATGAATTCCTTTGCTTAATTATAATTTAATTCATTTGTGATTCGTGTAGTATAAGGGTAGAGCTCGGCTACCCAAGTTGTTATCTTTGGGTTTGTACGGTGGTGCCCGACCACAACGGCATTTTATTCTTTTTGCACTAGTTTTATAAGTTAATTGATGTTTGTTTAACTTGTGCATTAAGTGACATGCTTTTCTTAGTTTCTTCCTTGCTTTATGTATAGCCTAGATGTGGATTATGCTCTTTAGGAAAAAATAAATCTTTTACCTAACTTAACAACTCAAATTAAAATTAAACAACTCATAACCTCACCTAAAGCTTAGGTTTAAATCAAGATAAAAGAATTAGCAACCCCTTAGCTGGATGAGCATTTCTTTATAATATCATGCACAAATGCATCTTATTTCACTCTTGATTGGAGGGCCTCCACATTTGCGAGAGAACTCGGCTTGACCTTTGAAAGCCGTAGTGGAAACTCACCTCCTCCCTTCTCGTTGATTTTGGCTAATAATATACTTTTTCATGCATTAGTCATAAAATTCCTATTAGTCTAAGTCAAAATGATTGTCCAAAATGAAAAATAAAAAAATAAAATTTAAATTGCATTAAATTTAGGTCATTTGAAGCATGTCCCTTTACATGATCTAGTCTCTTTAGGGAGTGAGTTTAAGGACTTAGTCTCTTTCTAAATGAAAATAGCCTAACTATCTTGCATTAAGCATATTACTTACCTACATGAATCTAAAATTGTAAGAGCAGTTAGTTGGCAGCCACCCCTAGGCGGTTATAAGTCCAAACTGCTGGGTGGTTTGTCCTCTCTTATGGAGGCAAACCAATTACCCATTTTCACCTTAAATTTAGGTTGTGATTCCGGCCCTCGTCGAAGCTCTCTAGATTTAGGTTCTGAGGTTGCTTCTCCCCTTTGTGGGCCATAAGCATAATTCGTCACCTCTTAGGCATGTCTTTAATCTTGTGTTAAAGAATCATAAGTCCTAGATCTCTAATGAAAAATGCAACTCAAAATAAATTAAATCATTTTCTAAAATGTAAAGCTCAACTATAGGATAGTTTGAGAGGCTCGCTAGGTTTCCTAGCATCGTGAGTATCTCCTACTTATTCTCATTTGGCTTCAATAATAAATCTCTCTTTGATCAATCCCATTTGATCTTCAAAAATAATCCAATCGATTAATAGTCCTTCTTACTGAAATCTTTAGAGACAACAATCATTTGCCTTAATCTAGAGTTTTCTTAAGGAATCCTCATTCCTTAGGATGTAATTAACTATGGGGGCTTGCCCATGTAGGGAACTTAACGAACCCAGTCTAAAATAAACTCTGCTTTACTTTTTCATGTAAAGTAGGGGAAGAATCTTTGTATATAAGATCATCATGAGTCTGTGATTGGTTCCATTAAAGGGTAGTGACTTCTATCTTTCGAGATAGTACACTATTTCCTTGATGACATATCCGATCACCTGAATAAGCACATCTGCGGATCTATGTGACGTCTTATCAAGACAAATTTCTTTAAAGGTATCCTCTTTCTTTTCTCACCAACAAATTTGAAGGGAGACTCCCCTCTATTAGGAATTTTTCTCTACGGATTTTTCTGGCGACTTCGCTAGGGATAGTTCCTCTCTCCATCTTTGATAAATGATCATTTTCTTTGAGTATCGATTGTGGGTTTGTGCTTTCGTATGAATCCAAGATTATTTTTCTTTCTGTTGGCACTTAACTCATTTCATTCTTGAGTTGAGTTAGCTAACATCTTTAGGTTTTAGGACTGCATTCTTCGTTGGCCTTAAAACCCCCGTTGGGTTCTCTAATGGATAAAAATGAAAAGATCTAAAATAAAAAGAAAATATTTTTAAGACTTCCTCCTTATCATGTTCATGATAAGGAAGGTTCATTCTAAAATAATAAAAACAAAATAAATCTTCCATAAGAACTTTGCTTTTTAAAAAGCACCTTTTCAAAAATACACTTAATAAAATATTTTCCACAAAATTTTATCACCTTCATTGAACAATTCCCATGATTGTTACATGTAGGCTTTTTCAAAAATAAAACTAAAAATCTTTTCCAAAAGCACAAATGAAATCTTCCATCAATTCACTTTGATGCAGATTTCATTTTCCAAAATAAAATGAACAATCATCTTCCTAAAATCAAAATCAAAATTTTCAAAAGCACATATGAACCTTTCCATTCAATACACCCACTTATTGAATGGAAGTTTCATTTTCAAACAAAATTAAAAATTTCCAAAAGCACAAATGAACATCTTCTTTCAAATTACTTTGATGAAGATTTCATTTTCAAAATAAAATGAACAATCAATTTTCTAAATCAAAATAATTTTTTTTCAAAAGCACATGTGAATCCTTTCATTCAATATACTCACACTTATTGAATGGAAGTTTCATCTTCAAACAAAATTAAATTTTCCAAAAGCACAAATGAACATCTTTCCATCAATTTGTTTTAATGAAAATTTCATTCCCAAAATAAAATGAACAATCATCTTTCTAAAATCAAAAATCAAATCAAAAATTTTCCAAAAGCATAAATGAACATCTTTCTATCAAATTACTTTGATGAAGAATTCATTTTCAAAATAAAATGAATAATCATCTTTCCAAAAATTAAAATTTTTAAAAGCACATATGAACCTTTCCATTCAATACACCCACTTATTGAATGGAAGTTTCATTTTCAAACAAAATTAAAATTTTTAAAAGCACAAATGAACATCTTTCCATCAATTCACTTCGATGGAGATTTCATTTTCAAAAATAAAATGAATAATCATCTTTTCAATATCAAAATTAAAATTTTCAAAAGCACATGTGAACCTTTCTATTCAATACACCCACTTATTGAATGAAAGTTTCATTTCCAAAACAAAATAAATCTTTCCAAAAGCACAAATGAACATCTTTCCATTAATTCACTTTGATGAAGATTTCTTTTTCAAAATAAAATGAACAATCATCTTTCCAAAAATCAAAATCAAATTCAAAAGTAAAATTTTCAAAAACACATGTGAAATCTTTCCATTCAATACACCCACACTTATTGAATGGAAGTTTCATTTTCAAAATTTTTTCAAAATCACAAGTGAACATCTTCCATCAATTCACTTTGATGAAGATTTCATTTTCCAAAATAAAATGTACAATTATCTTTTCAAAATCAAAATCCAAAAATCAAAATTTTCAAAAGCACATGTGAATTCTTTCCATTCAATACACTTACACTTATTGAATGGAAGTTTCATTCCCAAAAACAAAATTAAAATTTTCAAAAGCACATGTGAAATCTTTCCATTCAATGTACTCACACTTATTGAATGGAAGTTTCATTTTCAAACAAAATTAAACTTTTCAAAAGCACATATGAACATCGTCATTCAATCTACCCAAATTTATTGAATGAAGATTTCATTCTCAAATAAAAATAAAATTTGGAAATCCCACTTATATCCCACATATGTTTTAAGTTGGAATTCCTCTCTTTCAAAATGCAACAATCACACACAAAAATTTTACATTCCAAAAATGAGATTAATCTCCATTCTACATACCTAAATTTGTTGGATGAAAATCCTATCTTCCAAAAGCAAAAATCAACAATCACATTTCAAAAATTTTCAAACAACCTTTAAGAATTTCATTTAACATACCCAAATTTGTTAAGTGAAGTTTCCAAATCCCAAAATCAAAATTTTTTAATCACACTTTTTGGAACTTCATCTAACATACCCAAATTTGTAAGTGAAGTCTTGAAATCAAAAATCAACAATCATAAATAATAATAAAAAAAAATTTTCAAAGCATATTTTGGAGTTTCATTTAACATGCCCAAATTTGTTAAGTGAAGTTTCCAAATCCAAAATTCAAAAATTTTCAAAACACATTTTGGAACCTCATTTAGCATACCCATGTTTGCTAAGTGAAGTCTTCAAATCCAAAATCTAAAAATTTTCAAACAACTTTTAGAACTTCATTTAACATACCCAAATTTTCTATGTGAAGTTTCCAAATTCCAAATTCAAAAATTTTCAAAACACATTTGGAATTTCATTTAGAATATCCAAATTTGTTAAATGAAGTCTCCAAATCCAAAGTCCAAAACAAAAATATTCAAACACCTTTGGAACTTCTTTCCTTAGCATACCAAATTTGCTAAGGAGAAGTTTCCATTTTCAAAACCAAAATGAAATCAAAAATTTTGAACACACTATTTGGAGTTTCATTTAGCATACTCACATTTGCTAAGTGAAATTTTCATTTCACTAAACCAAGTGGGATTTCATCTTCAACATACCAAATTTGCTAAAGTTAAATCTCCACTTTCGAAACATCAAAATAAAATAAAACACTTAGGATTTTCTTAGCATACCTAAATTTGCTAAGGATCCTACCCTTTTCAAAAATTAAAACATTCGAAAAAATAAATGAAACACTTAGGATTTTCTTAGCGTACCTAAATTTGGTAAGAATCCTATTTTCAAAAATCAAGCAAAACACACTTGGGTTCTTCACCTAGCATACCTAAATTTGCTAAGGATTCCAAAATTTTCAAAATCAAAACATAATCAACAAAAAAGAAACAAACACTTCACTTAGCATACCTAAATTTGCTAAGTGAATGAAATTCCAAAACAATCAAACAAAAACAATCAATTTGACCCTTACTTTAACATACCCAAATTTGTTAAAGGGAAGGGTCCTCAAAATCAAAAATTCAAATTCAAAACAAATATGAATCTTTGGAAGCATCCTTGTTAAAATTTTTGAATCTATATTTCAACATACTCAAATTTGTTGAAGTTGGATTCATATTCAAATTCCTCTTTCAATCAGTCTTCTTAAATCTATTTGAACCCCAGTTAACACTTCCAGGTTGTTGGATGTGGGTTCAAATTTTCAAAAATTCAAAATTCAAAAAAAAAAAAATCTATGGAGATAGAAAATTGATACAAGTTCTCATTCTGATTCTTTTAGGTAAGTGCGGCTTCGGTGTCGGTTTACTATCAATCTGATGGCCGTCCCGGTTTGTCTTTATCTTCCCTCACGGCATGGACCTTGCTTTAGATCAGGCTGATTTCCCTCGTTTGGACCATACCCACCTGATCCATTTTGGCCTGGGATTTGAGGGGGCCAGGATCACTTGTGAGGGCATTCCCCTCACCACAGTCAGCAGGAAGAAGGTGGTCAGGCAAAAGCCAGTCATCAAGGTAGACTTTTCTTCTGATTCAGATGTATCCTCACTAAAGAGGAAAGCTGTGGTAGTACCACAGACTTTAGCTATTTCAGTACCGACAGTACTGGTAATTCCAGTTGCAGTTCGTCCTAGAGTTATACATGTTGCCCTGGTGCGAGCTAGCACCCTACGATCTATACCCTCCAAGGGTAAGGCTCCCCTGGTTTCAGGGCTTGCCTCCCCGACATTTGAGTATGGTCCTTCGCACTCCTCTCATCCCTCCCACTGTAGAAAGCGTATGGTTAAAGCGGTTCCATACTTGGATAGCGAGAGCTAAAGGCGGTAGATCGACCATGGATGAGTCTCCCATGATCACTTCACCTTGGTTACAAAAAGCTTCATCCTCTCTCGGTGAGCAGAGGATGCAGGAGGATTCTCTTCACCTCTCCTATGGTGCAGTTCAGCTTTAGGAGTAGGAGGTGTTGCGGCCTCGCTCACGCTTGGGTAGGCGCCTCTGGGAGCTCAGTGGCAGTTGATCTTGATCAATCCTCCACTAGGGAGGCGGGGGAGGAGGGGTGAGGCCCATACAACAGACATTACTAATAGAGAGTGATGGAGGTTCAACCGTCAGTCGGTTGCTTCTACTTTGGTCGATTTTCCAGCTCAGTGCGCTACCTGCGCTAACCATACTGATAGTATTCTCCACACGGGGACCAACCACCACAGGAGGGCAGCTCTTGTGCACAGAGAGTCAGTGGTGTCTCCACCCCACCGCTCTACCCCTCATCCGCCATTGCCAGTGCAAGTTTGCAACATCTCATATTCCATCTAAGGCCATGAAGGCCACATCCGGGGAAAAACATACCCCGTTAGTGATCCAGCTACGATCAAGGGATCCTACCCCTCCAACCCCATTGGTAGGGGTAGAGCTCTCTGCGACCTTACGCCCCTAGTGGTGTGCGAAGAGTGGCGACCCTGAAGTGTCATGGTCGTTCCTTCACCAACTCCGCCAGTTCAATCAGATGTGGAGATGGTGATGCTTTATATTCCGGATGGGATCGTTACATGGTTATAGTGGAACCTTAGGATTGCTACCCCTCTTGTAGAGCAGAGGGATTATCATTCATAGTGATGCAGTCCCCAGGATTGACTCCCAATCGAGGTGAGGTCGGTGCCGTTCGATGTGATCACACTAGATCATTTAGTTGATGGATCATTCCATAGATGAGATAGTGGCCAATTATTTCATGTAAAAGAAGGAGATCCTAGGGTATGAGTTATTAGATGAAGAAAGAGTTAGCTTCGATCCCAACGAAGATGACTTGATGGGAGATTCAGCTGGTGTATGCATGGTTGAGACTTGAGGTTCTCTTCTTAGGGAGCAACAGGCCATGAAAGGTGATGAGATCGATCAGGAAGACACAATAGAATTAGCCAAACTCCTCTGACATTAGTTAAAGTAGAAGCACAAGCAGATTGATAGGATGACGTCGGACAAGACTTATTAGCGTGTCGGTGCTTGAAAAAACAAGCTCTCCAATTCATCCTAAATGAGTCGTGTTAGTTGCTTTGGTAATGTCTTAGACCCGTTAAAACTCTACCTCCCGGTTGAGCAAGGTAATACTAGGAGGAAGTGGAAAGTTCCTCATACATGAAAAGATCTAAAATCTATGGTTGAAAGCGGTGAAGGAAGCTTTGGCTCAAGCCACGGAGGATCATCGGTTCCAAAGGGTAGACCCACCTGAGGAATTGATTCCATTATCCCAAGGGTTTCTGCCTCCTTCCTTCAAAAGCTGATGGTGGAAATCAAAAGACATATAGCACATTGAGATCCAATTGTTGCAACAGGTGATGACGCTTTACTCTTTAGACTCTTTATTAGTAGCCTGGCGGGTATTGCTTTTGATTGGTATCTTTGAACTTCCCAACGTTGAGACATATCTTTGAGTTAGAGCAACTCTTCATCAAGATTTCAGTTCGAAAGGGGTTATTATAGGTCATCTCGTTGTAACACTCCCAGGTGAGTCCCGTTGATTATATTCTTTCGATGGCAACTGCTATGAAGTGTGAAGCTGTGTACGAACAACATGCCATTAAGATTCTCTTGAAGAATATCCATGGCTCGGCCGCCTTCATGCTTAAGGGCTTCACTATCAAGACATTTGAGAAGCTAATAAACAAGGCGGCTAGTCTATAAGGAGAGGCCAAATAGTTGCCTTTTCAAGATCTATTGCCAAAGCAGAAATCCTAAAAGGTCTACGAGAAGAAACCTAGAGTAGTAGCGATTGACAAGGGAAGCGACCTAGAGATCGGTCGAGACCACGACCTCTGACACCTCCTTTGCCACCAAGGTAGCCAACCGCCTCCACCTGACCTCCATAGCCGACCACCACCTCATCCATACCGGTAATTGGAATGCATACCAGCTGGGTAGCTATGATCCACCTACTCTTTTAGATAAGTTAAACAAACCTTATTCTTTTAAGAGGGAGGTAATTAGGAAAATCTTTAAGAATCTCTTAAAGAAACTTGATTTCTAGCTACCCGAGCCTAGGAGACTGGAGGAAGTTAGCAAAATTCATTATCCAAAATTTTGCCCTTACCACCATATACTAGGCCACATTTTGGAGGATTGCTTCACATTTAAGGGCTGGCTTGAACATAGTTTAAAGACCGGTGTTGTAGTTATCCTAAAGGAATACCTTATGGAACAACCTTCTAGTTTCATTAGGGTAATCCTTGGGGATACATATGATCCTTCCAAATCAAAAGATGGTTGGGATATCTCTTTATCCTGTACCTCTAAAAGATAGTCCAGAAAATCAAGAAGCTTTCCTTGCATGTTCCTGAGTTAGCTCAAACCTCCACCACCAAGAAAGATTTGCAAGTTTCAGTGCTCTGAAAGGGGAGCTCGGCAGCTGTAGCATGTGTGCCAGATAGCCCTTTAGCTTGACCATCGTTTTACTCCGACCTTTTAATTGTAGTTTCCATACCGGCAGTTTCTTCCATTTCAACTAGTTCTTCTATTTCTTCTACTAGTAGAACTCTTTTATCAGCAGATAAGGGCACCAAATCTTTACTCCACTCACTCTAATTGATTTCTACTTTGTACTTCCAAAAAATTCCAAGAAATTGAAGAATAAAGCTGATTTAAATTTCATCTATGTCTCCTCTGATGAGTTGTCTTCTTCTATTCCAAATGAGAACTCTTCAAGTGTAAATAACTATAACAATTTCGATCTTCCTCTTTCTGATTCAGAGTTGGACTTTCCAACTCTGAACACTATGGGTTCACCTCTTGAGATAGACTTGGAATCATCAACGTCCCATAGGAGAGAAGGGGGTGAGCACAGTGCAAGTAGAACTTGTGAATACCTCAAGAGATCAGTCAACTCATAGTGGGGTTCTACCTCCTAGGGGCATCTCAAGATAGGAAATAAGTCATTGGTATTGAGAAGATCAGAGGCCCTTCCTGGGATGCTCCACCCTTGGATATGCTTGTGGAAGACCAGAGGTGGATTACAACGTCTTTCTCATCTAAGAAAGTTTCCATCTAAGCTAAGCATATACGATGCCCTTGTCTTATCCAAAGAGATGAGGGAATCACTAATCAAGGCCCTCCTTAATCCTAAAATATGCTTAGCTCAGCTGACCGCTATAGGTGAGGAAGCACACTATACAAAAGATGCCCAAGGGATTAGCTTCACAGATGAAGACCTTCTGTTGGGGACTTGGAGCACAACTGTCCCCTCTACATCACAGTCGACTTGGACAGGTTTAGATTCGCCAGGGTTCTCATGGACGTAGGTGCATCACTGAGCATTATGAGTCTAAAGATTCTTGCCTATTTGAGGATCGACATCTCTACACTCCGAGGAGATAGGATGATGTTGAGAGGATTCAATGATCAAGGTGAGCGGGCTTTAGGTTCCATAGTGTTACCGTTGGAGATTGGTGATTGGAAGACTGAAGCCAAGTTCTACATCATTGATTCGAATACTTCATTCACTGCTTTGCTAGGAAGGCCTTGGATACATCAGAACAAGATCGTTTCGTCCTCCCTTCATTGGTGCATCAAGTTCAGAAAATATGGAATTGAATATCAGGTCAACGGTGATGAAAAATCATTTTCAGTTAGAGAGGTTGAGATTTATGAGGATGTGACCTACTATCTTTCTCAACACACCCTTTCTCATGAATTTGGATAAAATAAAAATTCAAAAAAAACTAAGAAAAGGAAAAGATAAAAGAAAATGAAAAGAAAAATGGAAATCCAAGTCCACAAGAAAGGAGAAATGAGAAAGAAATAGAGCCGAATATCACATTCCACCCACAGTTCTTTCTGTCATATGGACGTTTGGGTAGAATGGCTCAACCTCCACGAGTGAGGTAGAAAAAGGAAGTTAGAGGTGGGAGACCCTAGTTGGCCTTGACCAATAGGGGTCAGTTCAGTACCTTACTATTCACATTGACTTGGAATCCAGCTCGGAGGATGAGTCCAATGTGATTAGTATACCAGCCAACCGCTCTCAGTGGGGTCCATTGGAGGTGACTTTCATTCCAGATAGTGATGAAGATCGGATCTCCATGCTAAGCAAAGCATTCAGATATAGTTTATGTAGAACTATTAGGCAGCAATTGGGAACCTTAGCTCATATCTCACTTACATCTCAGAAAGTTGAATGTTTGATAGTTAAGGAAGTCCCTAAGTCTTCTAGTGACATGAAGCAGAAGAGGTTCTTTTTAGGTTCATCATCCTCAAGTCCATAGCTGGATGTAGTACTTGAGGAAGATACTTTTAAATAATTAATGGAATTACCAGTTGATTTTTACTCTCCTTATGTTCAAAATCTTATTCAGAAAGGTTTGGTTCCTCACACTTGGTCCAAGCACAGGTTAGAGTACTTCGAAAAATTATGGACCAACTCAGGCAGGGAAGCAAGCGGCTAGGATTGATCGTGGGTCCGGTCGATGAAGGCGATTATTATTTGGTTATTTGTCATTTGGAGTCGATAGGTTCTTCTCACACATCCCCAACTCTAATATGAGAATGTGTGTTTAGAAACCTCGGATGATCCAAATGATCTTCAAGTCAAGGATGCACCTCCAGAATTTGAAGAAGAAATCCATTCAACAATAGACAAGCTCAAAGAAATCAACCTCGGGATAGAAGAAAATCCTCGCCCGACGTACATTAGTTCATTGCTGAATGAAGAAGAAACCAATGACTTTGTTAGGCTATTCACTGATTTTAAAGACTACTTCTCATGGAGTTATGAAAAAATGCCCGGATTATCTCCTGACGTTGCAGTCCATAAGCTAGCAATAGACCCGAACGTTACCCCTATTAAGCAAGCTCCTAGACGCATGCGATTAGAAATTGAACAACAGATCATTTCTAAAGTCGAGAAATTGATCGATGCTGGTTTCATCAGGGAAGAAAAATATCCTACTTAGTTAGCTAGTGTCATCCCAGTTAAGAAGAAGAATGGCCAAATTCGCATTTGCATCGATTTTAGGGACTTAAACAAGGCATGCCTTAAGGATGAGTTTCCTCTTCCTATACCAAAATTAATGATGGACATTGCCTCATCTCATGCAATCTTTTTTTTCATGGATGGGTCATCTGGCTATAATCAAATCAAGATGTCTCCTGAAGATGAAAGAAACACTGCTTTTTGAACCCTGATCAGAATCTTTTGTTATAGGGTCATGCCTTACGATCTTAAAAATGCTGGTGCTACATACGAATGGGCCTTGACTCAGATCTTCAATGAACTCATCCATCATCAGGTTGAGTGCTACGTTAATGATTTCGTAGTCAACAGTAAAGAAAATGAAGACCACCTCTTTGACTTGAGAATAGTTTTCGAACTGTTAAGATAATATAACCTGAAAATGAATCCCCTAAAGTGTGTATTCGGAGCAGCTTTAGGGAAGTTCCTTGGGTTTGTTGTTC
Source organism: Cymbidium sinense (assembly GCA_021442155.1). Taxonomy (NCBI): domain Eukaryota; kingdom Viridiplantae; phylum Streptophyta; class Magnoliopsida; order Asparagales; family Orchidaceae; genus Cymbidium; species Cymbidium sinense. The sequence continues at coordinate 20,567,816 of CM038230.1, read as the reverse complement.
GACACCGGGGAATAGAAATAGATCCTAAAAATATTAAAGCTATCTTAGAAATGCCACCTCCTAAGAGTTTAACTCAACTCAGATCCTTTCAAGGATGGCTGACGTATCTAAGACGCTTTATCTCAAACCTATCGGGGAGATGCAAGCTATTCTCAACACTTGTCAAAAAAGATGCTAAGTTGAAGTATGATGACAAGTTCCAACATGCATTCGAAGATATCAAGCAGTACTTGGTGAAGCCTAGTTCTCTATCCAGGCCACTCATCCTTTACCTTCTTTGCATTGGATGACTTGCTCGGCTCTGCAAACCAACAATGAAGGAAAGGAGAGCGCATTCTACTACCTAAGCCATTGTTTGATCCTTGTTGAAGCAAACTATCCACCTATTGAGAAACATTGCCTAGCTTTAACCTTTGCCTCCCAAAAGCTACAACATTATATGCTTTCTCACAAGGTGAACTTGATCTCCAAGATAAATCCACTACTATATCTCATGACACGGTCAACACTGTCCAGATGTTTGGCTCGCTAGTCCATCATACTCTCGTAGTTTGATATCACTTTCATACCCCTCTATGCGGTTAAAGGACAGGCACTAGTGGATTTCTTAGCGACACCCACTTCTCTTGCTTAGTGAGATCTCCCGATGAACAAATCATGAAATTAGGGGAGCAACCAGATGGAGAGATGTATTTTGATGGTGCTTCTTTTCTTAAAGGTGAAGCACCATGATCTATTCTCCGTAGGCGGTGTAGGAATAGTTCTCTAACTCCAAATCATGATGTGATGAGATTCTCATACTATCTTTTCACCAACAAAGTCGAGTATGAGGCTTTGATTGTTGGCAGGTTAGTCATCACTATCAATGTCAAAAGCATCAATATCTTTGGGGATTCTTAGTTGGTTATCAACCAGATCGTCAGGTCCTACAAGGTTCTCAAACCCAAGCTTCATCACTACCATGAGTACACCATGAAGCTGTTGGCCCAGATTCCCAAAGTTACCATCTACAAGGTTCCTCGAGCAGAGAATGCAATAGTAGATGCTTTGGCCAAACTTGCCAAAGAATTGGCATGTCCGGAAGATAAGTCCATTCCAATAAGGGGTCCAAAATAGACAAGTCCTATCCCTTATTGATGTTGAACTCATCGAGAGACTTTCTCTTGAAGTGGATGTTGTCATTTCCAAAAAGGACGAGGAGCTGGATTGGAGGTAACCATTCATAGATTATTTGAACAGTGGCAAACTACCTCAAGAGAAATCATAAGCCCATCAAGTGAAACTAAGAGCTCTCTCCTACGCTCTTGTTGATGGCACCCTTTACCGTCGATCCTTTAACTAGATGTGGTTACGTTATTTAGATAAACATGAAGCCCATAGCATTGTAATCGAGGTACATGCGGGTATATGCGGAGCTCATCAGTCCTGTCCGAAGATGAAGATGAAGATCAAGAGACTAGGATACTACTGGCCTTCTATGATTTTAGAAAGCATGGATGTAGCTAGAAGATGCCATCAATGTTAAGTTCACGGTGTGGTCCTCCACCAGCCACGAAACATTCTACACCCTACATTGGCCTCATGGCCATTTGAGTATTGGGGTACCGACATTGTGGCTAGGATCGATCCTCCTTCTTCCAAGGGTCACTGGTTCATTGTAGCTGACACCAATTACTTTTCCAAGTAGACGAAAGCCATCCCACTCAGAGAGGTCACAGCTCAGCATGAGCTTTAGTTTTTAGGAACCATATCATATATATGTTCGGGGTACCTCGACAAATTATATCTAATAATGGTACTACATTCAAAATGAAGATTAATAGCTTCGCCAGAAGACACAGTATAGATTGGAGATACTCTACCATTTACTACCCTAGATAAAATGGCTTAGCAGAAGCATTCAACAAAACTCTCATCCAGATTTTGAAGAAAACTCTTAATGACAACAAATGACATTGCATGAGCAGTTGGTTGAAGCCTTATGGGCCTACCACACCATATACCGGACTTCGACTTAGTCTACCCCATTTTCTTTAGTGTATGGGTTTGAAGCTATTCTACTTATAGAAGTTCAGTTCCCATCACTCAGGATAGCATTGGGTAACAAGATCACTACAGAACAAAATCTAAAGTTGTTGTTAGAAGAGCTCGAAGGTTTGGAGGAGAGTTGCCTACGGGCATGCCAAAACCTCGAGTTGTACAAGGCCAAAATGATTCAAGCTCACAGCAAGCTGGTCAGACCTAGGTCTTTCCAAGTAGGAGAACTTGTTTTAGTCCTAAGAAGACAAATTGTTGCCTGTCGAAAGATGGGAGACAAGTTTGAACCCACTTGGGACGGCCCCTATGCTATAAAGAAGGCCTCCCAAGGAGGATCTTATCAGCTTATTGATTATAAAGGGGAATATCCGATGCTTCCAATTAATATGCTATATCTAAAGAAATATTACCCATGAAGTAAAACTTGTTTGAAAACAATCATTAATAAAAGGAACAAAAATCTGATTCCATTCATCAAATCTTCTCTTCTTTTGAATTATTATTTGCTTATCTTGCGAATCCACCATAATGTATTGTAGGGTAGGTGTAAGAGTCCACCAATGGCATCCTATCCCTCTTTCACATCACAAACACAACCTCCCGGTGCTATTAGAATAGGTGTGAGAGAACCCAAGAGGCATCCTATTTCGATTAGCACAATTAAATTAAGTGTAAGAGTGCCCCATCGACATCCTTTCTTAGTGGGAATCATGATGCCATCCATGGCATCATTTCATATTCCCCATCGTGTTTTAAGGTAGGTGTAAGAGTCCCCTAAAGGCACCCTATTCCAATTAACACATGCACAAAACAAACACAAATCTTTTGTCTCAGGCTACTTTGATGTGGGAGCAAGCCCCCTGTGACACTCACTCATTAGGCTTAGGTGGTATGCTACGCACAAGTATGTCATCCCAGTGATCATTTGTTAGAAGATGTGAGTCTCCATGCTTTCTTTCTAACTTGATCATTGCAAATCAACGAGCACTTTGTTAGTATGATCTTCTTGACGAAGGTAAATGTTGACTTTGCTTAAGAAGATGTGAGTCCCCATGCTTTCTTCTTGAACTAGTCATCGTTCTCTAACTAAGTTGAGTATATTTGAGGTTTAGGGTAAGTGCCCGAGAGGCTCCTTTCCTTGTGACTACTTTTGAGTCTATATAAGTCCCCCAGTGGCATTCACTTATAGGTCGGATATCACTTGTAAGATGACGACTATCCCGTGAGGTTCCTGGGAGGATGTGAGTCCCAGCTTTCTTCTGGGCGATTGTTGCAAGGACACCTTAGGTTGGTTGATGTTCGCTATCCTAACAGCGACTCACCTGGTGAGTACACTACTCTTGACATATATGAGTCCTCACACTTTCTCCTTGAGTTGGATATCGAATACCTATTAAATTTATGACTAGCCATGTCATCTTCTCTAGGATGTTGAATTAAGCCCTTTAGCGGCCCCATCCCCTATGGGCACTCTATGTGGATCAAGTCTTTCGCGACCCCATTTAGACACTACTCGGGTTACTTTCAGATTGGACAGTTCCCCTTTCCTAGTAACCACCCCTGTGGTTGGGAAATTTATTCAGCAAATATGCAAATTCTCCCTTAGTTCAGTAAATCTGAGATAGACCTAGGCTAATATAAGCTCCTTCTCAGTTTGATCCCTCAGAAACTAACAGGATCCACGCTAAAATAAACAAACTAAAATAAATAAAATTAATTTTCTTGTGGATTAGGAATTCAAGCCCCCAAAGAGCCCCTTCTCCCAAGTAAGCATCCTATCTTTAGGGTAGTGTCAGCAAAACTCCCTATAGGAATTGCACGAGTTGAGATAAATCCCGTTGTACTCACTTAGTACCCTTAGGTCGGGTTCAATCTATTTTACCATAAGCGGTTACCCGATAGTCATTCACTTTAGAAGATGTAAGACTATGATTCTTCTTTAGCATGATCAGAATCGGAGGCGACCCGGTTGGGTTGATTTGTTGCCCAAAGCAACCGATCCTGAGCTTTTCTAGTGGAAGATGTGAGTCCTCGAGCTTTCATTCCTTCAGTTGATCATTGCAAACTGAAAGGCACTCCTTTGGTTGGATAGTTCTCCCATCGGACGGGAAGCTACTCTCTTTGGTTCAATAAATCTGAGATAGGTCTAGGCTGATATAAGCTCCTTCTCAGTATGATCCATCGCAAACCAATAAGATCCATTAAAATCCAACAAAAATCTAAAAATGAAATTCATCTTTAACTATCTTTGAGTTAATTTAAGTCCTTCAGTGGCATTCACTAGTCGATAATTGGGTTTGATTTGTTGCAAAAGCGATCACCCTAGTGGTTCTTTATTTCTAGAAGATATGAGTCCCCGTGCTTTCTTCTTAAAACTTGACCATTGCAAACTGAAAGGCATCTCCTTTGGTTGGATAGTCCTACCTTATGGTTGGTAGACTACTCCCTTTAGATTGGTAAATCTGAGTTAGGTCCAGGCCTCCACGACTCCTGCTTAGTGCAGTTCATCGCGAACCAATAGGATCCATAAAAAATAAACAAATCTAAAAATGAAATCTATCTTTGGCTATCTTGAGTCGATCTAAGTCCCCCAACGGATTTTAATCAATAGCCAGCCAGATGTTGGGTTCAATCTGTTGCCTTGCTAAAAGATCACCCCAGCAACTGGTTCATACTTTGGAGGATGTAAGTCTACTATGCTTTCTTTCTAGTAAAACTGCTATATACCGAAAGGCATCCTTTTGGTTGGTTAGTCCTACTATGTGTCTAGTAGACTACCCCTTTAGATTGGTAAATCTGAGTTAGGTCTAAGCTTTTGTGGCTCCTACTCAGTGTGATCTATCGTAAACTAATAGGGTTCATCTCTAAATCCAAAATCTAAAACAAATCTAAAAAAAATCTGAAATAAACAAATCCAATGAAACAAAATAAACAAATCGACCAATCTAAATCAAATTCCTTTGCTTCTCCTCAGTGAGATGCAAATCTTTCTAGTCCCCTAGTGGATCTAGAATTCCAATCCCTCAGTGGATTTCTCAATCCCTCCTTTGTGGATGATTTGAACTTGCTTCCCTAGTGGAAAGTTCACTTTTCTATCCCCCGTGGGGTCTAATAAAAACAAATCTAAAACAAACAAATTAAACAAATAACAAATTAAAACAAATTCAACCCTCTTCCCTCAACGGAAATCAAATCAAACCTCTCACCCCCTTGTGGATGACTTGAACCTTCTTCCTTAGTGGAAGGTTCACACTCTATCCCTTAGAAGATTTTTCCCTCTCTCTTATATCTTGGACATAAGTAGAGCCACATTGCATTAGGCTCTAGATTCTTTCTACTCCTTGTGTTAAGGATAGATTGTTCTGCTAATGCTTGTGATATTCCAGTGTTTTTGATCATTTCGGTCAACACCAATACGTGTGGTGTACGGTTGTCACATTGACCCTTTGTTGACCTCATTTTTGGAATGAGCTCTCAACACCTCCATCTTAGACATAGGATTCCTCTTAGAATTTAAGAGTTTCTTAGTCTTAAGACACATCTAGTGATTAGGTGGACACTCCCCTAGCCCTAGAAGATTTAAAAGGGTTTAGCCATAGGAATAGGTTATGCCTTAGGGGTGCTAGGAAATTTTCCTACCCTTAGCTTGCACCATTCCTCTCCTTTCCTTCTTTCAAGTCAAACTCCAAATTAATTCTAATTGATTTTCTCCAAATCCAAATCTATAATTGAAGCCCATGATCAAAATCCATCAAAAATTCCTAAGTCCAAATTTTGCCTAAGTCCTTAATCCTTCCCTTAAGGACTTAACCAAAATCTTGATTCAAGCCAATTCAAATCTTTGAAATTTTCTCATACTCATTTATATTCTCATTTATATTCACATATATAAATGAAATATAAATTCAAACCCATCAAATTAAATTCAAAATTCAAAATCAATTCATAAAAATTTTCTTAAGTCCCTTTAACTTTCCATTAAAGGACTTAGCCAAAATCAATCCTAAACCTTGATCAAACCTATTCAAATCCTTGGGGTTTTCTAAAAACTTATTTATATTCTCATTTATATTCTCATATATATAAATAAAATATAAATATAAATCAATTAAATTCAACTCAAAATTAAATTCCAAATTTAAAATCCTAGAAATTCCCTTAAATCCTTTAATTTCCCTTTAATGGATTTAACCTAAACCTTGATCAAACCATTTCAAACTCATGGATTTTTCAAAACTTATTTGTATTCTCATTTATATTCTCATATATAAATGAAATATAAATATAAATCAATCAAATCAATTCAAAAATTAAATTTCAAATTAAAAATTCTTTAAATCCTTTAAATTCCTTTAATGGATTTAACCTAAATCATGATTAAACCACTTCAAATCCTTGAAATTTTCTCATGATTCATTTATATCTCATTTATATTCACATATGTAAATGAAATATAAATTCAAACAATCAAAACCAATCTAAAAATCAAACTCAAATCCACTCAAAATCTAATCTAAGCCTTTCAAGCCAAAATCTTGAACTTTGCCAAATCAATTCTAAATTAAGCCAAATCCTTGAGTTTCTCTCATGGTTCAATCAAACCTACAATCATGAGCTCACATATAAATCCAAACTTCAATCAAACAATCAAAACCCAAATCAAAAATCAAACCCAAAACCCATCCACATATTCTTCCTTTGAATATGAAATTTTCAAATAGATCAAAATACATTTGACCTCAAACCACATGTAAATAGATTTATATTTCAATCTTAAGTCCATATACAAGATCAATCAACTTCAAATCAAGCTTTGACCAAGCCATTTGACCCATCACTTGACCCAAAGTGACCTAAAGTACCCTTATGAGCCAACTTTTGATCCTAACCAAATTGGATTGAACCAAGCTCATACTTGCTTCTCATCATGATCAACAATCATCATGGGATGATCAATCATTCAAATTGGGTCAAACCAAGTCAAACCTAAGGGTTAGGATCTATTTTGACCAATTGGCCCACTTGACCCAAGTTGACCCATTTTGACCTAAAGGGCCAAAATGTGTCAAAACTTGATCTAAGTCAAATTGACTAAAACCATTGGGTCAAGTTTATTCCAAATCACTCATTGAACTTGACCAAAGCCTTAATTGGCCAACTAGACCTAACTTAGCCCAATTGACCTTAGACCCAACATGACCTAAAGGGGTCATGTTGAGCCAAAATTGAACTTAACCCAAATTGATTGGAAACAAAGATACCAATCCACTCCATATGACTAACCAAACTTAAACCTACGCTTGACCTACCCCAAATAGGGCAAATGGGTTAATGGGTCAACTTGACCCATTTGACCTAAAGGAATTCATATGAGCCAAAACTAAATCTAATCCAAATTGAACCAAACCAAAGACACCAAAACATTTCAAATGGTCATATGAACTTGACCCAACCCTTGGTTTGACCCAATTTGACCAATTGGTCAACTTGACCCAAGTTGACCCATTTTGACCTAAATGGGTCAACATGAGCCAAAACTATCAAATGGATTCCAAATCCATGAAACTTGGCCAAACCTATTTTCAACATACATACCCAAATTAAAAAAAAAATAGCAAATGACCATTTTACCCTAGGCCATAGAACAAATTTTGGCTAGCCCATGGGTATTTTGGTCATACTCTTCACAATCACTTGAGGCTTTCCTAAAGCTCAAGGGGACTTGTGATGAGTGGTGCACTAACCAATGGGTTTGGGTTAGCCCATTTCACCCATGGACCAAACGACCACCATAGCCTAAAATTTAATTTTTAAACTCCCCTAAGCTCAATTTTGATGGGAGTTGGCATTCCACTCGAGGATCAAACCACCATGTGCTCAAAACCATCAAACAACCTTCATCTAGTCAATTGGATCAAAATGGCAAAGATGGTTTGGGTCAGATTGCCATAGGGGAGATATACTCCCCAATGAAATTTCACTTCACTTCACTTGGATTTAGTAGAACCTTGACCACCTGCATTTAGGAGAGGATTTGAATCTTCATTTCTCATTTGCAGTGCAAAATAGGGAGCTCATGATTCCAACTTCCTCTACACTTGATCTCATCCAAATTCACACTCTTCATCTAAGGACCAAGTCAAAGCATCCATTTGAGTTCCCATAGGAAGGCAATTGGATCAAAGCCGATTAAGTGGTGTTGGTCCAAGGAAGATCCAAGGATTGAAACTTTCAGCAGGGGCTTCATCTCCACTAGAAGCTACCTCATCGAGCTCGGCGGGTGATCACCTCAAGAGGTATGTAATTTTGACCACTTAGCTTGATAGGTGTTGGTCCTTTGTGAAAGAATTTTCATTGCATGAAATCCCATTGGATAGGTTGGTAATGATGCCTAGATGGTGTGGGTTGAGTCTTGTATGATTCCATGCTAGATCGGGCTCGATCTCCCCTTGGATCATGGATGGTCTCCATTAATCCTCAGGGAAGAACTTGGCTCATCTCAGCCGTCCATCCATGCATTTTAGATGGATGGCTGAGATTATTTGGCACATTTTAGAAATCCTTTATCTATTTTTTTAGGGTGAATCCTTATCCGATCTTTGATCGAACCAAGGATATAAGCGTGTAGCATACCCTTCTTGATATGACATTTAAGTGGGTGGCTCACATGACATGTAAAAGCGCGACCCGCCATATGCATTTGCACCATAATTTAGTTAAGTGGGGATTTGTTATTTACCTAATTAATCTCTATAGCTTCTAAAATTCATAACTCTTGATAGAAAAATCAAAAAAATATAAGGAAAAATACCATGGAAGGATAATTTTATCTTAAATATTTTTAAAATGTTTTCAGTAGATTTTGAATTACCCTTTTCTCTAAATTTGGGTTTCTTTGGGAATCTTAATTAGCTAATTATTCTTCAATTAGGTCACCAATTGATCTCAAATTTTAAGGGTTCATTTTAGGGGATGACCTCTGCCTCCCCTTATTTTCTTGAGATTTATTGAGGGCTTAATTGGAGAAATTGCTATTTCATTCCCTAATTATCTTTCATATTGATAATTAGGTGTGATTGGTTATCCTATGATTAAGTTTGATTAAGGTTAGATCCAGAGAGTAAGGCTTTTATGAAATAATTTTGGAGCATTTCCCCTAAGATATTCCCTAAACCTCATTTTCTCTCCTTAATCCCCTCTTAATTAAGGGTTAAATAATTAATTATCCCTTTAAATAATTTTCTAAAAATTCTGAAAAATTTTAGAACTTAATTAATCTACCTCGGGTAGATGCTTAGGTGTTTAATAACCTAAGTTTAATTAAGGGAATTAAAACCCCTTTCATAAGTGTGAAGGGGTGTTTTAAAAGTACTTAAGCTAAATCCCTTAGCTTAATTAACTTTTAATTGTGATCCAAATTGCATTAGGCATTTTCATTATTAGGTGCATTGCAAATTTAAATATCTTGTGGATTTTATGTCATCTCATTGGCTCATAATTAGTTAGTTAATTTTCTAAAGTGGTGTAGGTAAGGATTAATTAAGCGACTTAATTCATACCTTAACCTAATCTATGCTTAAAAATGGATTTAATTATCTGAAAATTAAAAAAAATATAAAACATATGTGGGAATAGGTTAGGAACAATAAACTCAGCTCACCTTTTTAAAATTAAGTCAAACTTCAAACTAAACCAAAATCATTTTGAAATTCACTTTGATTTATTCTAAATTTTCTTATTCTTTAAGAATGTCTTTAGGATTTAAGTAAAGTGAGTTTGTTTACATCTTTTCATTACTTTAGATATTTCCCAACATGTTAAGTTGAATGGCATGTGATTCATGCATTCATAATTTATGTTTCAAATTTTAAAATAAAAATTGTTTACTTTATGTCAAATGTCCATGTGTTGTCTAAAGTAAAATATGAGTGACTATTATCACTACTAAATCAAAAATATTTTCAAAACATATAAATGAAGCATCAAATCTGAAAGTGTGCTATTCATATCTTAATTATAAGTTTGCATGTGATGAATTATAAAGCATGTTTCGCATAAGTTTTCTTTCTTTCTTATGTTAGCATAGTTTTGAATAGAGTTTATAAGATGTAGGGTTCATTTGAAAAGAACCCAACACTTACTTAATTCCATACTCTATTCATCCCTATGCTCTCACCTAAGAAGGGTTGCCTATACTTGCATGCATAAATTGCATAAACAAAAATGAATCCATTAAACAATTTTTGCATTCTTCTTTTTCATTTCATTTCTTTTATAAATATGTTTGTATTTAAGGAAAGTGGTATGTTAGTCTGGAGAACCCCAAGGTTATGAGGCTTTATGTAGCCCTAAGTAGGTTTTATACCTTACACCTCGGGTTAACAATGGCGCCATAGTCACTTATGCGTTTTCTACTTTCATATGTGTATGTGAAATTTTGGATAAAGAAAATCTTTTCTACTAAAGAAAATCATGCATCTTAATCTTCTAAATTTCCTAAATGGATTACTTAGCATGCATCATAAAGTATGTTAACTACTCTCATTTGCATGTATAGATATGCTTAGGGTCCATCCATATGCATGTTATATATGTTGGGAAAGATATGAAGCAATGTGTGTTATGTGAATTTTGATTCATTTTATTTAATCTTAAAATGCCTTTCTTTTTGAATAAGTTTGTTTAGAGTTTATCTAAACTTAGGATTAATTAAAAGATATAATCAAAACATTCACCTAAATGAAATTGAAACATGAATCCACTTTAGAAAATTACTTAAGGTTAGGGAAGGAAAGAGAAGTTCTCTTCTCTTTTCCTCTCTTCATAACTTAGTAATTAACTCTAAGATTCACTTGAACCAAATCAAAACATGAAATGAAACCAACCTAAAATACTTAAATAACTTAAACGAAACCCTCCTATAAGTTGAACAAGTTCTTCACACTTAGAAAATTTAAACCTAAAGTCCTAATTAAGCATACCACACAAGCCTTCAAAGCACACACATTAGCCTAAGTCCCCACTTCTAGCCTTAGGTTAGGCCGGTGCATGGTTTGATGTTATATTTTAATTTATTGTATATATTTTAGACTAGATGTTAGGGTGTATGCTTGTAGAATGAATGGTAGGACGTGCTTAGTCTTACTATTCTTTTTTGTAGGGGATTGTGCTTAAGGGGCGCTATCATAAATAAAAATATAACTGCTTCGTACTTGCAGGTGCTTTACCCTTAAGCATAATCCATAGGCAAGGTGGACTTAGTCACCCATGTGTGGGGTGATAAGTCTAATATACATGCTTGGGATTTATGTGGTGTGATTTAACTAACCTTTATTTTGTAAGTGTTAGTTAGATTTCTCTTTTCCTTTTCATGTAAAAATTTGTATAATTAGGATTTTGGAATGAATTGTTATGGGGATTAGGATGAACATTGGTCATAAGATCCTTTTTATGTAGCATATGAAGCCTTGGAACATCTACTTTCCAACCATCTAAGAAGAAAGAACCAAAAGAAGAAAGAAAGAAGAAAAGAAGAAAGAAGAAAGAAAGCTTGAAGACCCCCATAGCAATAAATTCCTTTGCATAATTATAATTTAATCAATTTGTAATTCGGGTTTTATAAGGGTAGAGCTCAGCTACCCAATTTTTTATTTTCGGGTTTGTGCAGTGGTGTCCGACCATAACGGCCTTTTATTCTTTTTACGCTAGTTCTATAAATTGATTGATGTTTGTTTCACTTGCATATTAAGTGGCATATTTTTCCTAGTTTTTTCCTTGCTTTATGTATGACCTGGATGTGGATTATGCTCTTTAGGGAAAAATAAATCTTTTACCCAACTTAACAACTCAAATTAAAATTAAACAACTCATAACCTCACCTAAAACTTAGATTTAAATCAAGATAAAAGTATTTGCAACCTCCTTAGTTGGATGAGCATTTCTTTATAATATCATGCACAAATGCATCTTATTTTACTCTTGATTGGAGGGCCTCCACCTTTGCCGAGAAGACGACATTTGAGAGTCGTGGTGGAAACTCACCTCCTCCTTCTCGATTTGGCCAATAATCATTTCTTGCATTATTCATAAAATCCTATTAGCCTGAGTCAAAATGATTGTCCAAATGAAAAATAAAAAATGAAATTTTAATTACATTAGATTTAGGTCATTTGAAGCATGTCCCTTTACATGATCTAATCTCTTTAGGGAGTAAGTCTAAGGACTTAGTCTCTTTCTAAATAAAAATAGCCTAGCTATCTTGCATTAAGCATAATACTTGCCTACATGAATTTAAAATTGTAGGAGGAGTTAGTTGGTGGCCACCCCCCAGGCGGTTGTAAGTCCAAGCTGTCCGGTAGTTTATCCTCTCTTGTGGAGGCAAACCAATTATCTCATTTTTGCCTTAGATTTAGGTTGTCCTTTCGACCCTACTGAAGCTCCCTAGATTTAGGTTTTGAGATTGCTTCTCCCCTTTATAGGCCATAAGCATAATTCTTCACCTCTTAGAAATTTCCATAATCTTGTGTTAAGAAATCATAAGTCCTAGATTTCTAATGAAAAATGAAACTCAAAATAAATTAATTCAATTTCTAAAATGTAAAGCACAACTATAGGATAGTTTGAGAGGCTCGCTAGGTTTCCTAACATCATGAACATCTTCTACTTATTCTCATTTAGCTTCGATAATAAATCTCTCTTTGATCAATCCCATTTGATCTTCAAAAATAAACCAATCGATTGATAGTCCTTCCTACTAAAATCTTTAGAGACGACGATCATTTGCCTTAATCGAGAGTTTTCCTAAGGAATCCATTCCTTAGGATGTAATTAACTATGAGGGCTTGCCCCATAGAACTTAATGAAATTTAAAATAAAGCCATGTTTTACTTTTCCATGTAAAGTAGGGAAGAATCGTACATATCTTACCCATCATCCTTAGAGTCCATATTGAGGTGATTGGTTCCATTAAAGGTGGACTTTCTTTTGAGATAATACACTTCCTTGATGACATATTTGATCACCAATAAGTACATTCTGGTCTGATGGCATCTTACCAAGATGAATTTTATAAAGGTGTCTCTTTCTTTTCTCACCAGATTTGAAGGGCGACTCTATTAGAATTTTCTCCACAACCTAGGCTTTATGAGGTTCGAGTTATTTATTTTAATTTGAATTGATTAGTTGGATAAAAATTTATTTTCCTAAGAGCCTAATCATCATGTAAAATAGGAAAATATGTCATCTTAATGCACAAACTAAACAAACATCAAACAATTTATAAAGCTAGCGTAAAAGGATAAAAGGCCTTTTGTGGTCGGGCTCCATTGCACAAACCCAAAAATAAATTAGGTAGTCGAGCTCTACCTTTATATAACCTGGATTATAAATGAATTAATTACAATCCAGAAATTATTCATGTTATGGGGGTCTTTATTTTTCATTCTTCTTATCTTATTTCTTCTTTCTTCTTTCTTCTTTTCTTATTTCTTTATTTTTCTTTTGGTTGGTTGGAATAGGGTTGCTCCAAAGGCTTCACATGGTACATAAGATATAGTCTTATGACTAATGGTCATTCTAATACCCCATAACAATCATTTCAAATCCTAATTGCAAAATTACATGAAAATAAGAAAAAGAAAATCTAATTAAAACCTGCAAAATAGAGGTTAGCCAAAAAAAATCATACAATCCCAAACATGTGTATGAATAAATTGGAGTTAGCTCCCCACATATTGGTAACCAAGTCCACCTGGCTTATTTTGGATTATGCTTAGGGGTATAAGTAACATGTATAGCGAAAAGCAGTTATATTTTTATTGCAACGCCCCTTAAGCACAATCCCCTGCAGAAGATAGTGATTAGACTAAGATCATCCTATCAATCAGTCTACGCACATACACCCTAACATCCAGACTAAAATATCACATCACAAAATAAAAGCAAATATCTAACCATGCACCGCCCTAACATAGGACTAGAAATGACGACTTAGCCTAATGTATGTGCTATTTAAGGCTTGTGTAGTGTGTCTTAGCTAGGCATTAAAGTTTAAATTTTCTAAGTATGAAAGGGTTCAACTTAGAGGGTGGTTTCATTTAAGTGATTTAGTTGATTTGGTTGGTTTTATTTGATGATTTATTTTGGTTTGAATGAACCTACAGTTAATTATTAAGTGTTGTAAAGAGAGGAAAAGAGAAGAGGACTTCTCTTTCCTTCTTATCTTAAGTAACTTCTAAAGTAGATTCATTATTGATTTTTGTTTAGTGAATATTTTATTATGTGTTTTAATTAATTCTAAGTTTAGATTTTCCCTAAACAAGCCCATTCAAAGAGAAAGACATTTTAAGATTAAGTAACGTGAATTACTATCACAAAACCCACAACACTTTATTTCATTCTAACATGTGTAACATGCATATGGATGATTCCTAAACATATCTATACATACAAATGTAATTATTTAGCACACCTTCATGATGAATTCTAAGAGATATTGCTTAGGAAAATTTGGAATGTTTCATGTATGCCTTTTTTGTTAAGTAGAAAAGAGGAATTCTTCTATCCATTATTCATATGCACATTTACATGTATGAAAGACATAAGTGAGTACGACGCCATTATTTTTTGCACCAGGGGTGTAAGATACAAGATCTAATTGGGGCTACTTAAAGCCTCGCAACTCCAGAGTGTCCAGACTAATATACAACTTTTCTTAAATACATGTGCATTTACAAAAAGAAACGCATGGAAAGAGAATCATGCAAAAGATTTATGTTTGTTTGTTTAATTTATATGTGCAAATGTGAATGTCCCTCTTAAATGATAACATAGGAATGAATATAAATGGATTTAATCAAGTGTTGTGTTCTTTTCAAATGAACTATACACTTTGCAAATCCTATTCAAGACTATGTTAAAAGAGAAGAGAAGGAAAAGTCACATAATACACATATTAAATTATACTCACTTGCAAGTTCATAAGTAATTATAAGTAGCATACCTTTCATTTGTAATGTTTGATTTATAAGTTTTGAAGGTAATTTTGGATTTAATAGTGATAATAGCTATTCATATTCTTACTTTAGCCAAAACATGCATTTTGACATAAAGGAAACATTTCATTTTTAATTTATTTTTCAAAAGACATGAATGCATGATTTCATATGATATACACATTTAGCATGCTAGGAAAGAAATAAAGTGATGTTAGCATGTAACTTCACTCATCCTAATTAATTCCTAAAGACAATCCTATGGAATAAGATTATTTAAAGTGAATCAAAGTTAGTTTAAAGAAAATTTGATCTTGTTTAGAGTTTGATTTGAATTTAGGAAATATGATAAGGTTTGCTGGTCCTAACTCAGCTCCCACATGTGTATATTATTTTAGTTTAATTTTAGAATTATTAGATTGATTTTATATTTTGTTTAAGCTAAGGTGTACATTAAGTCTATTAATTACCCCTTACTTACACCACTTTAACATATTTAGCCAAATAATTATGAGCCAATGTATGACATAAAACCACAAGGAGTTTAAATCGGTAATGCACCTAAGAAAGTATGGGGCCTAATGCATTTGGCTCACAATTAATGATTAATTAAGCTAAAGGGCTTAATTTAAGTACTTTCATAACCCTTCCCACACATATGGGTTAGATATGATTTCCTTAAGCTACTTAGGTTATTGAACACCTAAGTATCTACCCAAGAAAGGATTAAGTGATTAAGTTTGATTAATTTTGATTTTGAGTTTGGTTAATTAAGCTATTTAATGAAATGATTAAATCATTAATCCATTTGTAATTTAATTAAGTTCTCATTCAAATGAAATAGACTTGGGAAAGATTTGGAAGAATCTAATCTCATTCCAAGTCTATTCTTCAATTAAGATAATTACAAATTAATTAATGAATTTATCATTATTTAATAGGTTAATTATTCTTTTAATTAATTAAGGGAGTGATTAGAAGTGAATCAAGCAATTACCCTAATTAAACCATTAATAAATCCCAAAAAATATGGGAGGCAGAAGTCATCCACTAACCATACCTGAGAAGTTTGGAATTAATCAATGGAATAATTAGGGAGTAATTAACATAATTACATTCCTAATAAATCCCAAATTGCATGAAATTTATTGTTCAAAATCAATTAAACTTAATTTTATATTATTCCCCTTTGAAATATCATCAAAATGCATTTGAGTTTGTATTTTTTTATTTATCTAGATTTAGTTATGTATTTTTTAATATTCTGTGACTATTAGATAATTAAATCCCTAATTATATAACTAATCCCGCCGGTGCCACGTGAACCGCTGACTCGGTGCGTGCTTTCCACATGGCACGATGGGATTTGGTATTTAAGTTATCACATCTATGATTGGCGATGGCATTCTTTTCCCTCATCAGACCAAAAGATCGGTCAAGATCAAGCATGATATCAAGGGATTAAATAGCGAATCTCATGTGTTTTAATCAAGATCGTCTATGAAAAACATGCGGAATGGATGGTCCATGATTCATCCCTGCACTCGCCTATGGAAGACAGCAATCGTCCATCCCTTAAGGATTGATCCAAGCTCGATCGAGCTCAGATTGAGCTAAGGTTGAGCACACACCATCAACAAGCAAGAAAATGAAGATCTAATGGTGGAAATCACTTATGATTACAAT
Organism: Cymbidium sinense; assembly: GCA_021442155.1. NCBI lineage: Eukaryota > Viridiplantae > Streptophyta > Magnoliopsida > Asparagales > Orchidaceae > Cymbidium > Cymbidium sinense. Next base: position 20,551,101 of record CM038230.1, on the reverse strand, counting down.
TCCCTTCAAAAAGGACCAAAGAAAATTCAATGGCTTCGGTTTGATCCATATCTTGAGGCTATCACGCCCTCCCGAGGTAGCCTCAGTGGAGACAAGCCATTGAAAGTTTGAAGGCTTGAGATTGAGTAGATCTTTCTATTGATCAAAGTGGCTTTAAGTGCTTGCGGCTTTGGTCTAGCTCCCTCCTCACGTGCCTTGGAAGCTTGGAAGAATCTTTGGATGAACTCGATTGGGTCCTCTAAGGGTGTTTGCAAGAGCATTCGGATTTTGGTTGAGTGATGGATGAGTTAGAATTTTCAATGAGCTCCCTTATTTTCGGCTTAAGGAAATCGAGAATGGAGAAATCAAAGTAGGCTGAGGAAGCTTGGAGGAACTTGGAGAAGCTTACTCTGAGTTCCTATAGCTCAATCAAGTGTGAATGAATGCAATTCAAGTGAAATTAGGGGGAGCATATCTCCCCCTAGAAGGATCGGATGGCCGATCTTGTCCTTGCTGTTTTGATCAAATTGATCCCATGGAGTCAGTTGGTTAGGCCATTTTCATCTTCACATGATTCAGTTTTGGCAAAGGAATGGAATGGTGAAGCTTCCATGTTCTTGAAATGAGAGTGGGAGTGATTCCATATGGAGAATTTCCTATTGGGTGGCCAATTTTGGCCTTGGGTTGGGTTTGGTTGACCCAAACCCATTGGTTCATGTGCACCACACTCATTAGTGTCCACTTTAAGAGGTGCCAATTGGCCATGATGAAAGAATATGACCAAATTCCAAGTGAAATTGGCCATAGGTTACCCCTTGACCTAGGGGTAAAATGGTCATTTGGCTTTGATTTCACTTTAGGCAGATTTAGAATAGTTTGAAATTAGGTTGGTCTAAATTACAAGGAATTTGGAGTTGGTTTGATATCATTTGGCTCATGTTAACCCATTTAGGTCAAAATGGGTTAACTTTGGTCAAGCTGATAAATTGGTCAAATTGGGTCAAACCAAGGGTTGGGTCAAGTTCATATGACCATTTGAAATGTGTTGGTATCATTAGTTTGGTTCAATTTGGTTTATATTTGGTTTTAGTTCATTTGATTTCATTTAGGTCAAATGGGGTCAAGTTGACAAATTTAACTCATTTGACCCAATTGGGTTAGGTCATGGGTTGGTTTAGGTTTGGTTGGTCATTTAAAATGTTTTACAAGCTTTGGTTTCAAACAATTTTGGTTTGATTTGATTTTGGCTCAATTTGACCTTTTAGGTCAAGTTGGGTCCATGGTCAATTGGGCTAGGTTGGGTCTAGTTGGCCAATTGAGGCTTTGGTCAAGTTCAACAAGTGGTTTAGAATGAATTTTACCCATATGTTGTAATAAATTTGGCTTAGATCAAGATTTGACACATTTTGACTTTTTTAGGTCAGGATTGGGTCAACTTAGTAAAGTAGCTAGGTTAGGCTCAAATGATGACTTGGTCAAGTTCAAACATTGATCATGAATTGATTTTGATTAATGGTTTTAATCAATTTGACCTATGGTGGATTTTAGCTAGTTTAGGTTTCATTTTGGGTAAGTGTTGACATGGTCAACCCTTAGGTTTTTCTTGGTTTAACCTAATTTGAGTGATTGATCATCTCATGATGATTGTTGCTCACAATGTGAGGCTTAGGTGAGCTTAGTTCAATCCAATTTGAGTAGGATTAAAATTTGGCTCAAAAGGGGTACTTTAGGTCACTTTGGGTCAAGTGAGCCCAAGTTGGTCAATTGACTTGATCAAGGGTTGATTGAAGTTTGGTTGAACTCACATATGGACTTATGTTGAAATATAAATCCATTTGCAAGTGATTTAGAGTCAAATGGGTTTTGATTCATTTGACAACTTGAAGTTCAAAGGGTGAACATGAGTTTGATTTGGGTTTGAGTTTTGAATTTAGTTTTGGTATGATGATTGAAGTTTGTGTTTATATTTGGTTTCATGATTGAAGGATTGATTGAATCATGAAAAAAACTGAAGGGTTTGGTTTGATTTTAGTTTGATTTGACTAAGTTCAAGAAGTTGACTTGAAAGGGTTTAGGTTGAATTTTGATTGAATTTGGATTTGAGTTTTGAATTGATTTTAGATATTTTGAATTTATATTTCATTTATATTTGTGAATATAAATGAGTTATGAGAAAAATATTTTGAATTGGAGGTGATTTGAGTTTGATTTAAGCTAAGTCCATAAGATGAAATCAAATGATTTAGAAAAGATTTTTGAACTTGGACTTGAGTTTTGAATTTAATTTTGGTTATTTGAATTTATATTTCATTTATATTTGTGAATATAAATGGGTTATGAGAAAATCTCTTGAGTTTGAATTGATTTGGATTTGATATGAGCTAAGTCCATAAGATTAAATCAAAGGGGTTAGGAAAGGTTTTAGAATTTGGAATTCAATCATGGGTTTCAATCATTTGAAATTGATTCATGAATTGAGAAAATCTATTGGAATTGATTTAAGGTTTGGATTGGAATCAAAGTTGATTTGAGTTTGACGTTGATTTGAATTTGGAGTTTCACTTGAAAGATGGAAGTGAGGATTTAGTTGAAGCTATAAGGTAGGCAAGTTTTCCTAACACCCCTAAGGCATGACATATTCCTATGGTTAACTCTTCTAAGTCTCTAAGGTTAGGTTGAGTGTTCACCTAATCACTAGAAGTGTCTTAAGACTAAGAAACTCTTAGTGTCTAAGAGAAGTCCTATGTCTAAGATGGAGAGGTTGAGAGCTCATTCTAAAAATGAGGTCAACAAAGGGCATGCAATAGGTATGGTGTGACTGACAAGGTACACCGCAGGTATTGGTGTTGATCAAAATGATCAACAACACCGAACGATCACAAGCCCTAACAAAAACTATCTACTCCTAACCTAAGGTGTAGAAGGAATCTAGAGCTTAGTGCAATGTGACTCTACACATGTCAAAGACATAAGAGAGTGAAGAAGGAATCCACTAGGGATAGAGTATGCGAACCTTCCACTAGGGAAACAGGTTCAAGTCATCCACAAGGGGAATGAGAGGTTGTTAAATCCGCTGAGGGATTAGAATTCGAGATTCGCTGAGGGAACTAGAAAGATTTGCATCTCACTGAAGAGAAGCAGATGATTTGATTTGATTGATTTGATTATTTTGATTTGATTGATTGTTTGTTTTGATTTGTTGTTTGACTCCACTGAGGGAGGAGGGTTGAGTTTGTTTTATATTTTAATTTTTTGGATTTTGAGATGAACCCTGTTGGTTTCTGGTGGATCACACTGAGTATGGGCCATGTAGGCCTAGGCCTAACTCATATTTACCAATCCAAAAGGGTAGTCTACTAAACACATAGTAGGACTAGCCAACCAATGAGATTGCCTTTCGATGTGCAGCAACTGTACTAGGAAGAAAGCTTAGTAGACTTACATCCTCCAAAGTAGGGATCAGTTGCTGGGGTGATCCATTGGCAGGATTGAAAAAACCTAGGTGACAGTGAATCTTTTGGGGACTTAAATCAAAGATAGTCAAGATTAATTTCAAGTTTTGATTACTTTTGATGGATCCGATCAATTTGCAATGGACTGCACTGAGTAGGGGCCATGGGCCTTGATCTAACATAGATTTACCAATCCAAAGGGGTAGTCTACCAATGACATAGTAGGACTAGCCAACTAAAGGGATTGCCTTTCGATTTGCAATGGTCAAGTTTGAGAAGAAAGCGCAGGGACTCACATCTTCAAAAATAAGGAACCACTGGAGTGACATATTAACAAGGGAACATGTTAACCCAACCTAGGGCTGACTATTGAGTGAATGCCACTAAGGGACTTAAATTAAGTCAAAGATAGTCAAGGTTAATTTCATTTTTTAATTATTTTTGATGGATTTTGTTGGTTTGCGATGGACCACACTGAGAAGGAGCTTATATCAGCCTAGACCTATCTCAGATTTATTGAACCAAAAGAAGTAGCTTCCCGACCGAGGGGAGAATTATCCAACCAAAGGAGTGATTTTCGATTTGTAATGGTCAATTTAGGGGAAGAAAGCACGAAGACTCACATCTTCCACAACAAAAAACTTCTCAGGTGATCGGTTGCTTTGGGCAACAGATCGAACCCGACCTAGGGTTGCCCATCGGTTTGCCACAACTATGCTAAAAAGAATGCGTAGTAGACTTACATCTTTCAAAGTGGAATGACTATCGAGGTAACCTGCTTGTGGCTAAATAGATTGAACCTGACCTAAGGGCGACTACGGAGAGAGTGCCAACCTAAGGACTTATCTCAACTCAGGTAGTCAGGAAATTCCTATAGGGAGTTCTGCTGACATTGCCCTAAAGTTAGGATGCTTGCATGGGAAAAGGGGCCCTTTGGGGGCTTGAATTTCTAATCTACAAGTGAATATTTTATTTGTTTATCATGGACCTTGTTAGTTTATGAGAGATCATATTGAGAAGGAGCTTATATTAGCCTAGGCTTATCTCAAATTTACTGAACTAAGGGAGAATCTACACATTCGCTGAACAAATTCTCCGACCATAGGGGTGGCTACTATAAAATGGGGATTGTCCAATCCAAAAGTAACCTGGGTAGTATCTAAATGGGGTTGCAAAGGATGTGATCCAAATAGAGTGCCCATAGGGAGAGGGACCGCTAAGGGCTTGATCCAAAACCCTAGAAAAGATAATATGCATGGGTATTCGGTGGCCAATTCAAGGAGAAAGTGTAGGGACTCACATCTACCAAGAGTGGTGTATCCACCGGGTGAGTCACTATCAGCATAGCGAACATCAACCAACCTAAGGTGCCCATCGCTTTACAACAATCAGCCTAGGAAGAAAGCTCGAGGACTCACATCCTCGTATAGTGAAATTGATTGTTGGGATATTTTATCTTCGGCTCGATAGGTGTTATCCAACTTAGGGTGACTATTGAGTGAATACCACTGGGGTACTTATATCAATTCAAGAGTAGTCAAGAGGGAAGGATCCTCTGGGGGGAGTTACCCTATACCTCAAATATACTCGACCTAGTTAGTGCATAGTGATTAGTTCTAGAAGAAAGCTTGGGGACTCACATCTTCTTAAACAAAGTCAACTTGAGGCAGCTTACTGGTTGTGCAGTGAAGTCTACCAAACTAACAAGGTGCTCATTGTTTTGCAATGGTCAAGTTAGGAAAAAAACATGGGGACTCACATCTTACAAACAAGTGACAGGGGTGATTAGCGAGGTTGTATGTCAAACTGCATGAGTGAGTGTCATAGGGGGCTTACTCCCACATCAAAATAGCTAAAGATAAAAGATATGTGTTTGTTTTTGTGGTTGTGTTAAAGGGAATAGGATGTGGCTTGGGTTATCTTACACCTACCTTAAACACGCTTGGGGAATTTGACAAAATGGTGCCATGAATCATAATTGGGATTCCCACCAAGAAAGTATGCCGCTTGAGTTCTCTCACACCTAACTTAGTTGTGCTAATCGAAATAGGGTGCCTCTTGGGTTCTCTTACACCTATTCTAGTAGCGCTGAGAAATTGTGTTTGATTGTGTTTGTGTTGTGAAAGAGGGATTGGATGCCTCTTGGGTTCTCTTACACCTATCCTAAACACGTCATGGCAAATTCACAAGATATGCAAACAATGCTTCGAAAGAAGAGAAGATTTTGATGAATCAGAATGAAATTTTTATTCTTTTGATAATTATTGTTAAACATATTTTATGGGTAATATTTCTTCAAATAGAGCCCATTAATTAGAAGTATCAGGTGTTCCCCTTTACAATCAATAAGCTGATAGGATCCTCCCTGCTAGGCCTTCTCTATGATAAAAGGGCCTTCCCGAGTGGGTTCAAACTTGCATCCCATCTTTCGACGAGCAATAATTGGTCTCCTTAGGACTAATACAAGTTCTCCTACTTGAAAAGCCCTAGGGCGGACTAGCTTGTTGTGAGCTTGAATCATTTTGTCTTTGTACAACTTGAGGTTCTAGCACACCCGTAGGCGTCTCTCCTCCAAACCTTAGAGCTTTCCTAACTGCAACTTTGCATTCTACTCTATAGTAATTTTTCTACCCAATGCTATTCTTTGTGATGGGAGTTAAACTTCTAAACGTAGAACGACTTCAGACCCATACACTAAGGAAAATAGGGTAGATTGAGTTGGAGTTTTATATGTGGTGAGGTATGCCCACAAGGATTCAACCAACTGCTCATGCCACTATCGCTTATTGTCATCGAGCATCTTCTTTAGTATCTGGATGAGAGTTTTGTTGAATACTTCTGCTAGGCCATTTGCTCTGGGTAGTAGATGGTGGAGTATTTACAATCTTTACTTTGTCTTCTTGTGAAGCTATTGATCTTGGTGTTTTTGAATGCAATAGCATTATCAGATATAATTCATCGAGGTGCCCCGAACCTATATACAATATGGTTCTTGAAAAATTGAAACACATGCTAAGTTGTGACCTCTCTAAGTGGGATTGCCTTTGCCTACTTGGAAAAGTAGTCGGTGGCAGCTAGAATGAACTTATGACCCTTGTAAGAAGGAGGATCAATAAGACCCACAATGTCGGTACCCCCAACACTCAAATGGCCATGAGGCTAATGTAGGATGTAGAATGTTGGGTGGTTGATGTAAGACCACACCGTGTACCTGACACTAATGGCATATTCTAGATACATCCTTGCAATCTGTAATCATCAAAGGCTAGTAATATCCTAGTCTCTTGATCTTTACTTTCATCATCGGACCAGATTGATGCGCCTGAGTGTACCTCAGTCACAATCCTACAGGCTTTGTGTTTGTCCAAATAGCGTAACCACATTTGATCGAAAGAAGATCGATATAAGGTTACATCCACGAGAGCATAGAGAGAGCTCTCTATTTCACCTGATGGCCTTGTGATTTCTCTTGAGGTAGTTTATCATTTTTTAAGTAATTTATGAACAGTTGCATCCAATCCAGCTCCTTATCCTTATTAGAAATGACAATCTCCCCTTCAAGAGAAAGTCTCTCGATGAGTTCGGCATCAATAAAGGATAGGACTTGTCTATTTTGGACCCTTATTAGAATGTACTCATCTTCTAGACGTGCCAATTCCTTGGCAAGTTTGGCCAAGCATCTACTACTGTGTTATATGCTCGGGGAACCTTGTAGATGGTGAATTCAGGGATTTGGGCTAACAGCTTCATGGTATACTCATGATAATGACGAAGTTTAGGCTTGAGAACCTTGTAGGACCCGACAATCTTATTGATGATTAGCTGAGAATCCCCATAGATGTCGATGCTCTTGACACACACTATAATGGCTAACTCCAGATCGACAATCAAAGCCTAATACTCAGCTTCATTATTGATGTAGGGATTGGAGATATAGTATAAGAATATCATCACATCACAGTCTAGAGTTAAGAGAATTATTCCTATCTCTATTTTTCCTAGAAGAGTAGATCGTGGTGCTTCTATTTTATGAAAGGAAGCCGCACCATCAAAATACATCTCCCATTGGCGGTTGTCAACCTCCCCTAAGGTCATGATTTGTTCATTAGGGACATCGTCACTAAGCGAAGAATCAATAGAAAGTGGGTGTGCTGCTAAGAAATCCACTAGTGCTTGACCTTTTACTACATGGAGGGGTACGATGTGATATCAAACTGCAAGAGAATCATGGACCAACGTGTAAAACGTCTGAATAGCGTTGGCGGTGTCATGAGATACTACAGAGGATTAGTTCTGGAAATCAAGTTCACCTTATGAGAAAGCATATAGTGCCATAACTTTTGGGATGCAAAGATTAAAGCTAGGTAATGTTTCTCAATAGGTGGGTAGTTCGCTTCAGCAAGAATCAGATGATGGCTGAGGTAGTAGAGAGCACTCACCTTCCCTTTGTCGTTGGCTTGGGCCAACAAAGCACAGAGGGAGTCATCAAATGCAATAGTGTAGAGGATTAGTGGCCTGCCCAGGATAGGGGTTGCTAGAACTGGTAGCTTCACCAAATATTGCTTGATATCTTCAAAGGCATGTTGGCACTTATCATCCCACTTGAACTTGGCATCCTTTTTGATAAGTGTTGAAAATGTCTTGCATCTCCCCAATAGGTTGGAGATAAAGCGTCTTAGACATGCCAACCATCCTTGGAAAGATTTGAGCTGAGTTAAACTTTTAGGAGGTGGCATTTATAAGATAACTTTGATCTTTTCTGGATCTATTTCTATTCCCCGATGTTAGACAACAAACCCAGGAAACTTTCCTGAAGCTACTCCGAATGCACACTTCAGGGGATTCATTTTGAGGTTAAATTAACATTCAAAAACTACTCTCAAGTCAAAGAGATGGTCTTCTTTTTCTTTGCTCTTGACTACTAGATCATCAACATAGCACTCAACCTGATGATGGATGAGTTTGCTGAAGATTTTTGTCATGGCCCATTGGTATGTAGCACCAGCATTTTTAAGGCTGAAGGGAATGACCTTATAATAATAGATTCTGATCGGGGTTCAAAAAGTAGTGGTTCTTTCATCCTCGTGGGCCATCTTGATTTGGTTGTAGCTAGATGACCCATCCATGAAGGAGAAAACTACATGAGATTAGGAGATGTCCACCATTAATTCTGGTATAGGAAGAGAAAACTCATGCTTAGGGAATGCCTTTTTAAGTCCACGAGGAATTTGGTCTTTCTTCTTCTTAATTGGGATGACACTAGCATAGGATATTTTCTTCCATGATGAAATCGATCAATTTCTTGACTTTAGAAATGACATGTTGTTGTCATCGCATGTAGGAGCTTGCTTGATAGGGTTAGCATTATCTATTGCTAGTTGTGGATATGTGAGATAATGGCATTTTTCATAACTCCATGGATAATAGTCCTTCTCAATAACTAGGTCATTAGTTTCTTCTTCATTTTCTGTATGTTCTATTTTCTTCTCTTGATTTCTTTAAGCTTGTCAATTGTTGAATGGATCTCCTCTTCAAAGATGTGCATCTTTGATTTGGAATCATAGATCATCACATCCTCAATCTGAACTTTCTAAACACACATCCTCATAAGAGCAAATTGTTGTGAAAAGAACTTAGATTCCGATTGGACAACTATCTATGTCGTCATCATCAAGGACCCATTATGAATCTAGTCCCATCTTGATTGTATCATCAATGATAGCTTCCAAAGTACTCAATCTTGACCATGTATAAGGAATCAAACCCTTCTTTGCAATATTAAGAACACAAGACGAGTATCAATCAAAAGGCAATTCTATTAATTCTTTATTTGAATTATCATCAAGTCTTACATCAGTTTTTGGACTTGAGGATGATGATCTCAATAGGAATCTCTTCGACTTCGCATCAATGGAAGACTTAGGGGCTTCCTTAATGACTAAACCTTTAGCTTTTTGAGATGAAAGTGAGGTTAGTGCTAAGGTTTCTAACTGTTGCCTGATAGTTTCACATACACTTGATTCAAACACATTCATGCTTTTTCTGGAGGCCTGGTCCTTGTCATTATTTTGCTCGAGTGTCACCTCCAATGAAACCCATTGAGAGGGGTTGGCTGGTACGCTATTCACATTAGACTCATCCTCCGAGTTGGATTCCAAGTCTATGTGAATAGTATGGGCCTCTGAATTGACATAACCTCACTTGGTTGGATAGAAGAGGTGTTCCATCAACTTGCTCTTTCTACTCTGCCTTTACCTGGTGGAGGTTGAGTCATTCTATCAATATGTCCATATGATCGAATGAACTGTGGGTGAAATGTGATATGGGGCTCTACCTCTTCCTTGATGTCCTTTTCTCGTTCACTTGAACTTTCATTTTTCCTTTTCTTCTTTTTCTTTTTCATTTGAATTTTGACCAAGTTTATGAGAAAAGGTGTCTTGAGGAAGATAGTAGGCCACATCCTCATATATCTCAACCTCTCTGACTAAAAATGGCTTTTCATCTCCTTTGACATAATATTCAATCCCATCCTTCTTGAACTTGATGCACTGATGGAGGGAGGATGGAATCATCTTGTTCTGATATAACCAAGGCCTACTGAGCAAAGCAGTGAATGAAGTATTTGAATCAATTATGTAGAATTTGACTTCAGTCTTCCATTCACCTATCTCCAAAGATAACACTATGGAACCTAAATCCCTCTCTCCTTGTTCATTGAATCCTCTCAATATCATCCGATCTCCTCAGAATGTGGAGATGTCGTCAAATAGGCAAGGGTATTTAGACTCTTAATGTTCATCGATGCACTTGGATCAACAAGAGCTCTGGAAAGTCTGAATTTTTTCATGTCCACTGTAATGTAGAGGGGACGGTTGTACTCCATGTCCCCTAGAAGAAGGTCTTCATCTATGATTGGGCTTCTCTGGAATAATGTGCCTTCTCTCCAATAGCGGTCAGCCGAGCTAAGCATATTTCTGGATTAAGGAGGACCTTGATTAATGATTCCCTCATCTCTTTGGATAAGATAAGGGCATCATATATGCTTAACCTAGATGGCAACTTTCTCAGGTGAGAGAGAACATTGTAATCCACTTTGGGTTGATCCTCCACAAGCATATCCAAGGGTGGACCATCTTGTGGAGGGGCTTCTCGATCATCTGAAATAATGACTTATTTTCCTCTATCTTGAGGTGCTACCCTAAGAGGTAGAACCTTGCAACTACGGAGGTTGACTTCGGTGATCTCTTGTGGAAAGTTAGTGGAAGATTCTACCTGCTCATCAGGCTCACCTATAGCTTCTCCTATGGCACCCTCAGAATCATATAATTCTAAGTCTATCTTAAGAGGTGAACCTGTAGTATTCAGAGAAGGAAAGTCCAATTCATCAAAAGGAAGATCTTATTATAATTATTGTTTGACTTGGAGAGTTTCAAGGTAGAATTAGACAACCCATTAGAAGACAGGTAATTAAGTTAGCTTTATTCCTTGATTTCTTAGATTTTGAAGGAGGTACATAGTAGAAATCTAGTAAAATAAGTGGGGTGAAGGATTTGATGTCTTCATTCACCGATACAAGATGTCTACTAAAGGAAGAGCTAGTTGAAGTAGAGGTGGTCGATGATGTAGTAGTTACAACTGTGGACTAGAGGCTAGACTCAATCGATGGTTGTGCTACTTGGCTATCCCGGGCTGGCATAGGCTGCTGCTGCTACTACTGTTACTAAGCTCCCCCGTTCCTTAAGTTATCTTGAATAATTTGCAAACCTTCCTTGATGTTGGAGGTTTGAACTTCCTCAGGCACCTGTAAAGAAAGTTTCTTGATTTTGGACACAATCTTCTTAGAGGTTTGGGATAAGGCGATATCCCAACCTTTTTTAGTTTTGGAAGGATCGCAGGTATCCTCAAGGATTACCCTAATGGAATTGGATGGTTGTTCCACAAGGTCTTCCTTTGGGATAACTATGGCACCAGTCCTTGAATGTAAAGCCATTCCTTGAATGTAAAGCAATCCTCCAAAATATGACCTAGCATGCGATGGTAGGGGCAAAAGTTAAGATCATTATCTTTGCCCACTTCCTCCAGCCATCTAGGTTCGGGTAGCTGAAAATTAAGTTTTTTTAAGAGATTATTAAATATTTTCCTGATTACCTCCCTCTTAAATGAATATGGTTTATTTAGTTTATCCATAAGAGTAGGTGGACCGTAGTTACCTAGTGGTGGGTATCAATCGTTACTGGATATGGCTAAGGAGAGGACCAAAAGGTGGAGGCTATGAGATGATGACCTCTGGTGGTAGGGAGGTGAAAGTGAGGTAGAGTGGTCTCTCATCTTGCTCTCGCTGCTTCCTTTACTTTCTCCCTACTTCACTCATAAGTTTTCTACAGCATTAACTTTGTTGATTGATTTGGAAAAGACAACTATTTGGCTTCTCCTTGTAAGCTAGCTGCCTTGTCGATTAGTTTCTCAAATGTCTTGATGGTAAACCTTTTGAGCATGAAGGCAACCAGGCCAAGAATATTCTTCAACAGAATTTCAATGGTGTGTTGTTCAGATAGCCGAGGTTTGCATTTCATACTCAAATTATGCGATTTGAGAATATAATCAATGAGGGACTCACCAAGGTGTTATTGAGCCACAATGAGATCACCTACAGTCACCCTTTGCTGAGCTCTAACAAACTTCTTGATGAAGAGTTGCTCTAACTCAATAAAATTCTTCACTGAACTATTGGGATGTTCAATGTATCAATGGAAGGCTATGCACCTAAATCTTGACAAAAAAATTATGCATCGCTCATTTACCGTCAAGTGCCAATGTGTCATTGGGTTTTCCCGCCATCAGCTCTTAAAGAAGGTGGTACACCTAGGATATTGGATGGCATCAAATTTCTCTAGTAGGGTCTACTCTTTATAACCGATGATCCTCCTTGGGCTTGAGCCAACGCTTCTCTCACTTACTACTCAACCATGGTTTTAATGTACTTTTCCTGTATGGAGATACTATCCACTACATTTCGCCTCCTCTTTGCCATCTTGAGGTAAAGTCTTGGCTAGCTCCAAGACATGCACCTCTTAGTAGTCTCACTATAGTAGGATGTCTTGTGGATTGGTGTGACTAGAAATTTTCAAGCTTCTTCCCCATCCTATCTATTTATTCATCCTTCTACTTTATTTATTGAAGGAGCTCTTGGTGAGTAGCTATGTCTTCTCTCACCTCACCTTCAAATTCTGATCATAGAGGGAACCCTATCTACCATGTGTACCCTCAATCTCAATAGATCATCTTCATTGGATCGACCTTCTCCTCTAAATCATACCCATATCCTAAGATCTCCGCTTCTCCACTGAATCGGTACAATGTCATCTAGGGATCGGTCCAACTGAACAGGTATAAAAGATTGAGGTTGACCAGTAGTAGGATCACTGTCATGAATAGAAAGACATCTAACCTCTGCTGTTGGTGGAGAGCTAACTCTATGAGGGATGCGCCTGATGCTCCTGGCTATCACTATATCTGGATGGAGTAGTACTCCTAGGAGGATCTATGACCATGGGGACGACTGAATTGTCTCCTCCTCCCTCTACTGCTGAAATCTCCATTACCTGTTATGATGGTGGTGGTGGTGATGGAGACTACTAACTCGTGTCTCATTCCTTCTTCACCATAACTGGCAAGGTTGAGTAGAGCTCCACCGCCATAGTAAGTGTAGATGGAATGGATCTCTCTTGGTCATGTGATCTCACAGATTTTCTTCTCCGATCACTTACAGAAATGATGGAACATGCATTGGAGATGGTGGATGGGGTGAGTAGTGTGGAGGCACCACTCTCTCTCAGCTCCTCTCTATGGTGGGTACATAGTAAAGATGTTGTCTATGATGCGAAAGTCCTCAGAAAGTCGATAGTGTGGAGGCACTGTCTTGTACCTCTCAGCTAGTGATCAGCGATGTGGGCCTCCCTCTCTCTCTAATCTATCACCCACGCGGGAATGGGAATGCAAATCAAAGCGAGCCCCACTCATCGTCCAGGCTCACTCTTGCATAAGGATGCTCCTCCTCTCCTTGAGGGAGCCAATTGAAGTGGAGGTGAAATTGAAATCCTCCTACGCCTCTAATAGATCCGGGAGAGGGTGGCTTCTCTGTGACCCGGGAAACCATCCTAGAAACTCCTCTACAGAGTAGGCGCCTCCAACTCGGCTATGATGATGCTTGATCATGCAGTTCTTTTTTTGGTGAGTCCGGTAGGTCGGCTATGAACTAGACCCAATCTCAAGGTTGAGGAGACAATCCAGAATGGGAGCCTTCCCCTTGGAAGGTGCCATGAGTGGGTCTTGCCCTGGGGTCAAGGGAACAAGAGCATAATGGCGCTGAAAATGCTACTATTGTAGGAACTACCACAGCCTTCCTCTTCAGCAAGTGAGTCTCAAATGGATGGTACTCGATGATGATTTGCTCCACCACACTCTTGAATCGTGAGGTGGTCCCCACATGTGATCCTAGCCCCTAAAGCCTCGCCAAAGTGGATGAGGTTAGACTAATGGCGATCAGGCCAAGTCCATCCCAAAGGAAATGTAAAGACATATACTTTTGCCATTTGGCGAATTGTTGAACTAAAATCAAAGTCAATGTTGAAAAAATAAGATCAAATTTCTATTTTTTTTTTGAATTTTGATTTAGAAATTGAACCCACACTCAACAAATTGAAAGTGTTAAGTGGGGCTCAAATGAATTTAGAAGAGAGATTTTGGAATTGATTGGAAAGGGGATTTTTAAATGTAGAATCCATTTTCAACAAATTTGTGTATGTTGAAAATGGGTTCAAATATTTTTGAAGAGATTGATGCTTCCACAGGCTCATATTTAAATTTGATTTTTTTTTTTTGGATTTTTTGGGGACCCTTCATTTAACAAATTTGAGTATGTTAAAGTAAAGGGTCAATCGATTTTATTTTGATTTGGATTTTGAAATTTACTCACTTAGCAAATTTAGGCACGCTATGTGAGGTGTTTGAAAACTATTTTCTTTTTTTGTTTTCTTGTTTTTTAATCATGTGTGAATTTGAGAATAGAATCTTCACTTAGCAAAATTTGGGTATGCTAAATGGAGAATCCAAAAGTTTTGTTATTTTTGAAAAAAAAGGATCTTTACTTAGAAAATTTAGGAATGCTAAATAAATGATCCATGTATTTTGTGTTTTGATGATTTTGAAAAGAGGATTCTTAGCAAATTTAGGTATGCTAAGGAAATCCAAATGCGTTTCATGTTTTGATGATTTTGAAAAGAAGATTCTTAGCAAATTTAGGTATGCTAAGGAAATCCAAATGTGTTTTATTTTTTATGATTTTTGAAAAAAAGAGGATTCTTAGCGAATTTAGGTATGCTATGGAAATCCAAATGTGTTTTGTTTTGATGATTTTTGAAAAGAGTATTCTTAGCAAATTTAGGTATTCTAAGGAAATCCAAATGTGTTTTTTGTTTTTGTTGATTTTTGAAAATAGGATTTCTTAGAAAATTTAGGTATGCTAAGGACATCCAAATATGTTTTGTTTTTGATGATTTTTGAAAGTAGGATTTCTTAGCAAATTTAGGTATGCTAAGGAAATCCACATGTGTTTTGTATTTTATGATTTTTGAAAAAGAGGATTCTTACCAAATTTAAGTATGCTAAGGAAATCCTAGTGTTATTTTGTTTTCATGATTTTTGAAAAAGAGGATTCTTAGCAAATTTAGGTATGCTAAGGACATCCAAATGTGTTTTGTTTTTGATGATTTTGAAAAATAGGATTCTTAGCAAATTTAGGTACTAAAAAAATTCAAAAGTGTTTTTTGATTTTTTTTTTGATTTTTTTGATTTTGATATATATATATATATATATATATATATATATATATATTTTTTTTTTTTTTTTTTATATTATATATATATATATATATATATATATATATATTATATATATATATATATATATATATTATATTTTATTTGAAAAGAGGATCTTCACTTAGAAAATTTGGGTATGCTAAATGTAAAGATCCAAATGTTGTTTTATTTTTGGTTTTGAAAAGAGGGCCTTCACTTAGCAAATTTGGGTATGCTAAATGAAGATTGAAATGTGTTTTCATTTTGATTTTGAAAAGAGAATTCTTTACTTAGCAAATTTAAGCATGCTAAATAAAGGATTCATGTGTTGTTTAAATTTTGAAAAGATGATTGTTAATTTTGTTTTGAAGATGTGATTGTTGATCTTGTTTTGAAAATGAAATCTTCATTCAATTAATTGAATGAAGATGTTCATTTATGGTCTTTGAAAATATGATTGTTAAATTTTATTTTTGGAAAGAAATTTTGTTGATTTTATTTTTAAAATTGTGATTTTTGATTTTTGATTTTGAAAATGAAATCTTCATTCAATAAATTAAATGAAGAATTTCATTTGTGCATTTGAAAAATATGATTGTTGATTTTATTTTTTTGAAATGATGATTGTTGATTTTTATTTTGAAAATGTGTTTGTTGATTTTTGATTTTGAAAGATGAAATCTTCATCAAAAAATGAATTGAGTGAAGAGGTTCATTCGTGCTTTTGAAAATATGATTGTTGCTTTTATTTTTGAAAATGAAATCTTCATCAAAATTAATTGAGTGAAGATGTTCATTTGTGCTTTTTGAAAGCATGATTTTGGATTTTATTTTTGAAATGAATTCTTCATCAAAATGAATTGAGTGAAGAGGTTCATTTGTGCTTTTTAAAAATATGATTTTGGATTTTATTTTTGAAAAGATCCTTATTGATTTTGTTTTGAAAATGTGATAGTTGATTTTATTTTGAAAGCGATCCAACATACAACAAACATGAAGATTGTTAAATGAGGGTGATTTATGAAAATTTTTTGTGCAAACATTTTATTATGTGCATTTTGAAAAAGTGCTTTTTGGAAATTGATGTTTTTCATGAAGGATTTATTTTTCCTTTATTTTCAGAATGAACCTTTCCTTACCATTAAATGGTAAGGAGGAAGTCTTTATTTATTTCTTTTTATTAAATTTTTATTTTCATCTATTGGAGAATCTAATAGGGATTTTAAGACCTACACAGAGTGAGGTCCTAAAACCTAAAGGATGTTGGCTAGCTTAGATTAAGGGTGAAATAAATTAAGTGCCAATGGAAAAAAAAGATAGTCTTAGAATTATACTAAGTACAATTCCACTATCGATACTTGGAAACAACGATCATTTATCAAAGATGGATAGAGGAACCATCCCAGTCAAAAAAAAATCTGGTGAAAATATTATCTTTATCTTATCTCTTTGAAAGGATAAATGAAAATAAAAATATACTTGTTGGACACCACATGAGATCTGATATTCTTATTATGGTGATGATATGACATTAAGGAAAGATGTACTATCTCGAAGATAGAAGTCACCACCCTTGATGGACCTAATCACCTTAGGACTCCCGGACTATGGTCTTGATATACCAAGATTTTTCCCCTACTTTACACGAAAAGTAAAGCAGGGTTTATTTTAAATTGGGTTTGTTAAGTTCCCTATGGAGGCAAGCCTCATAGTTAATTACATCCTAAGGAATGAGATTCCTTTAAAATACTCTCGATTAAGATAAATGATCATTGTCTCCAAAGATTTCAAAGATAGGACTATCAATCAATTGGTTTATTTTTAGAAGATCAAGTGGGATTGATCAAGAAGAGGGAGTTATTATCGAAGCCAAAGGCTGATAAATAGAGGATGCTTATGATTCTAGGAAGCCTAGTAAGCATCCCAAATTACCCTATGGTTGGGATTTATATTTTGAAATTCAAGTGATTTATTTATTTGAGTTGAACTTTTATTAGAAATCTAGGTCTTATAATTCCATGATACAAGATCATGAAAATGCTTAAGATGTGAGGATTTATGCTCATAGCCCACAAAAGGAAGTAGTAATCTCTGAACCTGAATCTAAGGAGCTTTGGCGAGGGCTAGAGCATGACCTAAATCTAAGGCCAAAATGGGTATATGGTTTACCTCCACAAGAGAGGATAAACCACCCGCTTGTTTGGACTTACAACCGCTTGGAGGTGGCCGCCAACTAACTCCTACGATTTTAACTACATGTAGGCAAGTCATATACTTTTGCAAGATAGCTAAGATGTTCTTTATTTAGAAAGAGACTAAGTCTTTAAACGCACTCTCTAAGAGACTAGATCATGTAGGGCATGATTAATGACTTAAATCTAATATAAATTTTTGTTATATTTTATTTTCATTTTGGACAATTCATTTGACTCAATCTTTAGGATTCATATTTCTAATGCATGAGAAATTGGATTATGGGCCAAAATCAGCAAGAAAGGAGGTATGTTTCTACCATGGCTCTCAAAGGTCAAGCTAAGTTCTCTAGCAAAGGTGGAAGCCCCCAATAACAAGAGTGAGACAAGATGCTTTTTTTATGCATGATGTGAAAACATACAAGATTCAGCTAAGGGATTGCTAAATCTTTTATCTTATTTTATAACCTAAGCTTTAGGTGAGGTTCTAAGTTATTTATTTTTAACTCGAATTGATTAATTGAATAAAAAATTTATTTTCCTAAGAGCCTAATCGTCATCTAGGCCATACATCAAAGCAAGAAAGAAATAAGAAAAACATGTCATATTAATGCACAAGCTAAACAAACATCAAACACTTCATAAAGCTAGCACAAAAGAATAAATGGCCTTTTATGGTCGGGATCTCCTGTACAAACCCGAAAAACAAATTGGGTAGCTGAGCTCTACCCTTATACAACCAAGATTACAAATGAATTAATTACAATCAAGAAGGAATTCATGTTATGGGGGTCTTCATTTTTCATTCTATTTTTTTTCTTTCTTCTTTTGGTTGGTTGGAATACGGTTGCTCCAAAGGCTTCACATGGTACATAAGACATAGTATTATGACCAATGTTCATTCTAATACACCATAACAATCATTCCATATCATAATTATAAAATTATATGAAAATGGGAAAAAGAAATCTAACTTAAACCTGCAAAATAGAGGTTAGCCAAACAAACCATACAATCCCAAGCATGTATATGAATAAATTTGACTTAACACCCAACACATGGGTAACCAAGTTCACCTGGCCTATTTTGGATTATGCTTAGGGTATAAGCAACGCACTGATAGCATTATATATTTTATTACGCCCTTAAGCACAATCTCCCGAAGATAATGATTAGACTAAAATTGTCCATCATTCAATCTACGCCCATACATCCAGACTAAAACATATCATAAAATAAATGAAACATCAACCATGCACATAACTAGAAATGGTGACTTAGCAATGTGTGTCATTTAAGGCTTGTGTGTGTATGCTAGCTTTAAGGTTAAATTTTCTAAGTATGAAAGGGTTCAACTTAGAGGGTGGTTTTATTTAAGTGATTTAGTTGATTTGGTTGATTTTATTTGATGATTTGATTTGGTTTGAATGAACCTAAAATTAATTACTAAGTGTTATAAGAGAGAGGAAAAGAAGAGAACTTCTCTTTCCTCCTACTTAAGTAACTAAAGTAAATTCATTATTGATTTTTGTTTAGTGAATATTTTATTATGTATTTTAATTAATCCTAAGTTTAGATTTTTCCTAAACAAACCCATTCAAAGAGAAATGTATTTTAAGATTAAGTAAAGTGAATTACTATCATAAAACACACAACACCTTATTTCTTTCCAACATGTGTAACATGCATATGGATGATTCCTAAGCATATCTATACATGCAAATGGAAATTGTTTACACCTTAATGATGAATGCTAAGAGATATGCTTAAGGAAATTTGGAATGTTTCATGTATGCATGTTTTTGTTAAGTAGAAAAGAAGAATTGTTCTATCCATTATTCATATGCACATTTACATGTATAAAAGACATAAGTGAGTATGACGTCATTATTTTCTACACCAAAGGTGTAAGGTACAAGACCGACTAGGGGATACTTAAAGCCTCGCAACCCTGGGGTGTCCAGAGCACTTTTCTTAAATACATGTGCATGTACAAAAAGAAATACATGGAAAGAGAATCATGCAGAAGGTTTATGTTTGTTTGTTTGATTTTGGTTGTTTAATTTATATGTGAAAATGTGAAGGTCCTTCTTAAATGATAACATAAGAATGAATAGAAATGGATTTAAGCAAGTGTTGTGTTCTTTTCAAATGAACTATACACTTTGCAAATCCTATTCAAGATAATGTTACAAGAGAAGAGAAGGAAAAGTCACATAATGCACATCTTATATTATACTCACATGCGAGCTTATAAGTAATTATAAGTAGCATACCTTTAATTTGCAATTTTTGATTTATAAGCTTTGAAAATAATTT
Source organism: Cymbidium sinense (assembly GCA_021442155.1). Lineage (NCBI taxonomy): Eukaryota > Viridiplantae > Streptophyta > Magnoliopsida > Asparagales > Orchidaceae > Cymbidium > Cymbidium sinense. The sequence goes on along the minus strand of CM038230.1, from coordinate 20,531,300 downwards.
TGGATTTAATAGTGATAATAGCCATTCATATTCTTACTTTAGCCAAAACATGCAATTTGACATAAAGGAAGCATTTCATTTTAATTTGATTTTTTCGAAAGAAATGAATGCATGATTTTCATATGACATACACATTTAGTATGCTAGGAAAGAAATAAAGTGATGAAAGCATGTAACTTCACTCACCCTAATTAATTCCTAAAGACAATCCTATGGAATAAGATTATTTAAAGTGAATCAAAGTTGGTTTAAGGAAATTTTGATTTTGTTTTTAGTTTGATTTGAATTTAAGAAACGTGAGAAGGTTTTCTGGTCCTAACCCATCTCCCACATGTGTATGTTATTTTAGTTTAATTTTAGAACCATTAGATTGATTTTATATTTTGTTTAGGTTAAGGTGTATATTAAGTCTATTAATTATCCCTTACCTACACGACTTTAACATATTTAACCAAAATAATTATGAGCCAATGTATGACATAAACTCATAAGGAATTTAAATTAGTAATGCACCTAATAAAGAAAGGGGCCTAATGTATTTGGCTCACAATTAATGATTAATTGAGCTAATTGGTTTAATTTAAGTACTTTCATAACCCTTCCCACACATATGGGTTGGATATGATTTCCTTAAGTTACATAGGTTATTGAACACCAAAGCATCTACCCAAGAAAGGATTGCTTAAGTGATTAAATTTTTGGATTAACTTTTGATTATGAGTTTGGTTAATTAAGCTATTTAATGAAATGATTAAATCATTAATCCATTTGTAATTTAATTAAGTTCTCAATCAAATGAAATAGACTTAGGGGAAAAGATTTGGAAAAGGCATCCTAATCTCATTCCTTAAGTTTATTCACTATTCCAAGATGATTACCAAGATTAATTAATGAATTTATCATCATTTAATAGGTTAATTAATTATTTGATTGATTAAGAGAGTGATTAAGAGTGAATCAAGAAATTATCCTAATTAAACTATTAATAAATCCCAAGAAAATTAGGGGAGGCAGAAGTCATCCCACTAAACATACCTGAGAAGTTTGGAATTAATCAATTGAATAATTAGGGAGTAATTAACAAAATTAAATTCCTAATAAAACTAAAATTGCATGAAATTTATTATTTAAAATCAATTAAACTTAATTTTATATTATTCCCCTTTGAAATATCTACAAAATGCATTTGAGTTTGCATTTTTCTGATCTTTCTACATTTAGTTATGCATTTTTGAATATTTTGTGATTATTAGATAATTAAATCCCTAATTATACAATTAATCCCATCGACGCCATGTGGATCGCTGACACGACACGCGCTTTCTACGTGGCATAGTGGAATTCATTATTTAAGTTATCACATCAGCTGCACAGTCAGCCGATGGTGCTACGCGCTTTCCCTTGGACCGTCTGATCAAAGATCAGATGGTCAAGATCAAGCCCGCAGTATCAAAGGGATTAAATAGCGGATCTCACTTATTTTAATTAGGACTATCCATCCGAAACATGCAGGATGGACGGTCCATGATTCATCCCTGCGCTTGCCTGCGAGAGATGGCTATCGTCCATCCCTTAAGGCTTGATCTGAGCTCGAATTGAGCTAGGGTTGATCACACACCATCAACAAGCAAGGAGATGAAGATCTAATGGTGGAAATCACTTGGGATTACAATTCCCTTCAAAAAGGACCAAAGAAAATTCAATGCAAGCTCGATTTTGATCCATACCTCGTCGGAGGCTACACCGACACTCTCGACCATCGAGGTAGCTTCGTCAACTAGAGACAAAGCCCTATTAAAATTTTGAAGGCTTGAGATTGAGTAGATCTTCTTATTGACCAAAGTGGGCTTTAAGTGCTTGCAGCTTTGGTCTAGCTCCCTCCTCTCGTGCCTTGGAAGCTTGGAAGAATCTTTGGAAGAACTCGATTGGGTCCTCTAAGGGTGCTTCTAAGAGCAATTGGCTTTTGGTTGAGTGATGGATGAGTTTGAATTTTCAATGAGCTCCACTATTTTCGGCTTGAGGAAACTGAGAATGGAGATATCAAAGTAGGCTGAGGAAGCTTGGAGGAACTTGGAGAAGCTTGCTCTAAGTTCTTATAGCTCAATTGAGTGTGAATGAATGCAATTCAAGTGATATTAGGGGGAGTATATCTCCCCCTAGAAGGATCGGATGACCGAGCTTGTCCTTGCCATTTTGATCAAATTGATCCCATGAAGTCAGTTGGTTAGGCCATTTTCAGCTTCACATGATCGATTTTGGCAGAGGAGTGGAATGGTGAAGCTTCCATGTGCTTGAAATCAGAGTGGGAGTGATTCCATGTGGATAATTTCATGGGAGGTCGGGTTTGGGGTTTTGGCTAACCCAAACCCAAGTCATGTGCACAACACTCATTAGTGTCCACTTGGTCCACTAAGAGGGTGCCAAGTGGCCATGAAAGGATGACCAAATTAAGTGGAATTTGGCCATAGGTTACCTCGACCTAGGGTAAAATGGTCATTTAGCTTTGATTTTACTTTAGGCGATTTAGAATAATTTGAAATTAGGTTGGTCCAAATTTCAAGGAATTTGAGTTGATTTGATATCATTTGTCAATGTGACCATAGGTCCAATCATAAAACCATTTGAATTGGTTTGGTTCAATTTGGTTTATAGTTTGTTTTGGTTCATTTGATTTTATTTAAGTAAAATAGGTCAAGTTGACCAATTTGACCCATTTGATCCAATTGAGTTAGGTCATGGGTTGGTTTAGGTTTGGTTGGTTATTTGAAATGTGTTGCAAGCTTCGGTTTCAATCAATTTTAGTTTTATTTGATTTTAGCTCAATTTGACCTTTTAGGTCAAGTTTCATGGTCAATTGACTAGTTGGTCTAATTGAAGGTGGTCAAGTTCAACAATTTAGAATGAATTTGACCCATTGGTTTCAATCAATTTGGCTTAGATGAGATTTGACTTTTAACTTTTAAAGTTGGGTCAACTTGGGTTAAGTGGCCAATTAAGGTTAGGCTCAAATGATGACTTGGTCAAGTTCAAACATTAATCATGAATTGGTTTTGATCAATGGTTTCAATCAATTTGGCCTATGATAGATTTTGGCTAGTTTAAGTTTCATTTGGCTTGACTTGGTCAACTCTGTTTGACTTGGTTTGACCCAATCTGAGTGATTCATCATCTCATGATGATTGTTGCTCATAATGTGATGCTTAGGTGGGCTTAGTTCAATCCAAATTAGGTAGGGTTAGAAATTGGCTCAAAAGGGTACTTTAGGTCACTTTGGGTCAAGTGAGCCCGAGTGGGTCAATTAACTTGATCAAGGGTTGATTCAAGTTTGGTTGAACTCATATATGGACTTATGATTGAAATATAATTCCATTTGCAAGTAATTTGGAGTCAAATGGGTTTTGATTCATTTGACAACTTTAAGTTCAAAGGATGAACATGAGTTTGATTTGGGTTTGAGTTTTGAATTTGGTTTTGGTTTGATGATTGAAGTTTGTGTTTATATTTGGTTTCATGATTGAAGGATTGATTGAATCATGAAGAAAAATCAAGGGTTTGGTTTGATTTGAGTTTTATTTGACTAAGTTCAAAAATTTGACTTGAAAGGGTTTAGGTTGAATTTTGATTGAATTTGGATTTGAGTTTTGAATTGATTTGGGATATTTTGAATTTATATTTCATTTATATTTGTGAATATAAATGAGAATATAAATGGGTTATGAGAAAAATCTTTTGAATTTGAGCTGATTTGAATAAGATTTAAGTTAAGTCCAAAAGATGAAATCAAAGGGCTTAGGAAAGATTTTTGAACTTAAAATTGAGTTTTGGATTTAGTTTTCGTTATTTGAATTTATATTTCATTTATATTTGTGAATATAAATGAGAATATAAATGAGTTATAAGAAAATCTCTTGAGTTTGAATTGATTTGAATTTGATTTGAGCTAAGTCCATAAGATGAAATCAAATGGCTTAGGAAAGCTTTTTGAATTTGGAATTCAACCATGGGTTTCAATCATTTGAAATTGATTCATGACTTGAGAAAATCCATTTAAATTGATTTAAGATTTGGTTTGGAATTGAAGTTGATTTGAGTTTAAAGCTGATTTCAATTTGGAATTTGACTTGAAAGAAGGAAGTGAGGATTTGGTTCAAGCTATAGGGTAGGCAAATTTTCCTAACACCTCTAAGGCATGACCTATTCCTATGACTAACTCTTCTAAGTCTCTAGGGTTAGGTTGAGTGTTTACTTAATCGCTAGAAGTGTCTTAAGACTAAGAAACTCTTAGTGTCCAAGAGAAGTCCTGTCTAAGATGGGGACATTGAGAGCTCATTCTAAAAATGAGGTCAACAAAGCTCGTTTGGATCATCTGAGGTTTCTAAACATACCTCCTCATAAGAGTTAGCATGATTTGAGAGAACCTATCAGACCCCAAATGAGTGGTGATGATTAAGCAATCATTGTCATCGTCGACTGGACCCACTGTGCCAAATCCTAGTCCCGGTCTTGATTGATAATATTTTCTTTGGTTGTCCCATAACCTTTCAAAATAATCTGACCTGTGTTTAGACAAAGTATATGAGATTAATCTCTTCTTTCCAAGTTAATAACACAAGGCGGATACCAATCAAAAGGCAATTATATTAAACCTTTATATGAATCATCCTAAAGTTCTACATCAGCTTCTTGACTTGAGAATGATGCTCCTAATAAAAAATCTCTTTTGCTTGACATCTGTGGATGACTTTGGAGCCTCCTTAACTACTAAACCTTCAGCTTTCTAGGGACAAAGTGAGGTTAGAGCTAAGGTTTCCAATATCCATTATTCTCTAAGTGATTTAGATATATTCATGCTTTCTGGAGGCCCGGTCATTGTTTGGCGAATGTCACCTCCAAAGGAACCCCGAGAGGTTGGTGGTGCTAATCATATGAGACTCATCCTAACCGGATTCTAAATCTATATGGATATGGGAGTATTCTTGTGAGTCAACATCTCATTGGTGGCCAATAGAGAGGAAGTCTTCCACCTCTGGAACTACCTCTACCTGGTGGGTTAAGTCATCCTACCCATGTGTTTATATGGAGGAACAAATTATGGGCGGAATCCAATATCTGGCTCTACTTCATTCTCGATGTCTGATTCTCACTCACTTATATTTTCTTTTTCTTTTTCTTTTTCTTTTTATTTTTCTTCTTTCTCTTTTTCTTTTTCTTTTTTTTTCTTTTGTTTATTTTTCTTTTATTTTTGAGCATTCACCAAGTTCACAAGAACAAACTTTTTGATTTGGAGGAAGATAGTAAGTCGCATCCTCATATATCTCAACCTCTCTAACTGAGAATGGATTCAAATCTCCTTTGACACAATACTCGATTCCACCTCTTTGAAATTTGATGCACTGATGTAAAGAGTATGGAACTGTGTTTTTTCCATGTATCCAAGGCTCATAGCAAAGTAAAAGACGTTCAATCAAATATGTAGAACTTGGCTCTCTTCCCATCATCTCTAATGACAACACTACAAAGCTAAAGCCCTCTCGCCTTGTTCATTGAATCCTCTCAACATCATCTGATCTCCTCAAAGTTCGGAGATGTCAATCTAAGTACACAAGGGTCTTTAGACTCATTATGTTCATTGATGCACCTGGATGAACTAACACCCTGGTGAGTCTAATTCTGCCCATGTCCATTGTGAGGTGAGGAGATACATTTATTGTCCCAAAAAGGTCTTCATCGCTGAATGTAACTGTGGGCTTCTCTTGAAAATATGCCTCCTCCAATGGCCAAGAGCTAAGCATATTTCTGGATCAAGAAGGGCTTTGATCAATGACTCCCTCATCTCTTTAGATAAGATAAGGGCATCATATATGATTAGTTTAGCTGGCAACTTTCTTATGTGACTGAGGACATTGTAGTCAACTTTGGGCTGGTCCTCCACAAGCATATCCATAGATGGAGCATTCTATGGAGGGGATTCTTGATGACTTGAGCCAATGACTTGTTTACCCTTATCTTGAGGTGCTACCCTAGGAGATAGAACTTTGCCACTACGGAGGTTAACTTTAGTGATTTTGTGAGATGGTTTATTGGAAAGTTCTACCTACTCATCAGGTTCACCTACAACTTCTCCTATGGGATCAACAGAGTCAGATGACTCCAAATCAATCTCAATGGGCGAACTTGAATGATTTAGGATTGGAAAATATATTTCTAAATCAGAAGAGGAATGATCGAAACTAGAGTTATTATAATTATTTTGTATACTTAGAGAGTTTTCGAGAGGAATAAAATCTAGAGTATCAGAAGTGGATAAGATGTAAGTGAAAGCTTTCTTCATTGATTTCTTCTTAAATGGAGATACATGATAGAAATCTCATAAAGTAAGTGGGGTAAGGGGCTTAGTGCCCTTGTTCATTGATACAATGCTTCTGCTGGTAGAAGAGGAGCTAGTGGAGGAAGAAGTAGTAAATTATGGAGGATTTGGACGATGGTTGTAATCTATTCTGCAAGTAACGTGATGTGGGGCTATCACCTCTTTCAAGTTATCTTTAGCAACATGCAAACCTTCCTTGAATTTGGAGGTTTGAGCTACCCCAGTCATCTGCAAAGGTAATTTTCTGATCTTAGAGTTGATTTTCTTAGAGGTTCGAGATACGGCGATATCCTAACTTTCCTCTATCTTGAGAAGATTACTTATATCCCCAAGGGTTACCCTAACAGAACTAGAGGGTTGTTCTAATATATATTCCTTAGGAATGACAATGGAACCAGACTTGTAGCTATGCTCAAGCTAGTCCTTAAAGGTAATGCAATCTATTAAGACATGTCCTAGCATGCGGTGGTAGGGGCAATAGTTTGGATCATGACTCTTGCTCACTTCCTCTGGCTTCCTAGGCTCAAGAATCAAATCGTGATTCTTTAAGAGATTCTTAAAGATCTTCACTACCTCCCTTGAATGAATATGATTTATTCAATTCGACAGTAGGTAAATGATAGTTTGGGTAACATACCACCCGGTGATACTGATAGCTATCAGGAGGCGGTGGTGAAGGCCACTGTGCCAATTGAGGTGGCCGATATGACGACCGAGGTGGTGGCAAAGGAGGTGGCAGAGGAGACTGCTGAGGTCGAGGCCTATTTGACTGGATCCTAGTTGGTTGCTTCCCATTATTAACTCTTGAATGCTGGCTTCTTTCAAATGCCTTAGTATGGGCTTGATGATCTTGGAAAGGTAAGTTTGACCTCCTTGTAGACTAGCCGCCTTGTTGATTAATTTCTTAAATGTCTTAATGGTAAACCCTTTAAGCATGAAGGCAACCGGGCTATGAATATTCTTGAGTTGAATTTCAATTGCATGCTATTCAGATAACTGTGGTTTGCATTTTATATTTAAATTATGCCATCTAAGAATATAATCAACAAGGGACTCATTGGGGTGTTGTTGTGCTACAACGAGATCGCCCACAGTTAGCCTTTGTTGAGCTCTAGCAAATCTCTTAATAAAGAGCTGCTCCAACTCAATAAATGTCTTCACTGAACCATTGGGTAGTTTAGCATATCAATCAAATGCAATGTCAAAGCCTTGTAAGAGAATAAGAGTGCACGCTTACTCAAGATTGCAACATCCGCCTCAAATGTGCTATATGTGTGCCTTCCACTACCATCAAAGTTTTTAAAGGAAGGAGGAACAAAATCCTTGGGATATTGGACAACATCAAATTACTTCGAGTAGAGTCTACACTTTGGAACGGATGAGCCACCTCGGGCTTGTGCCCACGCATCCTTCACTAATTGTTCCACCATGCTTTTGATGTCTTTGTCTTGCATGGAGGTGCTGTCCACCACCTCCTTATGCAAGCTACCACTATCCTGGTCTACCAGAGAAGTGCTATTGGGCTGATCTAGAACATGTGCTAACTCAAGATGATCGACCTTTATTGGTATATGATGTGAAAGTCCATTAAGTGCATGGAGGATCTAACAAGTCTTCCATCCTCTTCTCCATTCTTGATCGATCATCCTTTTGTTTGAGTATGGAGGTGAAAATGAACGATTGTCTTCTACCAAAACACCTTTCTGACTATGCTAATCTCTCTGAAGGGAGCTCCTAGTATCGACCATATGAATCTCAGTCAACTCCTCAAGAAGGTCATCCTCGTCGGGATAAAATGCTACCCGCTCATCCTCAAAATCTGTGCAGTCAATACCTAAGATTTCCCTCTTCTCGGCTAAGTAATCGGCCACAATCTCATCCAAAGAACCATCAAAATGTGACGGCACAAATACTTGGGGTTGACTGGTGGAGGGACTGTGGTCACTAAACGAAATGCATCTAACACTGCCTGTCACTAGAGTGCTAGCCCTGGGAAAGTCATGCTCACTAGAAGAGATGTGCTCATGACTGCTCGTCGGTGGAGAGGTGTCCTTAGGGAGATCTACTACCATGGTAACTGTAACACTGTCACCTTCACCCTCTGCAGCTACCACTGCTACTAGCTCTGATCGTGGTGGTGGTGGTGGCACAACCATGATGCGGTGGGTTCACCACTCCTTCACCAAGATTGAAGTAGGAGGTCGAGTAGGGGAACTTATCCTCACCTCAATCGATGGAGTAGTTGGAGTGTTATCCTTTAGCCATAGCCAAATCACCAAATTGGCTCTCCCGGATGGGGCTTCAAGATCTGGGAGTGGTGGAGGCCAGTCCATGCAGGGTGGACTTGAGTGGGAAGGTGTTGACCTCATTTTAGGATGAGCTCAACCCTCCATCTTACAGGGACTTCTCTAGACTTTAGAGTTCCTCAATCTTAAAAACATCTAGTGATTGGACACTCAACCTAGCCCTAGAGACTTAAAGAGTTAGCCATAGGAATAGGTCATGCCTTAGGGGTGTTAGGAAAATTTCCCTACCCTATAGCTTGAACCACATTCCTCACTTCCTTCCTTCAAGTCAAACTTCAAATCTAATTGACATCAAACTTAAATCAATTCTAGCCTAATTGATTTTCTCCAAACTCAAATCAATTCTACATGATTGAAACCCATGATTGAAATTCCAAGTTTGAAATATTTCTTAAGTTCTTTGATTTCCTCTTAAGGACTTAGCCCAAATCTAATCCAAATCACTTTAAACTCATCAAAACTTTCTCACAACTCATTTATATTCTCATTTATATTCACATAGATAAATGAAATATAAATTCAAATTAATCAAATTAAATCTAACAATCAAATCCAAATTCTAAAATATTTCCTAAGTCACTTTGATTCCCCTCTTACGGACTTAGCCAAATCACTTCTAATTCATGATATTTTCTCATGACCCATTTAATTCTCATTTATATTAACATATATAAATGAAATATAAATTCAAACAACTAAAACCAACTCCAAAGATCAAACCCAAATTCAACCTAAATCAAACCTAAGCCTTTCAAGTCAAAATCTTGAACTTAGCCAAATCAAGCCAAACTCTTGATTTTTCTTCATGATTCAATCAATCCTTCAATCATGAATTCAAATCTAAATACAAACTTCTATCACTTAACAAAAACTCAATTCAAAAATCAAGCCCAAATCAAACTCATGTTCACCCCCTTGAACTTGAAATTATCAAATGAATCAACACTCATTTGACTTCAAATCACTTGCAAATGGGTTTATATTTCAATCATAAGTCCATATGTGAGTTCAATTAAACTCAAATCAAGCTTTTACCAAGCCATTTGACCTGCTTAAGCTAACTTGACCCAAAGTGACCTAAAGTACCCTTATGAGCCAAATTACAATCCTAACTAAATTGGATTGAACAAAGCCCATCTATGCCTCTAATCATTATCAACAATCATCATGAGGATTAATCAATCAATTTGGGTCAAACCAAGTCAAAGCTAAGGGTTGACCAAGTCAACACTTAGCTAAACTGAAACCTAACATAGCCAAAATCTATCATAGGCCAAATTGTTTGAAACCATTGATCAAAACTCATTCATGTCCAATGTTTGAATTTGACCAAGTCAACATTTGAACCTAACCTAGTCCAATTGGCCACTTGACCCAAGTTGACCCAATTTGACTTAAAAGTCAAAATTTGTCAAAACTTGATCAAAGCCAAATTAATTGAAACCAATGGGTCAAGTTCATTCCAAAATGATTGTTGAACTTGACTAATGCCTCCATTGAGCAACTAGACCTAACCTAACCCAATTGGCTATGAACCCAACTTGTCCTAAAGGGTCAAATTGAGTCAAACTCAAACTTAACCAAAATTGATTAGAAATAAAGATATCAATCCCTTTCATATGACCAACCAAACCTAAACCTAACCATGACCTAGCTCAAATAGGTCAAATCGGTCAACTTGACCCATTTGACCTAAATGAACTAAATTGAACCAAATTCAAACCTAAACCAAATTGAATCAAACCAAAGCCACCAAAACATTTCAAATGGTCATATGAACTTGACCCAACCCTTGGTTTGACCCAATTTGACCATTTGGTCAACTTGACCCAAGTTGACCCATTTTGACCTAAACGGGTCAACATGAGCCAAATCACATCGAACCAACTCCAAATTCAATGAAACTTGGCCAAACTTATTTTATCATCATACCAAACACACCCAAATTGAAATCAAGGTCATATGACCATTTTACCCCTAGGCCAAAGGGTAAATTTTGGCCAAATTCACTTGGAATTTGGTCAAATCCTCTTCATAACCACTTGGCATTCTCTTAGTGGATCAAGTAAACACTTGGGAGTGTGGTGCACCCAACTCAATGGGTTTGGATTAGCCCAACCTGGCCCAATGGCCAAACCGACCACATGCCTTGAAATGGAGCACATGGAATCCTCCTTCCACTCAATTCAAGCACATGGGAAGTTCACCATTCCACTCCCTGGAAAAAATTGAATTCAAGGACATCTTTAACAGCTCAAACAACCCACTCCTTGTGGTCAATTGGATCAAAATGGCAAAGCCTTGTTCGGTCGTCTGATTTCCAAAAGGGGAGATATACTCCCCCTAATTTGAATTCAATCATTGATTCCTCAATTCGATTGAACCTAGGAAAGTCAAAAAGCCATTCCTTAGTCCTCTCAAGCAAGAGTCAATTTCCCATTTCTCGGTTTCTCAAGCCGAAAATAGAGGAAGTAAACTCAAATCCAAACTCATTCTACACTCAAAACCAGTGCAATTCCTCTTGCAAGCTTCATCTCCAAGCTTCATTAGGGAGCTTAATTAAGCTTGCCAAAAGCTTCATACAAGCTCTTGAAGTAAGGGAGGAGTGCCCTAGATCAAAGCTGAGCTCAAGTGCAAGTGGAGTTGGTCCATAGGAGATCTACCCCCATTTCAAAGCTCTAAACTTCAGCAAAGCTTCGTCTTAACTAGACAAAGCTTCTCTAACTGAATCGAACACCGGGTGAGGTAAACCATTTTTCTGAGCTTAATCTAGCCATAGTGTGGAGCTTTGTGAAAGAAAGTTTAATCCCATGAGATTTTACCCGTTAGATGTCATCTAAGTTGCATGTTGATGGTGTGGGTTGAGTTTGGATCCAATCCGAGCTCAATCGAGCTTAGATCATGTCCTTGAAGATGGATGAATCTCTTCTCTCATAGAGAATCATAGGGATGGATCTATGGCCGTCCATCCGTGCATTTTGGATGGATGACAGAGATTTAATCCGCACAGATCCAAGTTTCCTCTTTTTAGATTTGCGACTTTAATCTTAGCCTTGATCGGACGGCTGACGAGAAAGCGTGTAGTGCCACTGCTGACGCGATGCTATAATGTGACAAGTTAAAAATCCAATCCTGTCATGCCACGTGTAAAGTGCATGCTGCATTAGCGGCCCACGTGGCACCGATGGAATTAAACATTTAATTAGGATTACTTAATTACTGATTAATCAAGGAAACTTCAAATATTCATATCAAAGCCTAGAAAAATCAAAAAAATTTGAAATAAATTGCATTGGAAAGATAATTATAAATAGAATATTCTAAAATTAATTTTAATTGATTTTGAATAGTTCTTTTCTTTGAATTTGGGTTTTATTAGGAATGTTAATTTGTTAATTACCCTCTTATTACACCACTGATTAATTCCAAACTTCTTGAGCATGATTAGTGGGATGACTTCTACCTCCTCTAATTTTCTTGGGATTTATTGGTGGTTTAATTAGAGAAATTGCTTGACTAATTCCTAATTACCTCTTTATGTAATTACGCTTAATTAAGAGTATAATTAGTAGTTTAACCCTCTGATTGAGTCAATTAATTTTTAATTAAGTGAATGTGAGGTTTAGGGAATAATTTTTGGATACTTTCCTTAAGATATTCCATAAACCCCTTTTTTCTTCCTTAATCCATCCTTAATTAAGGGTTAATTCACTAATTACCCTTTTAATTAATTTCAGAAAAGTCTAAAACTTTCTAGAACTCAATTAATCTACTTTGGGTAGATTCTTAGGTGTTCAAGAGCCTAAGTACAATTAAGAAAATAAAAATTCAACTCATATGTGTGAGAGGAGTTTTGAAAATACTTAACCCCTTAGTTTAATTAATCATTAATCATGAGCCAAATTGCATTATGCCCCTTTCTTCCTAGGTGCATTACAAATTTAAATTTCTTGTGAGATTTTATGTCATTTCATTGGCTCATAATTATTTGATTAGTGATACTAAGGTGGCATAGGTAAGGGATAATTAACATGCTTAATTCATATCTTAACCTAACCAAAGTATAAAATTGATATAATCATCTAAAAATTTAAATTAAACAACAAACTCATGTGAGAATGGGTTAGGAACAACAAACTTACCTCACATTTCTCAAATTAAATCAAACCTAAAACAAAATCAAACCTTTCTTAAGAAATAATTTAATTTTCTTTAAGTTTTCTTATTTCATAATATTGTCTTTAGGAATTAATTAGGGTGGATGAATTTACATTATTTTCATCACTTGATTTCCTTCCTAGCATGCTAAATGTGTATGTCATATGAAATTCATGCATTCATGCTTTTCAAAAATCAAATTCAAAAATGAAATGTTTCTTTATATCAGATTGCATGTTTTGGCTAAAATAAAAAAATAGGAATGGCTATTATCACAATTAAATCCAAATTATTTTCAAAAATATATGAATCAATTACCAAAACTGAAAGTGTGCTACCTATAGTTTATTCATAAAGGTTGCATGTGAATATAAGAATGTGTTTTATGTTTGTTTCCTTTCTTTCCTCTTAACATGGATTTGAATAAGACTTGCAAAGTGTATAGTTCTTTTAAAAGAACAAAACACTTGCTTAAATCTAGTCTTATCCCCTTCCATGTTATAACTTAAGAAAGATCCATACTTTTACACATATAAATTTCATAAACAAATCCAAAAGTATAAATACAAACTTTTGCATCCTTTCTTTTCCATTCATTTCTTTTATACATATGCTTGTATTTAAGGAAAGTGGTATATTAGTCTGGACAACCCCGGGATTGCAAGGCTTTAAGTAGCCCTAAGTAGGTCTTATATCTTACACCCCTGGTGCTAATAATGATGTCGTACTCACTTATGTCTTTCATACATTCATGCGTACATGTGAAAATTGGATAAGAAACCCCTTTTCTACTTAATAAAAAATCATGCATCATAAGCCTTCAAATTTTCTTAAGTAACTCACTTAGAATTCATCATAAAGGGTGCTAAACATTTCCATTTGGTGTGTATAGATATTCTTAAGATTTATTCATATGCATGTTATACATGTTGGGAAAGAAATCAAGTGATGTGTGTTTTGTGAATTTAATTCACTTTACTTAATCTTAAAATACCTTTCTTTTGAGTAGGTTTATTTAAAGTTTATCTAAACTTAGGATTAATTAAAACATATTATAAGACACTCACTAAACAAAACTAAAGCATGAATATACTTTAAAAATTACTTAAGGTAAGGAAGGAAAGAGAAGTTTATTTCTTCTCTTTCCCTCTCTTTACAACCTAGTAATTAATTGTAGGATTCACTTGAACCAAATCAAAATACAAAATAAAATTAACCCAAGACATCTAAACAACATAAATGAACCACCTCTAAGTTGAAACACTCTTCACACATAGAAAACTCTAACTTAAAGCCATAGCTAAGCATACCACAGAAATCTTGAAAGCACACACATTAGACTAAGTCACCACTTCTAGCTTTAGGTTAGGGCAGTGCATAGTTTGATGCTTGCTTTTATTTTATGATGTAATATTTTAGACTGGATGTTAGGGTGTATATGTGTAGACTGAATGGTAGGGTGATCTTAGTCTAACTATTGTCTTCTACAGAGGATTGTTAAATAAAAATATAAATATTTTTTGTTGTGCAGGTGCTTATACCCCTAAGCATAATCCAATAGGTCGGGTGTACTTAGTCACCCATGTGTGGGGTGTTAAGTCTAATATACATGCTTGGGATTGTATGGTTTGTTTTAGCTAATCTCTATTTTACAGGTGTGTGTTAGATTTCCATTTTTCCCTTTTCATGTAAATTTTATAATTAGGATTTTGGAATGATTGTTATGGAGATTAGGATGAGCATTGGTTATAAGTCCATGCTTTATGTACCATGTGAAGCCTTTGGAGCATCCATATTCCAATCATCCAAAAGAAGGAACTAAAGAAGAAAGAAGAAAAGAAGAAGAAGGAAGAAAAGAAGAATGAAGAAATGAAGCTTGAAGACCCCTACAATAATGAATTCCCTTACTTGATTATAATTAATTCATTTGTAATATGGGTTGTATAAGAGTAGAGCTTGGCTAACTAATTTGTTTTTGGGTTTGTGTGGTGGTGCCTGACCACAAATGACCTCTTATTCTTTTGTGTTAGCTTTATAAATTGATTGATGATTTATTTAGCATGTGCATTAAGATGGCATCCTTTTCCTAGTTTCTTCCTTGCTTGATGTATAGCCTGGATGATGATTAGACTCTTAGGGAAAAATAAATCTTCTACCAAATTTAATAATTCAAAATTAAAATAAAGAACTCATAACCTCACCTAAAGCTTAGGCTAAAAATCAAGATAAAAGAATTAGTAACCCCTTAGCTGGATGAGTATTTCTTTTATAACATCATTCATAAAAGCATCTAGTTTCACTCTTGATTGGAGGGCTTCCACCTTTGCTAGAGAAACTTGGCTTGACCTGTGAGAGCCATGGTGGAAATACACCTACTCCCTTCTCACTAATTTTGGCCAATAATCTTACTTCTCATGCATTAGGCATGTGAATCCTATAAGTCTGAATCAAAATGATTGTCCAAAAATAAAAATAAAATGTAATATGAATTGCATTAGATCTAGGTCATTACTCATGCTCGTACATTATCTAGTATCTTAAGGAGTGAGTTTAAGGACTTAATCTCTTTCTTAATAAATAACAGTCTAGCTATCTTACATAAAGCATAAGACTTGCCTACATGAATTTAAAATTATAGGAGGAGTTAATTGGCGGCCACCCCTAGGCAATTGTAAGTCCAAGCAGTCGGGTGATTTGTCTTCTCTTGTGGAGGCAAACCAAATACCCATTTTTCCTTTAGATTTAGGTTGTGCTTTTGGCCCTCACCAAAGCTCCCTAGATTTAGGTTCTGAGATTGCTTCTCCCCTTTGTGGGCTATAAGTGTAAATCCTCACCTCCTAGGCATTTCTATAATCTTGTGTTGTGGAATCATAAGTCCTAAATTTCTAATGAAAAATTCAACTCAAATAAATTAAATCAATTTTAAAAATGTAAAGCCCAACCATAGGATAATTTGAGATGCTCACTAGGCTTCCTAGCATCGTGAGCATCTCCTATTTATCTTCATTTGGCTTTGATAATAACTCTCTCTCTTTGATCAATCCCATTTGATATTCCAAAATAAATTAATTGATTGATAGTCCTACCTATTAAAATCTTTGGAGACAATGATCATTTATCTTAATCGAGAGTATTTCTAAGGAATCTCCTTCCATAGGATGTAATTAACTATGCGGGCTTGCCCCTGTAGGGAACTTAAAGAACATGATTTAAAATAAACCCTGCTTTACTTTTCCATATAAAGTAGGGGAAGAATATTTGGCACACATGCAGACCCATTATCATTAGGAATCCTTATTCGAGTGATTAGGACCATTGTAGGGTCGTGACTTCTATCTCTCAAGATAGTACACCTCTCCTCAATGCCGTACTCGATCACCTTAATAAGAACATATGCGGATCTACCTGGTGTTGAAATGCATAAAAAAGAGAAAGTATATTTCTATCTTTATTTTATCTCACATATAGTGAAGATGGAAGTATACCTTTTTTCTTTTTAAGAGAAATTAAAATTAAATTTTCACCACAGATTTTTTTGGTGACTCCACTAGGGAAGGTTCCTCTTTCCATCTTTGGTAAATGATCATTGTCTCTAAGTATCGATAGTGGGTTTGTACTTTTGTATGAACCCAAGATTATCTTTCTTTCTGTTGGCACTTAGCTTATTTCATCCTTAAGTTAAGCTAGCCAACATCTTTAGGTTTTAGGACCTCACCCCGTGTTGGTCTTAAATCCCCCGTTGGGTTCTCCAATGGATAAAAATAAAAATTTAATAAAAGAAAATATTTAAAGATTTCCTCCTTATCATTTTTATGATATGGAAAAGTTCATTCTAAAAATAATAAAGACAAAATAAATCTTTCATAAAAAAATCTTGCTTTTAAAAAAAAGCACTATTTCAAAAATGCACATAATAAAATATTTTCTGCAAAAATTTTCCTAAGTCACCCTCATCTAACAATCTTCATGATTGCTATATGTAGGATCATCTTTACAAAAATAAAAATTCCAACAATTACCTTTACCAAAAGCACAAATGAGCTCCTTCATTCAATTCATTTGGGGTGAAGATTTCATTTTCAAAAAATAAGATTCCAACAAACACATTTCCTAAAAAGCACAAATGAGTTTCTCTACCCAATACTTTTTTGGTGAAGACCTCATTTTCAAAAATAGAATTTCAACAATCAGATTTTTCAAAAGCATAAAATTTGAAGATAAGTTTATCAATTTAATACATTCAAATGTGTTGAATGGATGTGACATCTTAAAAAAAATTTACAACTTTGAAATTCCATTCAACACATTCCACATGTGTTAAGTTGGAATTTCACTTTTTCGAACAAAATCAAAATAAATTTTAATGTTGTTAAGGATTCATTTCACATCTTAAAAATATCAATATGCCTTAGCATACTTAAATTTGTTAAGGATTAAAACTTTGAAATTTTCCATTCAATATGTCTATACTTATTGAATGAAAGTTTCATTTTTAAACAAAATCAAATCTTTCAAAAGCACATATGAACTTCTCTATTCAATATACCCAGATTTATTGAATGGAAGTTTCATTTTTAAACAAAAACAAATTTTCCAAAAGCACATATGAACATCTCCATTCAATATACCCAAATTTATTGAATGAAGATTTCATTTCCAAATAAAATGAGATTACTTTGAAATCCCACTTAACATATTCCATATATGATTAAGTTGAGATTTCCTCTTCAATAATTGATTTCCATCTCACATATATAAATTTGTTAAATGGAAATCTCTCTTTTCAAAAGTAAATGAAAACAATTTTTTTGCAAAACACATTTGGAACTTCATTCTAGCATAACCCATTTGCTAAAATGAAGTCTTCAATTTCCAAAACAAAATTTTGAAACATATTTGAAACTTCATTCTAGCATACCCAATTTGCTAAAGTGAAGTCTCCCTTTTTCAAAATCTAAAGAACAAAAATTTGAAACACCTTTGTAATTTCATTTAGCATACTCAAATTTGCTAAGTGAAATTTTCATTTCACAAAATTTCCAAAAACACTTTTGGAACTTCACTCTTTAGCATACCAAATTTTCTAAAGTAAAGTCTCCATTTTCAAAATAAGACCAAAATACAAAACAAAATTTGAACACATCTTTTGAAATTTCATTTGCATACTCAAATTTACTAAGTAAAATTTCCATTTCACAAAAATTAAGTGGAACATCATTTTTAGCATACCATATTTTAAAGTAAAGTCTCCACTTTCAATCAAAAAATAAATCAAAACTAAAAAGAAACACAATAGGATTCCCTTGGCATACTTAAATTTGTTAAGGATCCTACTTATCAAAAACAAATCAAAACAAAAAAGAAACACATTAGGATTCCCTTAGCATACTTAAATTTGCTAAGGATCCTACTTTTCAAAAACAAATCAAAATAAAAAAGAAATACATTAAGATTTTCTTAGCATACCCAAATTTTTTAAGGATCCTATTTTTTCAAAAATCAAAATATCCAAAATAAATGAAACACTCTAGGATTTTCTTAGCATACTCAAATTTGCTAAGAATCTAATTTTCAAAAATTTTCCAAAAAAAAAAACAAAACTCATTTGGGTTCTTCATTTAGCATACCCAAATTTTCTAAGTGGGAATTCCAATTTTCAAAATCACCAATAATTCACAAGGTAAAGTAACCAATATTAAAAGAAATAATTATTGTCAAACACCTCACTTAGCATACCCAAATTAACTAAGTGAGTGAATTCCAAAATATCAAATCAAAAATAAAACCAATTGACCCATACTTTAACATACTCAAATTTGTTAATGGAAAGGGTCCTCAAATCAAAATCTAATTTCAAAACATGAACCAGTGGAAGCATCTTTCTAAAAATATTTGAACCCATTTTCAACATACCCAAATTTTTTGAAAGTGGATTCCATATTCAAATTCCTCTTTTCAATCAAACCTCTAAATCTATCCTAAATCCATTTGAACCCCACTTAACACTTCCAAGATGTTGGATGTGGGTTCAAATTTTAAATTCTAATTCAGAAGTCAACAAAATAGAAATCTGATTCAAGTTTTTTTTCTAACATTGCAGATTCTCAGATCTTGCAACTACGTCAATTTTCAATTTTGACTATAATGGCACTTCATAGAAGTATGTGTTTACTTTCCCTGGTATGGACTTGGCCTTGGATCGCCAATCTCCTAAGCATTACACCATCTCATCCATTTTGAGGTTTGAGGCGAGGATTACCTACAGGGCACCCTCACAATCTAGTAGAGCAGTGGTCGGGTAGAAGCCGGTCATTCAAATTGATTTACCATCATACTCTGATATCCCCTCACTGAAGAGAAAAGCAGTGGTAGTTTCTACAGCAGTGCCAGTGACAGTAGCAACATCAGCACTAGTCTCAATGCATCCTGTGGTTTCCCGTGCTACCCCGATAAGGGCTAGCACCCACTCATTAGCACCCTCAAAGGGTAAGGCTCTTCTGATCCCAGAGAATGTCTCCCCAGCTTTTGAGGTTGAGCTAGATCTTACTCCACTCACCCTACCAGGACTCAGAGGAGGAACAAAAATTGCATGATTAAGCGGTATCATACACGCATCACTAGGGAGATGGAGGCCGCTACACGGTCAATTGTAGATGAGGTGCCTATTTTGACTTCCCTGCTGGTTATAGTGAACCCATGTCATCCTCTCTTTGGGTCTGATAGAGAGGATGCTAGGAGGATCCATACTTCACCTTGACCATTGGTTCAGTAGCCCCCCCCAGTTAGCCAGAGTAGGAGGTCGTCTGCCGACCTCCGTTCAGTTCAACGCCAGGTTGGCGGAGCTTACAAACATTCTGATTCTGGGACTCAATTTGACTTGAGATCTATCATCCCCTATAGCATGGGGAAACATCTACGGCAAGAGAGGGCTAGGGAGGCCCATACTACAGTTCAGATCACTAACTGGGAGAAGCGGAGGTTTGATCGCCAGTCAGCAGCTTCTGCACTCATTGATTTTCCAGCTCGATGCGCTACCTGTGCCGACCATACAGATAACATTCTGTTTACTGGGATGACCCATCACAAGAGGAGGGTCTCTATTCTGAAAGAGCGGTGGTGTCTCCACCACACTGCTCTACCCCCCGACCACCATCACCCGTTCATGTTGTAGCATCTACAGTTCTGCCTAAGGCCATGAAGGCCACATCCAGGTAGAAGCCGACCCCGTTGGTGATCCGACTATGGTCGATGGATCCTATTCCATCTACACTGCCTACTATGGCGAGGCTGAGCTCTCCTGCTCGACCTTTTACCCCAGTTGTGGTGTAGAAGGAATGGTGACCCCGAAGCATAGTGGTCATCCCTTCACCAACACCACAGTTCTCAGAGGAGATGAGATGTTTATTGCAGGGCATGATGAGCCGCTTGACCCATGATCATAAGGCCTCCTAGAGTGTCACCCCTTCGTGAGTCGGATGCAGAAGTGCATTTCTTCTAGCAAGTACAATCCTCATAGGATTGATTCTCCAGTAACAGGGGAGGTCCGGTGCCTCTCAGTACATGACAGTGATCACAACGTCAGCCAAAATTATTTGTGCCAATCTAGATTGATCATTCTCTAGAGGACATAGTAACACATTATCTTTTGGAAAAGAAAAAAATTTTGAGGTATGATTGGTCTAATGAGGAGAAGGTTAGCTTTGATCCCAACAAAGATAATTTATTAGGAGACTCAGCAGGGGTGTGTATAGTAGATACAAGAGGATCCCTCCTCAAAGAACAGTAGGCTATGGAAGGTGATGAGGCCGAGCAGGAAGACAGCCCATTCGCACCAACACCTCCTAGCACAAATAAAATAGAAGGATGAAAAGATAGATAGGATGGCGAGGAATCTTGAATACTTGTTAGTCAAGATTGAAATAAGCACAATTCATCCTACCAATGATCACCAGAGTTAGTGCATGTCTTGGACCCAGCCAAGACCTTACCTCCCGTCGAGCAAGGTAGCACTAGCATGTATAGGAAGGTAGTGAAAAGTACCTCCATACAAGAAAAATATATAAATTCCATGATTGAGCAGCAAGTGAAGGAAGCATTGGCTCAAGCCTGGGGAGGATCATCAGTTCCAAAGGGTAGATCTTACCTAGAGGAATTTGATGGAATCCAATATCCCAAGGGTTTCGAGCCACCTTCCTTCAAAACTTTTGATGGCAGTGGAAACCCGAGGCAACACATTGCCCATTTCAGAGCCAGTTGCTACAATGTTGGTGGCAGTGATGCTTTACTTTTCTACCTCTTCATCAGTAGCCTAGCAGGGATATCTTTTGAGTGGTATGCTGAACTTTCCAATAGTTCAGTAAAAACATTTGCTAAGTTGGAGCAACTCTTCATCAAGAGGCTTTCTTACTGTGGGGGATCACGGTGTAGCACAACAACACCCAGGTGAGTCCCTTGTTAACTATATTCTCATATGGTGTAACCTAAGTATGAAATGCAAGCTGCGACTATCTGAATAGCATGTCATTGAGATTCTTTTAAAGAATATCCATGGCCCGGTCGCCTTCATGCTTAAGGGCTTCATTATCAAAACTTTTGAGAAGCTAATCAACAAGGCAGCTAGTCTATAAGGAGAGGCCAAATAGTTATCTTTTCAAAATTAGTTTCCTAAGCCAAAGATGCATAAGGTCTATAAGAAGAAGACGAGAATAGTGACAGCGGTAGATAAAGGGAAGCAATCAGCTAGAGATCAGTCTGAAAGACCACGACCTTAACAACCTTTGCTTCCACCTCCTCTACCACCACTGAGGTAGACCTACCATCCACCACAATAGCATCCATGGCTAGCACTGCCGACTCCTCAGCCACATCAACAGCAGCGGTACACATATCCGCTGCCATGTAGCTATGGTCCACCTACTCTTTTAGATAAGCTTAACAAGCCTTATTCATTTAAGAGGGAGCTAATATGCAAGATCTTTAATAACCTCTTAAATAAGCCTAATTTTTAGCTACCTAAACCTAGGAGACCAAAGGAAGTAAGCAAAAGTCATGATCATAAATTTTGCCCCTACCACCATATGCTAGGCACTATTTTGGAAGATTGCTTCACCTTCAAGGACTGTCTTGATCATAGCTTCAAGGCCAGTGCTATAGTCATCTTGAAGGAATACTATGGGTGAAAATTTTCTATAGAGTCTCCATTCAAATCTGTTGGTAGAAAGAGAGGCAAGACTATAAAAATTCATCTTTTTGGGATGCCACGTAGATTCACATATGTGCTTATTGAGGTGATCAGGTACGACATTGATGAGAGGTGTACTATCTCGAAAGATAGAAGTCTCCACCATACAATGGACCTAATCACCAAAATAAGGACTCCTAAGGACGTTGGGTCTTGATAAAGATTCTTCCCATTTTACATGGAAAAGTAAAGGTGGTTTATTTTAAACTGAGTTCGTTAAGTTTCCTACAGGGGCAAGCCCCCCTAGTTAATTACATCCTAAGGAATGGGGATTCTTTAGGAAAACTCTCGATTAAGGTAAATGATCATTGTCTTTAAAGATTTCAATAGGAAAGGACTATCAATCGATTAGTTCATTTTTTGAAGATCAAATGGGACTGATCAAAGAGAGATTTATTATCGAAGATAAATAGAGATAAGTAGGAGATGCTCATGATGCTAAGAGACCTAGCGAGCATCTCAAACTATCCTATGATTGGGCTTTATATTTTTGAAATTGATTTAGTTTATTTGAGTTGAATTTTTTATTAGAATACTAGGGCTTATAATTCCATAACATAAGATTATGGAAATGCCTAAGAGGTAAGGATTTATGCTTAGGGCCCGCAAAAGGGAGAAGCAACCTCAGAACCTAAATCTAGGGAGCTTTGGCGAGGGCCAAAAGCACAACCTAAATCTAAGGTGAAAAGGGGTATTTGGTTTACCTCCATAAGAGAGGACAAATCACCCGACTGCTTGGATTTACAACCGCTTGGGAGTGGCCGCCAACTAACTCCTCCTACAATTTTAAACATATGTAGGCAAGTTATATGCTTAATGTAAGATAGCTAGGCTCTTATTATTTAGAAAGAGACTAAGTCCTTAAACTCACTCCCTAAAGAGACTAGATCATGTAAAAGGCATGCTTCAAATGACCTAAATCTAATGCAATTCAAATTTCATTTTATTTTTATTTTTGGACAATTATTTGGACTTAGGCTAATAGGATTCATATGTTTAATGCATGAGAAATAAAGTTATTGGCCAAAATCAGCGAGAAGGGAGGAGGTGTGTTTTCACCATGGCTCTCACAGGCAAGCCAAGTTTCTCTGGCAAAGGTGGAAGCCCTCCAATCAAGAGTGAAAGAAGATTCATTTATGCATGATGTTATAAAATAAATACTCATCCAGCTAAGGGGTTGCTAATTCTTTTATCTTAATTTTAAACCTAAGCTTTAGGCAAGGTTATGAATTCTTTATTTTTAGTTTTGAGTTGTTAAGTTGGGTAAAAGATTTATTTTTTTCTAAGAGCCTAATCCACATCCAGGCCATACATAAAGCAAGGAAGAAAGTAGGAAAAGGTTACCACTTAATGCACAAGCTAAATAAATCATCAATCAATTTATAAAGCTAAGCGCAAAAGAATAAGAGGTCGAGTGTGGTCGGGCACCACCGCATAAACTCGAAAAGAATAAATTGGGTAGTCAAGCTAGACCCTTATACAACTCAGATTATAAATAAATTATATACAATTAAGCAAGGAACTCATTGTTATTGGGGTCTTCAAACTTCATTTCTTCATTCTTCGTTTCTTTTTCTTCATCTTTTCTTCTTTCTTTTCTGGTTCTTCCTTTTGGATGGTTGGAAGGTGGATGCTCCAAGGCTTCACATGGTGTATAAGATAAGATCTTATGACTAATGCTCATCCTAATTTTGATAACAATCACTCCAAAATCCTAATTATAAATATTACATGAAAAGGGAAAAGTAAATCTAGCTAACACCTGTAAAATAGAGATTAGCTAAAATAAATCATACAAATCCCAAGCATGCATATTGGACTTATCACCCCCACACATGGGTGACTAAGTCCACATGGCCTATTGGATTATGCTTAGAGGTATAAGCACCTGCAAGCAAAAGTATTTTGTATTTTTATTTATTATAGCGCCCCTTAAGCACAATCCCCTGCAGAAAATAATGGTTAGACTAAGATCGCCCTACCATTCATGCTATGAGCATACACCCTAACATCCAATATAAAACATATATTACAAAACAAAAGCAAGCCTCCAACCATGCATCACCCTAACCTAAAGCTAGAAGGGGTGACTTAACCTAATGTATATGCTTTAGAGGTTTGTGTGGTTTGCTTAGCTATGACTTTAAAATACGATTTTCTAAGTGTGAAGCATGTTCAACTTAGAGGAGGGTTTCATTTTAAGTTTAATTATTTTGGCTGATTTTATTTAATGTTTTGATTTGGTTCAAGTGAATTCTACAATTAATTACTAAGTTATGAAGAGAGAGAAAGAGATGAGGACTTCTCTTTCCTTCCCTAACGTAAGTAATTTCTAAAGTAGATTCATATTTTTAGTTTTGTTTAGTGAATATTTTCATTAAGTGTTTTAATCAATCCTAAATTTAGATAAACTCTAAACAAACCTATCCAAAAGAAAGGCATATTAAGATTAAGTAAAATGAACTAAATTCACAAAACACACATCACTTCACTTCTTTCCCAACATGTATAACATGCATATGAATATCTTTTAAGCGTATCTATACACACCAAATAGGAATATTTAGCACACTTTATGATGCATGCTAAGCAAGTTACTCAATAAAATTTTAATGCTTATGATGCATGATTTTCATTAAGTATAAAAGGGTTTTTTTTAATCCAATTTTCACATGCACACATGAAAGTAAGAAAGGCATAAGTGAGTACATCGCCATTGTTAACCATAGGTGTAAGGTATAAAACCTACTTAGAGCTACTTAAATCCTCGCAACCTCGGGGTTATCTAAACTAATATACCACTTTTCTTAAATACAAACATGTGTATAAAAGAAATGAATGAAAAAGAAAGAATGCAAAAGTTGTATTAGTCAATTTTTTTGTTTATGAAATTTATATATGCAAGCATAGGCATCCTTCTTAAGTGATAGCATAGAGATGAATAGGATATGGGATTAGGCAAGTGTTAGGTTCTTTTCACATGAACCATATATCTTACCAAATCCTATTCAAAACTATACTAAAAGAGAAGAGAAGGAACACCTATACTAAACACATCCTTATATCTTACTCACATACAAGCTTATAATTAATATATAAGTATCACATTTTCAGTTTTAGACATTTGATTTATTTATTTTAAAAATAATTTAAATTTAATAGTGTTAATAGCCACTCATATTTTCACTTTAACCAACACATGCAAATTTGACATAAAGTAAACATTTTCATTTCAAATTTGGTTTTGAAAAATATGGATGCATAAAACCATATGACATACACATTTAACATGTTGGGGAAAGAATTAAAGTAATGAAAGCATGTAAACACATTCACTTCAATTAAATCCTAAAGACAATCCTAAGAAATAAGAAAGCTTAAAGTAAACCAAAGTTTGTTTAAGGTGATTTTCTGTTTGAGTTTGAGTTTGATTTAATTTTGAAAATGTGAGTTGAGTTTGTTGTTCCTAACCCATTCTCACATGTGTTTGACATTTTTATTTAATTCTTAGATAATTAGATTCATTTTAGTTATTTGGTTAGGTTGAGGTATGCATTAAACAAGTTAATTAATCCTTACCTACACCACCTTAGCATAGTTAACCAAGTAATTATAAGCCAATGAGATGGCATTAAAAACTCACAAGGAATTTAAACATGCATTGCATCTAGGAAGAAAAGGGCCTAATGCAATTTTGTTCATGATTAATGGTAAATTAAGCTAAGGGGTTTACCTTTAATAATTTCAAAACACCCCTTCACACATATGAATTGGGTTTTGATTTCCTTAATTGAACTTAGGCTCTTAGACCCTTAAGCATCTACCTAAAGTAGATTAATTAAGTTCTAGAAGTTTTTAGAATTTTTAAAAATTAATTAAGAGAGTAATTAATGAATTAACCCTTAATTAAGAGAGGATTAAGGAAAGGGTTTAGAGAATAGCTTAGGGGAAGTATTCCAAAATTATTCCCTAAGCCTCTTATTCACTGGATCTA
Organism: Cymbidium sinense; assembly: GCA_021442155.1. Classification (NCBI taxonomy): domain Eukaryota; kingdom Viridiplantae; phylum Streptophyta; class Magnoliopsida; order Asparagales; family Orchidaceae; genus Cymbidium; species Cymbidium sinense. The sequence goes on along the minus strand of CM038230.1, from coordinate 20,505,234 downwards.
ACCTTAGTCAACCTTAATAATGGATTAAGACACTAATCAAACCTTAATTATCTTTTATTAGATTTAGGGAGTAATTAGGAAACATATTTGTAATTCCCCTAATTAAGCATTAAATAAATCCCAAGAAAATTAGGGGAGGCAGAGGTCATCCCCTAAAACATACACAAGAAGTTTTGGATTAATCAGGGCTTAATTAAGAAGTAATTAGAAAAATGATATTTCTATTAAAATCAAATATCAAATAAAAGTGTAATTTAAAATCCATTGAAATCATTTTTCAAATATTCTAGGCTGAATTATCTTTCCATAGAAATTTATCTCATATTTTCCTGAATTTTATAGAGAGAAATATGAATTTTTGAAGGTTAGGAGATTAATTATAATTAATTAAATCCCTAATTAATCCCTTACACTGACACGCTGGCGGCAGCAGTGCTTTACATGCATCGCATCGTGAGCCCTTAAATGTTGCATCGAATGGGCGATGGGACACGCTTTGATCCCTGCCATTCGATTAAGGATCAAATGGCCAGGGATCACCCAACAATTTTAAAAGGGATAATTCATTTTCTAAATGTGGGAATAATCTTGGCCATCCATCCAAAATGTGCAAATAGACGGCCAGGATCACCCGAATCCTTCTCTTTGGATAAATAGAGGCCATCCATGATCTTAGGGAAGTCTGAGCTCGATTAAGGTCGGATTGGAATGAGATTGTTCCCGCACCATCTAAAGCTAATGAGAAGCCTATCCAACGGTGGATTTGTCATGACAAAAAAATTGCTTTCATAAAAGACCAACACCTCCTAAGCTAAGTGGTCAGAAAATTCCATACCTTGTCGGGGGCGATCACCGATGCTCGAGCTCGATGAGGTAGCTTCGTCTAGTGGAGACGAAGCCCTATTGAAATTTTTCAGGCCTTGGGGTTGAGTGGATCTCCCTGTGGACCAACACCACTTCACCTTGCTTTCAACTTTGATCCAATTGAGACTCTCCTTGCTTTGGGAACTCGAATGAGATCTTGAGTGCACTCGGTTTGATCCTCTGAGGGAGTGTGCAAGAGGAATAGGAATGGATTTGAGTATAGAGGAAGTTGAGGATTGAAGAGAGCTCCCCTATTTTTCAATGGAGAAAATTGAGAAATAGCTATTTCAAATCCCTCCTAGAAAGCTTAGGATGGCTCTCTAATCTTTCCTAACACTCTTTAGGCTTCAATCGAATGTGGGGATCGTGATTTCAAATTGAATTAGGGGGAGTATATCTCCCCCTATGGCAATCGAACGACCAACACATAGATTGTCATTTTGATCCAATTGACCATAATGGAAAACTTGTTTGAGTTGTTTTAAGTTGGCACATGGTCAGTTGAAGCTCTTGAGTGGATTGACAACCTCCCATGTGCTTCAAATTGAGTGGAAAGAGGATTTGGATTGAGCCAATTTGACCCATGGGGTTGGGTTTGTCCTTGGGACCATTTGGGCTGACCCAAACCCATTGGATTGGGTGCACCACTCTCCATTGGGTCCACTTGAGCTATTAGGAAGGCATCAAGTTGATATGAAGAGGGCATGACCAAATTACCCATGGATTAGTCCATAATTTGTTATATGGCCTAGGGGTAAAATGGTTATTTTGTTGATTTTTCAATTTGGATATGTTGAGTATGTGGAGAAACTAGGTTTGACCAAGTTTCATTGGATTTAGAATCCATTTGATGAGGTTTGGTTCATGTTGACCCATTTAGGTCATAATGGGTCAACTTGGGTGAAGTTGACCAATTGGTAAAATTGGGTCAAACTAAGGGTTGGGTCAACTTCATTTGACCATTTGAAATATTTTGGTGGCCTTATTTTGATTCAATTTGGTTTAGTTTTGAATTTGGCTCATATGACTTCATTTAGGTCAAATGGGTCAAGCTGACCAATTTGACCCATTTGACCTATTTGAGCTAGGTCAAGGGTAGGTTTAGGTTTGGTTAGTCAGATGAAGTGGATTTGTATCTTTGTTTCCAATCGATTATTGTTAAATTTGAATTTGGCTCAACATGACCCCTTTAGGTCAAGTTAGGTTCAAGGTCAATTACCCTAGGTTGGGTCTAGTTGGCCAATTGAGGCTTTGGTCAAGTTCAACAAGTGATTTGGAATGAACTTGACCCATTGGTTTGAATCAATTTGGCTTAGATCAAGTTTTGACATATTTTGACTTTTTAGGTCAAGTTGGGTCAACTTGGGTCAAGTGGCCAATTAGTTAGGCTCAAATGTTGACTTGGTCAAGTTCAAACATAGTTCATGAATGAACTTAGATTAATGGTTTCAATCAATTTGGCCTATGGTGGATTATGGCTATGTTAGGTTTTATTTTTGATTAAGTGTTGACTTGGTCAACCCTTAGGTTTGACTTGGTTTGGCCTAATTTGGTTGATTGATCATCCCATGATGATTGTTAATCATGATGAGAGGTATAGGTGAGTTTGATTCAATCCAATTTTGTTAGGATTAGAATTTGGCTCACAAGGGTACTTTAGGTCACTTTGGGTCAAGTGAGCCTAAGTGGGTCAAATGGCTTGGTCAAAGCTTGATTTGAGTTTGATTGAACTTATTTATGGACTTATGATTGAAATATAAATCCATTTACAAATGGTTTGAACTCAAATGGATTTTGATTCATTTGACAATTTCATATTCAAAGGAAGAATATGAAAGGATTTGGGGTTGAGTTGATTCTTGATTTGGTGATTGAAGTTTGTATTTATATTTGGATTCATGATTGTAGGGTTGATTGAATCATGAAGAAAAATCAAGAGTTTGGCTTGATTTGAATATGATTTGGCTAAGTTCAAGATTTTGAGTAGATTTGAGTTTGATTTTTGGAAGTGATTTTGATTGTTTGAATTTATATTTTATTTATATATGTGAATATAAATGAGAATATAAATGGATCATGAAAACGTTTCATGAATTGAAGTGATTTGATCATGATTTAGGCTAAGTCCGTTAAAAGGGAATTTAAAGGACTTAGGAAAATTTTGGAGTTTGAAGTTTGAATTTTTGGATTTGGTTTAATTGATTTATATTTATATTGCATTTATATATGCGAATATAAATGAGAATATAAATGAGTTATGAGAAAATCTCATGAGTTTGAATTGGTTTGATCATGATTTATGTTAAGTCCATTAAAAGGAAATTTAAAAGACTTAGGAAATTTAAAAGACTTAGGAAATTTTGGAGTTTGAAATTTGAAATTTGAATTTAGTTTGATTGGTTTGAATTTATATTTCATTTATATATGTGAATATAAATGAGAATATGAATGCATTTTGAGAAAATCTCAAGGGTTTGATATGGTTTGAACATGATTTAGGTTAAGTCCTTAAGAGGAGATTAAGGACTTAAGAAGGATTTGGACTTTCATTTTTCTTTCATGGGTTTCAATCATAGATTTCAATCATCAATATCAATCACATGGAGTTGATCTGAGTTTGGAGAAAATCAAATAAGATTGATTTGGAGTTTGACTTGAAGGAAGGAAGGTGAGGAATGGTTCAAGCTAAGGGTAGGCAAATTTTCCTAACACCCTTAAGGCATGACCTATTCCTATGGCTAACCCTTCTAAGTCTCTAGGGCTAGGTTGAGTGTCCACCTAATCACTAGATGTATCTTAATACTAAGAAACTCTTAAAGTCTAAAAGAAATCTTATGTCTAATATGGAGGTGTTGAGAGTTCATTCTAAAAATAAGTTCAACAAATACCTTGTGGAACAACCATCCAATTTCATTAGGGTAATCCTTGGGGATACTTGTGATCTTTCCAAAACCAAAGAAGGTTGGGATATCACCTTATCCAAAACCTCTAAAAAGATCATTTAGAAAATAAAGAAAATTTCCTTGCATGTGCCTGAGTCAGCTCAAACCTCCAACATCAAGGAAGGTTTGCAAGTTGTCAGTGCTAACTCGAGGAAAGGAAGAGCTCGAGCGAGTGTAGCTGCGGAAGCTCGGATAGTCGAGTGCAACCACCGACGAGTCCGACCTCCCTACCATTGCGCTATCACATCGAGACACTATGTCAACTAGCTCTTCTTCTTCTACTAGCATAACTCTTCTATCGGTGGATAATGGCAAAAAATCCCTTACCCATCTTACTTTACTTGACTTCTACTTTTTGCCTCCTATCAAATCCAAGAAATTGAAGAATAAAGCTAGCTTGAATTACATTTGTGTCACTTCTAATGAGTTGTCTACTTCTATTTCTAATGATAACTCTTCAAGTCAAAATAACTATAACAATTTCGATCTCCCTCTTTCTGATTCAAAGTTGTACTTTTCTACTCTTAATACTACGGGTTCGCCTATTAAGATAGACTTGGAATCATCCGATTATGAGGGTATTATAGGAGAAGCTACAGGTGAGCCTGACGTGCAGGTAGAATCTTCCATTACCCTACCATAAGAGATCACTGAAGTCAACCTCCATAATGGCAAGGTTCTACCTCCTAGGGCATCACCTCAAGTTAGAGGGAAATAAGTCATTGGTACAGAGGATCGATAACCCCCTTCACACGATGCTCCACCCTTGGATATGTTTGTGGAGGATCAGCCTAAGGTGGACTACAATATCCTCTCTCATCTAAGAAAGTTGTCATCTAAGCTAAGCATATATGATGCCCTCGTCTTATCTAAAGAGATGAGGGATTCATTAATCAAGGCTCTCCTTGATCCTAAAATATGCTTAGCTCAACTAATTGCTATTGGTGAAAAGGCACATTATGCAAAAGAAGCCTGGGGGATCACCTTCACAGATGAAGACCTTTTAGGGGGACATGGAGCACAACCGTCCCCTCTACATTACAGTAGACATGGGCAGATTCAAACTTGCTAGAGTTCTCATCGATCCAAGTGCATCAGTGAACATTATGAGTCTAAAGACTCTTGCCTATTTGAGGATTGACATCTCCACACTCCTAGGAGATTGGATGATGTTGAGAGGATTCAATGAATAGGGTGAGAGGGCTTTAGGTTCCATAGTGTTACCCTTAGAGATAGGTGACTAGAAGACTAAAGCCAAGTTTTACATAATTGATTCGAATACTTCATTCACTACTTTGCTTAGTAGGCCTTGGATACATCAGAACAAGATGATTCCATCCTCCCTCCATCAGTGCATCAAGTTCAGAAAGAATGGGATTGAATACTGTGTCAATGGTGATGAAAAGCCATTTTCAATTAGAGAGGTTGAGATTTATGAGGATGCGACCTACTATCTTCCTCAACACACCCTTTCTCGTGAACATGGAAAAAACTCAAACATAAAAGAAAAAGAAAATGAAGAAAAAGAAAGAGCAAAAGAAAAAGAAAATAAAAATGAAAATCCAAGTGAACAAGAAAGAGGAATTCAAGAAGAAATAGAGCTGCATATCACATTCCACTCATAGTTCATTCCATCATATGGACATGTGGGTAAGATGACTCAACCTCCACCAGGCAGAGGCTGAGGTAGAAATGAGGTAGTTCCCTGGAAGACGCCCAATAGGGTTATGTTCTAGTTTGTAGAGTACCCCTACTATTCACATAGACTTGGAATCCTGGAGGATGTGAATGTGATTAGCATACTAGCCAACCCCTCTCGGGTTCCATTGGAGGTGACTTCGATCCGCAAATGACCTAAGACTAGGCCCCGTGCAAAGCAAAGTATTCAAATCAAGTTTATATGAGACTATTAGGCAGTAGTTGGGAACCTTAGCTCTAACCTCACTTTCATCTCAAAAAGTTGAAGGTTTAGTAGTTAAGGAATCCCCTAAGTCTTCCAAAGATATGAAGCTGAAGAGATTCTTTTTGGGATCATCATCCTCAAATCTTGAAGTTAATGTAGAGCTTGAGGAGGATTCATTTAAAGAATGAATAGAATTAGCATTTGACTTTTACTCACCTTGTGTTCATAATCTTATACATAAAGGTTTGGTTCCTCATACTTGGTCTAGGCACAGGTCAGAGTATTTTGAAAAGCTATAGAATAATACAGGCAGGGAAGCACAATCAAGAGTAGGACTAGGATTTGGTACAGTGGGTTCAGTCGATGATGACGATTACTACTTAGTTGTTACCAATCAATTGGAGCCTGATAGATTCTTTCCACATAACACTAATTCTTATGAGAATGTGTGTTTAGAAACCTCAGATGATCTCTAAATCAAGGATGCACCTCTAGAATTTGAAGAGGAGATTCATTCAACAATAGACAAGTTTAAAGAAATCAACCTCATGATAGAAAAAAATTCATGCCTGAAGTACATCAGTTTGCTGCTGAATGAAGAAGAAATAAATTACTTAGTTAGGCTATTGACTGAGTTTAAAGACTACTTCGCATGGAGTTATGAAGAAATGCCCAAATTATCTCTTGACATAGCAGTCCACAAACTAGTAATAGATCCTAATGCTACCCCTATCAAGCAAGCTCCTAGATGCATGCGATTAGAAATCGAACAATAGGTCATTTATGAAGTCAAAAAACTGATCGATGCTAGTTTCATCGTGGAAGGTCGCCTGTTAGCCGGTCGTAATAAGAAGAAGAATGGCCAGATTCACATTTGCGTCATTTTCAGGGACTCAAACAAGGCATGTCCAAAGGATGAGTTTCCTCTTCCTATACCAGAATTAATGGTGGATATTGCCTCATCTCATGCAGTGTTCTCTTTCATGGATGGGTCATCTGGCTACAACCAAATCAAGATGTCTCTTGAAGATGAAAGAAACATCACTTTTTGAACCCTGATCGAAATCTTTTGTTATAAGGTCATACCTTTCAGCCTTAAAAATATTGGTGCTGCATACCAACGGGCCATGACTCAGATCTTCAATGAACTCATCCATCATTAGGTTGAGTACTATGTTGATGATCTAGTAGTCAAGAGCAGAGAAAAGGAAGATAATCTCTTTGACTTGAGAGTAGTTTTTGAATGGTTAAAATAATATAACCTCAAAATAAATCCCCTGAAGTATGCATTCGGAGGCTTCAAAGAAATTTCTTGGGTTTGTTGTCCGACACCTGGGAATAGAGATAGATCCTAAAAAGATTAAAGCTATCTTAGAAATTTCACCTCCTAAAAGCTTAACACAATTTAGATCATTCCAAGGATGGTTGGCATATCTGAGATGCTTTATCTCCAACCTACCGAGGAAATGCAAGTCATTTTCAGCGCTTGTCAAAAAGGACACCAAGTTTAAGTGGGATGATAAGTGCCAAAACGCCCTTGAAGACATCAAGATGTATTTGGTGAAGCTTCCAGTTCTAGCAACCCCTATATTGAGCAGGCCACTCATCCTCTACACTACTACAATGGACGACTCTCTCGGGGCTCTATTGGCCCAAGCCAACGACAAAGGAAAGGAGAGCGCTCTCTACCACCTCAGTCATCATCTGATTCCTGTTGAAGTGAACTACCCACCTATTGAGAAACATTGCCTAGCTTTAATCTTTATTTCCAAAAAGCTATGGCACTATATGCTTTCTCATAAGGTGAACTTGATATCTAGAACAAATCCACTACAGTACCTCATGACATGGCCAATGTTATCCTGACATTTTGCCCAATGGTCCATGATCCTCTTGTACTTTGATATCACATTCATACCCCTTCGTGCGGTAAAAGGACAAGCACTAGTGAATTTCTTAGTAGCATACCCACTTTCTGCTGATTCTCTGCTTAGTGACGACCTCCCTGACGAACAAATCATGAACTTAGGGGAGGTCGGCAACCACCGATGGGAGATATATTTTGATGGTGCAACTACTTTTCACAAAGGGGAAGCACCGCGATCTACTCTTCCAAGAAAGGCAGGGTAGGAAAAGTTCTTTTAACTCTAGATCGTAAAGTGATGAGATTCTCATACTATCTATCCAACCCCTGTACCAATAATGAAGTTGTGTAAGAGGCTTTGATTTCTGGTCTGGAGTTAGCCATCATAATCAGTGTCAAGAGCATCAACATCTTTGGGGATTCTCAGTTGGCCATCAATCAGATTGCTTACAAGGTTCTCAAACCCAAGCTTCATCATTACCATGAGTATACCATGAAGTTGTTGGCCCAGATTCCTAAAGTTACCATCTACAAGGTTCCCAGAGTAGAGAATGCGATAGCAGATGCTTTGGCCAAACTTGTCAAAGATTGGCATGTCCAGAAGGTGAGTCCCTTTCAATAAAGGTCCAAAATAGACAGGTCTTATCCCTTATTGATGCTGAACTCATCAAGAGACTTTCTTTTGAAGGGGAGGTTGTCGTTTCCAAAATGGACAAGGAGTTGGATTGGAGGAAACCGTTCATAGACTATTTGAACACTGACAAACTGCCTTAAGAAAAGTCATAAGCCCATCAGAGAGCTATCTCCTACGCTCTCGTTGATGGCCGGTCCATTGACCAAATGTGCTTACGTTGTTTACACAAACACGAAGCTCATGGCATTGTAATTGAGGTAAATTCAGGTCTATGCGGAGCACTTCAATCTGGTCCAAAGATGAAGACAAAGATTAAGCGACTTGAATACAACTGGCCTTCGATGATTACAGATTGCATGAATGTAGCTAGGAGATGCCGTCAGTGTCAGGTACACGGTATTTTCCTCTACCAACCACCAAACATTCTACACCCTATATTAGCCACATGGCCATTTGAGTGCTGGGGTACCGACATTGTGGGTTTGATCGATCCTTCTTCTTCCAAGTTGGCGGAGGCAATCCCACTCAAAGAGGTCACAGCTTAGCATGTGCTTCAATTTTTCAGGAACCATATCGTATATAAGTTTGGGGTGCCTCGACAAATTATATTTGATAATGGTACTGCATTCAAAAGCATGAAGATCAACAGCTTTGCTAGAAGACACGGTATAGATTGGAGATACTCCACCATCTACTACCCTAGAGTAAATGGCTTAGCGGAAACATTCAACAAAACTCTCATCCAAATATTTAAGAAGACTCTTGATGACAATAAACGATAGTGGCATGAGCAGTTGGTTGAAGCCTTGTGGGTCTACCGCACATACTTGGACTCCAACTACCTACTGCTTTTCTTTAGAAGAAGCCATTCTACCTTTAGAAGTTCAACTCCCATCACTAATGATAGCATTGAGTAGCAAGATCACCTTAGAGCAGAATGCAAAGTTGCAGTTAGAAGAGCTCAAAGGTTTGGAGGAGAGTCGCCTACAGGCGTGCCAGAACCTCGAGTTGTATAAGGCCGAAATGATTCAAGCTCACAACAAGCTGGTCCACCCTAGGTATTTCCAAGTAGGAGAACTTGTGTTAGTCCTAAGGAGACCAATTATTGCCCGTTGAAATATAGGAGGTAAGTTTGAACCCACTTGGGAAGGCCCCTATGCTATAGAGAAGGCCTACCAAGGAGGATCATATCAGCTCATCGATCGTAAAGGGGAACACCTTATGCTTTCAATTAATGGGCTCTATCTAAAGAAATATTATCAATGAAATAGATCATGTTTGAAAACAATTATTAATAAAAAGAATAAAAATCTGATTCCATTCATCAAATCTTCTCTTCTTTTGAAGCGTTGTTCACTTATCTTGTGAATCTGTCGTGACGTGTTTAGGGTAGGTGTAAGAGTCTCCCAACGGCATCCTATCCCTCTTTCACGACACAAACACAATCTCCTGGTGCTATTAGAATAGGTGTGAGAGAACCCAAGAGGCATCCTTTTTTTATTAGCACAACTAAGTTAGGTGTAAGAGAACTAGAGTGACATCCTTTCTTAGTGGGAATCCCCGATTTCCATCTGTGGCACCATTTCATCAAACTCCCCAGTGTGTTTAGGATAGGTGTCAGAGTCCCCCAGAGGTGACCTACTCCCTTTAGCACTAACACCTTCACAAACACATATCTTTTGTCTCGGGTATTTTGATGCGGGAGCAAGCCCCTTGTGGCACTCACTCATTAATTGCTCTAGCTCGGGTCTACATGCTACCTCACTAGTATGCCACCCCAGTGATCACTCATTAGAGGATGTGAGTCCCCACGCTTTCTTCCTAACTTGATCATTGCAAACCAATGAGCACCTTGTTATTATGGTATATTTCACTGCCCAGCCAGCAAACTACCTCATGTTGATTTTGTTTAAGAAGATGTGAGTCCCTGAGCTTTCTTCTTGAACTAATCATCATGATCTAACTAGGTCAAGTATATTTGAGGTTTAGGATAAGTCCTCCAAAGACTCCTTTCCTCTTGACTACATTTGAGTTGATATAAGTCCTTCAGTGCATTCACTCAGTAGTTGCCCTAGATTAGATTCCAGCCGTCGAGCCAAAGACAGACTATCCTAGCACTCAGTTCCATTATAGGAGGATATGAGTCCCCGAGCTTTCTTCCTAGGCTGATTGTTGCAAACCAATGGGCACCTTAGGTTGGTTGATGTTTGCTATGCTGATAGCGACTCACCCAGTGAGTACACCACTCTTGATTGATGTGAGCCCCTGAGCTTTCTCCTTGAGTTGGACACCGAATATCTATTGGATATATGACTAGCCATGTCATCTTCTCCAGGGTTTTAGATTAAGCCCTTAGTGGCCCCTCTCTCTGTGGGAATTCTATTTGGATCACATCCTTTGCGACCCCATTTAGACACTACCCGAGTTACTCTTGGAATGGACAGTCCCCCTACCCTAGTAGCCGCCCTTATGGTTGAAGAATTTGTTCAGCAGATGCACAGATTCTCCCTTGGTTCAGTAAATCTAAGATAGGTCTAGGCTGATATAAGCTCCATCTCAGTTTGATCCCTCACAAACCAACAGGGTCCACATTAAAATAAACATACTAAATAAACAAAATTAATTCGCTTGTGGGTTTGGAATTTAAGCCCCCAAAGGGCCCCTTTTCCCAAGCAGGCATCCTATATTTAGGGGAGTGTCAACAAAAATTCCTATAAGAATTATCTGACTACCTGAGTTGAGATAAATCACCAGGTCGGTACTCACTTTGTAGTCCCCCTTAGGTCAGGTTTAATCTATTTTTCCATGAGCTGGTTACTCTAATAGTCATTTTGTTTTGGAAGATATAAGACTACGATGCTTTCTTTCTAGCATGACTGTCGCAAACTGATGGGCAGCCCTAGGTTGAGTTTGATTTGTTGCCCAAAGCAATCGATCACCACAGTGCTTTCTTATTTTGGAAGATGTGAGTCCCCACGCTTTCTTCTTAAGACTTGACCATTGCAAACCAAAAGGCATCCCTTTGGTTGGCTAGTCCTACCTTGTGGTTGATAGACTACTCCCTTTGGTAAATCTAAGCTAGATCTAAGCCTCCATGGCCTCTACTCTGTGCAGTCCATTGCAAACCAATGGGATCCATCATAATCAAAATAAATCTAAAATTAAAATTAATCTTGGCTATCTTTGACTTAATTTAAGTCCCCTAGTGGCATTCACTCAATAGTAATCCCTAGGTTAGGTTCAATCTGTTGCCTTGCTAATAGATCACCCCAGCAACTGGACCCTACTTTGGAGGATGTAAGTCTACTATGCTTTCTTCCAAGTACAACTGCTACATACTGAAAAGCATCCCTTTGGTTGGTTAGTCCTACTATGTGTTTAGTAGACTACCCCTTTGGATTAGTAAATCTGAGTTTGGTCTAGGCCTCTGTGGCACCTACTCAGTGCAGTTCATTGCAAACCAACAAGGTCCATCTCAAAATCTAAAATCTAAAATTTTGAAACAAATTCAACAAAACAAAACCAATGAAATAATGAAATAAAATAATCAATCAATTTAAATTAAATCTTTTGCTTCTCATCAATGAGATCCAAATCTTTCGAGTCCCTCAGCAAATCTAGAATTATAATCCTTCAATGGATTTCATAACCCCTCCCTTGTGGATGACTTGAACTTGCCTCCCTAGTTGAGAGTTCACTTGTCTATTCTCGGTGGAATCGAAACAAACATAATTAAACAAACAAAAAATTGAAACAAATTCAACCCTCTTCCCTAACAAAACTTAAACAAATCATTTTTCTCCCCAGTTAGACTCAAATCAAATCAAACCTCTTATCCCCTTATGGATGACTTGAACCTGCTTTCCTAGTGGAAGGTTCACCTACTATATCCCTTAGTGGATTCCTTTCCCTCTCTTATGTCTTGGACATAAGTAGAGCCACATTGCACTAAGCTATGGATTCCTTCAATACCTTGGGTCAAGGGTAGATTATTTCTATTAGTGCTTATGATCTTTCGTTGTTGTTGAACATTTCGGTCAACACCAATACATGCGGTGTTCCTTGTCAGTCACACCACACCTATTTGGGTGCTATTTGTTAACCTCATTTTTAGGATGAGCTCTCAACCCCTCCATCTTAGACATAGGACTTCTCTTAGACTTTAGGAGTTTCTTAGTCTTAAGACACATCTAGTGATTAGCTGGAGACTCAACCTAGCCCTAGAGACTTAGAAGAGTTAGCCATAGGAATAGGTCATGCCTTAGGGGTGTTATAAAAATTTCCCTACCCTATAGCTTGAACCACATCTCTCACTTCCTTCCTTCAAGTCAAACTTCAAATCTAATCAACATCAAACTTAAATCAATTCCACCCTAATTGATTTTCTCCAAACTCAAATCAATTCTACATGATTGAAACCCATGATTGTAACCCATGATTGAAATTCTAAGTTTGAAATATTTCCTAAGTTCTTTGATTTCCTCTTAAGGACTTAGCCCAAATCTAATCCAAATCACTTCAGACTCATGAAACTTTCTCACGACTCATTTATATTCTCATTTATATTCACATATATAAATGAAATATAAATTGAAATCAATCAAATTAAATCCAACAATCAAATCAAAATTCCAAAATATTTCTTAAGTCACTTTGATTCCCCTCTTATGGACTTAGCTAAATCACTTCAAATTCATGATATTTTCTCATAACTTATTTATATTCTCATTTATATTCACATATATAAATGAAATATAAATTCAAACAACTAAAACCAACTCCAAAGATCAACCCAAATTCAACCTAAATCAAACTTAAGTCTTTCAAGTCAAAATCTTGAACTTAGCCAAATCAATTCCAAATCAAGCCAAACTCTTGATTTTTCTTCATGATTCAATTAATCCTTCAATCATGAATTCAAATGTAAATACAAACTTCAATCACTTAACCAAAACTCAGTTCAAAAATCAAGCCCAAATCAAACTCATGTTCACCCCTTGAACTTGAAATTATCAAATGAATCAACACCTATTTGACTTCAAATTACTTGCAAATGGATTTATATTTCAATCATAAGTCCATATGTGAGTTCAATCAGACTCAAATCAAGCTTTGACTCATTTTACCTACTTAGGCTCACTTGACCCAAAGTAGCCTAAAGTACCCTTATGGGCCAAATTCTAATCCTAACCAAATTGGATTGATCTAGGCCCATCTATGCCTCTCATCATGATCAACAATCATCATGAGATGATCAATCAATCAAATTGGGTCAAACTAAGTCAAAGCTAAGGGTTGACCAAGTCAACACTTAGCCAAAATGAAACCTAACATAGCCAAAATCCACCATAGGCCAAATTATTTGAAACCATTAATCAAAACATATTCATGACCAATGTTTGAACTTGACCAAGTCAACATTTGAACCTAACCTATCCCAATTGGCCACTTGACCCAATTTGACCTAAAAGTCAAAATGTGTCAAAACTTGATCTAAGCTAAATTAATTGAAACTAATGGGTCAAGTTTATTCCAAAATGATTGTTGAACTTGACCAAAGCCACAACACCTAACCTAGCCCAATTGGTTATGAACCCAACTTGACCTAAAAGGTCAGGTCAAATTGAGCCAAATTCAAACTTAACAAAATTGATTGGAAACAAAGATACCAATCCCTTTCATATGACCAACCAAACCTAAACCTACCCATGACCTAGCTCAAATAGGTCAAATGGGTCAAATTGGTCAACTTGACCCATTTGACCTAAATGAACTAAATTGAACCAAATTCAAACCTAAACCAAATTGAATCAAACAAAAGCCACCAAAATATTTCAAATGGTCATATGAACTTGACCCAACCCTTAGTTTGACCGAAATTGACCATTTCATCAACTTGACCCAAGTTGACCCATTCTGACCTAAATGGGTCAACATGAGCTAAATCACATCAAACCAACTCCAAATTCAATGAAACTTGGCCAAACCTATTTTCTCATCATATCAAACATACCCAAACTGAAAATCAAGGTCAAATAACCATTTTACCCCTAGGCCAAAGGGTAACTTTTGGCCAAATTCACTTGGAATTTGGTCAAATCCTCTTCATAACCACTCGGCATTCTCTTAGTGGATCAAGTGAACACTAGGGAGTGTGGTGCAGCCAACCCAATTGGTTTGGGTCAGCCCAACGTAGCCCAATGGCCAAACTAACCACATGCCTTGAAATGGAGCACATGGACTCGTCCTTCCACTCAATTCAAGCACATGGGAATTTCACCATTCCACTCCCTACCCAAAACTGAATTCAAAGACACCTCTAACAGCTCAAACAACCCACTCCATGTGGTCAATTCGATCAAAATGGCAAAGCATTGCTCGGTCATTTAATTGCCAAAGGGGGAGATATACTCTCCCTAATTTGAATTCAATCATTGATTCCTTAATTCGATTGAACTTAGGAAAGTTAGAGAAGCCATTCCTCAGCCTTCCCATGCCCTCCCAAGCAAGAGTCAATTTCCCATTTCTCGATTTCTCAAGCCGAAAATAGGGGAAGTAAACTCAAATCCAAACTCATTCAACACTCAAAACCAGTGCAATTCCTCTTACAAGCTTCATCATGGAGCTTAATCGAGCCTGCCAAAAGCTTCATACAAGCTCTTGCAGCAAGGGAGGAGTGCCCTAGATCAAAGTTGAGGTCAAGTGTAAGTGGAGTTGGTCCATAGGAAGATCTACCCCATTTTAAAGCCTCTAAACTTCAGCAAAACTTTTTCTCAACTAGACGAAGCTTCTACGAGGGAATCGAGCGCCGGTGATCACCTCCAGCGAGGTAAACCATTTTTCCCAGCTTAATCTAGCCATAGTGTGGAGCTTTGTGAAAGAAAGTTTAATCCCATGAGATTTTAGCCGTTAGATGTGATCTAGGTTTCATATTGATGGTGTGGGTTGAGGTTGGATCCAATCCAAGCTCAATCGATCTCGGATCATGTCCTTGGAGATGGACGGATCTCCTCTCCCGCAGAGAATTATAAGGATGGATATCTGGCCGTCCATCCGCACATTTTGGAAGGACAACAGAGATTTAATCCATGTAGATCCACATTTCCTCCCTTTAGATCTGTAGCTTTAATCTCAATCGTCCGATCCTTAATCAGATGGCTGACGAGAAAGCATGTAGCCAACATATTATACACTTGCAAATCCTATATAAATCCATGTTAAAAGAAAGAAGGAGATCTTCATAGCACATGCTAAAAGAAAGAAGGAGAGCCAATCTTATAAATACTTATAATTAGCATTACTTCATTGTAATCTTTGATTTATAGGTTTTGAAAATATTTTTTTTGTTTAATAGTGATAATAGCCACTCATATTCTTAATTTTAGCCAACACATGCAATTTGACATAAAAGAAAAAAATTTATTTAATTAATTTTTAAAAGAGATGAATGCATGATTTTATATGGCAAATAATATTTAGCATGATTGGAAAGAAATAAAGGAATGTAAACACATGATTTCATTCACCCTAATTAATTTCTAAGGACAATCTTATTAAATAAGGTTATTTAAAATGAATCAAAATTCTTTAAAGACATTTTTATCTTTGAATTTGATTTTACTTAGGAAATGCAAGAAAGGTTTGCTAATCCTAAATCATTTCCCCATGTGTGAATTAGTTTGGTTTAATGAAGGATACTTAAGTTGATTTTTTATGTTTTGATTAGGTTAAGGTATGAATTAAATGAATTAATTATCTCTTACCTATATCATCTTAAGTTAATTAACTAATTAATAATAAGCCAACATGATATGCAATCACATGAAAAGTAAATTTGCAATGCTCCTAAGAAATGAAAGGGGTCTAATGCAATTAGCTTATTAGTAGTTAATTAGTAGGCTTAAGGGATCTCACTTAGTACTCTTATGATTTTCTCAGCCAATCATAATTTTATTATCTCTCACCTTGGGTTGTGAACACCAAGGAGCTACATGATGAAATTAACTTGAAAGGATCAAGGCCTCCCTAAGTTATTTAAACATTCAATTAGATTTTGATTTCTTTATTTTGAAGATTTAATCACTTAATTAATCAATTAATCATTCCATTAACCCATTAATTAATTTGATTTTTAAAGGTAAAGAAGACTTTGGAAATGAATAAGGAAAATATCCCTAATCACATTCCCTGAGTAATCTTACTATTTAATAGGGATAATTATGTTAAATGATTAATCAAGTTACTATTCATACCTTAATTACAATTAATTGGATTAAGAGAGTCATTAGGGCTTACTTAAATGATTTTACTAATTAAGCAATCAATAAAATTATAGAAAAATAGGGGAGGCAATGGTCATCCCCCTAAACATTCACAGAAAATTTGAGATTAATTAAGTGCTTAATTAAGGTGTAATTAAGCTAATTATATTTTTAATAAAACCCTAATTAAGCCAAAGTCACTATTCAAAATCAATTAATTATAATTTTCCTAGATTCTCCTCTAAAATATCTTCAAAATGAGCCTAAGTTTGTATTTTTTTTTATTTTTCTATAAGTAGTTATGATATTAGGAAGTTTCAGGATTAAAAACTAATTAATTAACCCTAATTAAGCCTTTAATCCCATCGGTGTCATGCTGTGCTTTCCATGTGGCGGATGGGATTGGTTATTGTTGTCACATCACTAACTTCTGGTGGGGCCTTACTGTGGGCGTCAATCTAAGATCTAACGGCCAAGGTTTAATCCACGGGTTAAGGGGAAAATCAATGGATCTACCACGAGATTAGATCAGAGCCACTTATCTCGATCACGCAGGATGGATGGCTCGTGATCTATCCCGTTCATGAGTGGCGAAAGACGAGCACCGCCCATCTTTCTCCATTCGATTCAAGCTCACCCAAGCTCGGATTAGAATCAAATGAATCCCACACCATCTAAGGGAGCATACAATCATATCCAATGGCTAGGATCCCTTGACATGAAGATTTCTTTCATAAAAGACAAACACATAGAGGCCTAACGCTATGGTTTTGAGAAATTACCTCGCCGGAGCTAATGTCTAGCGATGCAATGCTGGAGGTAGCTTCGTGTTGTTGAGGCGAGGCCCTATTGAAGGAATCTGAGCTCAATTTGGTGTGGGAAGCTTGGTTGACCAATCCATGCACACACACGCCTTGGTTTCGATTGAACTCCAATGTTCGGTGCTCGGGAAGCTCGGAAAGTGATTCGATTGTCTTCTATTGAGTACGAGGATGGTGTATGCATAAGCAATTGGAGTTTGCTTGCATGAGGAGGAAGTTAGGACCAAAATGGAGGTGTCCTATTTTGGTTCTACATGCAGAGGGGAAGGCTGAGGAAGAGGGAGCTCGAGAGGAGTTGGTGAATCCCTGAGGAGTTTCAAATTACTCTCTTGAGCTGAATGGGATCGATTCATCTCTAAAATCAGTTGAATTGAGGGAGTATATCCTTCAATTGAGTTAGGTGGACGGACTGGATCACTCCCATGAATTCCATCAATTTTTCTCCATCAAGTCATTGGAGGGGTCACCGTCAATCTAAGTTGGCACACCATGAGTGGCCGAAGCCATGTTAGGGGTCTCATGGCTTGATATGGGCAAATGGGATTTGGTTCTCCTTGCACCCATCGGGTTCAACCATGGATGGGGGAGAGTGAGCTTGGCTTGGTGAGTTTCCTCTGGCCCAAGGTAAGTTCTAGGGTGATTAGAGTGGGCTAATGAACTATAGGAATACCTCATTTGGTAAAAGGAGGGCTTCCATGGGGAGTGCAAAGTGGATTTTGCTACTTAAAGTAGGAATCCAAGGTAGAGGCTTTGTCCATTCGGTAGTCAACTTGAGGTGAGCTTGTTTGGCTTTTGGGCTAACTTCATAATGGACTAAGGCTGGTTTGGGGTGTGCTTGGTCGGCCAATAGGGTTCCATGACTTTGTTTTGGGTGACATGAGCTTATTTGGTCGAATGGGTACATGTAGGTTCATGTATGGGTTGGGTTAATCAATTGGCCCAAATTGGGTCAAACCAAGGCTTGTTTTAGGTCTAAATCATGATTTGGAATGTTTTGGTGTGACTAATTTGATATGGTTTGGCTTAGATTTGAATTTGACTCATTTGGATTCAAAAGGGTCAAATTGGTCGAGTTGACCAATTTGACCAATTTGACCAAATTGGGTTGGGTTAGGTGTTGACTCAAGTCCAATTGGTTGATTGAAGAGGATTGGTAGCGTTGGTTTGGTTTAATATGGGTTTAATTTGGATTTTGGTAAATTTGACCTTTTAGGTCAATTTGGGCTAAGTTGGGTCAAGTTGATCAATTGGTCAACTTGGGCTCAATCATGGATTTGGTCATGTTCAATAAGTGATTTTAAATCAACTTGAGCCATTGGTTGCAATCAATTTGGGTTAAATCATGATATGACCCATTTTGGCTTTTTAGGCCAATTTGGGTCAACTTAGATCAAGTGGCCAATTAGGCTTGGTTTGGCTCAATTGATGACTTGGTCATGTTCAATCATTGATTATGAATGGGTTTGGGTCAATGGTTTCAACCAATTTGGCATATGATAAATTTTGGCTAGTTTGGGTTTCATTTGGACTAAATGTTGACTTGGGCAAAGGCTAGGTTTGACTTGGTTTGACTCGATTCAAGGCGGTTGATCACCCCATGATGATTGTTGATCATGATTGAGGTTTAGATGGGCTTAGTTCAATCCAATTTGGGTTTGATTAGAACTTGGCTCAAAAAGGTCCTTTATATCTCTTTTAGTTAAGTGAGCCTAAATGGGTCAATTGGCTTGATCAAGGCTTGATTCAAGTTTAATTGAACTCGCATATGGACTTAGGATTGGAATATAAATCCAATTGCAATTAGTTTGGAGCCAAATGGGTTTTGGATTATATGACAATTTTAAGTCACAAGGGTTAACTTGGGCTTGATTTGGGTTGAGTTGGTTTTGGTTTGATAATGGTGGTTTATGTTTATATTTGGTTCAATGATTGAAGGAATAATTCAATCATGAAGAAATCCATGAGTTTTGAGTTGATTTGGGTTTCATTTAGCCAAGTTCAAAATTTTGGCTAAAAGGGGGTAAAATTGGGAATTTGGTTTGATTTGAGTTTAGTTTTGGTCATTTGAATTTATATTTCATTTATATTTGTTAATATAAATGAAGACATAAATGGGTCATGAGAAAATCACTTGAGTTTGGAGTGATTTGGAAGCAAATTTGATTAAGATTAGGGATGTAGGTTAAAAGGGTAAATTTGGGTTTTGATTTTGTTTGCTTTATTTTTGGTCATTGGAGGGTGAGTTTCATTTATATTTATGAATATAAATGAAGGAATGATTGATTTATAAATAAATCAACCAAGTTTGAGTTGATTTGGAAGAATTTTGGCTAAACACATGAAGGTGGCTCATATGGCGTAGGAAGAGATTTTTGGAATTTCGAGTTAATCATGTGTTTCAATCATTTGGAATTTGGAATTGACTTATGATTTGGAATCTTGATTTGAGATTGGATTTGATAATTGAGAAAATCAATTGGATTGGGGTTGATTGAATTTGATTAAGGCTAAGTCCATAAGATAAAATCGAAGGACCTAGGAAGGGATTTGGAGTTTTGGTGATGGATTTCAATCATTGGATAGTTAGACTTGATTTTTTTGGAATTTTGAATTTTGAATTTGAGGTTTGGTTTGAAAGAAAGAAGTAAGGATTGGGTTTGGGCTATAGGGTAGGCAAGTCCTCCTAAATCCCTAAGGCACAACCGATTCCATTGGCTAACTCTTCTAAGTCTCTAGGGTTAGGTTAAGTGTTCACCTAATCACTAGAAACATCTTAAGACTAATGAACTCTTAGTGTCTATAAGAGTCCTAGATCTATGATGAGGAAGTTGAGAGCTCACTCCAAAACTGAGATCAACATAGAGAAAGAGATGTTCTTCCATCATAGGCTCTAAAAAGTTAAGCCCATTCTATCTAGCACAGATGAAATCCCTCTCTAATCACGAGTGAAACAAGATGATATGCATGTTGTTAAACATCCAACATCTAGCTAAGGGGTTGCTAAATATTTTATTATCTTGATTTAAAACCTAAGCTTTATGTGAGGTTATAAGTTATTTTAAAATTTTAGTTATGAGTTGGTTAGTGGGATAGAAAAGTTATTTTTATCCTAAGAGTCTAATCGCATTCAGGCCATACAACAATCACCAATCATAAACAAACTATGAAAAGGCATGTTTTTTTTAATGCACAAGCTAAATAAATCATCAAATAGTTTTATAAAGCTATCATAAAAGAATAAAAGGGTGACACAATCAAGTACCACCATACAACCCAAAATGAAATGTGGGTAGCCGAACTCTGCCCTTATACAACTCAAATTACAAAAAAATAATTATAAATGGTGAATGCTATGGGGTCTTCATTCTTCACTCTTCATTTCTTCACTTTCATTTCTTCATTTTGATTCTTTTCGTTTCTTTCTTCCTTTTAGCTCGATTTGAATTTGGTTGTTCCAAAGGCATCACATGGTACATAAGACTTGGTCTTATAACCAATGCTCATCCTAATTCCCTAATAACATTCATCCTAGTCCTAATGTAAAATTACATTAAAAGAAGGAAAGTAAATCTAGCTACACTTGTAAAATAAATGTTAGCTAAACAAACCATACAACCTAAGCAATTATATGAATAATTTGGACTTAGCACCCCACACATGGGTAACTAAGCCCACCTGGCCTAACTTGGGTTATGCTTAGAGGGTATGCAACCTACACAGCAAAAAGCATTTATATTTTTATTTAGCATCCCTTTAAGCACAACCCCTTGCAGAAAATATTATTAGGCTAATATCGGCCTAACATCCAAGCTACGCACATACACCCTCACATCCAATCTACAATGATACATCACAAAACAAGCGTACATCAAACCATACACCGCCCTAATATAAAGCTAGAAATGGTGACTTAGTCTAATGTGTGTGAATTAAAGCTCGTGTGACATGTCTTAACTAGGCTTTAGAGTTGTAATTTGTTAAGTGTGAGGGATTTAATTTACAAAGGGTAGTTTCACTTTAAGTTGTTTATTTAATTTGCAAGTTTTAAGTAATGTTTTCTTTCATTTCATATAGCCTATACTTAACAATTAAGTGTTATAAAGAGAACAAAGAGAGAAAATCTCTCTTTCATCCCTACCTTATGTCACTTCTAAAGTAAGTTAATTAATCAATTTTCTTTAGTGAATGGCTTATTATGCATTTTAATTAATCCTAAGTTTTGTTCACTCTAAATAACCTTATTCAATAAGAAAGACATCTTAAGATTAATTAGGATGAATTACTATCACATAACACATGTTTATTCATTTCTTTCCATCATGTATATCATGCATATGAATAAATCCTAAGCATACCTATACATGCAATTTATATTTTAGCATATTTGAATTATGAATGCAAAGAAGTGTATTTAGAATTTAAATATTTCATTTGGTTGAATTATGAATGCATGCCTTTTTAATAGAAAAGATGGATTTTTCATCCATTAGCTAGATACACATTCACATGTATAAAAGTTTTAAGTGAGTACGTCGCCATTATTTTCTACACCAGGGGCGTAAGATATAAGACCTACTTAGGGCTACCTAAAGCCTCATAGCCTCAGGATGTCTAGACTAATATACCACTTTTCTTAGACATATGTAGATGTATAAGCAACTAAAAGGATAGGAAAGCCCATGCAAAAATTGTATTTGTTTTATTTGATTTATACTACCTATTCATTGGTCATATCACACATGCTTGTATAAGAGTTTTAAGTGAGTATGGCGCCATTATTTTCTACACTAAGGGCGTAAGGTACAAGACCTACTTAGGGCTACTTAAAGTCTCGTAGCCCCGGGATGTCCAGACTAATATACCACTTTTCTCAAATACAAGTGAATGTGCAAAAAGAAACCATTAGAATAAGAATTCATACAAGGAATCATATTGATTTTATTACATGATTTACATATGTGATATGAAATCCTTCCTAAGTATTAACATGGAGATGCATATGAATATATTTAGACAAATGTTGTGTTCTTTTCAAATGAACTATACATTTGTGAATCCTATATGAATCCATGTAAATTAAGAAAAAAAAACTTCATACTACACATCTTATATTATCAACCCATGCAAACTTATAGATATTTATAATTAGCATCACTCCATATGTTATAATTGATTCATAGGCTTTTAAAAAAAATAATTTTTGATTTAGTAGTGATAATAGCCATACTTATTTAACTTAAATAAACACATGTAATTTAACATAAAAGAAATCATTTCATTTTTGTTAATTTTGAAAGAGTTGAATGCATGATTACATATGACAAGCAACATTTAGCATGATAGGGAAAGAAATAAAGGAACATAAGCCCATGATCTCATTCATTCCAATTAATTCCTAAGGACAATCATACCAAATAAAGCCATTTCAAATAAACCAAAGTTCTTTAATGTTATTTCATCTTTATTTTTGATTTGAGTTAAGGAAAGTGAAAGAGGTTTGCTGGTCCTAATCCCATTCCCCATGTATGAGTTAATTTTGGTTTAAGGAAGAAATAATTAAGTTGATTTTATGGTTTAATTAGGTTAGGGTGTGAATTAAGTGGTTAATAACTTTTACCTACATCATCTTAAGCTAATTAACTAATTAATAATGAGCCAACATAATATGCAACCACATGGAAAGTAAATTTGCAATGCTCCTAAGAAATGGAAGGGCCCTAATGCAATTGGCTCTTGATTAATAATTAATTAAGCTTAAGGGATCTCACTTAACTACTTTTATGATTTTCTCACACATGCGGGCTAACCATAATTTCATAATCTCTCACATTGGGTTATTGAACACCCAAAGAGCTACCCAAGATTAGATTAGAGGAATTAGGTTCAATTAAATTAATTAAGTTCATTAATTAACTAATTAAACCTTAATTAGCCTTAACCAATCAAAAATGAGATAGGCTTAGAGAAAGAGACAAAGAAGGGAGCCTAAATCTCAATCTCTAAATCTCCTCAATTAATTATTTAAGGTTCAGGTTATGAATTGAATTTTTGATTAATCTTATTAATTAATTAATTAAAGGGTATTAATGAATTAATTACTTAAGGGATTGATAAGATTTAAAGAAAAGATTGGAAGAGGAAGTCCCAATCCATTTCCCTAGACTCCATCACCATTAACAGAGGTTACCAAGCTTAATTGATTAATTAATTTACTGTTCATTTGTTTAACTATCACTAAGTACATTAAAAAAGTGATTATGACTTAATCCATTTGTTTCCCTAATTAAAAAACCACTAAAATCCTAGAAAAAATAGAGAAGGCAGAGGTCATCCCCCTAAACACACATAGAAAGTATGAGATTAATTTGATGGTTAATTAGGAAGTAATTAGGCTAATTATATTTCTAATTAAATCTTAATTAAGCCAAATTCATTATTCAAAATCAATTAATGATAATTTTTCAGAATTCTACTCTAAAATATCTCTAAAATGAGCCTAAGTTTATATTTTTTTTTGCTTTTTCTACAATTAGCTATGAATTTAGGAAGTTTTAGTTCATTAAGATAATTTTTATGAAGTTTGTTAATTTATTTTATTAAAATAAATCATTTGAACTTTAAAATTCAATATCTTTTAATCCATAAGTGATTTTGATTTAAACTTTTTATGGTAAGTAGATTTCAGCTTCAATTTCAATCTCTGGATATTTTAACTTAATATGATGTGTATTTTTAGCTTAATTGATAAAATCTAATTTTTACAAAAACTTAGATTAAGCTCAAAATATTCAATAAAATTTTGGGATTTAGGATTTGTTGGACTCCTCTCAGAATGATGAATCCAACAGACTCTTATTTACAATTTTTTATTAAGTATTTTATTTTCTATGAATTTTTGAATTTTCAAGTGATTTAAATAATTTGTAAAATAAAAAAATCCATATTTTCCCACTTAACCCAGTCAGCACTGTGCGCGGTGTTGATGTGTGATTGGACTACGTGGTCCTACGTGGTACGCGACGATTGGGATGGGTGGCATTGAGTCAGCATGCGAGCGGGAAATCGCAGGGGGGAAGAAAGCGACGCACGGATCGATCCGGATCGTCTGATCATAGATCAGATGGTCTAAAGACAGATCACGTGATCTATGGGTCGGACGGAAGGAGGTCCGACGTGATCTGAGCCGTCTGATCCCCTAAACGTGGGATTGGATGGCTACTGCTCTCCGACCAGTGAAATTGATGGAAAAACCATAAAAAATGTGAAATGAGGCCTGATTTGGCTCGTTTTCATGTCAATCTTCGCCAAAAAAAATCTATTTCATATTGAGATCAAATAAAATGAAAAATGCAAGGTTTATCTAAGGGAAATTCTTAAAATCGTAAGAAAATCTTCACAAGAAGTAAGAAATCCTAAGGCCAACTACGGGTTTTTGAAAATTACCTCACCGGGGATGATTTCTGGTGGCAGTGATGATCCGAGCATGCTTTTGAGTGGGGGAAGAAGCCTTAAATTAGCCTAGATCTTCGCTTTCACTCCGGGATGATGTGTTCTCCAATCGTTGCCACTTCCTCTCCAAAATCCATTTATTTTTGGCATTTTTCACCCCAAACTCAAGTGGAAATGATTGTTGGTTGGTTTTGGAGCTCTTAGGGGTAAAAATGAGCGGAATAGAATGAGTTTTGCTGCTCCTACTCTCTTGGTTTGAATGTGGTCGAAAATCCATCTTTGTTGATTTTTTGGCCCCAAAGTGTTGTCATTTGGCTTGGGGTGGTTGGGAATGGAAGGGAATCATCCTAAGTAGCTTATTTTGATTGGCTAAGGCATGGAAAGTGTCTTCCATGAAGGACAAATTGGTGCCCTAGCAAAGGGGAGGTGGGAGTCCTTCATGCCAAGTGTTCCAATGGGAGAGGTGAAGTGATTTCACCTCTTCATGAGTAATGGTTGCCCCAACCACTCCTTGGATCAGAAAATCAGTGCCTTGGTGCCTATGTGGACCAATGGATGTGTGCCAAGTGATCAAAGAAGAGAAATGACCACTTGGGTAAGTTTCTTTTCTCATGGGATGCCCTTGACCCAAGGGCAAAGTGATCATTTGCATTGAATTTGAACAGATTTGAACTGAGTCAAAAGTGCGTTGGACCAAATTTCATATCATTTGGAGTTCATTTGGTTTAATTTGGATCAATTTGACTCATTTGGGTCAAATTGGCTCAAAATGAGTCAAAATGGATTAGGTTGACCAATTGGTCAAATTGGGTCAAACCAAGGGTTGGGTCAAGTTTAAATGATCATTTGGAGTATATTAGTTCAATTGGTTTCAATTAATTTGATTTAATTTGGACTTAATTTAGATTTTGGCCAATTTGATCATTTATGTCAATTTGGGCTAAGTTGACCAATTTCACCAAATTTATCAAATTGGCTTAAATCATGGCTTGATTTGGGTCTGGCTGATCATTTGGAATATATTATAGGCTTTGGTTAAGTTTAATATGGATTTTATTGGGTTTTAGGTTAATTTGACCCTTAAGATCAAATTGGGCTAAGTTGGGTTATGTTGACCAATTGATCAAATTAAGCTTAATTGATGCTTTGGTCAAGTTCAATAATCAATTTAGAGTGAACTTGAGCCATTGGTTGCAATCAATTTAGTTTAGGTTATAATTTGGCTAGTTTGGGTTCAGATAGGTTAAAAGGTTGACTTGGTCAACAAGCTAGGTTGATTTGGTTTGACCCAATTCATGACAATTGATTAACCTCAGATGATCAACAATCATGACATGAAGTTTGGATTGACTTAATTCACTTTGATTTGAATTGAATTGGATTTTAGTTCATATAGGTCAAATTGGCCACTTTGGGTCAAGTGAGCCAATTAGGTTTAGTTGGCTTGATTTTGAGTTGGGTTTGATTTAGTTGAGTTTATATATTTATTTGAGATTGACATATAAAATTAATTGCAATTGGTTTAGGTTCAAATGAGTTTTGGCTCATTTGAATATTTCAAGTCAAATGGGCTAGGTTGGGTTTGACTTGAGTTGACTTGGATTTGATTTGATAATTGTAGTTTATGTTTATATTTGGAACAATGATTGAATGAGTGATTGAATCATGAAGAAATCCATAGGTTTTGAGTTGATTTGGGTATCATTTAGTCAAGTTCAAGAATTTTCTAAAGGGGTTAAAATCGAGAATTTGATTTGATTTGGGTTTGTTTTGGCCTTTTGAATTTATATTTCATTTATATTTATGAATATAAATGAATATATAAATGGGTTATGAGAAATAACTTGAGTTTGGAGTGATTTGGAAGCAAATTTGACCAAATCTAGGGATGTAGGTCAAAAGGGCTTGACTTGGGAATTGATTTGATTTGGGTATCAATCATTTAGATTTGATTTATGATTTAGAATTTGATTGGAGATTGAATTTGATAATTGATAAAATCAATTGGATTGGGGTTGATTTGAATTTGGTTAATGGTAAGTCCATAAGATTAAATCAAAGGGCTTAGGAAGGGATTTAAAGTTTGAATTTAATCATGAGTTTCAATCATTTGATAGTTGGATTTGATTTTAGAATTTGGATTTGAATTTGAGATTTGATTTGGAAGAAAGAAGCAAGGATTTGGTTTGGGCTATAGGGTAGGCAAGTCTTCCTAATTCCCAAAGGCACAACCTATCCCTAACTCTTCTAAGTCTCTAAGGTTAAGTTAAGTGTTCACCTAATCACTAGAAGTGTCTTAAGACTAAAAAACTCTTAGTGTTTCTGAGAGTCTTAGATCTATGATATAGAAGTTGAGAGCTCACTCCAAAAGTGATGTCAACAATATCCAAGAAATTTTTCTGAGGAAACCCCAGAAGCACACTTAAGAGAACTCATCTTGAGATCGTACTTCCTGATCCTTTCAAAGACAATCCTTAAATCATCTAGGTGATCTTTTCGATCAATGATTTTAATGACAAGGTCATCAATGTAGCATTCTACTTTTTGATGAATCAACTCATCGAAGATACATATCATGGCCCTCTGATATGTAGCTTCGACATTCTTCAATCCAAACGGCATGACTGTGTAACAATAAATACTAATTTGTGTTCTGAATGATATGTGTTTCTCATCTTTAGGAGCCATCTTGATCTGATTATACCCCGATGATCCATCCATAAAGTAGAACATGACATAGTTGGAGGTGGTATCCACTAACAATTCTGACACAGGAAGTGAGAAATCATCTTTTGGACATGCCTTGTTTAAATCTTGAAAGTCAATGCAGACTCGAATCTGACCATGCTTATTCCTTACGGGAACAATGTTGGCTATCCAATTTGCATACTTCTCCTCGTGAATGAAACTTGCTTCAATTAGCTTTTTTATTTCCACTACCACTTATTCTTCAACATCCAGTCTCATTCTTCTAAGAGCTTGTCTGACTGGTAATGTATCGAAATTAATAACTAGCTTATGAACTGCCACATCAGGGGATAAGCCAGGCATCTCAGAATATGTCCAAGCAAAGAAGTCCCTGAATTCACAAAGTAATGTTTTCATTTCTTCAACTTTATCGTTAGGCAGAAGGGCACTAACAAAGGTTGGATGGGGTTCTTCAGTCCCCAAATTAATTTCTTTCAACACATCCATGGTAGACGTCTGCCCACCATCTTCAAGTTCTTCAAGTGCTAGTTTGGC
This sequence comes from Cymbidium sinense, assembly GCA_021442155.1. Taxonomy (NCBI): domain Eukaryota; kingdom Viridiplantae; phylum Streptophyta; class Magnoliopsida; order Asparagales; family Orchidaceae; genus Cymbidium; species Cymbidium sinense. The sequence continues at coordinate 20,477,253 of CM038230.1, read as the reverse complement.
TTCTACTTCCCCATTGATTGTGAGAACGACATCATAAAAGTCATCTTCATTTTCAATTTCAATTTCAATCTCACTTTTGATTATTGTATAGCAAGTGTTCTTTTGATGATGCTTTTGTTAGATGTATCTGAGATCTTTAGTGGTATAATTATTGCTTCTTTGAGAGTTCTGTGGACTCTTTGAACTCCATAAGTTATCAAAGAAGAGAGCTCGCTATCTATCAGTTCCAACATCGACTCCAAGTTTGTGCATCATTATTTGAATTTTTGGAGGATAATATCTCGGCATCTTGGTGGGCACCATCTCTTCAGATTCTGAATACTGAATAAGCTATTCATAATCATAGTGTTGACATTTCTCAAATCTATAGAATGAAGTTCCTAATCTGCTACTCCCAGGTAGTGGAGGTACATAAAAGATTTTTAGTTCCTCAATGTTGTTAATATCACGTGATGTGACTTCTTTGAAATATCGAGGAGGAACTAGTGTAACTACAAATGAATCGTCTGACACTAATAGGTTAACAGCCCTTCTAGAAGAGACACATTAAACTTCACTTGCATAGATGGACTTAAAATCATAATCAGAATCAAGATTATTTATCTTATTTTCTTTTGTTGAAGGCTCACAATTTCTTTTGAGTTCAACTGGAATATCTTCTTCTCCTTCTGTATTATTGCCCACATGAGGAACATGCCTCTTCAGCTTTGGTGATATGTCATAAATTCTAGAGAGATTTAATGCAGCCTTCTTTATTCTTTTTCAATCCTTCTCTTCTTTAGGTTGCTTGATAGTTTTTGAAGTTGGAGCTGTAGATTGTTGAGGCTTACTTTCTTTTGAAATTAAAAAATTTGCATCCTCATAAATTTTTGCCTCATGAACTATAAATGGCTGAATAGTGCCAAGAATCTTATGTTCTGCTCCATTTCTTATGTACTTCAAACATTGATGTAGAGTAGACGAAACCATACCATATTCATGGAGCCAAGGACGGTCTAATAGAGCTTTGAATGACGTGTCAGCATCTATCACATGAAATTTAGCTTAGGTACAGAGTTCTCCAAACCTAAGTAGTAGAATGAAAGATCTGAGAGTCTTCTGCCCCATTTAATTTAAGCCATGGACCATCAATTTATCTCATCCAAGATGCTGAATGTCTAGGGACAACCACCTAAGTGCTTGTAGACTCATAAGATTTACTAATGAACCCAAATCAATCAGAATTCGATTGATTATAATTCCATCACTTTCTTCAGTTACATATAATGGGCGATTATGTTCTATTGTCCCGAACATAAGATCTTCTTCAGAGAAAGTGATCATCAAGAGATCTTAAGCTTGCAAAACTTCAGTCATGCATCGTTCAGTGAAATAAGCTTCATATCTCTCTGGATCTTTAAGAGCTTGAATCAACGTTTCTTAGAGGTCCTTCGACATCAAGAAAGCCTCGTACACACTCAGTTGTGCAGGGATCTTTCTCAGATGTGATAGAATATTATAATCAATTCTTCTGTTTGAATTTGCCTTCTTCTTAAGGTCTTTAGGGATGATGTCTTCATTAACTTCAATATTTTTATCTTCATTTTTTGGTTTTGTGCTTATTTGATAGCCCTTTCTTTGATGGAGGTGGTAGTATCTTGCCACTCCTTAGTTGCACTTGGACTGATTTATATGGCTTAGACTCTTCAGATGAGGTAGCTCCTTCAAAGTCACCATCTACCTCAGAGGACTATGCAGATGCCTCAGAGTCACTACCAAGCTTTAAGCGGCCCATTTGGGATGTCTTTGAAGGCTCAGACTCATCATCATTAGGAAAATATAAGTATTCTTCTGAACTATCTTCTGTTTGTCATACCATCAAGCATGACTTTGATGTTATAGGCTTAGAAATTCTTTTTCTTGGCAAGACAAAATTCTTGAATTCAATTTTGCATATTATATTTTTCAAAGTTATTTAATTCTAATTATCCAGACATAGATCATATTAGGGGTTGTTCGACACCACCGAAATAGCTCGACATGTCTCTCTAAGAAGCAAGTCTTTATCATTATTTCTTTCTTCATTTGACTCGGTGATCTAAAGCCCTAACATGCAATCAGCAAGCTTGATAGTCTGCCTCATCGGTTGATGATACTCCTCTAGATTATTGATAATCTTTTGAATTATAGTTCTCTTCTTACTCTTCTTACTCTTCTTTTTCTTGGCCGACTTCTTTGACTTATGAGGTCTACGTTTAACAGACTCTCCTTGTCATGTAATTAAGTAGCCTTTTCAAAATGATGTTGAGTAGCCTAAATTATTTGTTTAGGCATTTCTAATAAGTCTAATATAGGTTCAAATTGTCATTTCCACTTAACATTAGGGACATCTTTTAGCTGCTTCAACATTTTCACAATCTTCTTAGAGACTATTGTCTCCCATTGCTCATCTTGTATTGCTTTTCCTTTTGCCTTCTCTTTCATCAATGGTACTGAAGTGGACATAACCACTCTGAAAAATTCACTTTTAGGATGAATGAGAACACTATATACAGTGTGAATTCACCCTTTATATATTTTCTCTCCAGCCAATCCTTAAAAATATAGCAATCTTCGATTAGGTGGCTAATTACCTGATGATATGGATAATATTTTGGATTATCAGTTTGACCTGACTCTTCGGGTCTTTTCGATTCTAGTAATTTTAATCCTGCTTTAAGTGTTTGGCAGATTAACTTAGCCACACTCTCCCTCTTGAAAGAGTATTCCTTACTCATCTTGTCTTTTAGAGATGAGTGCACTCACTCATCATCTCACATTGATTGCATTGATTGGGAGTTAACTGATTGCTTTCTCCCTTCATCCATATAAGCAGGTTATTTTTCTTTATCAACATTGTAAGTTGCTTGCTTTCCACTGCTTGAGCTATAGGAGGTTTATTAAGACTCATTCCTCCTTGAGTCTGAGAATTTATTCTTCTTCACCTTTTCTGAGTGAGCCTCAGGTTTTGAGCGATTCAGCTTTTCAAACTTTGTCACTCAATCCAATAACTCTTGAAATGTTGAGATAGAGGCCATGCATAAATATGGTGCTATCTTATCATCGATGTTACCCATCAAGAATTGGATTGCATGTTTCTCTTGTAGCTGTTGTTCACATTTCATGCTCATGTTTTACCGACGTGAAATATATTTAGTAACTGACTCGTCTTTCCTTCTTCATTCTAAGATGAGGTCAGTAATTGCAATCCTTTCAGTTGCACTAGCGAATCTCTTGATGAACATCATCTCTAATTCAACAAAAGTCTTGACCGAGTCATTAGGCAATTCATCGTACCATTCAAAAGTAGTTGAGGTTAAACTACTAACGAATTAGCAAAATAGTAGTGCATCATTGCCTCCTATATTGCCACATGTTGCTTTGAATTATGCTAGGTATTGTCTAGGGTTTCCAGAGCCATTGAATGAATTAAATTTAGACATTGAATAACCCTTAGGGTATGTCACTTGATCGTACTCTACTGGGTATGGAAGACCTTTTCTTACCAATTTTTCTGCCTGGTTAGTGGCAATGACAGCTTTGATCTTTTCATTTATAATTGTTTCCAATTGAGCTGTTGTCATGGGCTCATATATGTTAAGCACATCTTAAGGGATGGGTTGAGGAGCTAGTTGATTGACTTCATTTCTCCCATCGGATGTATTTTGTGCTCCGGAAGCTTGAGACATTGAGTCAACTAGTGGATCAGCAAGTGTAGCATTAGTTGTCGGATGGTTGACAGGTGGAACAGATGCTGGCACTATTATTGCATTTCTCTGCATCATATGTAGCATCACATTCATTTGTACCATCATTTGATTCATCTTTGCAATTAACTTGGATGATCTCATTATCCTTTCCCTTCATTTATCGTTGCATTCGTTTCTGCATTTGGGCTAGTGTGGTAGTGTCGGCAAAGAAAGAGTTATCCTCTTCTCTTTCTAGTTCTTCTTCCTCTTCATCACCTAAGGACGTGCTTGAATCTCGCCCTTCTGTTTGCTCAAGAGCTGGTTCTTCAATGTGAACAGAAGGTGCAGCTCCACACCGTCTATGTTGATGCTGTCATGCACCAGATGGTTCTCCAATGTGCTGTACCACATACACTACTTTCACTTCCATAATATCCTCATCATATTCTTCATCTTCTTATAATATGACTTCAAAACATCTCCTCCAATGAATTTTTGGCTCTGGATTCAAGACAAACCTCTCTTCAACTAGAGGGCTATGATCAAAGTCAACTTTCTTTCATGGAGATTCAGTTGTCGGACGATGGGATTCCCTAGAATGTTCACCTGGGTGCCGATCATCCTGTAATTCATCATTAGAAGATTTCTTCTTTTGAATCCATTTTTGTCAGTTCTTAACATTGGCAGATTTCTAGGAGTGTGAACCAGATGTCACGCCTTTTCCTTTATTTTCAATAATTTCTCGTCTAGGTCTTGACCTCCAAGCTTGCTTGCCCTTTCGTCAGGACCTTTCGAAAGTGAATTCCCTGACATATGGTCCGGGTGTAACGTTTCCATGCTCATCGTATGAGATTTTCTTAAATCGGTCATGAGCTCCCACAATAAGTGGTAGTCTGCCATATGGAACATTATCAGCTTCGATTATCACAGGCCTTTGGACTTTTCTTTTCATTATGCTTATTTCCTTGGCAACCTTCAGCACTCGATTCACTCTAGCAAATAAGGTTTCAGAAGTTTTCTTTCGGGGAACCGGAGCTTGTTGTAGTGGTTAGTCCCAGAAAGATTGCTTCAACTCATCAATAGAGCTATTCCTCTTTACCCGTTTCAGGTTCTCAAATTTATTCTGGGTGGGAATACTCGCTTTTGGTTTTGAGACTAACGACATAGTATGTTATTCAGATAGTAGTTGTTGAGCTCGTAGTTTGCTATTCATCCTTCTTCTCTGCCTTCTTGTTAATTTTCCTCCATATGAGGAAGCTTCATGTCCATGTTTTCCCTGTACGAAAGGTTCAATTGGCAGAATGGTGTTTACAGGCATGACTGAGACTTTCTGCCCAACAATAGTTCTCTTCATATTCAGAGTGTCAGAATATCCCAATCTTTGAAACACAAAAGCTCTTTTTTGGGGAGCTTTAGCAGTAACTACTTCAGAAAATTTTTTCTATTGCACAGACTAATGTGCACGACGTGTAGATGTATCCTAGATTGATGTGACATTAGCTTTGGCTACAATTGCTGGAAAGTCCACACTAACAAATTGCATGGTAGCTCCAATGTCTCGGTGTCTCGTTGATGATGATAAGACGGCAGGTTAGACTCTGCTCGCCTTCATGAACGGAGTGTTCTGAATATCCATCTGTACAAATGAAAGATGAGGATCAATAATCAGAAATAAATATTTTACCCCATACTTTCAAAATACAAAGATATAACAGAACAAAACTAAAATAACATATTCAAAAGAAAATTTCAAGCAAATAAAATCATACTCAATAAACTATGATGTTTATTAAAGATTTTATTTTATGACTAAATTTCAATTTTGATTACTTATACTCCACTAATATTATACTCCAAATTTGACTAGCCAAAGATGAAAAGAGAAACCAATCCCCAATAGAGTCACTAGAAATCTATGGGCTCTGAAAATTTGCCACCAACCTCTTCATTAAGAGAGTTTAATTTAAATGTCGGTCAAACTTTCATAAGGCAAATGAAATAGTAGATAAGACACTACCCAGATATTTCATCTTCATTTTTTGAGGACTTTAGATCTAGTTCCAGGTTTCCTATAGGCGCAAGAGCCTATAGTTAATTACCCCTTCCGAGGCTGAGAGAGAACTTTCGATTAAGGCTAGTCATTAGATTGATAAATGTGTAGTGTATAGTAGCAGCATGTGGAGTGTAAAACTATAAATTTTTGAAATTCATCATTTTAACTTAAAGCAGATGGTTGGGAGAATGATGATGTGCCCGATCAAGATCCCATGGTTCCGTCATCTAGGTCTATCGTGATCTTTAGTCTACTTAGTCAGAGGAGATAGTCGACCCAACCTGGCCAAAGAATCATTGTCAGCAGCCATGGGTTGCGTTGTCCAAGAGAACCTTGTAGACCTAGTGTGGTGTTTGTCCAAGGAGACAATATTAAGTCTACCTTAGCTGACAAAAGGGCTTTATGCCTATCAAATATACCTTATGATTCATAACTCAAAGGGTTGAGTCATAAGAAAACATACGGGCTACAATCGGGACCATAATATAATGGTGCGATTTGGTGGCAACCACCCGATCAGAGAACTCTAATTGTAACGGTATCATATGTGGAGCTTAGTAGTCAAACTATGTGGACATAGAACATGGACCACATCCTTACTAGCATGAGATTATTTGAGTTTGAACATAGTGATTTATTTGACTTGACATTAGCTCTTTTATGAGTTAGAGTTTTCTTAATTTATCATCTCCAACAAACGATGGTGGATCGGTGAATGAATTGTTTACTTTGAGAATTTAAATAATAAATTTCATTTAGTTCTAATATTTATTTACTTGAAATTTAATTTTAAGATGAATTAGTTTAGAGCTCAAGTATCGTTTGATGATAATATCCCCTTCGGTTGAGATTTTCAATCAACGTGGCCATCATCTGAGTAGACCTTGTCAACTCTACTTATTTGCTAGTAGAGGATCGAGTCTATGACTTATGTATAATTTAAATTCTTTAAGAAATTAATATCATAAAAAACTTTATCAATTCCATTACAAATACAGAGGATTGAGTCTTATGATACAATGTGATTTAAATTCCTTTAGAAGTTGATTATTTAGTAGTCCCTATCAACTATATTTCAAACATAAAGGATTAGGCCTACTATGATCATATTATATGGAGCTGAATACTTATATCCTTCATTGACTTGAATTAGCATATGGAGATATTCATTAGCTTGCATGCATATAATCATAAATGATTGAATTGATTTCATCATTCTTTTTTTTAAACCCCCCGTAGCATCCTTAGACACCAAGCTTAGGTGCTCAATATAAGTGTCAGGGCCCATGCGAGTATTTGATAATTCAGATAATTTTATTTTAAAATTATGAGATTAATTTTGTATTTTTATTTAATCCCAACTTAGCCTGCGCAGCCTTTTCAGGCATTAAAATTTGCACTCTAAATCACTATGTCCGAGTACATGCAGGCATTTTTAGCTTAGATAATTTCATCTAATTAATGAAATCATTGATTTTGAAAATCATAATTATGATGAAATTTTTTTTCGGATTGAAGGAATCTCCATAATTCATGCATAATTTAATTTAGTGTTGTCTTCTGTCTGCTTGTACGAGAGTTGCAGATTTGGTGGTGATGATTTAGATTGAAATCCAAAACATCATAGTTTTGCTCGCAATTAGCTTGCTTATTGAATTTTCTAATTCTCAAATATTATTTGCCTTGTAGTCTTTAATGAGCTTTAGTTATACTTGCCAACAAGTTGCTCGTCTTTAGTGAAAATCTCTTTTGAAATTCATTTGATTTTTACTTTAACTTGAAAATAGACTCAACAAATCTCATATATATATACCTATTATATATTTAGTTGAAGCCTTCTTTAATCCATCTTAAATTAGACATTTTGATATTTGGATTAAATAAGAAGGCTTATTCTTTTTGAATCTCATTCTAGAGCTTGATTTGAGCTTTATCTCATTTGAAAATTACCCTTCTAGCTTCATGCAACCTTCCTATAAGTATGATATGAATTCGCATTACATTCGTATTTCAAAGCTAGATTTCAAACTTGTTGCAAATATTAAGTGATATGATCATTTGTTTAACTGAGATTTCCTCTTAGATTACTCAAAGTGAAATATTGCTAGAACTACATTCAAATTCATTGGCAAACTATCAAATTTCTTTTTAACTTTTTACCCAAATTTCATCAACTCTTCTCAACTCATCCAATTTGGAGTTAAGCATGGGGCATTTGTTCACTGCTAGTCAAAGCATAATCCACTTATTCATTGAGGAGTCCTTCTTATGTTGGTCAACAAGCCATTTGGATTCACCAAAGGTCCTTGTTTGTACTCACTAATGAAAATGTACAATATGTTTCATTTGGGAGCTCTTTTTTTATGATTTCACCTATTAGATGTCTTGTAAATCAACCTGATCATTCGTTAAAAGGTCAAATTTTATTTTCTCTATCAAACAATCATCATCTATGATATTATTTTGGACTTCTTCGTTTGATATTGAGCCCTAAAATTTATGACATGTTTTCTTCATGTTCAGTCATAAACTATCAAAGTAATATCCTTACTTTGCTCAAATATTCATGCAAGATCATATTAATGCTCATAAGTGAACCCTAGATATATTGTAGGTCTTATATGCTTTAGTCTTGAATTCAAAGGTGAATGTAAGCATTCTTTGAAAGTGTGACCTTTATAGCCATTATAAAAGTCGTTGGTGAGTTGTATAGTTATGCTTATAAAGAGAATATCGTATCCTTTATGAGTTTTGCTTAAGCTTAACGATAGATAATTAAATCTGTAAAATGCTAGCTTTTACTATTGCCATAATTTTTAATATTTACTAAAAAACCCCGTTGATTCTTTTTACTTCTATAAATTAAGGCAATAGGAGCTATTCCCCTTTCACATTCCTCATTTGAAAAGGAGAGGGTTGAGAGACTCTTATCCAAAGTTCAGGTATGCATTCAAGTCTCTTTGAAAATTATAAGCTCTTCTCCCTTTTCTCTTTATTTTGATTTTTTTTTTTTTTTTTGAAATTCAAGTTTATGTTTGCTTTATGAAATTTTACAATTTAGCATACTCAAATTTCATTTTAGATTGTTTATTTTTGATGTGATTGATTTTTTTTAGACAAATCCCTTTTGATTTTCCCCTTTTTTTTTCTAAGTCCAAAATTCGATGATTTCAACACGTGAGCTACATCAACATTTACTGCCTATCATGCTAGTGATGAAGCAATTTAAATACCTCGACCGATTTTCATCTCATCATGCCCTGATGAGCGTGACAAGGTTTTCAAACCTACATAAAATCAAACATACACAACTTTCACACATTCAAGCTCTTTTTTGTTGCACATTCATCAATATCCATGATTTCGAGCAATAATAAGTATGAATGACTTTTCTATTTTCTAAAGAACAAGAGAGTAATGAGGAAATTAACATCCCGCTGAAAGGTTATGGGCTTGACGAAGCTTGAGAGAAGATGAGGTGAGGAGGGAAAGAAATGGGAAAGTGGCGGAGACCGAGAGGAATTCGATTGATGACGGAGTTCTTTCTTGGCTCGGCTGCAGCAAAGGGCATGATCGGAGGAATCGTGCGTGTGCGTGCTTGGTTGGAAGAGGAATCAGGAAGGGCATGCCGAGAGGAACCCTCCTGATGATGGAGTTGCCTCTCGGCTGCCATAAAAAAAGGGAGAAATTTGAGGTAAGCTCGGTTGCTTGCAGCTTAAGGGGAGACGGATGAGCGAGAGAGAGAGAGAGCGGACAGGAGCTTACGGTTTCAGCTGGGAAGGATTGAATAGCAATCGAGATTCAAAGGAATCGGGCAAGGAGGATCAGACCTTGGCTGCTCGACTGGGAGGACTGAGAAGCTTGTCCAGCCGATGCTTGGGACGGACGAAGGGAAGAAGGAAATCAGGCTGCTCTTTCCTTCGGGTAGGACGGGCTGAATCAAGAGAAAAGAGGGGCTTGGTATCTCTTGTGCCACTCAAGAAGAACGGGAAGTAGGAAACTCGGTTCGTGCGTGCCGCTCGGCTGAAAGGGAAGGATTGAGCGAGCCTTGCTCGAGAGAGATCGACGGGAAGAGAGGGATACCGAGAGCAGGAGGAAAAGAAAATCAGGAGAGATGGACGAGCGAGAGAGAGAGCGGACGAGAGAGAAGCCGCTTCGATCGAATGGATGGAACAGGAGAAATAGGGAAGCCACTGTGTTAACCAAGCGATCTCCTATGCTTTGAACCGAGAGGAAAAAATAGGGGATTAAGGCGTCCTAATTGCAGATAAATTGATTTTCCTTTTCGAGTCAAGCAGGATCTCAAAATTATTTGAACGCAATTAACATTAATTTGGAAAGCATTTACACTCAATTAAGTGGCATGCGTGAATTCTAATTCCATTCCAGAGTAATGAAATCTTTTTAGAAATTAGATTCAGGCATATTAAAGTTAATATTTTATTTTATTTTTTTTATTTTATTTTTATTATTTATTTATTTTTATTTTTGGAATGGGTATCCACCCAACACCCCGCCCATCTTGTGGGTGGGGATGTCGTTGTGACTAATCCCCCGGGAGCCTAGCACTACATTCATCACTCACGCGTGTCGGGCCACCCTTTAATTTCTCCTTGAACTCGGTCCGGGGGGTTCCGTGCTCGCCCACCAACTGAGCTAAGAGACGGTGGGTGTTAATATTTTATTTGCACGTCTCGTTTATTGTGCGGACCGATTTTTTTTATATCACATCAAAATCTATGCGAATTTTGCGAAAACTAAATCCATACAATATGGGTGTAGTTTCGAAGCAATTTTGATGTTTTGAATTCATCGGCGTCATCCGTTTTACGATCGGGGGTTACTTGAGCAATGTCGACATCGATCTAGCCAATTTGAGCTTAATTTTTGCTACGTTGCATTCCGCGACTTGTCATTTACACCACACTCGATCGAATCGATCCCATAATATCTTATTTGATAAATTTCTTTGTTTCGACGATAACGGTGCAATCCGTTTTGCGAAAGGAGATCGTTCGGATAGCTTCGAGACTCTCGACTTCAATATGCATGAAATTGCTTATTCTATTTATTTTCCTTCATTGGATGGTAATTGATCGATGTAAAATATCAATTTTAATTTATTTTTCTATTATGAACACATTGATGCAGTTGTTTCATGATCAGAGAACACCTTGATCAATTTCGATCATGATTCATATGCTTTCAACTCTCATTTTCACGACGATGCATCTAATTCTTGCTAATTTTAATATATTTGCTTAATTAAGCATATCAAAATCACTTATATAGGTCAACAGTCAAATCTTGGAATGCTATCTTGCTTGGCTATGCGAATTGGGAAGATATTGAAGTTTATGAGAGGTTCTCTGCAATCATGCCTGAGAGGAATGTGTTCTCATGGAATGGGCTGATTGGAGGGTATGCTCGGCACGGTAAGTTCTCAGATGTCTTGGATGTTTTCCATCATATGCTTATTTCGACAAATATTAAGCCCAATGATGCTACTCTTATGCTTGTGTTATCATCATGCTCGAAGCTTGGTGCTCTCACTTGGGGGGAAGTGGATTCATCTGTATTCTGAGAACAATGGATTCAAAGAAAACATCTACATTGGAAATGGGCTAATTGACATGTATGCAAAATGTGGCTGCATACATAGTGCAATCAATGTGTTCACTGCAATGGAAAAGAGAGATGTCATTACTTGTAATTCGATGATCAGTGGTCTGACAATGCATGGGATGGGATTGGAGGCGTTAGAGTTGTTTGATCAGATGCTGGATACTGGGGAGAAGCCTGATGGGATAACATTTGTTGGAGTCCTGAGTGCTTGTGTCCACATGGGTCTTGTTGAGAGAGGATTTACAAATTTCAGGTCCATGGCAAAGATTTACTCTATTGCTCCATGGATTGAGCACTATGGCTTCATGGTGGGCCTCCTTGGTCGATCTGGCATACTTTATGAGGCCATTGGCTTTGTGAAGGAGATGCCAATGAAGCCTGATGATGTTATTTGGAGTGGTTTGCTTGGGGCGTGTTGAGCATGGCGACATGTTTATTTGGCAGAGATAGCTATGAGTCGGCTTGTGAGGCTCATGCCTGATGATGCTGCCAATTATGTTCTTCTATCAAATATTTATGGCGAAGATTGAAGATGGAAAGATGTTGGAAGATTGCAGAAGGCGTTGAGAAGAATGGGTGCTGGAAAGTCGCCTGGTTGTAGCCTTGTTGAGGTGAACATGGAGGTGGTTGAGTTTTGTTCTTCAGATGCAAGGCATGCAAGATCAAAGGACATCTATGAGATCTTAGAAAGTTTGGCAGATATTTCAAGATTTGCTGTCGTCCAGTCAACACTTGAAGAACTTTTGTGAGGTGTGATTTGCAAAGTAGGGACATGAAGGTAACTATCTGAAGTCTCGACAAACATATATCTGCTTTCTGAAGCGTTAATAGTTTTGCAAAAGAGTTCTTCCTTATCTTTCAAAAATTGCAAAATCAAAATCTTCATCCTCCTCTTCACTATTATTTTCATTATTGCGATTATTTTTTTTGGGAGTTCCCAATATACTTATTACTCAGGGCTCATACCAAATAGAGAAGCAAGTTAATTGCGGTGAGTGGAAAGCAAAACATATTGTATTTAGCTTCATGCTAGTCAATTTGATGATTGGGTGATTATGATCGAATTTTATTTGAGCAAGTTAATGTATTTTGCTCTCTGACATAACATCATATATCTTATGGAGTTAGTACAGGTTGTTGGAGAAATACCCAAAGAGTTATGATGTTAATGTTACATGAAGGATATTTCATTAATTCCACCCTAAGTCTTTCATCGTGACATACGAGCATAAGAATATGAATCTAAATTAGTATGTAAGTTGTCAATGTCATTCTTGAAAGTTTGGTTCTCATTCTTTGAAATATTAATGAGATAATTTAGAAATTTTGATTTGTTTCTAGTGGCAATATACTTCATTACCAAGTTCTACTACTCTAACAAATTCATCAAATTCTTCATATAACTCATTTGAAAAATCATGTATCTCATCTTTGTCAACGGAATGCTTCTTCATCATTTTATTATACTTGAACTATGAAGATATGTGTGGATCTTTGTTCTCTTTTATCTTTTGTTATTTTTATTCTTCTTTCTCTTGTTATAATTAAGAATTTATTATTTTTATGTAGAGCTTGATTGTGTTGACCAATTAGAGATGTACTGTCGACTCAACTCTTACTTTTATTGATCAAGCTTCGACGAACTGTGAACTGGGGAGGGGTTTTCAGGGAAGCAACATGCCTCTTGCTTAATGGTTCAGAGGCAACACCTTGGATTTTTTTTTTTCTTTTGATGTATAGCACCTTGGTGTCATGGCATGGAGGTATTGGCTTCAGAGACAGAGAAGATAGTGCATTGGTGCTAAGAGAACAATGCCTCGGTGCCAGTATTTATGGGTTTGCACCATATAGATAAAGAAGACATAGTCTCAGCGTTGCAATTGGCAACACCACAACGCTAGGACTCGAACACTTATTCCCCAAGACAAAGAGGTTAGTGCTTTGGCATTGTACTAATAGCATTATGGTGCTTATACAGAAGAGCCTGAAGGATAGCTACACGACGCCAAAGTCATAGTGCTACGAAACGACATAGTCCGTATTTAAGCAGTTTTCTGCAATTTTTTTACATCTTGTTATTCTTCTTCATTTCATTGTGAGCGTAAGTGAAGAGTGCATGCTCTAGAGTGTGAGAAGTGTAGAGAGGCTTAAGTGAATTGTAAAATTATACTAATTTTCTCATTTTCTTCATTGTGAATTTCTTAGTGTGTTGTGGCTCTGTGATTTTTTCTTATTCTCTAATTTTTTCACATTAAATTGGGTGTTTCTGTGACCTTGTGTTTTGGTTACTTTTATTCAAATTTTTGCTCCAGATCTCTCAAATTTGTTTCTGTGATTTAAACTCCCAACATTCTTTAGGATTGATTCATTATTGAACTCTGCACCTATCTCTTATCTCTCTAAACAAAGAGGTAAGAGTTTTCAAATATCTTCACCAGTTTGCAAATTAGCAATGAATTTTAACTTCTTTGATAAAAAAAACAATAAAAAAATAATGTAAGTATTTTGCATTTAATTGATCTATCTAAATATTTATTAAACTACAAATCAGAAAGTTCAACAAAAGAAATATTGTTTACACAAAAGAAGGTTGTATATATCCGTTCTCAACCATCTAAATCATAAAATTTTAAATATGCTCATGTGAGTTTTCTAAACTTTGAATTTAAAATATCAAATGTGGCTGGTCCATCTATAGATTGTTCTAAAACCAAGCGAAGTTAGTTGTTGTAAAGGAAGTCATTTTGATGTATTGATCATCTATGTTGTCCATTGGTGTTAAGATACAGGATTTTGGTGTTGTAGTCTTTTCCAGTAAAACATTTTGTAGTGTTGATCGTATATTTGTATAATTATATATACTTGCTTTCCTCTTTATAACATTTCTAACTCTGGGTCCTTCTGTCTAATTACTTCAGTTTTGGAATCACAGGCTTTTGATCTCTTGGTTTTGTCATTGGTACCTGCTAGTTAAACATATAGTTAAGTTGTTCTTCTCTCAAAAAAAGAAAGGTAGGCTCTTAACATTATAAAAATGCTAACTAGAGTAAATGAATGTTGCTAACCTTTGTTTTTTTTAAAGAGAAAATCTTAAGGAAAATGATATGAGCCCAAATCCTCTAAAGGGCCAAATAAGAATTACAATGATCATAGAACCAATGCAGTAAGAAAGACCAAAGGATTCAGAAAATCTTCTTGCAATGATCGAGAAAATACATTATACATCAAAGCAGTACAACCCAGGAACAATAACACAACAGAGAAATTACTCAACATAACCTACAACAAGAAAATCAAGAAAACAAGAAGAAATAGGAACAACTCAGTTAACAGAATAACCAGAGCGATAAAAGGCGGCAAAGCAACTCTAATGATAATGTTACAAATGTACAAAACTTCCCAACTTATAAAAGGAAAGCATAGATCTAGGCTGTAGAAGAAAACAGAATGTATAAATAGGGGTTAAGAAACCAAACAGGGGATATCAAATATTCTGCAAAGAAACTCTTCTCTCGGTATTCCTTCTTTTTCTCTCTTCCCTGATCCCTTCTCTGTTCTCCATCGCCAGATTCTGCCTCTCATCTCCCTGGAAAACCTAGAGTTTTCTCTCCGCCCTTTCCTTCTCCGTGGCGACGGCTCGAATCAAACAAAACAAAGCAAAGAAAGAAGTCGTAAGTTGCATAAACTTCATCCCATGTGAGACACCATAATACCAGCTCGGATCAAATCCAGATCAAACCAGACGGCGTAATCCACTAACTCCCTTAGAAATCAAGAACCGTTTGATCAAAGATCAAATCCAAGGGCAGATAAGAAACAAAATCAATCTGACGGTTCAAGAATCGGCTCAAGAGAAACTCAATTCAAGTGATTAGATCGAACGACCAAGCTCAAAAGCGCTAATCCAACGGTCCAGAAAGCACCCGATAAACTTTCCTCCAATTATCAGAACTCAGCCGGGTTCAGACCACTCAGTGAGTCAACTCACAGAACCCCAAACTCAAGCCAAGCCAGACCAGAATTGACACAAAACAGAACCATTCTCACCAACCCAACCAACCAAAAATTAGACCATATCATTGGTGCTCTCGTTGACTACATCATAAAAAATGGCAGAAGGAACAAAACACACAGAGCAAAAACTCTAGAAGAATGCGTGGTAAGACTGAATAAAAATGATGAGCAAGTGACATCAATCACTATAACATTGAATAAAGTTTTAAGAAGATTGTCGGCTATAGAGGAGAAATTAGATAAATCTTCTCAAGATCAGCAACAATCACAGGTATGTAACTCATACCCAACAGAATTTAATCATTCTACTAGACCTCAAATACAAAATGCTAGACCAGTTAAGGTTGACATGCCAAGATTTAATGGTGAAAACCCAAGGGGTTGGTTGTTTAAGGTAGATCAATTTTTCCAATATTATAATATGTCTGAAGATCAGAAGTTCATAATAGCTTCAGTTTATATGGATGGCCCTGCACTCAGTTGGTATCAAGGGATGCATTTAAATAAACAATTGCATTCATGGCACCAATTTAAAGATCAGGTCATTCAGAGATTTGGACCTTCCCTCTACAGAGATCTAAGAGGAGAATTAACCAAACTACAACAGAAAACAACAGTACAAGACTTCTACAATGAATTTGAAGAATTAGCTAATCAGATTTCAGAAATTTCTCCTGAATTCCTACAAAGTTGTTTTGAATCTAGATTGAGACATGACATAAAAAGAGAAGTCAGGGCATTGCAACCAAACTCTTTGCAACAAGCCTTACAATTAGCAAAATTAATGGAGGACAGATTAACAGATGAGGTTTATTCAGCAAGAACCTCAAAATTCAATTTCCCTATAGCAATGAAACAACAACCACCACTACTTCCTTCACCAGTCATGTCAAATAATACCGGACGTAACAAACCACGATTCCAATTCAAACCTTAAACACAATTAGAAGACGGAAAAGAAAAGACTTATGCTTCAGGCTGTAATGAAAAAATATCATAGAGGGACATATATGTCAAGCCAAATTATTTGCCTTCATGATAGTCAATGAGGACCAAGAGTATCAACTACAGCAAGATACTCAACCAGAAATACAGTGGATACAAGAAGATGCATTAGAAATAAGCTTCAACTATCAACCATTCAATCCAGGCTAAGACAAATGACATAGAGGTTGTATAAGTATAAATATTATAAATAGGTATAACCACTGACTTAGCTTAGACTTATAATTTAGATATAGCCCAAATCTATAGAGTACCATAAAGCATAGATGCAAATAAGATAGTCCATAGTAATAAGGCAATTGGCATAACAATCCTTTACAGCCTCAAATAGATGGACAAACAAAGCAGTATCATATAATACAGCCACATACAAATGAGGATTCATTTTTCAGATAGGTTGGACAGACCCATATAAATTACAGGAAGCTCAAAAACAAATACCAGTGGGAACAAATGGCCGATAAACATAGAAGATAGCTTCAAGTCAAAGACTTAGACAATACAGACAGGATTCTACACTACACCCAATAGAATTACCAACTCAGTTCAGAGATGGGAAAATATTAATCATGCCTGTTACAATGATCTTAGAACAATACCGGAGGGAGATCCACAAATTAAAGAAATATTAAGGCAATGGAAAAGACTTATAGCCACAGATGCTTCTTGGGTGTCAAGTAAAGAAATACAGAAAGCATCTCCAGAATTGACCTTGAGGACAAGGTCAGTGTGGGGAGGGGAGTAATGATATGAGCCCAAATCCTCTAAAGGGCCAAATAAGAATTACAATGATCACAAAACCAATGCAGTAAGGAAGACCAAAGGATTCAAAAAATCTTCTTACAATGATCGAGAAAATACATTATACATCAAAGCAATACAACCCAGGAACAATAACACAACAAAGAAATTACTCAACACAGCATACAACAAGAAAATCAAGAAAATAAGAAGAAATAGGAACAGATCAGCTAACAGAATAACCACCCAACCGTCCAGAGAACGAGCCGATAAAAGACAAAGAAGCAACTCAAAGCAACGAGCAATTGCCATTACAAATGTACAGAACTTCCCAACTTATAAAAGGAAAGCATAGATCTAGGCTATAGAAGAAAACAGAATGTATAAATAGGGGTTAAGAAATCATATAGGGGATATCAAATATTCTGCAAAGAAACTCTTCTCTCGGTATTCCTTCTTTTTCTCTCTTCCCTAATCCCTTCTCTGTTCTCCATCACCGGATTCCGCCTCTCATCTCCGTTGGGAAAACCCTAGAGTTTCTCCTCCGCTCTCAGCCCCTTTCCTTCTCCGGAGCGACGACGGCTCGAACTGTCGAAACAAAACAAAGCAAAGAAAGAAGTCAGGTAAGTTGCATCTAGAAACTTCATCCCACGGCCCAGAGACAGCCACCGCAGCTAATACCAAGGGCTCAGATCAAATCCCAGGATCAAACCGCGCCGAAGGCAGCGCGTGTAATCCACTAACTCCCTTAGAAATCAAGAACCGTTTGATCAAAGATCAAATCCAAGGGCAGATAAGAAACCAAATCAATCCGACGGTTCAAGAATCGGCTCAAGAGAAACTCAATCCAAGTGATTAGATCCAACGGCCAAGCTCAAAGGCGCTAATCCAACGGTCCAGAAAGCACCCGATAAACCTTTCCCCAATTATCAGAACTCAGCCGGGTTCAGACCACTCAGTGAGTCAACTCACAGAACCCCAAACTCAAGCCAAGCCGGACCAGAATTGACACAGAACAGAACCATTCTCACCAACCCAACCAACCAGAAATTAGACCATATCAGAAAAGCACCTTTGGTTACATCTCTGATTAGGTTGTAAAAACACAAAAGCTTTTATGCATATAACGCATTTTTTTTATTTTCATGATTCACTTAAAATGGACTTTGTGAAAAGAGCCTGAATCATCTACTTTTTTTTTTTTACTCTAAATCCATGAGGTGGTACTTTATTATGATGTAGGCGTGATTCATACTGTCATCATGGCATTGAAACAACAAAAAAAGGAAGCAAATGCTGGGAGAAAGATCTGCTGCATTAGCCGAGGCTGAGCCGTTGAGTCTCACGAATGCACAAATCTGTGCAATGACATTAACGTGGTGATGCACTTATGCTGGATGCCTGTCGCACCAAACACTCCAGCTTTTACTGCGTATCCATGAACTGCCACCTCTCTTAAATTCCTTTGATATAAAAACCTCAGATTGACTTGATAGACTTCTGCAAAATCAGTCTCTAGGGTTGTCTTGATAAAATAAGGGATGAGTATGTGTATTAGAATTTGTTATAAAAATTTAGACTCTCTTTTCTTACAGCTTCCTTGTTTAAACCAACGGCAAGGAGCATAATAGAGAGGCTCTTATCTCTCCTCCACAAATGTAGATTTATTGGTTTCCACTTTCAGATACAATCCCAAGTCATCATCCCTGGGCTCCAACAGCTGTTGTTGATCTCGTCTAATCCAGCAATGTGCCATTGATCGAATTCTTAAACTAGGCACGTCGGCCACCACAAAGAGACCCTACTCTTCTTCTCTCAAATGAAGAGGAATGATGCAAGTCCTAACCTTAGTCGCTTTTCTTTTTTTTATCAAGTCTCGCTCAATGATTTTTGCTCGGTTTGGTTCATTTATATCCATATAAATGAATACTACGAGTCTTGCAAGGTTTACAAAATGCTATTCTTGGTTCTTTTTTCAATAGATTTGTTTTTTCAAATTTTATTCTTATAAGTTGGATAAATATGGTGTAAATATACCTAATTTTGAACGAAGGCATCTCTTTTTATTTGTGTTACACGTAATTTTTATATTTTTGGTACTTTTTATTTTAATCTATATAATTTGAGGTTGATTTGATTTTGTGCTTTTAATTGTTCAAATTTAGCATTGTGAGAATTTAATTTGTAAAAAAAATAATTAAAAGGAGGTTTATATACATATCATATGGTTCTTAGGTGTTTACATGTCTAATACCAAATTTTAATATTTATTTAACATTCAAGCCTTTTCAATGATTTTTAGTGAAATAATACTTCTCATTATATAGATAATATATTTTACACACTTTTTTTTTAATATTTATTTGGAAAGGTGGGGAGTAAAGTTATTTTTTTAAATTCCATTTAGAATAATAAATAAACATAATAAAATATACAAATGTAATGAATACAGTGAGCACTTTTATAACTAATACAAGATTCATAATCCTACCCTTGTAATAGTTTAATATGAGATTATTGAAAAAATTAAACAACAAATATAGTACATTGTTATAACCTAAATTACATAGTTCTTCTTATAACTATCACCATTAGCTTCAACTCATTATCAAGAAAGAAAAAAAAAATCGAAACATTCATAATAGGAATCATACTATTAATAATACTCAATATCAAATGATAATTAACTAAGGATAAACTTCGATGATGGATCTTAAATCAATGGATGATGTCATCTTGTAGTCACTAAACACTGCAGTGAAAAATAGTTTGCGCCATTCACCTTCATCTATTTTCTTTCCCATGTATAAAGTCATCATCTGCAAGTCAAATAAAAGTTGTGTTTCCATTGAAGTTTGAGTGTTGAAGCTCACACCAACCACCATGTCTATTATGATCACTTATCCACCCTTCTCTTTAGGCAGAATCACTTCCTTGCAACACTGCAGTATCTTGACACAATCTTCATCATTCTAATTGTGTAATATCCAATGCATAAATATCAAAATATTTTATTATATATGTATAATTATATTTCATCATAATTTTGTATGAAATAGTTCTTTTTGAAAGCATAGAGGATAAGCCTAAAGACCTTAAGCAAAGTGACATCAGCAGGCAGGACCTTAACGAACATATCACCAGCAACAAATTGAATCTTGTCTATCTTCTTCTCCACGATGCCAATGGCATGTGATAGATCAAAAACTATGCATGTCAAACCTGGAAAGGCCTCCACCAAAGTTGTCGCCATCAAGCCAGTCCCACCTCCAACATCCTATAACATCTCAATTCCATTAAATGTCTCTAATACCATATTGGTCATAACATTAGCAACAAAGCTAGAATCTCTCACCATCGCCTTATTAAATAAATCATTGAACTCCGATAGCTCCCTTGTGAGTTCCCAGAATGTCTTTCCATGTGCCATCTCGAAAGGTGTTGTGGTCACATCTGATCTATGGAACCAGTGTGAAAGTTGGTGGTGCGAATCTACGAGATGGTGGTCGAGTGAAAGGAGGATGATGGGGGAGTAGCTAGGGCATTGACGGGAAATGGAGGAGGTAATGAGGAGGTGGGAAACATTGGTGAGATTGAACGTTTCTTCACCGCAGACTGTGATATGGGATTTGAAGATGCCTTCCTGAGAGAGAATGCGCATGAGGATGCTGAGGCCATGGGATTTGGTTTCAGGGATTGAGAGTAAGGAAAGGAGGTCGACGATGGTGGTCATCATGCCATGGTGGTGGATGGCATCAGGAATGCAGAGTTCTATGACACATTTTAAGGACAAGGATTTGATGTAACTGAAAGTTTGGTTCCATAGTATGGCATGGGATTTTATAGTATCTTGAACTATAGCATCATGAGTGTTAATGTTCAATGTTGTTGCCATCCTTTGCTTCTAGTTGATCTAACTGTAATATGGATATGATACCTCGGGGTATATATAGTACTCAAGTGCTACTTTTATCATAATTTTTTACATGCCATCTACTGCTTGTAATAAATTGACATTAACGATCATTGTTAGTCAACCTTCTATTGTATATTATTAACATTGGATGTTAGGTTATTTAGATATGATCAATTTTGGCATGCATAAAAGATGTATATGGCTTATTGTTGACCTCCAGATATGTGTCATAAGTCGAGACAAGCCCACAAGTCGAATTCGATGGACTTCGGAAGTGACAGTGAGCAAATCGGGGCTCAAAATGCACTGGATGTCACCAAAAATGATCGAAATGACCTCCGATCATTGAACGGACTTCTCCATCACGTTCAGAATGTTGAAATTGGTAAAAATATAAATATTGCATAATCTAAAGACCAACCGATGAAGCGATCAAGTTATCAATGTGTTGACACATATATCAAAGTCGGGAAGCTGCAACGATATCTGAATGACTTCCGTTCATAAAATTGATCATGATGTTAGCTTCAAAATGCCAAAAACTACCAAATGAGACTATCCACGCTCAATTCGGACGAGTCTGTGCAAATGTTGAATGATCGGAAGTGACAGCGTGCAAATCAAGGTTGAAATATACTGGACGTCGCCAAAATCAGTCCAAATGACCTCCGATCGATAAACAGACTTTGTCATTACTTTCAGAACGTCAAAACTGATTAGAATATAAATATTGCACAACTTGATGATCAACCGATCAAGCGATCGAGTCATCAATGCGCTTGCAAATATATCGAGATTAAGAGGCGCTGATGTAAGCTAAATAATCCCTGTTTGTGAAATTGATTGCTTCGTTAGCTTTGAAATATCAACATCTATCAAGTAAGACTGTTCACACTCAATTCGGACAAGTCTGCATAAAAATTGAGTGGTCAAAAAGTAGCGATGCATATTTTGAGCTGAAATTGACACAATTTGAAGCCGACTTGAACCAAACGACCTCCGATTGCAAAACAGACTGTGTCGTTGCATCTAGAACATCAGAATAATCTTGAATCAATATATATATTGACCATATATTCATATCATCATACGGTTCATATTAGAAATGATTAAATAATAAAAAAATATCATAAAAAGGGCTAATCCCTAAAACTGATCGGCTCGGCTCCTCCCTCACCCGATCGGCCCTAACCCGAGCCAAACCTTCCCTCTCTCTCATGCGATCGAACAATCTTTGCACTCATTTTCCATGCGCTATTCGAATCCCTGACA
Source organism: Cymbidium sinense (assembly GCA_021442155.1). Lineage (NCBI taxonomy): Eukaryota > Viridiplantae > Streptophyta > Magnoliopsida > Asparagales > Orchidaceae > Cymbidium > Cymbidium sinense. Next base: position 20,454,920 of record CM038230.1, on the reverse strand, counting down.
ACCGTTCCCCCCTTTCGTTCGAATGAAAATCGCATGAACCACTCGCGATCACCCCTTCTCCTCTTCAACCACAAGTGACCTACCTCTCTCACGTTCATTCCTCCAAAGACCGAACCAAGCTACCTCCTCTCTCTAAACCAAAAAGGAAAGGCAAGTTCTTCATCCTCTTCCTTCTTCTTCCTTCCTTCTTCTTCTTCTCCTTCTTCTTTTTTTTTTTCTTTTTCTCTATTTCCTTCTCCCTTCCACAAAACCGAAAATCCTCCCTCTTTTTTTATTTCTTTTTCTCTATTTCTTTCTCCGATCCACAAAATCAAAAATCCTCCTTTTTCTTCCTATCTGAAATTTTTTTTTTCTCAATCGCAAAGCCAAAACAATCCTCACCCTCTCTCAGTTTGCCTCCTACAATATAGGATATTCACTCATACCACTTTAAATATGGAAAAATCATATGACGAAATCTGTATAACTAGCCGAAAAAATCCTGCCCACTTTGACTATATATTCCCACAAATCTACAAACTTTGGTTAATCTACTTAACCCTCCCCATTCTCCTATTCTCCCCTTTACATGATAAAGAGAAAATCAAATCCTATTATTGCTAATATTGTAGCTAGATCAGCCGCACTATCAAGCAAACTTATGAAGGTTGTTGATTGTGAATGTATGAAGGAATATGTATGAAAATGTGAATGTGGTGAATACATATATGCTTGTGTCTCTTTTTGCAGGTTTCAAGACCCCGCTAATGCCCCATAGGGCGTAGCGGGTGCGAAGATGGCTATGGTGTCGTAAGACACCACTCGCTATGGTCAATAGGGCATTTTGAGCAAACCAAACAAATTGTTAGATGTTACTGTTGACCTCCATGTATGTGTCATAAGTCAAGTCAAGCCCACAAATCAAATTCGGCGGACTTCGGAAGTGGCAGTGCACAAATCAGAGCTCAAAATGCACTCGAGTCACTGAAAATAGTCGAAACGAGCTCCGTTCGATGAACAAACTTTGCCTTCACATTTAGAACATCAAAATTGATCGGAATATAAATATTTCACAATTTAACGATCAACCGATTAAGCAATCTAGCTATCAATATGTTGACGCGCATATCATAGTCAAGAAGCTGTGATGATATCCAAACGACCTCCGTTCGCAAAATTGATCACATCGTTAGCTTTGAAACATCAAAAATTATCAAATGAGATAGTCCATGCTCCATTTGGATGAGTCTGTGCAAATATCGAATGATCAAAAATGATAGTGCGTAAATCGAGGCTCAAATGCACAGTATGTCACCAAAATCAACCCAAATGACCTCCAATCGATGAACGAACTTTGCCATCATGTTCAGAATGTTAAAACTGGCCAGAATATAAATATTACACAACTTGATGATTAACTGATCAAACGATCGAGTTGTCAACACAACTGCATGCATATCGGGTCAAGAGGCACTGACGCCAGCCAAATGACCTTCATTCGTAAAATTGATTCTGCCTTCAGCTTCGAAATGCCAAAGTCTATCAAGTAAGACTATTCACACTCAATTCGGATAAGTCTATGTGAAAATTGAGCAGTCGAAAATGATAGTGTGCATTTTGAGCTAAAATTGACTCAATTTGACGTCTGTTCGAACCGAACGGCCTCCGATTGTGAAACAAACAACACCATTGCGTTTAGAACATTAGAATAATCTTGAATCGACATATATGTTGATTATCTAATCATGTCGGTGCAAAATTCACATTAAAGTAGATTACTCAATTTAAAAGTTAATTAAAATCCCTAAATTTAACATAAATCCCTATTTCTATTCGACTAAACCGGTTCTCCCTCATGGCACTAACCCGAGCTAAATCTGATTCCCTTCACACACGGGTCTTCTCTTCACACACGCAGGAACCAAATGAACTCTCTCTTCCGTTTGTTCGGTCAAGGAACCGACACCCACCAGAACTCCTCCCTTCATTATCCGAGTCAAGGGGCTCGCCGTCGTCAATGATCCACGCTCCAACCGTTCCCTCTTCTTCCCTTCTTCTTCTTCCCAACCACAAGCCACAAGGGGGCGGCTCCCTTCAAATTGAACGAAAAGCTCCCCTTCCCCATTCTTCTTCCCTCCATCGAATCTCCTCCTCCAAAATTGAAAAGAGGTTCCTTCCTGTCTTCTTTCTCTTTCTTTTCCCTTCCATTTCCAAACCAAAAAACTGACCTTCTTTCTTCTTCCCCCTTCTTCTTTTTTTTTCTCTTCTTTCTTTTCCTTTTTCTTCCATTTCTTCCTTCAAACCAAAAATTACATATGGCTCCTTCCCCTTCTTCTCCCTTCTTCTTCTTCTTCTTCTTCTTCTTTCCTTTTCTTCCATTCCAAATAGAAAATCTGATTCTTTTCCTAGAATTTCTTTTTTTCTATTCATTTTGCCTCCCAGATGAGCCCTCCATTCTCTTTCTTCCTCTACTTCTCTCATATGAAACAGAAAGCAAGAATGCAAGGAATAATTTGTGGATGCATGGAAATAATTATTGTAAATGTGAAAATACATATATGCTTGCGTCTCTTTTTGCAGGTTCCAAGACCCTGCTAATGCTCCATAGGGCGTAGTGGGTGCGAAGACGATTGTGGTATCGCAAGACACCACTCGCTACGCTCAATAGGACATACCGAGCAAGTCAATGTCTGTTAGATGTCACTCCATCTAACCAAAATGCTGTCAAAATTTTGACTAAAATTTGGGACTTAAACAAATTCAAAGGGAAATCACCTAAACTCAAATTAAATAAAAAAATGCACGATAAACATGAAGAAAAATATTAAACCAAAGTGGAGAATGCTTAAAGGAAACTAAACAAAGTAAAGAGAAAATATAATACTAAAGTAAACTACTTACTTTAAATGCAAGCAAGTTCCCTTCCTTTCTTCAAATAAAAAAAAAATCCTTAAAGGCTATGAAGTTTTCTTTTCAAGCAAATGATGCAAAAGGTTCCATGTTTGTTATCAAAATAAATGCAAGTGAAACTTAAGGAAGTTAATACTAAAATCATAACAAACTTGAAATAAATTTGAAGTCTAATTTTCAAATTAATAAGGGATTTGATATGAAGTTAAGAATGAATCTAAATTGAGTATAACAATTCTTGTTGTAGAAAATGTGGAGAGTCCTTAAATGATAAAATTAGAGAGGCTTGAAGCTTTCTTTTGGGTGAACTTTGTACATGTAAAATTGTATGAATGTAACTGCATGAAGTATGCCTTCGCACATATCTTATAGCAGTCACTCCTTTGGGTCAAATATTCCAAAATACATGCAAGTGCTTGAATAAAAATAAATTAATTACACATATCTAAAATGAATATATTCTTATTCAAAACTTTTACAAACTTTCAAATGAATGCCACCGAACCCGCATGGGCCCCGACACTACGCTAAGTGCTTAAATTCAAGTGTATGTGGATGCTGCGTGGGTTGCTACCTGGTTTAGTCTTAGGACTGGGTCCAAGTTAACAAAACCTAAAAATTTATTATGAGAATTTCAACTTGATGAAATACCTAAGAAACTGATTCTGTCTGGTGACAGTAGATCTAATCCTCTATTAACAGCTAAACATAGTTGACAGGGTCTAAAGCTCATAAACATATTCAAATTAATCAATTTTTCAAATCAAATTAACTCAAATTAAATATCAATCTAAAAAACTGTTTAAATGAAACTCTATCATTAAAAGCTTAAAGCAAAACTCAATCTCTCCACCTTTTGCAATTATTTATCAGGAGTGATAAATTAAGGAAACTCTTGCTCACAAAGGCCCTAATGTGAAATCAAGTGTTCTGCTATGTTCACTTTCAATCAATCTCTTGCCAATAAGGACATGACCCATGTCCTTTGACTGGGTGGCTTGGCTAGTAGGCTCCACATATGATGCGATTAATGAGTCCTTTGATTGGGTGGTCAAGGTTCCATTATACACGCAGTAGCCATATGCTCCTCAGCTCGCCTTTGAGTTGTGAATCATAGGGTATACTCAATAAGGTAAATATCCCTCTGTTAGCTAAGATAGACTTAAGATTGTCTCCTTAGATAAATACCACCCTAGGTCTACAAGGATTTCTTGGATGACATAACCCAAGTGTTGCTGATAAGGATCCTTGGATTAGGTTGGGTCGACTACCTCCTCTGACTAAGTAGACTAGGGACCACGATGACCCAGGATGATGGAACCATGGGATCTAGATCGGGCATGTCATCATTCCCCCAACCATCCAGTTTAAGTCAAAATGATAAATTTCATAATCTCAAATTTTGAAATCCATATGCTACTACTATACGCTACGCATTAAGTAATCTAATGATTAACTTTAAACAAAGATTATCTCTCACTTACTGGTATAGGTAATTAACTATAGGGGCTTCTACCTATAGGAAATCTAGAACCAGATCTAAAGTCCTTACAAAATGAGAGAAAAATCTTTGGATAGTGTTTTATCTACTATTCCATCTGCCTTCTGAAAATTACACCGACACTTTAAATGACACTCTCTTTAATTCAAATTATCGAGAGGTTGGTGGTGAAATTTTGGAGCCCACAGATTTCTGGCAACTCTGCTGGGGACATGATTCTCTTTTCATCTTTGGTTAGTCATATATGTGTTATAGTAGTAATAAAATATTTGAAAATTCAGAACATAAAAATGGTGATTTAAATGTGTAATAAATTAAAATTACTATGTATAAGGCTCTATATCGAATGAATTATTTTGTAAAGTATATTTTTATTACACTATTATTTTGTTCTATAGTACATCTGCATTTTGAAAGTATGGGGTGAAATAATAATTACTAATTATTAATCTCCATCTTTCACTTTTGTAGAATGGATCTACAGAGCACTCCTTTCACCGTCCAGCAAGGGCGTGTCACGAACATCTGCCTGGCCAACTCTGTCATCAACACAGGAGATGTTGGAGCTACAATTCAATTTTGTAACTTGAGTTTTCTAGCTATCGTAGCTATAACTCCTGAAGTACCCACCTGTGGTACATTCATCCGAGGCCATGCTAGAAGGCCTCAAGTTACTAAAACTCTTACTAGCCATTTTTGTCAATCAGTTCAATAGCCAACTGCTATCAAGGAGTTCTCCCAACAAAGAACTTTAGTTTTCAAAAGGCTAGGCCAATTTGAAGTCCCCATGATGAAAAGAACCATCAGTGGGCAAATTATGTCTTTAATGCCTCGTGGTACAACTACTCCGCTGATTGAACCTTTTGTACCTAGAAAGCATGATCATGAAGCTTTTTCATCAAGAAGTAAATTAACTAGAAGATAGAGAAGAAGAAGAAATGTTGAGCTGAGAGCTCGATAGATTCTCTTCAAGTGACCTAGTGAATAAGCAATACTGCCTCTAGAAGCGAGTATTCTTACCCACAACAACTTTGACAATCTGAAGTGGGTAAAAAGAAATAGCTCTATTGGTGAAGTAAAGCAGTCCTTTTGGAACCAACAACGTCAAGCTCCACCACCACAGAGGAGATAGCCTGAAACACTGTCTGCTAGAATATACAAAGTCCTTAAAGTAGCCAAGGATAGAGACTTGATGAAAAGAAAATTTCAAAGGCCTGTGGTGATTGGAAATACTGATGCTCCACCAAGGAGGTTACGATCTCTTCTAGTAACCAATCATCGAGCCTAAGAGCTGCATAGCATCGAGCGACACTTGGACCCCGTGTCCAAGAATCTGCTGTTGAAAGGTCTTGGTGAAAGGTAAATAGATATAGAGGCCAAGGCCCTGCAATGGAACTTTGAAGAATGGAAGAGGTGTGACATCTGATACATATACTCAAAAATCTGCCTCAAAAATAACTCATCATAAGTGGATACCCAAAAGAAGGAATACCATTGATGAAAGACATGATGGTCGACACCCTAGAGAATTTTTTAGGGGATCCCATCATATATTAGATTCACCCTCACAAGTGAAAGTTGACTTTGATCGCAATCCTTTAATAGAAGAAGTATTGGTTCCGCATATTGAACCATAGATCCACTGGAAACATCAATCAAAAATTCATGTGCAAGAAAAAAATAATGAAGAGGACACTATGGAAATGGAAGTTGTCTATATGGTTAGAGATATAGATGAACTCTTCGCTCAGCACCATCAACAACAACGTGAATCTAGGAAACCTGAACCTGAATTTGATATTTATGAAAAAGAGTCTTCACAAAAGTAAGTAGAAGATAGATCTTCAATCTCTATCGAAGAAGAAGAAGAAGAAGATCAAAATGAGAAAGAGATCATGGGTGTCGAAGCTGTCTATATGATTAAACCAGGAAATGATCAGCCTGGTACATGCTTTTATACTCAGCATCATCATTCAGTCCCAGCAATAGCTATCTCTATGAATGCATAAGGAGAAGAGCAATCAAGCTCTTCCTTTGAGGATGAGCAAGGAGCATAACAATAACAAAAAATAGAAGAAGAAGAAGAGCCTGTACTTGTTGATGCTGTGGCGCTAGCTAGAGAGCAAAAAAGAAATGCAGCGTCAAATGGAAGTCAGAGACAAAAAAATTACACAGCTTGGTACCAAGATGAATGACATGATGGTGCAAATGAATATCATGATGAAGATGTTGCAGAAGAATATCACATTAAGTACAACACCTGTTTTGTCTGCTAATCAACAGGTTGCTAATAATGCAACCTCTATACCACTAGTCACTCTGGTACCTCAAGCTCCTATAATATACATTACACCTGAAGAAAGGAATGAAGTTAACCAACTACCTCTTCAGTCGATAATTCAAAATCTGACTAGCACACCTAAAGCGATAACAGCTGCTCAACTAAAAATGATAATCAATGAAAATATAAAGGCAATCATAGCCTCAGAGTAGGCTGAAAAGCTGGTGAGTAAGTTTCACCCTTACCCAGCTAAATATGATCAAGTGTCATACCCAAAAAGTTACTCAGTGCCAAAATTTAATACATTCAGTGGGCTTGGTAACTCAAAGTAATATCTAGCCCAATTTAAGGTTACTTGTTGCAACACAGGGGGAAATGATGCGCTTTCTCTTCCCTAAGCTTTTGAGTGGTATTAATCAGAATGATTATTAAAACCTTTGATGAGTTAGAGATGATATTCATGAAGAGGTTCGCCAGTGAAACTGAGAAAATCATAATTGCAGACCTTGCCTTACTGAAAAGGAGAAATGATGAGTCAGTGACAAAATTTATAAGTCGTTGGCATAACCTAAGTATGAAGTGCGAGCAATAATTGGAAGAAGAACATGCAATCCAATTGCTATTGGAGAATATGGATGATAAAATGGCACCATTTCCATGTATGACGTCGATTGCAACATTCCAGGACTTGCTCGATAGGGTGGCTAAATTTGAAAAGCTGAATCACCCTAAGTCTGAAGTCAATGCAGATAAAGCAAAGAGAAACACTCCTTCAGACTCATGAAGAAATGAAATTTATGCCGCTTCCAATAGCTCAAATGGTGAAAAGTGGGTGATATATAATGTGGATAAAGGAAAATAATCGATGTACAATAATGATAAGGGAAGGAAACCTGTCTATTCTAATCTATAGCCAAAATTGGTATTAAGAGGCAATGACAAACCTCAAACTTTTCCAAGTGGAGGGGAGTGTCCAAAACAAGCAATAAAAGATGATAAGCAAATGCGGCCATCTCTTAAGGAAAAGATGACAAAAATTATTCCTTTAGAAGGGACAGTGTGGCTAAATTATTTTGGCAAGCAGTCAAAGATGATCTACAATTACTAAAAATTAAAAGACCTAAAGAAGCTGATCAAGTTAGTAATCCAAATTATTGTCCCTATCATCGAATGATCAGTCATCCCATTGAAGATTGTTATGTCTTCAAAAATTAGCTAGAAAGGAAGTATTGGCGAGGTGAATTTGCACTATCCGACAGTGTTCTAGTCAGCCCTAAAAGAGAATCTACAGGATGATTACGTCCTCTTTCGTATCATCCATCAAAGATAAAAAGAAGGCAAAATTAGTTCAGACTGAAGAATGGGAAACTGTAGTCTCCAAAAGACCATGAAAATGTTGAAGCAGCTGAAAAGCGTCTCTAGTGTTAAGTGGAAATAACCACTTGAACCTATATTGGACTTAAGAGAGATGCCTACACTAAGTATTTGGGCTTCTCAGTAGCATTCTGATAAGGCTACTTCATCACAGCATGAGAAATAATCTACTAAATGCAGGCCTCATAAATCAAAGAAGCTGGTTAAGAAAAAGAAGATCAAGAAGAGAACTACAACTCAAAAGATCATTAATAATTTAGAAGAGTATCACCAGCCGGCAAGACAATCATTTGGACTTGTAGACTTTATGCCTAAACTTCACATTGCTGAATCGGATGAAGAAGATAATGGTGAATCTTATCCAATAGAGACATGCCGAATCATTTACATGATGTCAGATGTTCTTCAACATCGGTTACTCCAAAATGGCAAGGAAAATCAGACAGACTCGACCAACCAATCAAAATTCTTATCAAGAAAGCAAGAAGAGCTAGAGTAGTTAACGTCTGAATTTTATTTGATGACTCAACAAGATAGTTCATATGAAGATTTATATTTTTTTTGACAGAGAAGAGTCAGATTCATCGATATCATCATGCATGAAACATATGAAGTTGAAAAATGTGTCTAGCCCTTTTGGCCAAACCTCCATAATAAGAAGGAAATTTGAAGAAACTACCTCTTCAGAAGAATCTGAGCAACATAAGGTGATTCAAGTTCAGTTGAGAAGTGGTAAAGTTTTACCACCTTAATCAAAGAGAAAAAATGCAAATAAAGACAAAGGAAAACAAATTGAAGTCAACGAAGATATCATTCCTAGAAATCCTAGAATAAAACCTAAATCAAGCGAAAAGATATATTATAATATTTTATCATATCTGAGAAAGATCCCTGCACAATTGAGTGTGTATGAGGCTCTCTTGATGTCAAAAGACCTCCGAGAAACATTGATACAGGCTCTTAAAGATCCGAAGTTATGAAGCTTACTTTGCTGAAAAATGCATGATTGAAGCATTGCAAACTCAAAATCTCCCAATAATCATATTTTCTGAGGAAGATCTTATGTTGGGGACAGCGGATCACAACCATCCTCTTTATATTATCGCAGAGAGTGATGGCATCTCGATCAGCCAAATATTGATTGATCTAGGTTCTTCTATCAATCTTATGAGTTTATAGGTATTAAGAGGATTATCACTTGATATCCAAGATCTTGGGAGAGATAAGTTGATGGTTCATGGTTTCAATGAAAATCGCAGAAAACTCTGGGTTCTTTTATTCTCCCGCTCAAGTTTTGGGATTTATATACATAAGCCAAGTTTCATGTAATCGATGAAGATATATCATTTAAAGCTCTCTTGGGCTGGTCGTGACTACATGAGCATGGCATGGTCCCATCAACTATGCATCAGTGCATGAAGTACCTAAAAGAAGGAGAAGAATTCAGAATTTCTAGTAACCTATAACCATTCTCTGTCTATGAAACAAAGATCTATGAAGATGTAAATATTTCATCCCTAAAGATCCTAAGCCAATAGAGTCTCTTGAAGTGGTAGCATCCACTTTAGGAACTAAAAAGAAATTTTATAAAGTGAAAGAGTAAGAGTAAAGAGGAAGAAAGAAACCAATGCTGACTCTCCCTAAAGTGCTTGATTCTGCACCTAAATTAAGAAAATCAATTCCTCGTTTGGGAAGTGACATAGAAGAAGAAGAAGAAGAAGATATGCCTACCAAACCTAAGGGAACCTATAAGCTTTTAAGAAGGTAAAGTATGAAATAAGTGATTCTGATTCAGAATATGATTTTGAATATGGTTATGGAAATAGAGTTCAAATGGTTGCATCAAGAAGGATAGCTCACTTGGTAGAGTTAGATGACTCACTCAAAATTATACCTATCCCTCAATAGCACTTCAAAGAAATCACTCCACTGGAGGTTCATAACATTAAAGAATTAATAACATTCTATGTGCCGTTGTTGAGCGAGAGTGGAAGAATAAGAATTCTATTCTATAAATCTGAAGAGTCTTAGCCTTACAATTTTAACCAGCCTACTCAACATGAAAATTATGATGAGATAGTGCCAATAAGAGTACCAATATACTATCCACAAAAATTATGAAGAATGATACATAAATTCATATTGGGACTACTAAATGTAGAACTCAAATATTTAACAAGATGTGGAGCCAATGAAATTTTTAAGCATCATGAAGAAGTGATAAGTTTATCACTAAAGTTCTTGGGTTCATCCACAAATCTCATCAAAATAAATTTTATTATAATATAATAGAAGTTGAGATCGACTAATAGTGATGAAGAAGATGATCTCCATGAAATTCTTCTTACAAATGATGAAGAAGTAGGAGCTGAGCCTGTGCCTGAAGAACTCGAAGATGGTGGACAAATAGCTACTATGGATGAACTCAAAGAAATTAACCTAAGAGCTGAGGATGATCCCCATCCAACTTTCGTCAGTGCCCTTCTACATGATAAGAAAGTTGATGAGCTAAAAATGCTACTTTGTGAATTCAGGTATTACTTTGCCTGGACATATTTTGAAATGCTAGGCTTATCCCCTGATGTAGTAGTTCATAAACTTTCTATTAAACCAGATGTGATGCATGTTAAGCAAGCTCCTAAGCAAATGAGATTGGAGACTGAAGAATAGGTAATTACAAAAACTAAGAAGCTGATCGAAGCAGGCTTTATCCGAGAGGAGAAGTATGCATATTAGATAGCCAACATTGTCCCAGTCAGGAAGAAGAACGACCAAATCCATCTCTTCATTGACTTTCGGGATCTAAATAAGGCATGCCCAAAGGATGACTTTTTACTTCCAATATCAGAACTATTGGTGGATAACACTTCCAACTATGACATGTTCTCATTCTTAGACGGATCATCGAGATATAATCAGATCAAGATGGCGCCTGAAGATGAGAAGCATACATCATTTAGGATGCCAATTGGTATATACTGCTACACAATCATGCCTTTTGGTTTGAAAAGTGCTGGGACTACATACCAAAGAGCCATGATGCATATTTTTGATGAGTTGATTCACCAGAAAGTGGAGTGTTATGTTGACGATTTGGTGGTGAAAAGCTTAAATCATGAAAGTCACTTTGACGACTTGAGAATTGTATTGGAGAGAATCAGAAAATATGATCTCAAGATGAATCCTCTAAACTGTGCATTCGGGGTATCCTCCAAAAAATTTCTCGGGTACATTGTACGTCATAGAGGTATTGAAATCGATCCTACTAAGATCAAGCCAATTGTGGAGATGCTTCCACCGAAGAGTTTGCGTCAGCTTTGTTCTTTACAAGGGCAACTTGCATTCATCTGTTCATTTATATCGAACCTATCAAGACGCTGTCAACCATTTGCAAGGTTGATGAAGAAGGATGCTCCATTCAAATGGGACAAGGAGTGCCAAGAAACCTTTAATAGCATTTAAAGCTACTTGTTAAATCCACCAATCCTTGCAGTACATACTCTTGGGAAGCCCCTCCTTCTATACACAGCTGTGTTAGAAGAGTCTCTTGGGGCATTATTGGCACAACATAATGAAGAAAGCAAAAAGAATGCTCTTTCTTATATCAGTCGCAGGTTGATAGGAGCATAAATGAGATATTCTATGATAGAGAAACACTGTTTGGCATTGATCTTTGCAGTCCAAAAGCTTTGTCACTATATATTATCTCACAAGATTACCCTCATCTCAAGGATCAATCCATTGAAGTACTTCATGACAAGACCAGCATAAACAGGTCGCTTGATAAGATGGGCAGTATTGCTTCTATAATTTGATATCACATACGTTCCACAGAAAGTAGTGAAGGGACAAGTCTTAGCAGATTTTCTTGCTGCACATCCCATCCCTGTAGACTCTTCTCATAATGACGATTTGCCTGATGAGCAAATTATGCTCATTCACGAAAGAGAAAAATCACAAATTTGGGAAATGTACTTTGATTGAGCCTCATCGATCAAACAAGTCAAACCTCTAAATTTCCCAAGGTCAAGAGCAAGAATCGGCATTGTCTTCATAACACTAGAAGAAGGGATAATGAGACGATCATATGGGTTAACTGAGCCAAGAACTAATAATGAAGTCGAGTATGAAACATTAGTGGTAGGTTTGGAAGAAGCTATTTTTATAGGCATTCAAAATTTGCATATTTTTGGTGATTCTCAGCTTATTATAATCAAGTATTTGGCATCTATAAAATCAACAAGCTTGAGTTAGCTTTCTATCAAAAGCAAGTTCTTGAACTTATGAAGCAAATACCAAATATCACCCTAACTCGAGTCTCTCAATTCGAGAATAGTAAAGCTGATTGCTTAGCAAAATTAGCTAAAGAGATGACAAGTATGAATGGTGATTATGTCATGATCGACATATTTACTCGATGAGTTCTAGAGCCAGGAAAGTATCAATCCCCACAAGTAGAGGGGTTATCAAATCTAACCCAGCAGGATGTGACTCGGGTTGCTCCTCATACACCCCAAAATTAATATGAAGTTATACTAAGAAGAGCTAAGAATGACATTGCTTTAGAAAAGCAATGTGAAGCCTTTATTGTAGAAGAGCCACATGATTGGAGGAAACCCTTCATCGATTACTTTAAAGAAGGAAAGTTACCAAATAATAAATCACTGGTAGTTCAAATTGAAAAGAGAATGTTCCACTACGCTTTCGTTAATAACACTCTATATCATAGATCCTTCGAACAAATGTGGCTACGATGCCTAAATGCAAATGAAGCTAGCGAAGTGATGGTTGAAGTTCATGAAAGACTTTGTGGTGTACATCAGTCAGGTCCAAAATGGCAGTAAAGACAAATGGATGGGCTATTATTGGCCATCTATAATGAGAGACTGTATTAATCATGATAAGAAGTGTCATGAATGTCAAGTACATGGGAATATAATCCACCAACCTCTAAATCCATTATGCTTAACAATAGCAACTTGGCCATTTGAATGCTGGGGTATAGATGTAATTGGGCCAATTGATCTATCATCATCAGTTGGACACCACTTCATCCTAGCAGCGACTGACTATTTCTGCAAGTGAGCTGAGCCTACCCCATTTAAAGAAGTTACTGCTGATCGAGTGATCAACTTCTTCATGCATAATATGGTCTGTAGATTTGGAGTGTCGCTCCGAATAATTTTTGATAATGGACCAGTTTTCAAAAGTGTAAAGATTTATAGATTCGTCTATTGACACAAAATTGATTGGCAATACTCTTCAATATATAATCCAAGAGTAAATGGTTTGGCAGAGGCTTTCAACAAGATATTGGTGAAACAGCTCAAGAAGATTCTCACCAAAAATAAAAGAGAATGACATACTAAGCTAACAGAGGCACTATGGGCGTATCGAACCACCTACAAAATGTCAACTAAAGCCACTCCTTATTCATTGATATTTGGAACTGAAGCAGTTCTTCTACTTGAAATTGAGTTGCCTTCACTTCGAGTAGCCATCCAATATAATCTAACTAAAGTTCAAAATGCTCATCTGAGAATGGAGGAACTCGACGCACTTGATGAAGTTAGATTGCAAGCTCATCAAAATTTAGAAGTTTATCGAGTAAATATGTAAAGGGCTTTTGACCATAAGATGTGGCCTTACCATTCCAAAAAGGGGAATTGGTCCTGGTGCTGAGAAGACCAATTATTCCCAATTAAAAATTCATTGGCAAATTTGAGCCTAATTGGGAGAGCCCTTTTGTCATTGAGAAAATATACCAAGAAGGGGCATACCAACTCATTGCATTAAAGGGTGAGAGACCAATGCTGCCAATTAATGGTCGATACTTGAAAAAATATTATACATGATGAATATATTCTTGAGGTACAATAGAAATCTCCCTGCAAGACAGGGGGCATTTTTTAGTATATCTATTTCGGTTGACATCGTGTTTCATGCTGAGATCCCTAAATAAATATACCCACTCCAGATGAAAAACTTTTTTCTGAAAATTCTTCTATTACACAAGGGGCATTTTTACATTTATAAACATAGAAGAAAGCAATGTTATATGTTAAAACCCTCTTAAGAGCATATCAATTCAAATATTGATGTATTTGCTTAATTTTATCTTGAATGCTCTTCTAAATGTGCTTTAGAATTCCCCCTGCAAGACAAGGGGCATTTTAGTTTATGTTAAATTTATTTGAGTTGACGTTGTGTTATAAGACAAGATCCTCAAATATATTCTGATTCAGGTTAAAATCAAGCATTTCACTAAAATCTATTAATATATTCATAATTGTTACTGTTAAGTTGTAGAGTCTTGCAGGAACAAAAAGAATCTATTTCTATACATGAAAAGACAGCCTTAAATGTCAAGAAAAAATTTTCTCCCAGATTCATCAAATGTTGGAGATCAAGTCAAAAGAACTCTGAATTTTGAAAGCTTCAATCAACTAAGTTGAAAAAAACATCAACCTTTACATCCTGAAGTCTAGGACACAAATGGGTTCTAAAGGTCAAACTCAACAAGACCAAATGTGGCCGAGTTACTAACGCTCTCCTCACTCAACAAGCTGTAAGAAAAGGCCGCAGTGAAAGAGCCCCCGTTCATCAGTCTGATGATAAAACAACTAACCCACTACAGCTTAAGTCAAAGACTCGAGTAGGTTCTAAAGATTAAACTCAACAAGCCCAAATATAACTGAGTTTTTGATGCTCTCCTCACTTAACAAGCCGCAAGAAAAGGTCGCAGTGAAAGAGCCACTGCTCATCAGTCCAATGATGATAGTTGTTCAATCTTAAACCAGATCCAACTTAGTGATTACAAGTAACCAGGATCTAAGAGATCTTTCTACTTGATCGATAGATCAAGATAATCGGAAGAAACTCTCAATTCAGGGTTACCTCAAATTAATCTATATATTGCTCGCAATGTGTTATCTCAATTTATTCTCAAATGATCTGATCAAGCTCAAAGCTCAGATCAAAGCCAATCTCCTCATCAAGTCTGTCAAATTAGAATGCACAGGATCGAGAAAGCAATTTCATAGTTCATACTAAGCCAATGGCTGAACTAAAAGAATTTTGTAGTTATTCAGTCTATTAAAGCACACATTGCTGGATTGATAACTCAACATAGACCTAGTATAAGCCGGAAGGCTGGGTCATTTGTATGTACCTTTCAATGAATTCGTCAAAGTAATAAGCACAAGATCCATGGTGTACATACACTTCCTGACAAGTCAGTAAGGACAAATCAGGTCAGTCCTTCATCAAGTCCATCAAGCTTAAAGCTAGGACAGAAGGAATTTCAAATCCAACCAAGCATGGATAAATCGATTCCCCAGCAGAGTCCTTCATTAAAATAAATAAACCAATTCCTCCATCAAATCTAATCAAGCATGAAGCTAGGGTTGGAGGAAACTCAAATCTGTAATGACATGAACGAAAGAGATCTTCAATAAAGCCATTGAAGCTGAGAGTTGATGGTGTAAGAACTCTTATCTATTCGACAAGTTGAATCTGACAAATCTGTCAATCCCGTCATTTAGCATATCCTAAATAAGGCTTCATAGTAATGAGAAATCCTATCAAAAGCTTTGTAAGCTAGCGCAATCTAAGCTGAAATGATCCAAGTTTTGTAGCCAGCACACAAATTAAACCCAAAGCTCAAAGCATACAAATCAAGCACAAAGCATACAAATCAAGCCCAAAGCACAAATCAAAGCTGATCTTCTCATCAAATCTCCCAAAGACAAAAAGTACAAGAGTAATAGAGGAATGTTGATTTCACTAATACAATAAGCTAATACATGACTGAGGGAAAGAGAAACAAAAAAGAGTACATTACGAGAGCTTATATTGTAGCTCTTGAAGTTGTGCCAAATAAGCTACTAAAGACTGTTGTTCACTCTCA
This sequence comes from Cymbidium sinense, assembly GCA_021442155.1. NCBI lineage: Eukaryota > Viridiplantae > Streptophyta > Magnoliopsida > Asparagales > Orchidaceae > Cymbidium > Cymbidium sinense. Next base: position 20,438,966 of record CM038230.1, on the reverse strand, counting down.
GCCAACTATAAAGCATCAACAGCTCTGATCAAAGAAGCCTCAACATCTACCATAGCTTGATCGTGGTAGTGTCAGCTCCCTACTCTATGCAAGCCCTTTTGTCACAGTCAGCTCTTTGATCTGGTCAATCTATCTAAATCAGAAGATGCATCTATCGAACTCTGACAGTCATGTCATAAAGCCTCAACACTCTCCTCAAACTCATCATGCGCTAAGTCAGCCATTTCCCTATGAAGCCTGACCTACTCCTGAAGCTCTATTAGTAAAGTGTCAGGGTGGACAATACTAAGTGATTTCATCCGGTAGATCAAGAACTCTACGTCTCTATAAAGAGTCTCCAGATACCAAAGAACTTGCTCCTCCAAGCTAGTATGAGCTAAAAGATCCATAATGGTGTTCGCATATGATGTAAAGCCGTCTAGTGACTTTGGTGAGTCCAAAGTAAGCCGAGAAACCACATCCCTCAAAAACACCAAGCTACAATCTTGCATGCCCCTGTCATGTGGATTTGGCCTATAGGGATATCGATGGTAGATCTCAGTCTCATAACCCACATCAGGCACTGCAAGGAACAAATGAAAATAATCAGCATAAAATAGAGTAGTAAATGTAAAGAAGTGCAAATAAAGAATAAAGAGAGGGAGAAAATACCTGAACATGATTGTAGAGAAAAATTTCTAAAGAGTCACCTTCAAATCTATGGTGAAAGAAAAGAGAGGGCAAGAATATAAAAATTCATCTTTTTGGGATGCCATGCAGATCCGCAGATGTACTTATTCAGGTGATCGAGTACGTCATCAAGAAATAGTGTACTGTCTCGGGAGACAGAAGTCACTACCCTTTAATGGACCTAATCACCTCAATAAGAACTCTAAGGATGATGGTATATGTACGAGATTCTTCCCTACTTTACATGGAAAAGTAAAGTAGGGTTTACTTTAAACTAGGTTCGGTTCTCAGGCAAGCCCCATAGTTAATTATATCTAAGGAATGGGATTCCTTAGGAAAACTCTCGATTAAGGTAAATGATCATTGTCTTCAAAGATTTTAATAGGAAAGGACTATGAATTGAATAGTTCATTTTTGTAGATCAAATGGGATTGATCGAAGAGAGGGAGTTATTATCAAAGCCAAAAGAAAGATAAGTAGGAGATGCCCACGATGCTAGGAAACCTAGCAAGAATCTCAAACTATCATATGGTTGGGCTTTATATTTTTGAAATTGATTTAATCTGTTTGAGTTACAATTTTCATTAGAAATTTAGGACTTATGATTCCTTAACACAAGATTAAGGAAATGACTAAGAGGTGAGGATTTAAGCTTATGGCCCACAAAGGGGAGAAGTAACCTCAGAACCAATATCTAGGGATCTTTTAGTGAGGGCCGAAAGCACAACCTAAATTTAAGATGAAAATAGGTATTTGGTTTGCCTACACAAGAGAGAAAAACTGCCCGACTGCTTGGACTTACAACCACCTGGGGGTGGCCGCCAACTAACTCCTCCTATGATTTTAAATATATGTAGGCAAGTCTTATACTTATGCAGGATAGTTGTGCTGTTATTTATTTAGAAAGAGACTAAGTCCTTAAACTCACTCCCTAAATAGACTAAATCATGTAGTGACATGCTTCAAATGACCTAAATCTAAGTTAATTCACATTTCATTTTATTTTCATTTTTGGATAATTATTTTGACGTAGGCTAATAGGATTCATATGCCTAATGCATGAGAAATAAAGTTATTGGACAAAATCAACAAGAAGGGAGAAGGTGTGTTTTCACCATGGCTCTCAAAGGTCAAGCCAAGTTTCTCTGGAAAATGTGGAAGCCCTCAAATCAAGAGTGAAATAAGATGCTGTTATGTATGATATTTTAAAAGGAATACTCATTCATCAAAGGGGTTGCTAATTCTTTTATCTTGATTTTAAACCTAAGCTTTAGGTGAAGTTATGAGTTCTTTATTTTAATTTTGAGTTGTTAAGTTTGGTAAAAGATTTATTTTTTTCCTAAATAGCCTAATCTACATCTAGGCCATTCATAAAGCAAGGAAGAAACTAGGAAAACATGCCACTTAATGCACAAGCTAAACAAATCATCAATCAATTTATAAAGCTAATCTAAAAAAAAAGGCCGTTGTGGTCGGGCACCACCGCAAAAACCTGAAAATAATAAATTGGGTAGCCTAGCTCTACCCTTATACAACCCAGATTACAAATGAATTAAATTACAATTAAGCAAGGAATTCATTATTATGAGGGTCTTCAAGCTTCATTTCTTCTTTTCTTCCTTCTTCTTGTTTTCTTCTTTCCTCATTGGTTCCTTCTTTTGGATGGTTGGAAAGTAGATACTCCAAGGCTTCACATGGTGCATAAGATAAGATCTTATGATCAATGCTCATCCTAATCCCCATAACAATCATTTCAAAATCCTAATTGCACAAATTTACATGAAAAGGAAAATAATGGAAATCTAACTAATACCTGCAAAATAGAGATTAGTTAAAACAAACCACACAAATCCTAAGCATGTATATTAGACTTATCACCCTACACATGGGTGACTAATTTCACCTGACCTATTGGATTATGCTTAAGGGTATAAGCACCGACAAGAAAAAGCATTTATATTTTTTATTTATGATAGCACCCCTTAAGCACAATCCCCTATAGAAAATAATGATTAGACTAAGAGCGTCCTACCATTCATTCTACATATACACCCTAACATCTTTAAAACATATATCACAAAATAAAAAAACATCAAACCATGCACCGCCCTAACCTAAAGAAGTGGTGACTAGGCTAATGTGTGTGCTTTGAAGGTTTGTGGTAGGCTATTTTTAAAGAATTTTCTAAGTGTGAAATGTTCAACTTAGAGATTGTTTCATTTTTGATTCAAATGAATACAATTAATTACTATAAAGAGAGGGAAAGAGAAGAGAACTTCTCTTTCCTTCCCTAACCTAAGTAATTTCTAAAGTAGGTTCAAATTTTAGTTTTGTTTAATAAATGTTTTGATTAAATTTTTTAATTAATCATAAGTTTAGAAGAACTCTAAACTAACCTATTCAAAAATAAAGGCATTTTAAGATTAAATAAAATGAATCAAATTCACATAACACACATTATTTCATTTCTTTCCCAGCATGTATAACATGCATATGAATGAATCCTAAGCATATCTATACATACAAATGAGAACATATAACACACTTCATGATGCATGCTAAGTAATTTACTTAAAGAGATTTGGAAGTTTAATATGCATGATTTTCTTTAGGTAGAAAAGGGTTTCTTTATCCAATTTTTCACATGCACACATGAAAATAAGAAAGGCATTAGTGAGTACAACACCATTGTTAACTAGAGGTGTAAGGCACAAGACCTACTTAGGGCTACTTAAAGCCTCGCAACCTCGGAGTTGTCCAGACTAATATACCACTTTTCTTAAATACAAACATGTGTACAAAAGAAATAAATTGAAAAGAAAGAATGCAATAGTTGTATTAATTGACTCATTTTGTTTATACAATTTATGTATACAAACATAGATAACCCTTCTTAAGTGATAGCATAGGAATGAATAGGATGTGAAATTAGGCAAGTGTTAGGTTCTTTTCAAATGAACCATACATCTTACCAATTCCTATTCAAAACTATACCAACATGAAAGAGAAGGGAAACCTATACTAAGCATGCCCTTATATCTTACTCACATGCAAGCTTATAATTAAAGTATATGTAACACACTTTCAGATTTGATATTGGATTCATATGTTTTTGAAAATAATTTAAATTTAGTAGTGATAATAGTCACTCATATTTTTACTTTAGCCAATATATGCAAATTTGACATAAAGTAAACAATTTCATTTTTTTTTTAAATTTGAATTTGAAAAATATGAATGCATGAAATCACATGACATACAAATTTAACATGTTGGGGAAATAATCAAAACAATGAAAGCATGTAAACACATTCACTTTAATTAAATCCTAAAGACATTCTTATGGAATAAGAAGGCTTAAAATACATCAATGTTATTTCAATGTGATTTTTGTTTCATTTTAAGTTTAATTTAATTTTGAAAAGGTGAGTTGAGTTTTCTATTCCTAACCCATTTCCACATGTGTTTGACATTTTAGTTTCATTTTTAGATGATCAGATTCATTTTAAATTTTTGGTTAAGTTAAGGTATGCATTAAACAAGTTAATTAACCCTTATCTACACCACCTTAGCATAGTTAACCAAGTAATTACGAGCCAATGAGATGACAAAAAAACTCACAAGAAATTTAAATTTGCAATGCACCTAGGAAGAAAAGGGCCTAAGGTAATTTGGCTCATGATTAATGGTTAATCAAGCTAAGAGGTTTAGCTTAAGTAATTTCAAAACACCCCTTCACTCATATGAATTGGGTTTTGATTTCCTTAATTGAACATAGGGTATTAAACACCTAAGTATCTACCCAAGGTAGATTAATTAAGTTCTGGAAGACTTCTATAATTTTTAAAAATTAATTAAGAGAATAATTAATAAATTAACCCTTACTTAAGAGAAGATTAAGGAAAGAAAAGGGGGTTTAGGGAATAGCTTAGGGGAAATACCCCAAAATCATTTCATAAGCCTCCTATTTACTGGATCTAACCTTAATCAACCTTAATAATGGATTACAACACTAATCCAAACTCTAATTATCCCTAATTACATAGAGAGGTTAATTAGGTAACAAATTTGCAATTCCCCCAATTAAGCCTTAAATAAATCCCAAGAAAATTAGGGGAGGCAAAGGATATCCCCTAAAACATACTCAAGAAGTTTTGGATTAATCAGAGGATTAATCAAAGAGTAATTAGCAAAATATGATTTCCAACAAAATCCAAAATTAGAGAAAAGGATAATTCAAAATCCGCTGAAATTATTTTTAGAATATTTTTAGTTGAATTATCTTTTCATAAGATATTACCTCATATTTTTTTAAATTTTATTGAAGGAGATATAAATTTTTGAAGATTAGGAAATTAATAACCATTAATTAAATCCCCTAACAAATCCCTCAGCTCACAGCACGACACGGGGCGGTTGTGGTCAGCACGCTTTACATGTGTAGCACGGTGAGCTCATTACTTAAACATCACGAATGGTGCGGATGCTTTGATCCCGCCATTCGATCAAAGATCGATGAGGGGATCACAATCTCTAAAGGATAATTCATTTTCTAAATGTGGGAATAATCATGGACGTACATCCAAAATGCACGGATGGACGGCTAGGATCACTCGAGTTCTTCCCTTAGGATCAACAGAGGCTGTCCATGATCTTATGGAAGATCTGAGTTTGATTGAGCTTGGATTGGAATAAGATTGTTCCCACACCATCTAAAGCTAATAAGAAGCATATCCAACAGTGGATTTCTCATGACTTGAAAATTATTTTCACAAAAGACCAACACCTCCTATGCTAAGTGGTCAAAAAATTCCTTACCTCACCAGAGGTGATCACCGGCACTCGAGCTCGATGAGGTAGCTTCGTCTAGTGGAGACAAAGCCCTGTTAAAATTTTCAGGCCTTGGGGTTGAGTGGATCTTCCTATGGATCAACACCACTTCACTTCCTTTGCGGCTTTGATCCAATTGAGGCTCTCCTTGCTTTGGGAACTCAAGTGAGAGCTTGTGTGCACTCGGTTTGATCCCCTAAGGGAGTGTGCAAGAGGAATTGGAGTAATTTTGAGTGAGGAAGAAGTTCAAGGTTCAAGTGAGCTCCACTATTTTTCAATGGAAGAAACTGAGAAGATCACTTTTCAAATCCCTCTTAGAAAGTTTAGGATGGCTCTCTAATCTTTCCTAACACTCTCTAGGCTTCAATCGAATGAGGGAATGATAATTTTAAATTGAATTAGGGGGAGTATATCTCCCCCTATTGCAATCGGATGGCCAACACCTCCCATGCCATTTTGATCCAATTGATCACATTGGAGAGGTTGTTTAGGTTGTTAGCTCTTTGCACATGGTCAGTTTGAGGCCTTGAGTGGAATGCAAACATCCCATGTGCATCAAATTGGGTGGAGGAAGGATTTTGAATTAGCCAATTTGACCCATGGGGTCATGTTTGGCCTTGGGTCCATTTGGGCTGACCCAAACCCATTGGGTTGGGTGCACCACTCTTCATTAGGTTCACTTGAGCTATTAGGAAGGCATCAAGTTGATATGAAGAGGGTATGAAAAAATTACACATGGATTAGTCCATAATTTTTTCTTTGGCCTAAGAGTAGGATGGTCATTTTGCAAATTTTTTAATTTGGATATGTTGGGTATGTGGAGAAACTAGGTTTGGCCAAGTTTCATGAGATTTGGAATTCATTTGATAATGTTTGGTTCAAGTTGACCCATTTAGGTCAAAATGGATCAACTTGACCAATAGGTCAAATTGGGTCAAACCAAGGGTTGGGTCAAGTTCATATGATCCTTTGAAATATTTTGGTAGCTTTGGTTTGGTTCAATTTGGATATGTTTTGAATTTGGCTCATATGATTTCATTTAGGTCAAATGGATCAAGTTTATCTATTTGAGGTAGGTCAAGGGTAGGCTTAGGTCTAGTTGGTCATATGGAGTGGATTGGTATCTTTGTTTCCAATCAACTTTGATTAAGTTTAAATTTGGCTCAACATGACCCATTTAGGTCAAGTAGGGTCTAAGGTAAATTGGGTTAGGTTAGGTCTAGTTGGCCAATTGAGGCTTTGGTCAAGTTCAACAAGTAATTTGGAATGAACTTGACCCATTGATTTGATATATTTTGACTTTTTAGGTCAAGTTGGGTCAACTTGGGTCAAGTGGCCAATTGGGCTAGGTTAGGCTCAAGTGTTGGCTTGGTTAAGTTCAAACATAGGTCATGAATGAACTTAGATCAATGGTTTCAATCAATTTGGCCTATGGTGGAATTTGGTTATGTTAGGTTTCATTTGGGCTAAATGTTGACTTGGTCAACCCTTAGGTTTGATTTGGTTTGACCCAATTTGATTGATTGATCATCCTAGGATGATTGTTGATCATGATGAGAGGCATAGGTAAGTTTGGTTCAATCCAATTTGGTTATGATTTGAATTTGGCTCATAAGGTTACTTTAGGTCACTTTGGGTCAAGTGAGCCTAAGTGGGTCAAATGGCTTGGTCAAAGCTTGATTTGAGTTTGATTGAACTTGTATGTGGACTTATGATTAAAATATAAATCCATTTGTAAGTTGTTTGAAGTCAAATGAGTTTTGATCCATTTGACAATTTCATATTCAAAGGAAGAATATGAAAGGATTTGGGGTTTGATTTTTGAATTGATTTTCAATTCAGTGATTGAAGTTTGTATTTATATTTGGATTCATGATTGTCAGGTTGATTAAATCATGAAGGAAAATCAAGAGTTTGGCTTGACTTGAACTTGATTTGGCTATGTTTAAGATTTTGACTTGAAAGTCTTAAGTTTGATTTTGAGTGGATTTGAGTTTGGTTTTTTGAATCGGTTTTGATTGTTTAAAATTATATTTCATTTATATATATCAATATAAATGAGAATATAAATGAATCATGAGAAAATTTCAAGGATTTGAAGTGGTTTGATCATGATTAAGGCTAAGTCCTTTAAGAAGGATTTAAAGGACTTAAGAAATTTTGGAGTAGGGAGCTTGAATTCTGAAATTTGGTTTGATTGATTTATATTTATATTTCATTTATATATGTGAATATAAATGAGGATATAAATGAATTATGAGAAACTTCCATAAATTTGAATTGATTTGATCTTGATTTAGGCTAAGTCCATTAATGAAAAATTAAGGATTTAAGAAAGATTTTAGATTGGAAATTTAATTTTTTGGATTTGATTTGATTGATTTGTATTTATATTTCATTTATATATGAGAATATAAATGAGTTTTGAGAAAATCCCATGAGTTTGAATTGATTTAGTATTGATTTAGGTTAAGTCCATAAGAGAAAACTTAAAAGACTTAGGAAATTTCATGAATTGGTTTTGAACTTTGAGTTTAATTTGATTGGTTTGAATTTATATTTCATTTATACATGTGAATATAAATTGGAATATAAATGAATTATGAGAAAATTTCATCAGTTTGAATTGGTTATGATCATGATTTTGGCTAAGTCTTTAAGAGAAAAATTAAGGACTTAGGAAAAATTTTAGACTTAGGAATTTTTATTCATGGGTTTCAATCATAGATTTCAATCATGGATCTCAATCATGGAGTTGATTTGAATTTGGAGGAAATTAATTAGAATTGATTTGGAGTTTGACTTGAAGGAATGAAGTGAGGCATGGTTCAAGCTAAGGGTAAGTAGATTTTCCTAACACCTCTAAAGCCTGACCTACTCCAATGGCTAACTCTCTTAAGTCTCTAGGGCTAAGTTGAGTGTCCACCTAATCACTAGATGTGTCTTAAGACTAAGAAACTCTTAAAACCTAAGAGAAATCCTATGTCTAAGGTGGAGGGGTTGAGAGCTCATTCTAAAAATGAGGTCAACAAAGGGCGCCCAATATATGTGGTGTGATTGACAAGGAACACCATACGTATTGGTGTTGACCGAAATGATCAACAATGCCAAAAGATTACAAACACTAACAAAAACAATCTATCCTTAACCCAATGCATAGAGAGAATTCAGAGCTTAGTGCAATGTGACTCTACTTATGTCCAAGACATAAGAGAGAGGGAAAAATCTGCTAAGGGATATTGTGTGAACCTTCCACTAAGGAAGCAGGTTAAAGTCATCCACAAGGCGATGAAAGGGTTGATTTGATTTGAATCTCACTGAGGAGAAATCTCCACTGGGGGAGAGGGTTGAATTTGTTTCAATTTTGTTAGGTTAGAATTTTGGAGATGAACTCTGTTGGTTTGTGATGGATCACACTGAGTAGGAGCCATGGAGGCCAAGACCTAACTCAGATTCACCAATCCAAAGGGGTAATCTACTAAACACATAGTAGGACTAGCCAACCAAAGGGATGCCTTTAGATGCGTCTATAAGAAGAAAGCATAGTAGATTTAAATCCTCCAAAGTAGGGACCAGTTGCTGGGTAATCTATTGGCAAGGCAATAGATTGAACCCAACCTAGGGCTGACTATTAAGTGAATGCTACTGAGGGACTTAGATTAGCTCAAAGATAGTCAAGATTAATTTTATTTTTAGATTTATTTATTTTGATGGATTTCATCAATTTGCGATGGATCAAACTGAGAAGGAGCTCATATCAGCCTAGACCTATCTCAAATTTAATGAACCAAAGGGAGTAGCTTCCCGACCGATGGGAGAACTATCCAACCAAAGGAGTGCCTTTCAGTTTGCAATGATCAATTCAAGGGAAGAAAGCTCAAGGACTCACATCTTCCACTAGAAAATACCATTGGGGTGATCGATTTCTTTGGACAATAAATCGAACCCAACCTAGGGCTACCTGTCAGTTTGTGACAATCATGCTAGAAAGAATGTGTCATATCCTTACATCTTTTAAAGTGGAATGATTACCAGGGTAACCTACTTATGGCAAAACAAATTGAACCTGATCTAAGGGTGACTACAGAGTGAGTGCCGACCCGGGGACTTAACTCAACTCAGGTAGTCAGGCAATTCTTATAGGGAGTTCTACTAACATTGCCCTAAAGATAGGATGACTGCTTAGGAAAAAGGGCCCTTTAGGGGCTTGAATTCTTAATCCACAAGCAAAAATTTTGTTTATTTGTTTGTTTTATCGTGGACCCTATTAGTTTGTGAGGGATCAAACTAAGAATGAGCTTATATCAGCCCAGACCTATCTCAGGTTTACTGAACTAAGAGAGAATTTACACATCTGCTGAACAAATTTTCCAACCATAGAGGTGGCTACTAGGAAAGGGGGACTATTCAATCCAAAAGTAACTCAAGTAATATCTAAATGGGGTTGCAAAGGACTTGATCCAAATAGAGTACCCATAGAGGATGGGGCCACTAAGGGCTTAATCCAACACCCTAGAGAAGATGACATGGCTAGTCATATATCCAATAGGTATTCAATGTCCAACTCAAGGAGAAAGATCGGGGACTCATATCTGCCAAGAGTGGTGTACTCACGGTGAGTCATCACAAGATAGCAACATCAACCAACCTAAGGTGCTGGTTGCAACAATCAACCTATGAAGAAAGCTGGGGACTCACATCCTCTATAGAACTCATTGGGGATAGTCTGTCTTGCTTGATGTATCCACCCAAGACTACTAAGTGAATGCCATTGGGGACTTATATCAACCCAAAGTAATCAAGATGACTTCAAGAAGAAATACTTCTTAAATCCAACATGAGGTAGCTTACCGTAAAAAAGAAGACTACCATACTAACAAGGAGCTCATTGATTTGCAATGATCAAGTTAGGAAGAAAGCTTGAGGACTCACATCCTCCAACAAATGACCATTGGGGTGACATACTAGTGAGGTAGCATGTAGACCCGACCTAGAGCAGCTAATGAGAGAGTGCCACAAGGGCTTGCTCCCACATCAAAATAGCTTGAAATAAAAGATTTGTGTTTGTTGTTGTGCATGTGTTAAAAGGAATAAGTCACCTCTGGGGGACTCTTACACCTACCTTAAACACAATAAGGGTTTTGATGAAGTGGTGCCACGGATGGCAACCAGGATTCCACTAAGAAAAGATGCTGCTTGGGTTCTCTCACACCTAACTTAGTTGTGCTAATCAAAATAGGATACCTCTTGGATTCTCTTACACTTATTCTAATAGCACCGAGAGATTGCATTTGTGTTATGAAAGAGGGATAGGATGTCACAGGGGACTCTTACACCTACCCTAGACACAGCACGGTGGATTCGCAAGACAAGCAAACAACGCTTTGAAAGAAGAGAAGATTTGATGAATGGAATCTAATTTTTATTCTTTTTATTAATAATTATTTTCAAACATGATTTATTTCATGGGTAATATTTCTTTAGATAGAGCCCATTAATTGGAAGCATCGTGTTCCCCTTTAAAATCAATAAGTGATAAGATCTTTGGTATGCCTTCTCTATGTGTGGGCCTTCCCAAGTGGTTTCAAACTTGCCTCCCATCTTTTGATGGGCAACAATTGGTCTCCTTAGGACTAACACAAGTTCTCCTACTCAAAAAGACCTAGGGCGGACCAACTTATTGTGAGCTTGAATCATTTTGGCCTTGTACAACTCGAGGTTTTGGCATGCCCATAGGTGACTCTCCTCCAAACCTTCGAGCTCTTCTAACTATAACTTTGCATTCTGCTCTATAGTGATCTTGTTACCCAATGCTATCCTTAGTGATGGGAGTTGAACTTCTAAAGGAAGAATGGCTGCACCATTAAGAAAATGTGGGGACTGAGTTGGAGTTCGTGGGTAGGCCCACAAAGTTTCAACCAACTACTCGTTCCACTATCGTTTGTTATCATCAAGATTCTTCTTCAGTATCTGGATGAGAGTTTTGTTGAATACTTCCACTAAGTCATTTGCTCTAAGGTAGTAGATGGTGGAGTATCTCTAATCTATATCGTGACTTCTGGCAGAGTTGTTGATCTTCGTGCTTTTAAATGTAGTATAATTATCGGATATAATTTGTTGAGGCACCCTAAACCTATATATGATATGGTTCTTGAAAAATTAAAGCACATGCTGAGCTGTGACCTCTCTAAGTGTGATGGCTTTCACCCACTTAGAAAAGTAGTCGATGACAGTTAAAATGAACTGATGCCCCTTGGAAGAAGGAGGATCGATCGAGCCCATAATGTCGGCACCCCAACACTCAAATGGCCACGAAGCTAATGTTGGATAGTTGGTGGAGGACCACACCATGTACCTGACACTGATGGCATCTCCTAGCTACATCCATGCAATGTAATCATCAAGGCGAGTAGTATCCAAGTCTTGATCTTCTCTTCATCTTTGGATTGATGTGCATAGACTTGAATGTACCTACGATATAGCTTCATGTTTATCTAAACAATAACCACATTTGGTCAAAGGATGGTAATAGGTGCCATCAATAAAGAGTAGAGAGAGCTCGTTTCACGATGGGCTTGTGACTTTTCTTGAGGTAGTGTTTAAATAGTCTATCAACGGTTGCCTCCAATCTAGCTCCTTGTCCATTTTGGCAATGACAACCTCCCCTTCAAGAGAAAGTTTCTCGATGAGTTCAACATCAATAAGGGATAGGACCTGTCTATTTTGGACCCTTATTGAAATGGACTCATCTTCCAAAAATGTCAATTCTTTGGCAAGTTTGGCCAAAGCATATGCTATTACGTTCTCTACTCGGGGAACCTTATAGATGGTGACTTTGGGAATCTAGGCCAACTGCTTCATGCTATACTCATAGTAATGATGAAGCTTGGGTTTGAGGACCTGGTAAGACCTGGCAATCTGGTTGATGACCAACTAAGAATCCCCAAAGATCTTGATGCTCTTGACACTACTAATCATGGCTAACTCCAAATCGGCAATCAAAGCCTCATACTCAGCTTCATTGTTGGTGCAAGGGTTGGATAGATAGTATAAGAATCTCATCATATCATAGTTTGGAGTTAGAAGAACTATTCCTACCCCTACCTTTCCTGGTAGAGTAGATCGTGGTGCTTCACCTCTAAGAAAAGAAGGAGCACCATCAAAATACATCTCCCATCGACGGTTGCCAGCCTCCCCTAAGTTCATGATTTATTCATCTGGGAGATCGTCACTAAGTGGAGAATCAGATGGAAGTGGGTGTGCTAATAAGAAATCCTCTAGTGCCTGTCCTTTTACCGTAGGGAGGGGTATGAATGTGATATCAAACTATGAGAGAATCATGGACCAGCATGCCAAACATCTGGATAGTGTTGGCCGTGTCATGAGATACTGCAGTGGATTTGTTATGGAGATCAAGTTCACCTTATGAGAAGGCATATAATGTCATAGCTTTTGGGAAGCAAAGATCAAAGCTAGGCAATGTTTCTCAATAGGTGGATAGTTTGCTTTAGCATGAATCAGATGACGGCTGAGGTAGTAGAGAGCGTTCTCCTTCCTTCATTGCTTGCCAATAAAGCAGAGAGAGTCATCAATGCAAGAAGTGTAATGAGTGGGCCCGGGATCTACTAGAACTCGGCTTCACCAAATATTGCTGATATCTCTGAAGCACGACACTTATCATCCCACTTGAACTTGGCATCCTTTTGACAAGTAAAATGACAAGCATCTCCACGATATGGAGATAAAGCATCTTAGATATGCCAGCCATCCTTGAAAGGATCTGAGTTGAGTTAAACTCTTAGGAGGTGGCATTTCTAAGATAGCTTTAATCTTTTCAGGATCTATTTCTATTTCTCGATGTCAGACAACAAACCCAAGGAACTTCCTTAAAGTTACTGTGAATGCACACTTCATGGGAATCATTTTGAGGTTATATTATCTTAATCATTTGAAAACTACTCTTAAGTCAAAGAGATGGTCTTCCTTTTCTAAGCTTTTCACTACTAGATCATCAACATAGCACTCAACCTGATGATGGATAAATTTGTTGAAGATCTGTGATATGGCTCGTTGGTATGTAGCACTAGAATTTTTAAGGCCGAAAGGTATGACCCTATAATAGAAGATTTTGATCAGGGTTCGAAAAGCAGTGTTTCTTTCATCTTCAGGAGACATCTTGATTTAGTTATAGCCAGATGACCCATCCATGAAAGAGAAAATTGCATGAGATGAGGCAATGTCCATCATTAATTCTGGTATAGGAAGAGAAACTCCTTAGGACGCCTTGTTTAAGTCCCTAAAATTGACACAAAATGCAATTTGGTCATTCTTCTTCTTAACTAGGACATACTACAACCATGTAGGATATTTTTCTTCCCGATGAAACTAACATCTATCGCTTGACTTTAAAATGACCGTTGTTCAATTTCTAATCACATGCATCTAGGAGCTTTCTTAATAGGGGTAACATTAAGGTTTATTGCTAACTTGTGGACTGCTACGTTAGGAGATAATCTGGGCATTTTTTCATAACTCCATGCGAAGCAGTCTTTAAACTCAATCAATAGCTTAACTAAGTCATTGGTTTCTTCTTCATTCAACAACGAACTGATGTATGTCGAGCATGGATTTTCTTCTATCCGGAGGTTGATTTCTTTAAGCTTATCGATTGTTGAATGAATCTCATCTTCAAATTTTGGCACTACCTCTTTGACTTAGATATCATCTGGATCATATGAGATTTCTAAACACACATTCTCATAAGAGTTAGGGACGTGTGAGAAGAAACTATCAGACTCCAAATGATTGTTAACAACTAAGTAGTAATCTTTGTCATCATCCAGACACATTGTACCGAATCCTAGTCCTTCTTTTGATTGTGCTTCCTTTCTTGTATTGTTCCATAGTTTCTCAAAGTACTCTAACCTGTGCTTGGACCATGCATGAGGAACTGAACCTTTCTGTATAAGATTTTAAACACAAGGAGAGTAAAAGTCAAAAGATAATTACATTAATTCTTTAAAAGTATCCTCCTCAAGTTTTACATCAACTTCAGGACTTGAGGATGATGATCCAAAAAAAAACTTCTTCTACTTCATGTTATTTAGGGACTTCTTTAACTACTAAACCTTCAACTTTCTGAGATATAAGTGAGTTAAGAGCTAAGATTCCCAATTGCTACCTAATAGTTTCACATAAATCAGATTCGAATACTTTGCTTTACTTGGAGGCCTGATCTTCATCTCTGTCTGGATCGAAAGTCACCTCCAATGGAACCCATTGAGAGGGGTTGGCTGGCTTACTAATCACATTAGACTCATCCTTCAAGCTGGATTCCAAGTCTATGTGAATAGTAGGGGTACTTTTATGAACTGGAACACGACCTCTATTGGTTGAAGGCTAACTATGTGGTCTCTCACCTCTGGAAGTGCCTCTGTTTCTGCCTCTACCTCTGCCTGGTGAAGGTTGAACCATTCTACCCACATGTCTGTATGATGGTATGAATTATGGGTGGAATGTGATATGCAGATCTATTTCTTCTTCAATTCTCCTTTCTTATGTACTTGGACTTTTATTTTTCTTTTCATTTTATTTTATCTTTTCTTTTTATTTATTTTCTTTTTTTTTTCATTTGAATTCTATCCAAGTTCACTAGAAAGAGTGTTTTGAGGAAGAGTTGCTCTAACTCAACAAATGTCTTTACTGAACTGTTGGGAAGTTTAGCGTACCAATCAAAAGAAATACCTGCTAGGCTACTAACGAAAAGGTAGAAAAATAAACTGTCGCTGCCACCTGCGTTGCAATAACTGGCCCTAAAATCTGTTATGCGATGCCTTGGGTTTCCACGCCATCAAAGATTTTGAAGGAAGGAAGCACAAAACCCTTGGGATATTGGATAACATCGAATTCCTTCGGGTAAGGTCTACTCTTTGGAACTGATGATTCTCCTTAGGCTTGAGCCAAAGCTTCCTTCACTTGCAGCTCAACTATGGATTTTATATCTTTTTCTTGTATGGAGGTACTTTCCACTACCTTCCTATACAGGCTAATGCTACCTTGCTCAATGAGAGGTAAAGTCTTGGCTGGGTCCCAGACATGCACTAACTCAGGCTGACTGATGTTAACTATAATAGGATGAACTAATGGGCTTATTTAGAGCACTAAACCTAACAAGTCCTCTACCGCCATGCCATCCTATTTATCGCCATCTTTCTCAACCGATGTTGGAGGTGTTTTGATTTTGTGATGTCTTCTCGATCAACCTCATCACCTTCCATGGTTTTGCTTCCTCAAGAGATCCTCTGTCAACCATGCACATAGTTGAGTCTCAATAAGTCATCTTCGTTGGGTGGGACTTTCTCTTCATTTGACCGATCAAAATCTCCTTCTTCTCCATGAAATAATGTGCCACTATCTCATCTAAAGAATGATCCATCCGAGGTACAAATAGTTCGAATTGTGATCACTATGCACCGAGAGACATGACCTCACGTCATTAGAGTCAATCTTATGTGGACCTACTCGCTAGATGAATGACACTCGACCGCTATGGCGAGAGGGATAATCTAGGATGTTCACTATCATGCATAACTATCATTTATAATATCGGACTATCACCATCTCCACATCAGAATGGGCGAGTTGGTGAAGGGACGACCATGATGCTTCGAGGTCACCACTCCTTCCGCACCACCACTAGGGTAGAAGGTCGAGCAGGAGAGCTCAGCCTTGCTACAATAGGAGGTGTATATTGGGTGGGATCCCTTGACCATAGCCAGATCACCAATGGGGTGTGTTTCTCCTTGGATATGGCCTTCATTGCCTTAGATGGAACATGAGATGCTATAACCTAGACTGGTGATGGCAGACAAGGGGTAGAGTGGTGGGGTGGAGACACCACTGACTCTCTATGCATAGGAGCTATCCTCTTATGTTGACTAGTCCCAATGAGAAAGATACTATCAATATGGTCGTAGCAATCGAGTGGAAAATCTATTGAGCAAAAGTGCCGACTGCGGCTGAACGCCTCTCCCCTACCGGGTAATATGTGTATGGGCCTCGAGCCCTCTCGGATATGCTTCCCCACTGATGATGAGGATCAAACCGAAGTTCTCAACTCGAGCATTTGTAAGTTCCGCACCTAAGATAGACGGAGGCGCATACAACCTCCTACTCCTGGTAATTGTTGGCTGATGTTGCACCACTGGAGGAGGTGATGATCAAATCCTCCTAACATCCTCTATGTCTAACCTAGAGAGAGGATGGAACTAGTTTTCTATAACAAGTGGTGAAGTAATAATGAAAAATCATCCACAGCTGAATGGGCAGTTACCTCTATCTCCCTAGCAATCCTGGTTTGGTATCGCTTGATCAAGCGATTCTTATTCCTATGCTGTGTTCGGGTAGGATGGGAGGAGTGAGAGCTAGACCCATACTCAAATGTAAGGGAGGCAAGCCTTGAGACCAGGGGAGCTTTACCTTTAGAGGGTACAGATGAGATGGTGCTAGCCCTCACTAGGCCAGCATGAAAAACTCTGAGCTGGTACCTCTGGTACTACTAGCACTATCACAACTGAAGCTTGTGGGACTACCACCGCTTTCCTTCAGAAAGAGTGAGGGTAAATCAACTGATGACCAACCGCAATCACTTCTACTAACTAGTGAGGGGAGTGCCCTCATAAGTAATCCTGGCCCCCTCAAATCCCCTACCAAAGTGAATTAAATGTGCATGGTCCAGTCAGGGGAAGTTGGTTTGATCCAAAGCTAGATCCATACCATGGGGGAAGGTGAAAATGAACTTCTATTAACCAGCCATCTTAGAATATCTAAAAGACCAAAAAACTAACTACCATGCATCGTAAGAATGCAATGAGAAATGAGTTTATATCAGATTTTTGTCTTTATATATTTTTGAATTTTTGAATTAAAAATTTGAACCCACATCCAACAACTTGGAAGTGTTAAGTGGGGTTCAAATAAATTTGAGAATTTTTGATTGAAAGAGGAATTTTGAATATGAATCCAATTTCAACAAATTTAGGTATGTTGAAATATAGATTCAAAATTCTGAGAAGGATGCTTCCATAGGTTCATGTTTATTTGAATTTAAATTTTTGATTTGAGGACCCTTTCCTTTAACAAATTTGGGTATGTTAATGTAAGGGTCAATTGATTTTGTTTTTTTTATTGATTTTGGGATTTCACTTACTTAGCAAATTTGGGTATGCTAAGTGAAGTGTTTGAGAAAGTGATTATTTCTTTTTATTTTGATTTCAAAAATTTGGAATTCCCACTTAGCAAATTTAGGCATGCTAAGTGAAGAATCCAAGTGTGTTTTGTTTGATTTTTGAAAATATGATTCTTAACAAATTTAGGTATGTTAAGAAAATCCTAAATGTTTCATTTTTGTTTCGATGTTTTGATTTTTTGAAAAGGGTAGGATCCTTAGCAAATTTGGTATGCTAAGAAAATCCTAATGTGTTTCATTTTTTTTGATTTGATTGAAAATGGAGACTTTACTTTAGCAAATATGGTATGATAAGGATGAAGTCCCACTTGGTTTTGTGAAATGGAAATTTCACTTAGCAAATTTGAGTATGCTAAATGAAATTCCATAGGATGTATTCAAAATTTTTTATTTATTTTGTTTTTGAAAATGAAAACTTCTCCTTAGCAAATTTGGTATGCTAAGGAAGGGAGTTCCAAAGGTTCTTTAAAATTTTTGATTTTAGGTTTGGAAACTTTACTTAGCAAATTTGGTATGCTAAATGAAATTCCAAAATTGTTTGAATTTTTTTTTTGATGTTTTGGATTTGGAGACTTCACTTAGCAAATTTGAGATGCTAAATGAAGTTCTAAATATGTTTGAAAATTTTAGAATTTGGATTTGGAGACTTCACTTAGAAAATTTGAGTATGTTAAATGAAGTTCCAAAATGGTTTGAAAATTTTTGATTTTGGATTTGGAGACTTCACTTAACAAATTTGGGTATGTTAAATGGAGTTCCAAATATATGTTTGAAATTTTTTTATTTTGGGTTTGGAAACTTCACTTAGCAAATTTGAATGTACTAAAATGAAGTTCCAAAGTTGTTTGAATTTTTTTTTTTGGTTTTTGATTTGGAAACTTTACTTAGTAAATTTGACTATGCTAAGTCAAGTTCTAAAATGTGTTTGAAAATTTTTGTTTTTTAGATTTGGAAACTTTAGTAGCAAATTTGAGTATGCTAAGTGAACTTCCAAAGTGTGTTTGAAAATTTTAAAATATGATTGTTGATTTTTTATTTTAGATTTTGGAAACTTCACATAGCAAATTTGAGTATGCTAAATGAAGTTCCAAATATATGTTTGAAAATTTTGAGTTTTGAATTTGGAGACTTCACTTAGCAAATTTGAGTATGCTAAATGAAGTTCCAAAATGTGTTTGAATTTTGGAAACATGATTGTTAAGTTTCAATTTTTGAAAAGAGGACTTCTATTCAACAAATTTGGGTATGTGGGAATGGAGATCAATTTTATTTTGAAATGTGAAATTTTTATTTTGTGTGTAATTATTGTTTTTAGAAAGAAGGGAATTCCAACTTAATCATATGTGAGATATGTTTAAGTGGGAGTTCCAAATGATGTTATTTTTAGTTGGAAATGAAATCTTCATTTAATAAATTTAAGTATATTAAATTAAGATGTTCATATGTGCTTTTGAAAAATTATTTGAAAAAACTTCATATTAATTATTGAAATGTTCATGTGATTTTGAAAACTTATTTTTGATTTTGGAAAGATGATTATTCATTTTATTTTGAAAATGAAATCTTCATCAAACTGAATTGAAGGAAGATGTCCATTTGTGCTTTTGGAAAATTTATTAATTTTATTTTTTGAAAATCCCTACATTTAACAATTATGAGAATTGTAAAATGAAGGTGATAAAATTTTGTGGAAAATATTTTATTAAGTGCATTTTTGAAAAGGTGCTTTTTGAAAACAAAGTTCTTATGGAAATTTTATTTTATTTTTATTATTTTAGGATGAACCTTTCCTTACCATAGAAATGATAAGAAGGAAGTATTTAAATGCTTTCTATTTATTTAGATCTTTTACCCATTAGTGAACCCAACAGGGGTTTTAAGACCAACACGGAGTGAGGTCCTAAATCCTAAAGATGTTGGCTAACTCAACTTAAGAATGAAATAAGCTAAGTGCCAACAGAAAGAACGATAATCTCAGATTCATACCAAAGTACGAACCCACTATCGATACTCAAAGACAATGATCATTTATCAAAGATAGAGAGAGGAACCATCCCAATGAGTCACCGTAAAAAATCTATGGAGAAAATTTTACGCCTTTCAAATCTGTGGTGAAAGAAAAGAGAGGGCAAGAATATATAAATTCATCTTTTTGGGATGCCACGTAGATCCGCAGATGTACTTATTCAGGTGATCTAGTACGTCATCAAGGAAATAGTGAACTATCTCAGGAGACAGAAGTCACTACCCTTTAATGGACTTAATCACCTCAATAAGGACTCCTAAGGATGATGAGTCTGCATATGTACCAGAGATTTTTTCCCTACTTTATATAAAAAAGTAAAGCGGGGTTTATTTTAAATCGTTCTGTTCTAGAGGCAAGCCCCATATTTTTATCCTAAGGAATGGGGATTCCTTAGGAAAACTCTCGATTAATGTAAATGATCATTGTATTTAAAGATTTCAATAGGAAAGGACTATCAATGAATTAGTTTATTTTTGTAGATCAAATGGGATTGATTGAAGTGTGGGAGTTATTATCAAAGCCAAAAGAAAGATAAGTAGGAGATGCCCACGATGCTAGAAAATCTAGTGAGCATCTCAAACTATCCTATTTTTTATATTTTTGAAATTGATTTATTTGTTTTGAGTTTCATTTTTCATTAGAAATTTAGGACTTATGATTCCTTAACACAAGATTAAGAAATGCCTAAGAGGTGAGGATTTAAGCTTATGGCCCACAAAGGAGAGAAGCAACCTAACCTAAATCTAGGAGCTTTGGTGGTCGAAAAGCACAACCTAAATCTAAGGCAAAAATGGGTATTTGGTTTACCTCCATAAGAGAGACAAACCACCACTACTGACTTACAACCCTGGGTGGCCAACTAACTCCCTATGATTTTAAATACATGCAGTAAGTCTTATGCTTATGCAAGATAGCTATTATTATTTATTTAGAAAGAGACTAAGTCCTTTAAACTCACCCCTAAAGAGACTAGATCATGTAGGCATGCTTCAAATGACCTAAATCTAATGCAATTCAAATTTCATTTTATTTTTTATTTTGGACAATTATTTTGACTCAGCTAATAGGATTCATATGCTAATGCATGAGAAATAAAGTTATTGGCCAAAATCGAGGAGAAGGAGGAGGTGTTTCCACCATGGCTCTCAAAGGTCAAGCCAAGTTTCTCTGCAAAGGTGGAATCCCTCCAATCAAGAGTGAAATAAGATGTTGTTGTGCATGACATTGTAAAAGAAATACTCATCTAGCTAAGGGGTTGCTAATTCTTTTATCTTAATTTTAAACCTAAGCTTTTGGTGAGGTTATGAGTTCTTTATTTTAATTTTGAGTTGTTAAGTTAGGTAAAAGATTTATTTTTTTCTAAAGAGCCTAATCCACATCCTGGCCATTCATAAAGCAAGAAAGAAACTAGAAAAAACATGCCACTTAATGCACAAGCTAAATAAATCATCAATCAATTTATAAAGCTAATCATAAAAATAATAAAAGGTCATGGTCACCACCGACAAACCAAAAATAATAAATTGTGAGCTCTACCCTTATACAACCCATTACAAATGAATTAAATTACAATTAAGCAAGGAATTCATTGTTATGGGGGTCTTCAAGCTTCATTTCTTCATTCTTTTTCTTCTTTCTTCTTCTTTTCTTCTTTCTTCTTTGGTTCCTTCTTTTGGATGGTTGGAAGGTAGATGCTCCAAGGCTTCACATGGTGCATAAGATAGAATCTTATGACCAATGTTCATCCTAATCCTCATAACAATCATTCCAAAATCATAATTTCATAAATTTACATGTAAAGAAAAAGAATGGAAATCTAACTAATATTTGCAAAATAAAGATTAGCTAAAATAAATCACACAAATCTCAAGCATGTATATTAGACTTATCACCTCATAAATGGGTGACTAAGTCCACCTGGCCTATTGGGGTATAAGCACCTGCAAGCAAAATCATTTATATTTTTATTTATGATAGCGGCCATTAAGCACAATCCCCTATAGAAAATAATGATTAGACTAAGAGCATCCTATCATTCATTCTACGAGCATACACCTTAACATCCAGTCTAAAACATATATCATAAACAAAATAAAACATCAAACCATACCTAACCTAAAGCTAGAAGTGACTTAGGCTAATGTGTGTGCTTTAAAGGTTTGTGTGGTATGCTTAGCTATGGTTTTTAAAGAATTTTCTAAGTGTGAAAACATGTTCAACTTAGAGGAGGGTTTTATTTAAGTTGTTTAATTATTTTAAGATTGATTTTATTTCATGTTTTAATTTGGTTCAAAGGAATACTACAATTAATTACTAAGTTATAAAGAGAGGGAAATAGAAGAGAACTTCTCTTTCCTTCCCTAACCTA
This sequence comes from Cymbidium sinense, assembly GCA_021442155.1. Lineage (NCBI taxonomy): Eukaryota > Viridiplantae > Streptophyta > Magnoliopsida > Asparagales > Orchidaceae > Cymbidium > Cymbidium sinense. The sequence goes on along the minus strand of CM038230.1, from coordinate 20,416,826 downwards.
AGTAATTTCTAAAGCAGGCATTTTAGTTTTGTTTAGTGAATGTTTTGATTAAATCTTTTAATTAATCCTAAGTTTAGAAGAACTCTAAACAAACTTATTTAAAAAAAAGGCTTTTTAAGATTAAATGAAATGAATCAAATTCACATAACACACATTACTTCATTTCTTTCCCAACATGTATAACATGCATATGAATGAATCCTAAGCATATCTATACATACAAATGAGAATATTTAACACACTTCATGATGCATGCTAAGTAATTCCATTTAAGAAATTTGAAGTTTAGTATGCATGATTTTCTTAAGTAGAAAAGGGTTTCTTTATCCAATTTTCACATGCACACATGAAAGTAAGAAAGGCATAAGTGAGTAGTTGTTAACCATAGGTGTAAGGTACAAGACCTACTACTTAAAGCCTCAATCTGGGTTGTCTAGACTAATATATCACTTTCCTTAAATACAAACATGTGTACAAAAGAAATAAATGGAAAAGAAAGAATGCAAAAGTTGTATTAATTGATTCATTTGTTTATGCAATTTATGTAGTAACCCTTCTTAAGTGTATAGTAATTCTTAAGTGATAACATAGAATGAATAGGATGGAATTAGGCAAGTGTTAGGTTCTTTTCAAATGAACCATACATCTTACCAATTCTATTCAAAACTATACCAACATAAAGAGAAGGAAACCTATGCTAAGCACACCTTATATCTTCACATGCAAGCTTATAATTAAAATATAAGTAATGACACTTTAGATTTGATATTTGATTTATATGTTTTGAAAATAATTTGAATTTAGTAGTGATAATAGCCATTCATATTTCTACTTTAGCCAACACATGCAAATTTGACATAAAGTAAATAATTTTATTTTTAAATTTGAATTTGAAAATATGAATGCATGAAACCACATGACATACAAATTTAACATGTTGGGGAAAGAATCAAAGTAATGAAAGCATGTAAACACATTCACTTTAATTAAATCCTAAAGACATTCTTATGGAATAAGAAAGTTTAAAATAAATCAAAGTTAATTCAATGTGATTTTTGTTTAGTTTTAAGTTTGATTTAATTTTGAAAAGGTGTTGAGTTTGTTGTTCCTAACCCATTCCCACATGTGTTTGATATTTTTGTTTAATTTTAGATGATTAGATTCATTTTTATATTAATTAGGTTAGAGGTATGCATTAAACAAGTTAATTAACCCTTACCTACACCACCTTAGCATAGTTAACCAAGTAATTATGAGCCAATGAGATGACATAAAAACTTACAAGGAATTTAAATTTGTAATGCACCTAGGAAGAAAAGAGTCTAATGCAATTTGGCTCATGATTAATGGTTAATTAAGCAAAGGGGTTTAGCTTAAGTAATTTGAAAACACCCCTTCACATATATGAATTGGGTTTTGATTTTCTTAACTAAACTTATGCTATTAAACACCTAAGCATCTACCCAAGATAGATTAATTAAGTTCTGGAAGACTTTTATAATTTTTAGAAATTAATTAACGGAATAATTAATGAATTAACCCTTAATTAAGAGAAGATTAAGGAAAGAAAAGGGGGTTTAGGGAATAGCCTAGGGGAAATACCCTAAAATCATCTCCTAAGCCTCCTATTCACTGGATCTAACCTTAGTCAACCTTAATAATGGATTAAAACACTAATCCAAAGTCTAATTATCCTTAATTACATAAGGAGGGTAATTAGAAAACACATTTGCAATTCCCCCAATTAAGCTTAAATAAATCCCAAGAAAATAAGGGGAGCTAGAGGTCATCCCCTAAAACATACTCAAGAAGTTTGGGATTAATCAGAGGATTAATCAAAGAGAAATTAACAAAATATGATTTCCAATAAAACCCAAAATCAGAGAAAAGGATAATTCAAAATCCATTGAAATTATTTTTAAAATATTCTAGGTTAAATTATCTTTTCACAGGATTTTACGTCATATTTTTTTAAATTTTATTGAAGGATATATGAATTTTTGAAAATCAAGAAATTAATAATCATTAATTAAATCCCCTAACTAATCCCTACTCACAACGGACACATGCGCAAGATGCTTTACACGCATCGCGAGATCCCATTACTTAAACATCACATGCACGAAGGATGACGCTTTGATCCCTGTCATTCGATCAAAGATCATACAGCCAGGGATCACCCCATGGTTTCTAAAAGGATAATTCATTTTTTAAATGTGGGAATAATCATGGCCATCCATCCAAAATGTGTGAATGGATGGCCAAGATCACTCAAGTTCTTCTCTTCGGATCAACAAAGGCCATCCATGATCTTAGGGAAGATCTGAGCTCGATTGAGCTCAAATTGGAACAAGATTGTTCCCACACCATCTAAAGCTAATAAGGAGCATATCCAACGGTGGATTTCTCATGACTTGAAAATTATTTTCACAAAAGTCCAATACCTCCTATGCTAAGTGGACGAAAATTGCATACTCACCGGCACTTGAGCTTGATGAGGTAGCTTCATCTAGTGGAGATGAAGCTCTGTTGAAATTTTCAGGCCTTGGGGTTGAGTGGATCTTCCTATGGACCAACACCAATTCACTTCCTTTGCAACTTTGATCCAATTGAGGCTCTCCTTGCTTTGGGAACTCAAGTGAGAGCTTGAGTGTACTCGGTTTGATCCCTTGAGGGAGTGTGCAAGAGGAATTGGAGTAATTTTTAGTGAGGAAGAAGTTCAAGGTTCAAGTGAGCTCCGCTACTTTTCAATGGAGAAAATTAAGAAGATCACTTCTCAAATCCCTTTTAGAAAGCTTAGGATGGCTCTCTGATATTTCTTAACACTCTCTAGGCTTCAATCGAATGAGGGAATGATAATTTCAAATTGAATTAGGGGGAGTATATCTCCCTTTATGGAAATCGGATGACCGACACCTCCCTTGCCATTTTGATCCAACTGACCACATTGGAGAGGTTGTTTAGGCTGTTAGCTCTTTGCACATGATTGGTTTGAGGCCTTAAGTGGATTGCCAACCTCCCATGTGCATCAAATTGGGTGGAGGAAGGATTTTGAATTTGCCAATTTGACCCATGGGGTCGAATTTTGGCCTTGGGTCCATTTGGGCTAACCCCACCACTCTTCATTAGGTCCACTTGAGCTATTAGGAAGGCATCAAGTTGATATGAAGAGGGTATGACCAAATTATCCATGGATTAGTCCATAATTTGTTCTATTGCCTAGAGGTAGGATGGTCATTTTGCTAATTTTTCAATTTGGATATATTGGGTATGTGGAGAAATTAGGTTTGGCCAAGTTTCATGAAATTTGGAATTCATTTGATAAGTTTTGGCTCATGTTGACCCATTTAGGTCAAAATGGGTCAAGTTGACCAATAGGTCAAATTAGGGCAAAACAAGGGTTGGGTCAAGTTCATATGACTATTTAAATTATTTTGGTGGCTTTGGTTTAGTTCAATTTGAATTAGTTTTGAATTTGGCTCATATGACTTCATTTAGGTCATATGGGTCAAGTTGACCTATTTGAGGTAGGTCAAGGATAGACTTAGGTCTAGTTGGTCATATGGAGTGGAGTAGTATCTTTATTTCTAATAAATTTTGGGTAAGTTTAAATTTGGCTCAACATGACTCATTTATGTCAAGTTGGGTCTAAGGATAATTGGGCTAGGTTAGGTCTAGTTGGCCAATTGAGGCTTTGGTTAAGTTCAATAAGTGATTTGGAATGAACTTCACCCATTGGTTTGAATCAATTTGGCTTAGATCAATTTTTGACACATTTTAACTTTTTAGGTCAAGTTGGGTCAACTTGAGTCAAGTGGCCAATTGGGCTAGGTTAGGCTCAAATGTTGGCTTGGTCAAGTATAAATATAGGTCATGAATGAACTTAGGATAATGGTTTCAATCAATTTGGCCTATGGTGGAATTTGGCTATGTTAGGTTTCATTTTGGGCTAAGTGTTGACTTGGTCAACCCTTAGGTTTGACTTGGTTTGACCCAAGTTGGTTGATTGATCATCCCAGGATGATTATTGATCATGAGAGGCATATGTTTGATTCAATCCAATTTGGTTAGAAATTTGACTCATAAGGGTACTTTAGGTCACTTTGGGTCAAGTGAGCCTAAGTGGGTCAAATGGCTTGATCAAAGCTTGATTTGAGTTTGATTGAACTTGTATATGGACTTATGATTGAAATATAAATCCATTTACAAGTGGTTTGAAGTCAAATGGGTTTTGATCCATTTGACAATTTCATATTCAAAGGAAGAATATGAAAGGATTTGGGGTTTGATTTTTGAATTGATTTTCAATTTGGTGATTTAAGTTCGTATTTATATTTGGATTCATGATTGTAGGGTTGATTGAATCTTGAAATAAAATCAAGAGTTTGGCTTGATTTGAAGTTGATTTGGCTAAGTTCAAGATTTTGACTTGAAAGGCTTAGGTTAGATTTTGAGTTGATTTGAGTTTGATTTTTGGAATTGGTTTTGATTGTTTGAATATAGATTTCATTTATATATATGAATATAAATGAGAATATAAATGAATCATGAGAAAATTTCAAGGATTTGAAGTGGTTTGATCATGATTTAGGCTAAGTCCTTTAAGAAGGATTTAAAGGACTTAGGAAATTTTGGAGTAGGGAGCTTGAATTTTGAAAATTGGTTTGATTGATTTATATTTATATTTCATTTATATATGTGAATATAAATGAGGATGTAAATGAATTATGAGAAAATCCCATGAATTTGAATTGATTTGATCATGATTTGGGCTAAGTCCATTAATGCAAAATTAAGGACTTAAGAATGATTTTAGATTGGAAATTTAATTTTTTTGGATTTAATTTGATTGATTTGTATTTATACTTCATTTATATATGAGAATATAAATGAGTTTTGAGAAAATCCCATGAGTTTGAGTTGATTTAGATATGATTTAGGTTAAGTCCTTAAGGGAAAACTTAAAGGACTTAAGAAATTTCATGAATTGGTTTTGAACTTTGAGTTTAATTTGATTGGTTTGAATTTATATTTCATTTATACATGTGAATATAAATGGAAATATAAATGAATTATGAGAAAATTTCATCAGTTATGGTCATGATTTTGGCTAAGTCTTTAAGAGAAAAATTAAGGACTTAGGAATTTTTATTCATGGGTTTCAATCATAGATTTCAATCATGGATCTCAATCACGGAGTTGATTTGAATTTGGAGAAAATCAATTAGAATTGATTTGGAGTTTGGCTTGAAGGAAGGAAGTGAGGGATGGTTCAAGCTAAGGGTAGGTAGATTTTCCTAACACCCCTAAGGCATGACCTATTCCTATGGCTAACTCTCTTAAGTCTTTAGGGCTAGATTGAGTGTCCACCTAATCACTAGATGTGTCTTAAGACTAAGGAACTCATAAAGCCTAAGAAATATCCTATGTCTAAGATGGAGGGGTTGAGAGCTTATTCTAAAAATGAGGTCAACAATAATGAATCAGAGTGAATTGGTGTATCATAAGCAATGTAAATCTAGAGGACCCTCACTATTTGATAAGCTCCAGAGCTATGTGTTGGATCAATGGAAACCTCACTAGGTACGAGATCTCTCACCTCAGAAGTCTCCCTAGCGAAATGGGCAGAGTCAGGCTTAGTAGAGAAAAGTGGCTCCACAGAAGGAGTAGTAAAATCGGTAGTGGTAGTATCAAAGGCCAGCACGCATGACGGCTCAACTCTAGAGTCCTCAGTAATATCTCTAGTGCTACCTGATACTTGTGGCACCTCATCAGAAGTCATAAACTGTTGTGGAGGAAGACCCATGGAACAAATCAAGCAGATAGCTCAGAAAGGCTACTCCTACGTCGCAAGTCTGAAGAAATCTCAAAGATAGCTAGAACAATCCCTAGCTCTAACTCTGCTATGAGGAAGGGTGTCCTCAACTCTGACCTACTCATTAACTGATGTATATATCAAAAATCAAGTTACAAGATCAGATGCATCGAATATATTTTAATGATGCAACAGAGAAGATGGTAGAAGTATTAAAAAGTAGTAATTATACATCTGGCGTTGATATGTCCTGTTGGTGGTGACCGACGTCGAGGCCTCGAACCTCAAGGAACTCCTAAAGATCTCAGCCTTCGTTCATATCTCCTGGCACCTCTCTCTAGAAAAGGATCGAAAGACAGTCATACCCAGGTGAGGTAGGTATAAATAACCCCTGTGTGACCCTGCAGAGGAACTATCCAAAAATGAGCACCAGTACCAAGCCTTAGTAAATGTAGCCAAATAGCTGAAGCAGTCAAGTAACATGTCTCAAGTGGAACCATCCTGAGCTTCCTAATGTGTACTACACCAGGGATGAATGGCCTACCATCATGAGCTGGCCGAAAAAGAAACAATCGTTGTGTAACTGGCGATAGCCCTTTATAACAACTGACTGCCCAAATCGATAACATAACTATCCTGGACGTATACTGAAAAGTACTCAGCTACTCTCAATGTCCAACGGCCATGAAGCAAGGAATATAGCAATATGTAACTGAACGAAGTAATAAGATCAACCCCTATCAAGCTAGATGGTAAGCTGAATATATCTGGCTAGTGAACCAACAAAAATTGATCTCTAGCCAAATGAAGAGCAAAGAAGAATATGCGAATCCACTCCATCTCCAAAGTAGACGATGCTCAGTATAACTGCAAGACTGTAGGATATCCTTGCCCTGAAAAGAATGCAGGATACTCAAAATAAGAAAATGCACCATGTATGTGAAGGTGAGCCCAAGCATGCAAGTACTACCATGGCAGAGTCACATCTCGTAACTCTAAAGAACCAGTCTCAGAAATCACCCCCAATATCTTGTAAATCCTAGCCAACACTGTAGGGACTAGAGAAATCTGTTCACCTTGAGAAATCACCTTGTGCTAATAAAGCACAGACAGGCGATCCCTCATAATGGGAAGCACAAAAATGCAGAGCCATGTCACTATAAAAGTCGATTAAGAACAAATTCTCGCTCAATCCCTGTAAGGCTGGAGAAGTCACTCCTGCTAATAAAATTGGCTCCGCAGTCTCCTCAGATAAGTAACTTTCATCAGACACACCCAATCGAAAAGAGTCATGTAGTCTTCTGATCTCTCGGATGGAGCATAATCTGTACGGTAGTGTAGCTCATGATCTTCTAGAACATCTTGATGCTCTAAAGTCTGGTGATAGTGGTCCAAAAGATCAATATAAGCAGAAGGCATAGCTAGCTTATCTTATCGATCATAATCATCTGAAGGCTGTCTATGAAATAACTCCTCATCAGGTCGAACACACTCCTTGTAGTGGTAACCAAGTATTAGGAGACCTCACACAGCTTGTAAGTCCTAAAGGTAACTATCAACTCCTCCAAGCTGATCCAACAAGTGTTACTACTAGCATCCCAGAACTCCGCTACTCCACGATCCCAGGAAAAAGGCATACCTCCAAAATCAAATAAAGACACATATACTGTCTCATAAATGCTAGTTGTCTATAAAGTGTCTCTGTAAGCCTGCAAGATGTATCTATCCCATGTGACGTATCTAGGTGGAAGACTAGGAATCCTGCTAATGGAGGAATCTCGGTCTAATGAGTGGCGATGACTCAGTCCTCGTCAATGATGTCGGCGGTAGACATCATAATATCGAGAACTAACCTGTGTCACTAAGTTATCCAAAGGGTTGTAGTCCCCGTATTTTAGCTTAATGGTAGCCACCCAATCCGCAGGATCTTCAAAAGCAAAGGAACTTGAAGTACAATCGAGAAGTTGGGAAGAGTGTGTGAAGAAACCCTGATAAAAATCACATCATCGTAACATATCGATCTGTTGCTCAATTATATCCCTGATATCAACATCTGCATGAGGATCATGCCTGCCAATCTCTGACCAAATAGCCTCCTCACTAGGCTCAACAGATGATAGATCATCAGGTCTCCTCCAGCGAAATATTCTCCTGTCAAATAATTAGAGAAATGACACATAAGAATCCAACAAAAAAGGGGAGTTATACTAAGAAGTAGTAAAAAAAGAGAGGAAAAAAAGAGAAAGCGAAGAAACTTGAAAAAAAGTCAGCTAATTTTCAACAAACGTGACTCACTCCATCTACGAATCACATTTATTGGGGGGCATTTGTTGACCTCCATGTATGTGTCATAAGTCAAGTCAAGCTCACAAGTCAAATTCGATGGACTTCGAAAGTAATAATGCATAAATCGGAGCTCAAAATGTACTGGATGTCACCAAAAATGATCAAAATGACATTTGATCGATGAAAGGACTTCACTGTCATGTTCAAAATGTAAAAATTGATCAAAATATGAATATTGCACAATCTAATGATCAACCGATTAAGCAATCAAGCTATCAATGTGCCGACGCGCATATCGGAGTCGAAAAGTTGCGAAGATATGCAAACTACCTTCATTCATAAAATTGATCACATCATTAGCTTCAAAATATTAAAAACTATCAAATGAGACTGTACACGTTCAATTTGGATGAGTCTATGCAAATGTCAAATCATCGAAAATGATAGTGCACAAATCGAGGCTAAAATGCATAGTACATCACCAAAATTAACTCAAATGACCTCTGATCGACAAACGAACTTAGCCATCATGTTCAGAATATCAAAACTAGTTAGAATATAACTATTACACAACTTGATTATCAATCAATCAAATGATAGAGTCATCAATGCACCTGCACACATATCGAGATTAGGTGACACCGAAGCTAGCCAAAAAATCTTCATTCATAAAATTGATTGTACCGTAGGCTTCAAAATGCCAAAATCTATCAAGTAGGACTATTTTCACTCAATTCAAACAAGTCTGCGTGAAAATCGAGTGGTTGGAAATGATAACACGTATTTTGAGCTGAAATTGACTTAATTTGACGCCAGTTCGAACCAAATGGCCTCTGATTGTGAAATTGACTGCATCATTGCGTTCAGAACATTTGAATAGCCTTGAATCGACATATATATTGATAATCTAATCATGTTAATGTAAAATTCACATTAAAGTCAATTACTCAATTTAAAAGTTAATTTAAATCCCTAAATTTAACTTAAATCCCTATTTCTAGTCGACTAAACCGGTTCTCCCTCACGGCCCTAACTCGTGCCGAACTCGGTTTCATTCATGCATGGGTCTTCTCTTCATGCACGCAAGAACCAAACAAACTTCCTCTTCCATTCATTCGGTCAAGGAATCATACGTACCCACGTGAGCAAACTCCTCCCTTCATGCGCGATCTGACGCTAAAGAGGCTCCCGCTTCTCCGTTCGAATGATCCACTCTCTAACCATTCCCTATTCTTCCCTTCTTCTTCTTCCCAACTGCAAGCCACAAGGGGGCAGCTCCCTTCAAACCGAATGAAAACCTCTCCTTCCCCATTCTTCTTCCCCTCTCTAATCCGAAACCTCTCCTCCTCCAAAAAATTGAAAAAGAGTAAGGTTCCTTCCCCTTCCTTCTTCTTCTTTCTCTTCTTTCTTTTCCTTTTTCTTTCATTTCTTCCTCCAAACCAAAAATTATAGATGTCTCCTTCCCTTTCTTCTTCCCCCTTCTTCTTCTTTCTCTTCTTTCTTTTCCTTTTTCTTCCATTTCTTCCTCCAAATCGGAAATTACAGATGGCTCCTTCCCCCTTATTCTTCTCCCTTCTTCTTCTTCTTTCTCTTCTCTCTTTTTCTTTTTTTTTCCATTTCTTCCTCCAAATTGAAAATTATAGATTCTTTTTCCTAGCTGAATTTCTTTTTTTTTTCTCTATTCATTTCTTCCTCCCAACTGGGCGAGCCAAGCAAGAGCCGAGCCTCTCCATTCTCCTTTTCCCTCTACTTCTGTCATCTAAAACAAAAGGCAAGAATGCAAGGGATAATTTGTGGATGCGTGGAAATAATTATTGTGAATGTGAAAATGCATATATGCTTGCATCTCTTTTTGTAGGTTCCAAAACCCCACTAATGCCCCATAGGGCATAGCAGTCTTGAAGATGACTTTGGTGTAAGACACCTCTATATATCTCAATAGGGCATCCAGAGCAACCAACTATTAGATGTCTCATCTAGCCAAAATGCTGTCAAAATTTTGACTAAAATTTGGGACTTAAACAAATTCAAATGGAAATCGCCTAAACCAAATTAAATAAAAAAATGCACGATAAACATGAAGACTAATATTAAATCAAAGTGGAGAATGCTTAAAGGAAACTAAACAAAATAAAGAGGAAATATAATACTAAAGTAAACTACTTACTTTAAATGTAAGCAAGTTCCCTTCCTTTCTTCATACAAAAAAAAAAATCTTTAAAGGCTATGAAGTTTTCTTCTCAAGCAAATGATGTGAAAGGTAAGACACCCCCTAGCCTTATTTATAGGAAAGGAAAGCCATCTTCATGGGACCCACTTATAATTAAACTAACAACGTATGTAAAATATATCACAACAACCTTGTTGCATGTTTGTTATCAAAACAAATGCATGTGAAACTTAAGGAAGTTAATACTAAAGGCATAACAAACTTGCAATAAATTTGAAGTCTAATTTTCAAATAAATAAGGAATTTGATATGAAGTTAAGAATGAATCTAAATTGGGTCTAACAACTCTTGTTGTAGAAAATGTGGAGAGTCCTTAAATGATAAAATTAGAAAGGCTTGAAGCTTTCTTTTGGGTGAACTTTATACATATAAACTTATATGAATGCAACTGCATGAAGTATGCCTTCATACATATCTTATAGCGATCACTCCTTTGGGTCAAATTTTCCAAAATACATGCAAGTGTTTGAATAAAAATAAATGCATTACACTTATCTAGAATAAATATATTCTTATTCAAAACTTGTGAACCCCCATTAGCCCCGACACTACGCTAAGTGCTTAAATTCAAGTGTTTGAGGTGTTGCGCGGGTTGCTACCCGGTTTAGTCTTAGGACTGGGTCCGGGTTAATAAAACCTAAAAATCAATTATGAGAATTTCAATTTGATGAAATATCTAAGAAGCTGATTCTGTCAGGTGATAGTAGATCTAATCCTCTGTTAGCAGTTAAATAGAGTTGGCAGGATCTAAAGCTCTTAAATATATTCAAATTAATCAATTTTTTAAATCAAATTAAATATCAATCTATAAAACTATTTAAATAAAACTCTATCATTAAAAGCTTAAAGTAAAACTCAATCTCTCCACCTTCAGTAATTATTTATTGAGGGTGATAAATTAAGAAAACTCTAGCTCACAAAGGAGCTAATGTTAAATCAGTGTTACTTATGTTCCTCTCCGATCAATCTCTTTAGTAAGGATGTGTAGGTGTCCTCGACTACGTGACTTGGCGGTAAAGCGGATGATGTAAGTTCGACCAAGTCCCATGTCGGTGGTTTTGGCTAGTTAGGCTTCATTATATTACGATCATGATGTGGCAGGTATCTTTCCCCAATGGCTCTGTCCTTTGAGTTGTGAATCATAGGGTATACTTGATAGGGCAAACAACCCTCTATTAGCTAAGGTAGACTTAAGATTGTCTCCTTAGACAAACACCACCCAGTCTGAGTTTCTGGTAGGCCGTAACCGTGTATTCTGCGGTAAGGATCCTTGATCGGTTTGGGTGTCATTACCTCCTACATTAAGTAGGTAGGGACCATGATGGCCGGGATGATGGAACCATGGGATCTGAGGCGGGCATGTCATCATTCCCCAACCATCAGGTTTAAGCGAGAAATGATGAATTCATAATCTCAAATTTGCATTAAGCGATCTAATAGCTAGCCTTAATCAAAAGTTCTCTCTTGCGAGAGGGTAATTAACTAGGCTTGCTTATAGGAAACCCGAACCAGATCTAAAGTTCTCGCAAAACGAGGGTGAAATCTCTGAGTAATGTCTTATCTACTATTCCATCTGCATTCTGAAATTACAACGACACTTTAAATCACACACTCTTTAATTCAAATTGTCGAGAGATCGGTGGTAAATTTTTGGAGCTTATAGTCGCTCCGCTAGCTGAAATGTTGCTGAAATTTCATCAAACTTTATTTTTTTAATCCCTATGTTTAGACACCAATGCAGGTTTCAAGATCCCGGTAATGCCTCATAGGGCATAGCGGGTGTAAAGACGGCTGTGATGTTACAAAATACTGCTTGCTACGCTCATTAGGGCATACCGAGAAAGCCAAAACACTCCCGATGCAACCCCCTATGTGGGGATGATGTCAGGAGGCTGTTGAAATTTAAATAAAAAATTGATTGAATTATTTAAAATTGATTATTTCAATGCTCAATTGCATGATAAAATGAGATCAAATATATATAAATTTAGGGAAATTGAATACTAATGAGTGACTTAAATGACATGCATTTTATGTCAAATAAATTAAAGAAGCATGAAGTTTGAACACCAAAATAAACAATAGAGAGTGGATGTCTTAATTATTAGTAAGAATATGAGCATATAATTTGCAATAAACATAAATAAAATTTCTTAGCAATCATTTGAATTACACTATCTATCCCATCAAATGATTTGAAAAGTCAAATATAGATTTGAATCAAATTTAGAAAAATTATAAAAAATTTGCCGATAAATATAAGTGAGGGCTTTATTAATGCACATTCAACAACATTATATTATGCATTGAAAATATAAATAGAAATGAATTCATGCAAATTCTTGCAAGTAAAATTTTTCCTAAAAGCTTTGAACTTGCCAGAAGTCATATGAGAGAATTCAAAGTAAGGAGAAAGACTTTTCCTCTATTCATGGAATGAAACTAATCCTTGTATGGCTCAACCACCTTGTTCCACGTTTGCTACCAAATCAAATGCAAGTGAAACTTAAGGAGGTTAATACTAAGCTCATAAGAGAATTACCATAAACTTAAAAGTCTAATTTTTAAATAAACATGAAATTAATGTGGAGTTAAGAATGAATCCAAATGGGATTTATTAGTTCACATATGAATATGAATGTGACTACGAAGCTATCCAATAAACATAAATATGACTAAAATAATAAACACTGAAGTTATTATAACTTGTTCCAAGCGAATTAAAAATGATTTGAATTGAACACAATCAAATTTAAAGAACTTATATGTGGCTTGATAGCCTATGTATCAGCATGATTAAGACTTTTTACTAAATAATTGACCTGTATTCAAAAGAAGCTTGAATTCAAATAAGCTCGTTTAGAGAAAGTATAACAGCTTGTATGAGCGAATGTCAAATTTGAATGTTGAATTTGCAAAGATTTAATAGGTCTTTAGTGAGCATAAGCCTACCATTGAAATTTAGATAATTCTATGAATAAATAAAATGCAAGTAGAAATGCAATATTTTGAGTGCAAACATAAATCTAATTCTGCTCCAAAATACTGTCAGATTCGTAACACATCGTACAAGCGAACAAAAGACATTAATTAAAGCATTCTTAAATACACTCGCATGGGCCCTGACACTATGCTGAATGTTTAAATTTAAGTGTCTGAGGATACTACACGAGTTGCTTCCTGATTTAGTCTTAGGACTGGTTCCAGGTTAACAAAACCTAAAAATCTATTATATGAATTTCAACTTAGTGAAATATCTGAGAGGCTAATTTTGTCATGTGTAGTAGATATGATTCTCTGTTAGGAGCTAAACAGAGTCAATAGGATCTAAAATTCTCAAGTATATGCGAGTTAATTAATCAACTACCCTGATGATGGTTGTGTTGAGGCTGTGTTGAATGAAGATTTCAACCGGAGAAGATATTTATCATCAAAATGTGTTTACAAGCTCAAATTGAATTAATCAAAATCAAATATTATTCTAAATATAAAATCAAACAAATCACTAAATACAAATGCTTAAAAAAATTCAATTTGTAAAAACTTAAATGAAACTCAATTCATCCACCTTCTACAACTGTTTGTCAGAGGTGATAAATTAAGAAAACTCTAGCTCACAAAGGAGTCAATGTCAAATCAGGTGTTATGTTATGTTAACTCTCAATCAATCTCTTGCAGCAAAGACGTGGTCCATGTCCTTTGACTACGTGGCTTGGCTAGTAGGCTCCACAGATGATGTACTTATGATCAGAGTTCTCTGATCAGGTGGTTTGGCCAATCAGGCTCTATTATATTACGATCACGATCGTAGCCTGTATGCTCCCCAATGGCTCTGCCCTTTGAGTTGTGAATCATAGGGTATACTTGATAGGGCAAACAACCCTTTATCAACTAAGGTAGGCTTAAGTCTGTTTCCTTAGACAAACACCAGTCTATGGGATTTCTTGGGACGGCCATGTGTTGTTCGATAAGGATCCTTGGTTAAGTTGTCGACTATCTCCTCCGATTAAGTAGACTAGGGACGATAGCCAATGTAACCATAGGATCAAGATTGGGGCGTCATCATTCCCCAACCATCCATCGGTTTAAGGAAATGATGAATTTCATAATTCTAAACTCCAATTTACTCTATCGCCTACATATTTAACGATCTAACGACTAAATCGAAAGCTCTCACTTATTGAGAGGGGTAATTAACTATGGATTGTGCTATAGGAAACTTGGAATCGATCTAAAGTCACCAAATGAGGATGAAATCTCTTAGTAATGTCTTATCTACTATTCCATTCGCTTACGAAAATTACACATCATATCTCTTCTCTTAAATTTATCGAAAAGTGGATGACAAATTTTCGGAGCCCACAGTTATCAGTTATCATGACACATTCCTTAACTAAACTTCTATTTCCTTAACATAATTGGAATAGTTCTCCGCTTGGTGTCTCATATTTTGTTAGGCCACAACAAGCCAGATATTGACTACTCTTCAATGGTAGAACTAATCATTAAGGTTGATAATGAAAGCTATGGTGGCAATTGCTTATTTAGATCGGTAGATGAAGATTTTATTTTGTGTATTCAATCAATTTCTTTAAGAGCATGAGCTTTCTGCATAAGTTAAAAATTATTACCAAGTACCTTTGTTAGAGAATAAGACAAAATTATGTCAGGATTTTTTTCTTAGATATTATATCTGAATGAGGACATTTTTATAACTTATGTCTTTGATTTAATAAATTATATACTACTATACTAAAATATTAGGCAAAGCTACGACAGTAAAAAGATAAATACAACTAAAAACTATTAGACGTGACTAGTATAATCATAATAAAGAAATGGGTGACAAGAAAGCTCTTGTAGAAATTTTTTTTAATGTTTATATGACTCATGAAATTACATTTTATTACATTAAAATACTTAGTTGTTAATTATGTAAAACTATAAAAAATTACATTTTATTACATTAAAATACTTATAAAAAAGTACATTTTATTACATTAAAATACTTAGTTGTAAAAATATAAAAATTTAGTTGTTATTTTTTTTATATTTTTACATAATTAACAACTAAATTTTTAATATTACATTCAAATAACATCATCATTAACTTCTAAAATGAGATGCATCTTTTCATGCATAAAAATTATATCATATTTATAAATATTAAACTTTAGATGTTAGATATGTAAATACATAAAAAATTATGCGAGAACTTACTCTCCTACAATTTTAAATAATCATATTAATTTTCATATATTTTTTCATACTTTTAAATATTTAATAATTTAATTGTATATTTTAATAACTTAATTATATTAATTTTTTGTGACACAATAATAATTTTTTTCAAAAATTTCATGAGTCATATAAACATTAAAAAAAAATTCTACAAGTGCTTTCATGTCACCCATTTCTTATTATGATTATACTAGTCACGTCTAATAGTTTTTAGTTGTATTTATCTTTTTACGGTCGTAGCTTTGTCTAATAATTTAGTATAATAGTATATAATATATTAAATCAAAGACATAAGTTATAAAAATGTCCTCATTCAGATATAAAATGTAAGAAACATATCCTGACATAATTTTTTGTCTTGTTCTCTAACAGAGCATACTTATGTACTTGGCAATAATTATTAAGTTATGCAGAAAGCTCATGCTCTTAAAGAAATTGATTGAATACACAAAATAATATCTTCATCTACCAATCTAAATAAGCAATTGCCAACATAGCTTTCATTATCAACCTTAATGATTAGTTCTATCATTGAATTGCTTAGCATATTAGTAATCAATATCAGGCTTGTTGTGGCCTAACAAAATATGAGACACCAAGCGCAGAACTATTCCAATTATGTTAAAAAAATAGAGGTTGAGTTAAGGAATGTTCCATGGTAACTGATAAGCCATATACATCTTTTATGCATGCCAAACTTGATCATATCTAAATAACCTAACATTCAATGTTAATAATATACAATAGAAAGTTGACTGACAATGATCGTTAATATCAATTCATTACAAGCTGTAGATGGCATGTAAAAAATTATGATAAAAGTAGTACTTGAGTACTATATATACCCTGAGGTAACATGGCAATATTACAAATAGATCAACTAGAAGCAAAGTATGGCAACAACGTTGAGCATTAACACTCATGATGCTATGGTTCAAGATACTATAAAAGCCCATGCCATACTATGGAACCAAACTCTCAGTTACATCAAATCCATGTCCTTAAAATGTGCCATCGAACTTTGCATTCCTGATACCATCCATCGCCATGGCATGGCGACCACCATCGTCGACCTCCTTTCCTTACTCTCAATCCCTGAAACCAAATCCCATGGCCTCCGCGTCCTCATGCGCATTCTCTCTCAAGAAGGCATCTTTAAATCCCATATCACAATCTGTGGTGAAGAAGCGTTTGATCTCACCAATGTTTCCCGCCTCCTCATTACCTCCTCCATTTCCCATAACTGTTCCAGCTACTCTCACTTCATCCTCCTTTCGCTCGACCACCACCTTGTAGATTCATACCAACAACTTTCACATTGGTTCCATATATCAGATGTGACCACAACACCTTTTGAGATGGCACATGGGAAAACATTCTGGGAACTCACAAGGGAGCTATCGGAGTTCAATGATTTATTTAACAAGGCGATGGTGAGTGATTCTAGCTTTGTTGCTAATGTTATGACCAATATGGGATTGGAGACATTTAATGGACTTGAGATGTTAGTGGATGTTGGAGGTGGGACTGGCTAGATGGCGACTGCTTTGGTGGAGGCGTTTCCAGGTTTGACATGTATTGTTTTTGATTTACCACATGTCATTGGCACCGTGGAGAAGAAGATAGACAGGATTCAATTTGTTGATGGTGATATGTTTGTTAAGGTCCCGCCTGCTGATGTCGCTTTGCTTAAGGTCTTTAGATTTATCCTCTATGTTTTCAAAAATAACTATTTCATACAAAGTTATGATGAAGTATGAATATACATATATAATGAAGAATTTTGATATTATGCAGTGGGTATTACATAATTGGAATGATGAAGATTGCATCAAGATACTACAACGTTGCAAGGAAGCGATTCCATCTAAAGAGAAGGGTGGAAAAGTGATCATAATAGACATTGTGATTGGTGAGAGCTTCAACACTCAAACATCAATGGAAGCACAACTTCTATTTGACTTGCACATGATGACTTTATTCATGGGAAAGGAAAGAGATGAAGATGATGGCACAAACTATTTATCACTGCAGGGTTTAGTGACTACAAGATAACATCATCCATTGGTTTAAGATCAATCATCGAAGTTTATCCCTAGTTAATTATCATTTGATATCCAGTATTATTAATATTGTGATTCCTATTATGAATGTTTAGATATTTGTTTTCTTTCTTGGTAATTAGTTGAAGCTAATGGTGGTAGTTATAAGAAAAATTATGTAATTTAGGTATGATAATGTACTATATTTGTTGTTTAATTTTCTCAACAATTTCATATTAAACTATTACATGGGAAGGATTATGAATCTTGTATTAGTTATAAAAATGCTCGTTGTATTCATTATATTGTATATTTTTTATGTTTATCTATTATTCCAAATAGAATTTTAAAAAAATAGCTTTACTCATCACCTTTCTAAAAAATATTAAAAAAAAGTGTGTAAAATATATTATCTATATAATGAGAAGTATTATTTCACTAAAAATCATTGAAAAATTTTGAGTGTTAAATAAAAATTAAAATTTGGTATTAGACGTGTAAATACCTAAGAACCATATGATATGTATATAAACCTCCTCTCAAATTTTCTTTTTTTACAAAATATATTCTCACAATGCTAAATTTGACAAATTAAAAGCACAAAATCAAATCAATCTCAAATTATATAGATTAATTAAGAGCAAGAAGAAAAGTACCAAAAATATAAAAATTGCGTGTAACACAAATAAAAAGAGATACCTTCCTTCAAAATTAGGTATATTTACACCATATTTATCCAACTTATAAGAATAAAATTTTTTTTAAAAAAATCTATCGAAAAAATAACCTAGAATAGCAATTTGTAAACCTTGCAAGACTCGTAGTATTCATTTATATGGATATAAATGAACCAAACCGAGCAAAAATCATTCAGCGAAACTTGATAAAAAAAAAAAAAAAAGTGACTGAGGCTGGGACTTACATCCTTCCTCATCGTTTGAGAGAAGAAGAGTAGGGTCTCTTTGTGCGGCACATTGCTGGATTAGAAGAGATCGACAACAGCTGTAGGAGCAAGGTACCGACTTTGGAGCCCATGGATGATGACTTGGGATTGTATCTGAAAGAGGCAACCAATAAATCTACATTTGTGGAGGAGAGATAAGAGCCACTCTTCTATGACACCTTGCCGTTGGTATAAACAAGAAAGCTGTAAGAAAAGAGTGGAAAAATTTTTATAACAAATTCTATATAATACACATACTCATCTCTTATTTTATCAAGACAACCCTAAAGACTGATTTTGCAGAGGTCTATCAAGTCAAGCTGAGGTTTTTATATTAAAGGAATTTAAGGGAGGTGGCAGTTCATGGATACGCAGTAAAAGTTGGAGTGTTTGGTGCGACCGGCATCCACCATAAGAGCATCACCACGTTAATGTCATTGCACTCATTTGAGCATTCGTGAGACTCAACGGCTCAGTTTCGGCTAATGCAGCAGATGTTTCTCCTAGCATTTGCTTCCTTTTTATTGTTTCAATGCCATGATGACAGTATGAATCACGCCTACATCATAATAAAGTACCACCTCTTGGATTTAGAGCAAAAAAAGTAAATGATTCAGGCTCTTTTCACAAAGTCACTTTTAAGTGAATCATGCAAATAAAAAAATGCGTTATGTGCGTAAAAGTTTGTGTATTTTTTTACAGCATAATCAGAGATTTAATCAAAGGTGCTTTTCCTTAAGATTTTCTCTTTAAAAAAAACAAAGGTTAGCAACATTCATTTACTCTAATTAGCATTTTTATAATGTTAAGAGCCTACCTTTCTTTTTTTGAGAGAAGAACAACTTAACTATATGTTTAACTAGCAGGTACCATTGACAAAACCAGGAGATCAAAAGCCTGTGATTCCAAACTGAAGTAATTAGACAGAAGGACCCAGAGTTCCAAATGTTAGAAAGAGGAAAGCAGATATAAATAATTATACAAATATATGATCAACACTACAAAATGTTTTACTGGAAAAGACTCCACAACAGCAAAATCATGTATCTTAACACCAATGGACAACATAGATGATCAATACATCAAAATGACTTCTTTTACAACAACTAACTTCGCTTGGTTTTTGAACAATCTACAGATGGACCAACCACACTTGATATTTTACATTCAAAGTTAAAAAAACTCACATGATTGCATATTTAAAATTTTATAATTTAGATTGTTGAGAACGGATATATACAACCTTCTATTGTGTAAACAATATTTCTTTTGTTTAACTTTCTGATTTGTAGTTTAATACAAATTGAGTTAGATCAATTAAATGCAAAAATACTTTATTTTTTGTTATTTATTATTATTATTTTGTTAAAAGAGTTAAAATTCATTGCTAATTTGCAACCAGTGATGATATTTGAAAACTCTTACCTCTTTGTTTAAAGAGATAAGAGAGGTGCAGAGTTCAATAATGAATCAATCCTAAAGAATGTTGGGAGTTTAAATCACATAAACAAATTTCGAGAGATTCGGAGGAAAGATTTGAATAAAAGTAATCAAAGCACAAAATCACAGAAAACACCAGATTTAATGTGAAAAAATTAACGAAGAAGAAAAAACCATAGAGCCACTGTACATTAAGCAATCCACTATGAAGAAAATGATGAAAAAAGCATAATTTTATACTTCACTTAAGCTTCTCCACACTTCTCACACTCTAGAGCATGCACTCTTCACTTACGCTCACAATGAAATGAAGAAAACTTACAAGAAGATATGAAAAAATTGATGAAAATTGCTTAAATAATGACTATGTCGTTTTGTAGCACCGCGACTCTGGTAGCGTGTAATTGTCCTTCAGGCTCTTCTACATAGGCTCTAGCACCACAATGCTATTGCTACAATGCCAAAGTATTGGCCTCATTGTCTTGTGGAATAAGTGTTCGAGTCCTGGCGTTGTGTTGCTGCCTGTTGCAATGCAAGGCTTTGTCTTCTTTATCTTTCCGGTGCAAACCCATATATCCTGGTATCGTGGCACTATCCGCCTAGCGCTAAGGCTCTATCTTCTCTCTCTCTAAAGTCAAGACCTCCATGCCATGACATCAAGGTGTTATACATCAAAATTATTTTTTTTAGGCATTGCCTCCGAACCCTTAAACAGGAGGCACGTTACTCCCCTGCAACCCCCCCAACAAGCTCACTATCAAGCTCGATCTGTGAAAGTAAGGGCTGAGTCGACAGTACATCTCCAATTGATCAACACAATCAAGCTCTACATAATAATAAAAAATTCATAATTATAACAAGAGAATGACACTTTCCTATGCCCTCGTGGATGGTGTCTTATACCAGTGGTCCTTCGATCATATGTGGTTTCATTGTTTAGACAAGCACAAAGCCCGTAAGATCGTGACCGAGGTGCACTTAGGATTATGTGGAGCTCACCTATTCAGTCCCAAGATGAAAGCCAAAATCAAAAGACTTGGATACTTTTGGCCATCGATGATCATAGATTGCATGGATGTGGTTAGGTGATGTCCTCAATGTCAAGTACATGGAGTGATCTTACATCAATAACCTAACATTGGCCTTATGGCCATTCGAGTGTTGGGATACTAACATAGTGGGTCTGATCGATCCTCCTTCTTCCAAGGGTCATCAGTTTATCTTAGCTACTACCAACTACTTTTCCAAATAGGTGGAGGCGATCCCGCTAAGAGAGGTCACAGCTCAGCATGTGCTCCAGTTTTTTAAGAACCATATCATATATAGATTTGAGGTGCCTCACCGAATTATATCTGATAATGGTACTGCATTCAAGAGCACCAAGATCAACAACTTTACCTGGAGACACAACATAGATTGAAGATACTCTACCATCTATTATCTAAGAGAAAATGGCTTAGCAGAAGCCTTAAACAAAACTCTCATCTAAATACTCAAGAAGACACTCGACGATAAAAAATGACAAGGGCATGAGTAGTTAGTTGGAGCTTTATGGGCCTACTGCACCACCTACAGAACTCTAACTTAGTCTACTCCTTTCTCTCTAATGTATGGGTCCGAAGTCATTCGACCATTAGAAGTCAAACTCCTATCACTAAGGATAGTTGTGGGTAGAAAGATCACAACGGAGCAGAATGCCAAGTTGCGATTAGAATAGCTCGAAGGTTTGGAGGAGAGATGCCTATGGGCATGCCAAAATCTCAAGTTATACAAAGCCAAAATGATTCAAGATCACAATAATTGATCTGTCATAAAGCTTTTCAAGTATGAGAGCTTGTTTTAGTTCTAAGGAGATCAATTATTGTCCATCATAAAATGAGAGGCAAGTTTGAATACACTTGGGAAGGCCCTTTTGTCATAGAGAAAGCCTACCAAAGAGGATTATATCAGCTTATCAATCATAAAGGAAAGTGCCCGATGCTTCCAATCAATGAGCTGTACCTAAAAAAATATTATCCAAAAAATTATGTTTGAAAACAATCATTATCAATGAAAATTTCATTTCAAATTTGATCTCTTCAAATTGAAAGCATTTCTATCTACAAATCTGTCGCGACGTGTTTAGGATAGGTGTAAAAAAACCCAAGCGGCATTATATCCTTCATCAACCCAACATAAACACAAATTATACACAAACATAAACAAAATAAACACATATCTTTTATCTCGGACTACTTTGAGTTGAGATAGCGCCCCTAGCGGTCCTCACTCAGTAGCTGCTCTAGGTCAGGCTGATTCACTACCCTACTTGTGTGTCACCCCAGTGGTCCTTTTTCTTAGGAAGTTTTAAGTCCTTGTGCTTTGTTACTAGCTTAATCAATGCATACCGACGAGTTCCTTGCTAGTGTGGTAGTGCCTTACTGCATGACCGGTAAGCTATCGGCATGTTGGCTCTGTTTAAGAAGATTTAAGTCTCCTACACTTTCTTGTTAGGCTAGCCTTCGTGCATTGACTAGGTCGAGTATATTTGAGGATTAGGATAAGTCTCCCAGTGGCTCCTTTTCCCCTGACTACTTCAAGTTTGGGTTTAGTCCTTCCTTGGGACTTATTGCTTAATAGTCTCCCTAGGTCGAATAGCATTTGTTCCGCCGACAATAGACTATCCCGACGACTAGCTCCATCTATGAAAATGTAAGTCTCCTACACTTTCTTCCTAGATTGATCGACGCACACCGACGGGTACCTTAGGTTGGTTGGTGTTCGTTATGCTGATAGCGACTCACCCGGTGGATACACCACTCATGGAAGATGTAAGTCCTTGCACTTTCTCCTTGAGTTGACCACCGTATACGTATAGGCTTTCTTTTTCAGGGATTAGGATAACACCCCTTGCGACACCTCTCCTGTAGGCACTCTATTTGGATTATGTCTTAGCAACCCCATCTAGACACTACCCGGATTACTACCAGATTGGACAGTCCGCTTTCCTAGTAGCCACCCTTATAGTTGGAAGGCTTGTACTACGGATGTGCAGACTCTCCCTTTGGATTGGTAAATTTGAGACAGGTCTAAGCCGACACAGCCCCTCTCAGTATGGTCCATCATACACCAACAGGGTCCACACAAACATATAAACAAATAAAATATATATTTGTTTGTGGATTAAGAGGGCACCCCCACCGGTACCATTTCCCAAGCAGACATCATATCTTTAGGGCAATGTCAGCAAAACTCCCTATAGGAATCGTCTGACTACTCTTAAGTTGAGATAAGATCCCTAACGGCACTCACTCAGTAGTCTCCCTAAGTCGGGTTCGATTTGTTGTACTACCAACATGTCACTCCAGCAGCTATCTCTCCTTTGAAAGATATAAGTCCCAGCATTTTCTTCCTAGCATAGTCGTTGCACACCGAAAGTCAACCCTTTGGCTGGTTAGTCTCACCCTTCAACTGGTAGACTACCCCTTTGGATCGGTGAATTTGAGACAAGTCCAGGCCGACAGCCTCTTCTCAGTGCGGTCCATCGCAGGCTAAATTTCGACACCGGATGAGTCCGATATGGCCCAAAAATTGAGGCTACTGGTTTATTTTTTATTTTAAAAAAAAATATTATTACCAGTCTCCTATTGAATGAGCAACTGACGCTGACGTGGCTGGCACGTCGGAGCCAGTCGCCTGTTCAACGAGCGACTAGGCCTATTTTTAAATTTTTTTCATGCTTAATTACCTAATTAAACTTTTAATTAAGCCTAATTTAAAATTTTAGCCTTTAGTTTATTAGCTAAGTCCAATGTGTCTTTTATATATAAATTTTAGTGTGATTATGACACAAGAGTGATATATATGTAAATATAAAATTTTAGAAGTTAAATATGTAGATACAGAAAACTTTTGTGGCATGTATGTAAATCATTATCAAAAATTAAATTGTACATTTTAATACCTTAATTACATTTATTTGAGTATTATATATACCTCAATTTATCATTGTTATATCTACAATTAACTCAACCAAAAGCAATGCATGGCAACAACATCGAACATTAACATTTGTGATGCTATGATTCAAGATAACACAAAGAAGACATCTTTAAATCTCAGATCACGTTTTATGGTGTACATTTAGTTGGTTATATTGATTTAGGCATCTTTTTTTGTTAAATTAAATAGCTTAAAATAATAGAACTATTCAAATAATGTATAAAATCAAATCTGCCAACCAACCAAACTATAATTATATTTATTTGATTTGTTTCTTGGTTAAATTAAATAACATATACAAAATTATGATTTTTTTTCATTTGTTTATAAACTAACAAATTAAAATATAATCTAACAAATTCGATACATTAAATATTTTTTAAATAAATAGAAATATTTCAATTTATATAAATATCTTAGTATTTATATTCAAAATTTTATACTTGTATTAAAATTTTTAACTATTTTACTTTATTCGATTTATTCCTTGAGTTTACAAACTGAATCAAGCTAATCAAATAATGTCGAATCAATCGTAACTTACGGAGAAACCTTTGATTTCACCTATGTTTGTTTCCGACCTCATTACCTCCTCCATTTCCCATCACTCCCCGGCTAGTCCCCCTTCATCCTCCTTTCACTCTAGCACCACCCTATAGATTTGTACCACCAACTTACATACTAATTTCATAGATCAAATGTGATCACAATAATTTATGACGTTATTGATGTTAGGTGTACTCAAATGTGGGCCAAATAGGAGGAGGAGAAGACCCCCACAAATTGACCACACACCTCATTACATTAGTGGTTAATTACAATATTATATTATACTAATTTTTAATTAATGATTTAATGATATTTATATTAATTTACTATTATTTATAGTTTCATTTATTTAATTAGAAATTATTTATTAATCTAATAATTTACTAGATAATGATTGATGAGATTATTATTATAAATTAAGTATAATTTAACAAATAAAATTATAATTATTATAAATTTAATAGTTAACTAATTTATGATAAACAATGAGATTTAAAGTAATGATTAATATTTAATTTATTTTGTAAAAATTTAATTAATGATTAAATAATTTAGTAAATAGATAATAAATTATTAATAAATAAAAATTATCCTTTTAATTAATTTAACAATTTTATTATTAATGATTAATTAGCTTAGTAAAGAATTAATCAATGATTAATATAATTGTAAATAATATATATATATATATATATATATATATATATATATATATATATATATATATATATATATATATATATATATATATATATATATATATTATAGTAAATTTTAATAATTATATCATTAATATGTAATATTAAATTTATATTTGAGCTACTAAACATAAATCTTAAAATAAGTTACCGAACAATTTTTTAAGAGTTAACTGAATTTAATATCTTGTCAAATAATTTTCATGTTTTGTTAAATCTTCTAAATCTAGATTAACATTATTTACTTAATCCTACTTGCACCCTTATAATTCATTGGTTAATCTGTTGGTTATGATAATATTGGTATGCTTGTTCTAATATTAACATGTTAGTTCTAATTACATTGGTTAATTATGATTATGAAAATATTATTTGATATTAGTTCTTTGTAATATTAATGAATCTTTGATAATTATAATATTTATGAATGTTCAATCAAGAAAATAACTATAGTATAATCTTCATAAGAGCAATACTATAATTTTAAAAAAAAAAAAAAACTGAAGATAATACATGGTCTAAATATTATTTAAATTTATTTATTAATTTTTTTTATTGAGCTTGACCCGCAATTGAGTCCAATTAATTTTATCTTGGATGCTGATAATTTAAACACATGATTATTACTAATTATAAAATGAATTTATGAATTATAATTAGAAATGATATAAATCACCAGATATTAATAATAGGGAAATTTAAAATATTTAATTTCAAAATCATATTAATTTTCATATATTTTTCCATAATTTTAAATATTTAATAATTTAATTATATACTTTAATAACTTAATTATATTATTTTTTTGTCACACAAAAATAATTTTTTTTCAAAAATTTCAGGTGTCATTTAAAATTTTAAAAAAATTTCTACAAGAGCAGAACTATTCCAATTATGTTAAGAAAATAGAGGTTGAGTTAAAGAATGTGCCATGATAACTGATAAGCCATATACATCTTTTATGCATGCCAAACTTGATCATATCTACATAACCTAACATCCAATGTTAGCAATATACAATAGAAGGTTGACTATCGTCAATATCAATTCATTATAAGCACTAGATGGCTTGTAAAAAATTATGATAAAAGTAGCACTTGAGTACTATATACACTCTGAGGTATCACTGTCATATTACTGTTAGATCAACTAGAAGCAAAGGATGGCAACAATGTTGAACATTAACACTCATGATGCTATGGTTCAAGATACTATAAAAGCTCATGCCATATTATGGAACCAAACTCTACATTCCTGATGCCATGCACCGCCATGGCATGGCGACAACCATCGCCGACCTTCTTTCCTTACTCTAATTCCCTGAAACCAAATCCAATGGCCTCTATGTCCTCATGCGCATTCTCTCTCAAGAAGGCATCTTTAAATCCCATATCACAATCTGTGGTGAAGAAGCGTTAAATCTCACCAATGTTTCCCGCCTCCTCATTACCTCCTCCATTTCCCATCACTGTCCCAGCTACTCTCACTTCATCCTCCTTCCGCTCGACGATCACCTCGTAGATTCATACCAACAACTTTCACATTGGTTCCATAGATCAGATGTGACCACAACACCTTTCGAGATGGCACGTGGGAAGACATTTGGGAACTCACAAGGGAGCTATCGAAGTTCAATGATTTATTTAATAAGGCGATGGTGAGCGATTCTAGCTTTGTTGTTAATGTTATGACCAATATGAGATTGGAGACATTTAATGGAATTGAGATGTTAGTGGATATTGGAGGTGGGACTGGCTTGATGATGGCTGCTTTGGTCGATGCATTTCCAGGTTTGACATGCATTATTTTTTGATCTACCACAAGTCATTGGCACCATGGAGAAGGAGATAAACAGGATTCAATTTGTTGCTAGTGATATGTTTGTTAAGGTCCCTCCTGCTGATGTCGCTTTGCTTAAGGTCTTTAGACCTATCCTCTATGCTTTGAAAAATGACTATTTCATACAAAATTATGATGAAGTTTGAATATACATATATAATGAAGAATTTTGATATTATGCAATGGATATTACATAATTGGGAATGATGAAGATTGCATCAAGATACTACAACATTGCAAAAGGAAGCGATTCCACCTAAAGAGAAGGGTGGAAAAGTGATCATAATAAACATGGTGACTGGTGTGAGCTTCAACACTCAAACATCAATGGAAGCATAACTTCTATTTGACTTGCACATGATGACTTTATTCATGGGAAAGGAAAGAGATGAAGGTGAATGGCACAAACTATTTATCACTGAAGGGTTTAGTGACTACAAGATAACATCATCCGTTGGTTTAAGATCAATCATCGAAGTTTATCCCTAGTTAATTATCATTTGATATCCAATATTATTAATATTGTGATTCCTATTATGAATGTTTGGATATTTTTTTCTTTCTTGGTAATGAGTTGAAGCTAATGGTGGTAGTTATAAGAAAAATTATGTAATTTAGGTATGATAATGTACTATATTTGTTGTTTAATTTTCTCAATAATTTCATATTAAACTATTACATGGGAAGGATTATGAATCTTGTATTAGTTATAAAAATGCTCATTGTATTTATTATATCTGTATATATTATTATGTTTATCTTTTATTCTAAATGGAATTTTAAAAATTAACTTTACTCGTCACCTTTCTAAAAAAATATTAAAAAAAAGTGTGTAAAATATACTATCTATATAATGAAAAGTATTATTTCACTAAAAATCATTGAAAAGGTTTTAATGTTAAATAAATATTAAAATTTGGTATTAGGCATGTAAATACCTAAGAACCATAACCTCCTTTTAATTTTTTTTTTTTAGAAATTAAATTCTCAAAATGCTAAATTTGAACAAATTAAAAGCACAAAATCAAATCAATCTCAAATTATATAGATTAATTAAGAGCGAGAAGAAAAAGTACCAAAAATATAAAAATTACGTGTAACAAATAAAAAGAGATACCTTCCTTCAAAATTAGGTATATTTACACCATATTTATCCAACTTATAAGAATAAAATTTGAAAAAAAAAAATCTATTGAAAAAATAACCTAGAATAGCAATTTGTAAACCTTACAAGACTCGCAGTATTCATTTATATGGATATAAATGAACCAAACCAAGCAGAAATCATTGAGCAAGAGTTGATAAAAAAAGAAAAGTGACAAAGGTTAGGACTTACATCCTTCCTCTTCATTTGAGAGAAGAAGAGTAGGGTCGCTTTGTGGTGGCCGACGAGCCTAGTTTAAGAATTCGATCAACTTCTGACAGGTGAATGTCACATTGCTGGATTAGAAGAGATCAACAACAGCTGTAGGAGCAAAGTACCGACTTTGGAGCACATGGATGATGACTTGGGATTGTATCTGAAAGAGGCAACCAATAAATCTACATTTGTGGAGGAGAGATAAGAGCCTCTCTTCTATGACTCCTTGCCGTTGGTTAAAACAAGGAAGCTGTAAGGAAAAAAAAGGCTAAATTTTTATAAAAAATTCTATATAATACACACACTCATCCCTTAGTTTATCAAGACAACCCTAGAGACTGATTTTGCAGAAGTCCATCAGGTCAAGCTGAGGTTTTTATATCGAAGTAATTTAAGGGAGGTGGCAGTTCATGGAAACGCAGTAAAAGCTGGAGTGCTTGGTGCGATAGACATCCACCATAAAAGCATCACTACGTTAATGTCATTGCACACATTTGTGCATTCGTGAGACTCAACGACTCAGTTTCGGCTAATGCAGCAGATGTTTCTCCCAGCATTTGCTTCCTTTTTATTGTTTTGATGCCATGATGACAATATGAATCACGCCTACATCATAATCATGCAAATAAAAAAATGCGTTATGTGCGTAAAAGCTTGTGTTTTTTTACAGCATAATCAGAGATGTAATCAAAGGTGCTTTCCTTAAGATTTTCTCTTTAAAAAAAACAAAGGTTAGCAACATCCATTTACTCTAATTAGCATTTTAATAATGTTAAGAGCTTACCTTTCTTTTTTTGAGAGAAGAAAGGTGATCAATACATCAAAATGATCATTTAAAATTTAGATGATCAATACATCAAAATGACTTCCTTTACAACAACTAACTTCGCTTGGTTTTTGAATAATCTACAGATGGACCAACCACATTTGATATTTTACATTCAAAGTTTAGAAAACTCACATGATTGCATATTTATAATTTTATAATTTAGATGGTTAAGAACAGATATTCACAACCTTCTTTTGTGTAAACAATATTTCTTTTGTTAAACTTTTTTATTTGTGGTTTAATAAAGATTGAGTTAGATCAATCAAATGCAAAATACTTAACATTATTTTTTTGTTGTTTTTTTTTTTTCAAAAGAGTTCAAATTCATTGCTAATTTGCAAACCGGTGAAGATATTTGAAAGCTCTAAGAGATAGATGTAGAGTTCAATAATGAATCAATCCTAAAGAATGTTGGGAGTTTAAACCATGGAAAAAAATTTGAGATATCCAGAGACACAGAAACACTAAATTTAATGTGAAAAAAAATAAGAGAACAAGAAAAAATCACAGAGTCACAATACACTAAGAAATCCACTATGAAGAAAATGAGAAAAATAGTATAATTTTACAATTCACTTACGCCTCTCTACACTTCCCACACTCTAGAGTATGCACTCTTCACTTACGCTCACAATGAAATGAAGAAAAATTACAAGAAGATATGAAAAAATTGCAGAAAACTACTTAAATACGGACTATGTCGTTGCATAGTGTCGTGACTCGGGTGCCATGTAGTTGTCCTTCAGGCTCTTCTGCATAAGCTTTAGCACCACAATGCTATTACTATAATGCCAAAGCACTAGCCTCTTTGTCTTGTGGAATAAGTATCCGAGTCCTAGCATTGTGGTGCTGCCAGTTGCAACGCTGAGGCTCTATCTTCTTTATCTTTCTGGTGCAAACCCATATATCCTGGCACCGTGGCGCTGTCTTCTCTGTCTCTGAAGCCAAGACCTCCATGCCATGACACCAAGGTGTTATACATCAAAAAATATATATATTTTTTCCAAGGTGTTGCCTCCGAACCCTTAAGCAAGAGGCATGTTGCTCCCCTGCAACCCCCCAATGAGCTCACTGTCAAGTTCAATCAGCAAAAGTAAGGGCTGAGTCGACAGTACATCTCTAATTAGTTGACACAATCAGGCTCTACATAATAATAATGAATTCCTAATTATAACAATAGAAGGAAGAATAAAAATAACAAAAGAAAAAAAGAGAACAAAGATTCACACATATCTTAATAGTTCAAGCATAATAAAATGATGAAGAAGCATTTCGTAGACAAATATGAGATACATGATTTTTCAAATGAGTTATATGACAAATTTGATGAATTTGTTAAGAATCGTAGAACTTGGTAAAGAAGTATATTGCCTCTAGAAACAAATCAAAATTTGTAAATTGTCTCATTAATATTTTAAAGAATGAGAATGAAACTTTCAAGAATGACATTGACAACTTACATACTAATTTAGATTCATATTCTATGCTCGCATGTCATGATGAAAGAATTAGGGTGGAATTAATGAAATATCCTTCATGTAACATTAACATCATAATTCCTTGGGTATTTCTCCAACAACCTGTACTAACTCCATAAGATAGATGATGTTATGTCAGAGAACAAGATACATTAACTTGCTCAAATAAAATTCGATCATGATCACCCAATCATCAAATTGACTAGCGTGAAGCTACGTACAATATGCTTTGCTTTCCTCTCACCACCATTAACTTGCTTCTCTATTTGGTATGCGCCCTGAGTAATAAGTTTATTGGGAACTCCCAAAAAAAAAAAAAATCACAATAATGAAAATAATAGTGAAGAGGAGGATGAAGATTTTGATTTTGCAATTTTTGAAAGATAAGGAAGAACTCTTTTGCAATTAATGCTTCAGAAAGCAGATATATGCTTATCAAGACTTCAAATAGTTACCTTCATGTCCCTACTTTGCAAATCTCACCTCACAAAGTTCTTCAAGTGTTGACTCGACTACAGCAAACCTTGAAATATCTGCCAAACTTTCTAAGATTTCATAGATGTCCTTTGATCTTGCATGCCTTGCATCTGAAGAACAGAACTCAAACACCTCCATGTTCACCTCAACAAGGCTACAACCAGGCGACTTTCCAGCACCCATTCTTCTCAACGCCTTCTGCAATCTGCCAACATCTTTCCATCTTCCATCATCGCCATAAATATTCGATAGAACAACATAATTGGCAGCATCATCAGGCATGAGCCTCACAAGCCGACTCATAGCTATCTCTGCCAAATAAACATGTCGCCATGCTCGACAAGCCCCAAGCAAAGCACTCCAAATAACATCATCAGGCTTCATTGGCATATCCTTCACAAAGCCAATGGCCTCATAAAGTAAGCCAGATCGGCCAAGGAGATCCACCATGCAGCCATAGTGCTCAATCCATGGAGCAATAGAGTAAATCTTTGCCATGGACCTGAAATATGTAAATCCTCTCTCAACAAGACCCATGTGGACACAAGCACTCAGGACTCCAACAAATGTTATCCCATCAGGCTTCTCCCCAGTATCCAGCATCTGATCAAACAACTCTAATGCCTCCAATCCCATCCCATGCATTGCCAGACCACTGATCATCGAATTCCAAGTAATGACATCTCTCTTTTCCATTGCAGTGAACACATTGATTGCACTATGAATGCAGCCACATTTTGCATACATGTCAATCAGCCCATTTCCAATGTACATGTTTTCTTTGAATCCATTGTTCTCAGAATACAGATGGATCCACTTCCCCCAAGTGAGAGCACCAAGCTTCGAGCATGATGATAACACAAGCATAAGAGTAGCATCATTGGGCTTAATATTTGTTGAAATAAGCATATGATGGAAAACATCCAAGACATCTGAGAACTTACTGTGCCGAGCATACCCTCCAATCAGCCCATTCCATGAGAACACATTCCTCTCAGGCATGATCGCAAAGAACCTCTCACAAACTTCAATATCTTCCCAATTCCCATAGCCAAGCAAGATAGTATTCCAAGATTTGACATCCCTCACCGGCATCCTAGCAAAGAGCTCATTAGCAGTGGTTATATCTCCATGTTCGATATATGCGGAAATCATGGTATCCCATAGGATCACATCATGCTCTTCTAACTGATTAAACAGATAGATAGCACTTCTCATATCACCAATAGCAATATAGGCTTTTATTATTGCAGTCCACACCACAACATTTTTTTCAGGTAAATCCTCAAACATCTTATGTGCTAACCCTGCATCTAGCATGCTTGCATACAAACCAATTAGAGCAGTTCCGACAAATACGTTCGACCTGAGGCCAGTTTTTAACGCAATACAGTGCAACTGATCTCCTACCATAAGGGCAGGCATCATTGAGCAAGACTTGATAACAGAAGTTAAAGTAAAGAGGTTAGGTCTTACATCCCTTCTCTTCATTTGAGAGAATAACAGCAGCGTCTCTTTGTGGAAGCCAGCCTCTGTGTAGCCCTTGAACATGACGTTCCAGATTACGGTATCTGGTTCAAGAATTTGGTCAAACAGTTGGCGGGCGGATTGCAGATTGCTGGATTCAAAGTAGGCAATGGCGACTTTTGGCGCAAGGTGCCGATTTTGGAGGAGGCCATGGATGATGATTTGAGATTGGATTTGGAAGAGGTGGTCAACAAATCTACATTTGTGGAGAAGAGAAATGAGCCTCTGTTCTATTAATATACACTGCTGGTATAAAGAAGGAAACATGCCAATTTGACCGTTAGAATTCTGGTTGTGAGAAATGAGAGATTGAAATTTAATAACAAAATATGTGTTAATAATACAAGTAATATTATCCATTTAATACTCAAACAGTGTTTAATTAACACTGGTTGATGCAATGGCAATGTATCATAGCTTTATCTCGGCATGAGTTTGTACATGTCTCATAAGAAAGACATTTCAACTCCATGTCCTAATATTATCCATATATATATATATATATATATGGAAACTTATTAAACATAGTAGATAATAACTTAGGTACTTAAGATTTACATTTTGCCATTGTTAAATTTGCATATACTAGCATAGTATTTAAAAACATCATATAAAATATATTTTAAAATTATTAAAAAAATTTATGTATTATACTTTTAAGGGACCCCATAGATCTTACTAAACTTTTGTTTCATACATATTCTGATTCAATATTAATATTTACAAAATATATATTTCAAGTTATTTGTAGAAGAAATTATAATGGATATTATAATTTTTTAACTTGAAATATCAAAAATCAATAAAAATAAAACCTTTTTTTTAACTCAAATCTACCTCAAATAAAATAACCAAGCCCAGCTCTAATCAAGAACAATTTGAGCAACAATTCAGCCAGACGCAACTTGGTTCAAGATTGGATTGAATAGCTTTGAATCAAGCTGGAGTCGAGGCCAGATCAGCATGTGATCAGAGATCTTTCACAGTCCTAATACTAGAAGCACTTCATACACTAACGACTAAATCAAACATAAAGCATACAAGAATTTTCTTATAGATGGCTGAATAAACAAAAAATTCCGTTTAATTGCCAAAGCCATTCTTGTACGGTAACAGCAGCACCAGAATGAGAAAAAAAAAATCCCCCAAGTGCTATTTCTCAGCATTCTTGCAGTAATATAACGACTACTTGATAATGACTAGATTCACAATAAACATAAGCACGACATCAACATCAAAAAGCTTCATTCTGAGAAAAACAGGAGGATGAAGATTCAGCAGAACTCAAAAAGATCATCATAGCTCATATCAGAGAATCCATCATAATCATAAAAACCACAGGCACCATAATGAAAATCATACTCTGAATCATATATCCTGGGATCAAAATCACCGTCAAATAATCCTTCAGGACCGACGATAAGCGCATTAAACTCATAATCAGCAGTGGAGTCCTTGGGAAGTCTTAATTCCCTAATCATCGCGCATTTTTTCTTCATATTTTCGTCGAGATTGACATTCAAACATCCGCGTATGTCGAGGTACTGAAGATTGGGGCAATTGTCGAGTATGGCGAGCAAACCAATATTGGTGAGACTGTTTCCAATAAGCTGAAGATGATGCAGCTGTCGCATGTGCTTCGCAATCATCAGAGCCTCTGCATCAGAATTCCCATCTGAATCACTATCATAGTCATATGGATCCTTGTATGGCTGAGCATTCAGTCTGAAGATCTTCAATTTTGGACAAGCTAGGCCGACTGATTCGACTAATTCGGGAGAGAAGTAACAGAATGAGATCTCAAACTCCTCCAAAAGTGGAAATTTTCTGACTGCTTGAGCCAATGCTATTTCAGACAAATTATAGATTGATATTAAATGAAGGCGTCGCAATGCAGTAGCTCTGCAAGGACATGTGAGAGATTGAAAATGATCATTTAAAATTAGACAAAAATTACCATAATTGGATATGATCCACAGGTTTTTCAATCATAAAGATCCATTAGATTTCTTTTACTAATGTCTCTGAAAACAGTTAGATGAATAAATGGAGGGATAGAAATAATATGTAAAACAACATCAAATTGCAATGAAACAACAACAACAACAACAATGCCTTAATCCACTAGGTGGGGTACATGAATCGCCCATTCTCCTTGTATGTGTATTAAATTCTCATTTAAATCAAGTATACTAAGATCATTTTTTATACATCTTAACCAAGTCTTTTAGGTCTACCTCTACCTTTCTTAAGATAAGGCAAATCTAATGCTACTCTCTAATTGGGTCATCGGGACGCTTTATGTGGCCATCTAAAACTCTCCCTAATCTTATCTACCACTGGCTACTCTAACTTTTTTAGAATATACTCATTTTGCATTCTATCTCTAAGAGTAAAGCCACTCATCCACCTAAGCATCCTCATCTCAACACTTAACTTAGTCTCTTGATTCATATGATTATTTACAAGTTTTACTAGTCGACAACCTAACGCAACCCTCCACTTTTCACATCCGGACTTGGGACCGGCAATGGTAGTGTTAATGAAACAACAACTATGACAAAAAAAAAAAGAGAAAATTGTCCTGAGATAAGAAAGAATAGAAAATCCTGGAGGTGGAATTAAAGTGCTGAATGAAAAAAAAAAAAAAAACTACAGAGAAAGATTAACATGTCAAATGCACGTGAAGAATAAGGAGCTAGTTTTCACAATGTGCTCTGCATTTTAGTAGTTTATCCTGAAGCACACTGTACTAAGTAAACTAAGAAAGAAGATGAATGACAAAGAAACCTAAGGTTTTTGGTAATACAATGCTGTTGATAATAATGTATCTCCCAAGAACAAAAGTCATTGTTACTCCCACTGCGATGAGCAATCTGTTAAATATGTTGTCTAAGTCAATAAGCCATGAATAAGATGTACATAGAGTGTAATGCTTTTCATTGCAAATACACCACTCAAATCAAATAGTGATATGCAGGATTTTTGGTGAGCGAAGAAGCTAAAGCATTACCATAAGTGGCGTTAACCAGAGCAACTATTTTAGCTTATTAAATAAAAATTAAATGTCATGAGAAAGGTAGCCAGGCAAACTATATCTAGTGCACAGCAAGAGTTGTAGTGATGATGTTTAAACAAGATGTAAAGTAAATGCTCTACAGGCAATGAAAGAATAGACTAAATTAGTTATAAAGTAAAGAAGAGCATGGGATGGAAGACAAAAGAGATAAGTATAAGATTGTGCAAGCAAGCGTGAAAAAGATTACTGCATAAAAGAGATCAATAAAATCAGACATGGTTACAAACGTAAATACAAAACTGTTAGCACTTCTTATTCAGAAAGTAACAATCACGGTGGCTGATAATAGTGGTTGACATCTCATTAGTCTGGAATGAAAAAGATCATCTTGCTTAGCTAGTTTACAAGATAAATCTCCCTGAAAAAAGGGTAAAAGCTGTAGCATAAAAATCAATTAAAAGTAATTGCAATTATCTTAGTGGACGTGGCTCCTTTCCAATTACCATGGTAATTGCAACTGTTCAATTATCTTCATCCTAACCATCCATTTCACTTTGAATGATTGGGATGGAGTCCAATATCAGCGTGGAATTGAAAATTATGGTGGTTTAAATCTCAGTCACCCAAAGACCAAAGTAGAGTAGATGGCTGAAAAGAATAATCGCACGGTGGAACTATCATTGTGAAAGGAGATGATCATCATCTAACATGAAGTGCCATCTTCAAAAAAATGTCCTAGCGTATAGAATTAAAAAGGATAAAAATGTATACTCATTCTTCCCAGTTACTGAATGATTAGGGATTACTAACTATGTGTCAGAACCGTAGACTTTACGTAACCTAACCCATAGACGGATTTAAACTTCTTAATTTGAGAGAGACAAATAATCATCATGGTGGATGTGCAGCATATAATTTCCAAAAAAAAATAATAATAATAATTAAATTAAAAAACAGAAATAGGGGACCTTTCAGACATATAGTCAAGGAGTTCATCGTTCTCGCTCCCAAAGCACTCTAAATGGAACTCCTCCACACATCCTTTGCTCCTTTCGACGGCCAACATTGCCAAGGATTCCAAGCCAGTCATGTCCATGCGCTCATCAGGCATTGTCACCACGATGTACCTCCAAAGGTCTGGCTCGTGCGACAGCTGCCTCCATGGCCTGCACACAAACTGTGCTGACCTTATGATCTCCACCGCTGTAATCTTCTTGAATATCAACGAAAGAACATCACGGGGAAGCTCTGCCCAATTCCTCTGCTCCACCGCCTTTGGGAATTCACTATCGTAATCGTTTATTTCTTCTTCTTCTTCTTTCACCTCCTCCTCCTCCTCCTCCTCCTCCTCCTCCTCCTCCTCCTCTATGTCTTCGGAGAGCTTGTCGAATAAGGTTCGGATATCCTTCTTCCCGCAATCCGACGGCAAAAACACTGACGGCGAGAAGGACGAGATTGAACCCAGTTTCGACGGCTTTAAGAAATTAGATCTTGAGGAAGACGGCTCTATTCGCATAGCTGAACACTCCCTGGCGAGATGTCCCATCATCCCACAGCTATAACAAGGCCCGATCCTACCGCAGACGCCATTACTTTTACAGTCCATCGCCATATGACCTACTTCGCCGCAGCGGTAGCAAGCACCACCGAAGTACCTCCTACCCTTGATGTAAGCTCCGCCGGGACCTGTAACGCTGACGGCCCTTCTGCGGCCATCATCACCCACTGAAACGACAAATTCGACGGCTTCCCCCACAGCTAGCGAGCGGTAACCCACCGCCTTGATGGAGGATTGGTGAACGAAGAGGTTCTCACCGCCGTCCTCCGGCGTGATGAAGCCAAATCCTCTCCTGACGTCGAACCACGTCACAGTCCCCTTAAGTAGATCGACTGCCCCAGCCATAACAATCGAGGAAGTAGAACAAGAAGCCGTAACCCTAACCCAAGCTCCTCTTGCACTTTCAGATTAGCGTCGGAATGCACCATCAGTCGATCCTCTGTTTTCCAGAGTTTAAATAAAGATACGAAATAGCACGTTTCCCACGGTCCCACCACTTGACTCGTGTTGGTCTGTGGTAGGTTCACAAGTGTGAAATATTCAATGATTTTTTTTTATTATTGTTTTTTAAAACTTGTACTTAAGATAATTAATTTGGCTCCTGAAGTGAAAGATTATTTTAAATTTGTAATTGATTTTTTAATTTAAATTAAATTAAATTTAAAATTGTGGGCTAAGTTCATATTAAAAAACGGAATGTAGATGAAATCTAATAAATTTTAAATCAAATTATTTTATAAATAACTTTCTCTATATATAAGTACATATAGATATAAAATTTTAAAAAAATTAATTTATTTTTTATTTGAATTGAGCTTAGAGTGAAATAAATGAGCCATATAATTATTTTAATGGAGAAAAATCGAGTCAATATATAATTGAATTTTATTTAACTTAAAAATAATTTTGATAAATTTGGACTCTTCTTTAACGAGAATCAAATCAATTTAAAAATTTTAAGATGATTCATTGATAATCTTATTTGTAGAAGGGGTGAGTTTTTCATACTTCAACAAAAAATTTATTTATTTGAACATGAATCTCAATGCAATTATAATTGGTAACTTCTAAGAGCAAATTCTTAGGGGCGTTCCGGATCATTTTTGTTTTTTTTAAATATTATTTTTGAAAATATATTTATTTAGAGTATTTTTATGTGATTTTATTTTGAGAAATTTACATACATAGTAATATCTTTACATATCTAATAAAATTAGATAAAAACATAGATACATTTCTTATGCTTCGAAAGGTGAATTTAACTTAAATAATAGTAAGAAAAGTATTTTTTTATTGTAATAATAAAGATTTTATGTGCTATATGGGTAAATATTTTATATTTGGGTGTTAGATATGTAAATATATAAGAATTGCATACTCTATATGTAAATGCCCTTTTTATTTTTTGTTTTTAAAAATAAAAAATGTTGTTTTTAAAAATAACAAGTATAATTAAATAAGTTTATTTTTAAACAAAATATAAACAAATTAAAATAAAAATAAAAAATAAAAAATAAAAAGTAAAAGTGATCTCAAACGGTCCCTTAGCAATCCAAACTTCAATTTTGACAAACTTATGACAGAGCTAGTCTTCTAAAAAAAAGAACTTGACATTAAAAATGATTCAATTGAGTCCATATGAAACTTGATTAAACACTTTATTATTAAAAATTTTGGAGCATTATTTGGATTATCAAATGGTCTTCAAAATTAACATGTTTATAGTTAAATCAAGTATCTTGATGGTATGTATATAACGAGCCCAAGATGAATAAATTTTGATATCATTAGGGTACTCAAATAATCATAAAATATTTGATAATTTAGGGGATCATTTTAGGCCGTCAGATGAAGCATTTTGAACTTCGGCTAGACTTACAAAAAATATTACTTTTAAAATTTATAAATAATTTATTATTCTTCACATAAATGAGAGCCAAAGTTGGAGATTAAAGAGAATTCTATCGTAGTTACATTCTTTTAAATTCAAATTAGAATAAAATTTAATTTATTTTCTTGCAATTATAATACAAATGTTCAATTCAACTTTATTATTTATATTAATTGATGAAAGAAAAAATTAATATTTAAGATGGTGATTAGATTAGGTACATTAGATAAAATCTCTTTATTTAAGGTTTGTAGATAACAATCTTGATCTATTTTTATATTAAATACATGAAAAATAAATAATTAAATATTGAAAAAAAGGGAGATAACGTTTTTATTTCAAATAAATTTTTTTATTGATTGAATGAGTGCATAAAATGTGGAAATTATATATATATATATATATATATATATATATATATATATATATATATATATATATATATATATATAATTTTTTTATTCATTTTTTTTTTTGAGATATTTGAGTAAATTTAATCACAAACTCACACACATCATGCATGTGTAAGGATTTGAACTCAAGACCTTTTATTTGAAAGTCAAAACTCTCAACCACTAGGTTAAGATGTCTTACATTATACACAGAGTTGAGAGAGAGAGAGAGAGAGAGATGTGACATATCTCTTTTGACTTTAGATGGATGGAATTTATTGTATTTCATTGACTTATTATTAATGTTTGCATCAAGGTCAAGAGTTTCATACGCACTTTATCTTTTGTAAGCAAATTAATAAATAGAGATAATGATAAGATCATAAAACAATATTCCCTCACTAAATAATAGATAATTCCTTTGTATACTTATGTATTTTATGTAATTCTTATTTTGCAGGTAGATTATGGGGCTGTTTGGTTAGCAGTAAATGGAATGCACTGTAATTAGTTTACAT
The DNA here is from genome assembly GCA_021442155.1 of Cymbidium sinense. Classification (NCBI taxonomy): domain Eukaryota; kingdom Viridiplantae; phylum Streptophyta; class Magnoliopsida; order Asparagales; family Orchidaceae; genus Cymbidium; species Cymbidium sinense. Next base: position 20,376,713 of record CM038230.1, on the reverse strand, counting down.
ATTATTTCTCTTTTTTGTTGTTTGGATGGAAGTAAAATAAATTCAGTGTAATTTTTTGAGGTAAACCCAAATCCCACAATAGATTACTTTGCGTGACTTCTAAATAGGCTCGAAAATGAGTGTATTTTGAATTCGCGGAGCGTGGAGCGGAGCGGAACGCCTAGGAAAAAGATTTTTTTTTTTTTTTGGGAAAACGAGACTGCCAAACGATATTTTTTTCTTTTTAATTTGCTTTTTTCTTTTTAATTTGCTTTTACGAAAATGAGACTGCCAAACGATATTTAGAAAAAAATAATTTCTTTTTAATTTGCTTTTTTGAAAACGAGACTGCCAAACGATATTTCGACGATATTTCGAAAAAAAATAATTATTAAATTTTAGTTTATTTAGCAAAAAAATAATTAATGAGAAAGCTATTTATTAAAGAAAAATTATTTAATAAATAAATATTAAATCATAACTTGACGATTAATTTATTTAATAAAATTCTATTAATTAATTAATGTTTATATATATATATATATATATATATATATATATATATATATATATATATATATATATATATATATATATATATTAAATTTGGGTAATTATGTTAATATAAAATGATAATATTCAAATTTTATTTATTTATAACACTAATAATTAATATCTTAGAAAATTTATAAATTAATTGCTAATAATTAAATATTCAAATACATTGTATTTGTATTTGATTTTATTTATTTTTAGTCAAGAAAAAAATTTTATTTATAATTTATTTATATTTTAATATATATTTATTTTTTAATTGAATCGTTAATTAGTGAATAAATTCTATAATTAGTTTACATATAATAAAGTATTCGTATCATCGTAATTACTTTACATTCATCCAACCAAACGTAAAAAAATAGTTTATGTATTTACTTTACACACAACCAAACAACAATAAAGTATTCAATTCATTATTAATTTTTTACATCAGATTTCTTTTACACGCATTCTAAACGAAACCAAACTATTATGTGTTATTTTTTTAATGCAAAACTTGTTTAGTGGTCAAAATAAAAATTTTAGAAACTTTAATTGAAAAATCAAATTTTGAAATATAGTTTTTTTATTAATATTATTTTATATATTATTTGATATGTCACCAAAAAATCATCTTAATAAGTTATGAATCTTGATATATTTTAAGATTAAAAACTTTCAAAATCAAATTAAGAATGATTCAAACTCTAATTTAATAAATTTTTAGTCAAACTAAATATCTCAATAAGTTGAATTGAACAATGCTAAAGAGATCTGATTCGAGTCTAAATAAGCTTAGATCAATCTTTGAAATATAATCAAAATAATGATAAATTTGGGGAACTAAAAGACCTACAAATATTGCATGCATGCACTTTAATTAAGCTGCTTAGTGAGATAAATCTAATGAATCTAAGATCATTGAATTCTAATATCATCGAAACATACAAAACTCAAAAGACAACTCATGATCGAGGGGATAGTTTTTAGTCATTCAATGGAGAGCTTTAGATTTTGGCTATATATGCAAAGCATTTCACTCCCAACATGTATAATTATATCTCAATTATTTAATAAAAGAACTTTGATGGAGGGTCACAACTACTCGACTACAATCACCACTACCAGATCATTGTTATCTTACCACCATCGTTGGACCACAACCATCTAAGCAATGTCATCTAACCACATCAATGATCAACTGCTGCAGCCTAACCACCACCATCAAACTATCATTACTCATTTGCTACCATCTGATTACCATCATTAAATTGTCATTTCATAGCTGCTATCGTCAAACCACCACTATCATCCAACTATGGTTACCCATCCTTTGATAAACAATCATGTTCGCCCAACCTCTAGCAACTACTATAATTGTTTGAGCTCCATTGTCTGACTACAGTCGCCCAACTACTGTCATCTGGCTATGATTTATTGATATTTGTCACCCTATGATCATTCAAACATTGGCAATCCACTACAATCACTTGACATCATCCCCCAACTATATTCACCTAACTATCGCTACCTAGCAACAGTCACCTAACCTCCAGTGACCGACTACAATCACCAAAGATCGACTCGATTGCTAATCATCAATACTTGATTACAGTCTCCCATTACATGGTGACTAATTACAATCTCCCAAACTTCATCACCCGATTATGATCGCACCAAGATTATCTTGATTGATCAATGCATACACACGAATTTGTTTTATATGATTTGTACCAAACATTAAAAGATTTATGGACTTTCCTCTATCTCAAATAATTATTGTAATGACAAGAGGGTTTATGGTCATGTTCATAATTGAAGATAACTAGTAATTCAAAATTTAATTATCTCTAATGATTATGGTAATGGCAAGAGGGTTTATGGTCATGTGCATAATTGAAGACAAGTAGTAATTCAAAATTTAATTTAGAGAAAGAGATATTGTTATTTATCATATACAAAATATATTATTATAGAAAATTTTCTATAAATAACACATTATTGTTATACATTTTCATATAATTTTTCTACTTTAAATTAATGATAGTGATATTAAAAATTAACATATTATGTATGTGTGGTGTTTATTTTTGGATGTATATGAGGGGATACCACGAAAATCATAGGGGGTATTTATTGAAGTGATCAGGTATGACATTGAGGTATGATGTACTATCTCAAAAGGTAGAGATATCACCCTTCAATAGACCTAATCACCTAATAAGGACTCATAAGGCATTATGGGTCTTTGAATATACCAAAGATTTTTCTCTTACTTTACATGAATGAATAAAGTAGGGTTTATATTAATCTGGGTTCTAAAGTTTTTTATAGAGGCAAGCCTCTATAATTAATTACATCTTAGAAAATAAAATTTTCTAAGAATACTCTCGATTAAAGTAGACAATTATTGTCTCAAGATATTTCAAAGTTAAGACTATCAAAGGATTGGTTTTATTTAAAAAATCAATTGAGAATGATCAAAGTGAAGACTTATTTTTGGAAGCCAAAGGAAATGAATAGGGAATGCTCATGAGCATTCTAATCTATCATATAAGGGCTTTACATATTTGAAGTTGAAGAGATTTGTTTTGTTTGAGTTAAAGTGTTATTAGATTACTAGGGCTTATAATCCACCAACACAAGGTTGTGAAAATGCCTAAGAAGTAAGGATTTATGCTTGTATCATAAGGGAAACAACTACCTTGAATCCTAAATTTAGTGAGTTTTAGTAAGAGCTAAAGCTCAATCTAAATCTAAGCGGAGATGGGTATAAAATTTTCCTCCACAAGAGAGAGTAAATCACCCAACTGCTAGACTTATAACTACTTGGAGTGGCAGTCAACTAACTCCTCCTACGATTTTAAACTATGTGGTTTAATCATATGAAATTGTAAGATGCTTGGGTTGTTATTAATTTAGAAGGAGACTAAAGTCCTTAAACTCACGCCCTAAGAGACTAGAGCATGAGTGGTATGAGTAATGACTTAATCTACAAATATAAATCTTTTCAAATTTTATTTGATTTTTAACACTTCATTTTTGACAAAGGCTTTGGGATTTTTATATGCCTAAATGCATGATGAAGTAAAGTTATTGGCCAAATCGAAAGAGAAAGAGGGTGAAGCTTCGTTATTAAGAGTTGCTCTTACACGTCAAGCGGTCCCTATACGTATAAGGATGGAGGCCCTCATTTTATAAGAGTGATTCAAGATGCATTCATGATGTGAAACATACAATATTCAGCTAAGGGGTTGCTAAATCTTTTGATTATCTTATTTATAGCCTAAGCTTTATGGTCAGGTTATGAGTTGTAGAAAATTTTAGTTATGAGTGATTAGTTGAGTAAAAAAATTATTTTATCCTAAGAGCCTAATCGTATCTAGGCCACACATTAAAACATCAATCATAAAAAACTATATAAAGTATGACATTTCTAATGTGTAATTTAAACATAACATCAATCAATTTTATAAACTATCATAAAAGAATAAGAGGCTGGCGCGGTCGGGTACCGCCATATAACCCCAAAAGAGAAAATGGGTAGCCGAGCTCTACCCTTATATAACTTGGAATATGAAAGAATAATTACAATTTATAAATGAATAAGTGCTATGGGGGATCTTCAAGTCTTTATGTCTTCATGTCTCCTTCATTTCTTTTTCCTTTCTTCTTCCTTGCTTCTTTGAGTTGGCAGGCTTCAAGGCATCACATGGCACCCTAAGACAAAGCCTTCTAACCAATGCTCATCCTAAACTCTCATAGCACTAATCCTAATTTCTAATGCAAAAGTATATTAAAAGTATGAACAATTAATCTAACTACAACTGTAAAATAGAGGTTAGCTAAATATACATATAATCCCAAATGGTTATATATAATTTGGACTTAGCACCCTATACTTGGGTAATCAAGCCCGCTTATTATAACTTGGATTATGCTTAGGGGTTTAAGCATCCTACAAAGAGAGCATTTATATTTATTTTAAGCACACCTTAAGCACAATCCCCTACAAAAAATATGATTAGGCTAGCATCAACATAACATCCAATTTACGAAGCATACACCCTAACATTTAGTCTAAAATATTACATCACAAAACAAAACATACACATACATACACTATCTTTACTTGGAACTAGAAGTAGTGACTTAGTTCTAAGGTATGTGTTAAGGCTTGGTGTGGTATATCTTACTAGGCATTAGTGTTATGATTCTCTAATTATATAAATATTTAATTAAACATGAAGGGTTGATTTAACTTGAAGTTATTTAATTGACTTGAGAATTTTATTTTGTGTTTTCTTTTGTTTCATTTGATTACACTTAACGACTAAGTGTTATAAAGAGAAGAAAAAAGGATTGCCCTCTTTCATCCATACCTTAAGCCACTTCTAAAGCATGTTAATTTGCTTTAGTTCTTTTTAGTAAATGGCTTATTAAATGATTTAATTAATCCTAAGTTTAGGTTCACCATAAATGATCCTATTTAATATGAAATGCATCTTAAAATTAATTTGATTGAATTACTAACATATGTCATATGTTAAATCATTCCTTTCCATCACATGTAGCATGCATATGATTAAATCTTAAGTATGCCTACACATATAATATATTTTAGCACACTTGAATGATGGATGTGAACATGTATATTTTAAGTTTATATTTTCCATTTGATTGAATTATTTAATCAAATTAATCTTAAAACTCTATCCCAATTATTATACAAAAATACATAAGGATGAAATTAAATAGGTACCTGCCATTATTAACTAGGAAAGTGAGGTAATCAAATGACCTCCTTGGGGCTAGCTAAAGCCTCGTATTCCCTAAATGTCCAGACTATATACCCATTAGCATTCACACTTACGTAAATTTGCATACATGAATATTAGAATGAGAGTGCCCAATCACATGATCAGTTAATTCAACAACTTAAACAATTATGAATGCATGTATTTTTGATAGAAAAGAGGATTGACATTTTCTAATTAAACATACAGATACATGTATAAAAGATATAAGCAAGTATGTTCCTTTATTAACTAGAGAAGTGAGGTAATCAAATGACCTCCTTGGGGCTAGCTAAAACCTCGTATTCCTAGGATGTCCAGACTATATACCCACTCTTCTTAAATACATACTCATGTATTCATAATTAAGAGGATGAAAGTCATACAAAAAATTGTATTTTCTTTAATTGAATTATTTACATGTATGAATTAAAGCTTCATACAAATTCTAGTGTTGAAATACATAAGAATGAAATCAAATGAGTACATGCCTTTGTTAACCAGGGAAGTGAGGTAATTAAATGGCCTCCTTGGGGCTAGTTAAAGCTTCGTATTCCCTGGATGTCCAGACTATATACCAATTAGCATTCACACTTATGTAAATCAACACATGAATAAAGGAAACAAAGCTTCACTTCATACACTTAAGTTATAATCACATATATCTCTGATGTATTCTTAACTAGCATCCTAAAATATGTTATGATTCATTTATAAGCTTTTGAAAAAATACATTTAGATTTAATAGCAATAGTAGCCACACATATATTAAATTAAAATCAACACATGCAAGCTTAACATAAAAAGAAATCTCATTTGATTTAATTAATTTTGAAAAGAGATGGATGTATGGATCAAATGACATGTAATATTTAATATGATTGGAAAGGAATAAGCGAACATAAACACATGATTTCATTCAATCAAATTAATTCCTAAGGAGAATCATATCAAATAAAATCAATTAAAATAAACCAAAGCTTTTTAATGTCATTTTTAATTTCATATTTAATTTGATTTAAGGAAGGTGAAAAGAAGTTTGTTGATCTTAAACCCATCTCATGTTTATGAATTAATTTGATTTAATGGAATATGATTAAGTTGATTTTATGGATTAATTAAGTTGTCATATGTATTAAGTTCATTAATTAACCCTTTCTTATGTTACCTTAAAGTAATTATCTTAACAATTGTGAGCTAACATAATATGCAATTGAAAAGTAAATTAGCAATGGTCCTATGAAATGAAAGAACCTAATACAATTAGCTCACAATTATTAGTTAATTAGATTAAGGAACTTAATTAATTATTTTTATGATCTTCCCACACATATGGGTAAATCATAATCTCATTAACTCTCTTTTGGCTATTAAAAACCTAAAGGTCTATCCATGAATTAATTAATCAAGATTAGATATGATTGTAATTTTAATTTGATTAATGAAGTCATTAATTCATTAATCAATTTCTCTTACTTAATTTATCAAATTTGTTTAATTATCCTTTAAGTGAAATGAACTTAAGGAGAAGGTTGGGAAAGAGGTCCCAACCCAATTCCATAAGCCCCCCACATTTAATTAACAAAGTACAATGTGATTTGAACTTTAAATTAACTAATTAAGTAATTAACTTATTAATTAATCTTTAATTAATGTTTTTTGAAAATTGAGAAGGACTTAAGGAAAAAAAATTAAGAAAGAGGTCTCAACTTAATTCCACAAGCCCCTCACTATTAAACAGTGATTAGGAAGCCCAATTAATCAATTAATTATAGTTCATATGCTTAATTAACCCTTAATTAAGTTAACAGAGTAATTTGGATTTAATCAATTAATTTTCTTAATTAATTAACCAATAAATCCCAAAAAAATTAGGGGAGGCAGAGGTCATCCCTTTAATACCCTCAAAAAATTTTCGGTTAATTAGTTAATTAATTAAGAAGTAATTAAGATAATTAATTTTTTAATTAACCTAATTAAGTTTTGATTATAATTCAAAATCTTTTAAGGATAATTTTAATGGATTCTTCTTTGAAATACCTTTAAAATGAGTATTTATATGTATTTTTTTGGATTTTTCTATGATTTGTTATGATTTTATGAAATTTTGGTCTTAAAAATAGATTAATTAGTCTTAATTAAACCCTAATCCCGTCGGTGCCACATGGCGCACTGATGCAGTGTGCTTTCCGCATGGCATCGCGGGATTGGATATTTAAGTTATCGCCCTCAACGCCGAGTCAACTGGCGGCAGGATGCACTTTCTCGTGCCCCGATTAAACCCACGCTTATAGAGGATAAAACGAGACAATCTAACATATCTAATCATAGCCATCCATTTCGATCACACGAAATGGACGGGGTGTGATATACCTTCCAGTGAGCGACGAGAGATGGAACCCGTCCGCCATTGCTCGTGTGATCCAAGCTTGGATCCACTCTAAATCGATCCCACACCTTCCGGCAAAGGATCTAAGAAGATCCAATGGCTGTGATCGACATACATTCACGTTCCCTTCACAAAGCTCCAAAAAATTTTAGCTAGAGAACAGTTTCAATGGAATTACCTCACTGGAACTAAGATCGGAGGCTTGTACACTTGAGGTAGCTTCGTCTAGTGGAGATGAAGCCCTATTAAGCGGCAATTGAGTTGGTTCCAAGAGGATTGCACAAGAGGCCAAGATCCGTCGGTTGGAGCTTCAACTTTGATCGAAGTCCTAACTTTGGTGGGTTTGGAGCTCAAAAAGCATTTCATTTAGCTTTGATAGGTCAATGAGATGGTGTAGGAAGGAGCAATTTGATTCAAGTGGAGAATTGAGGTAGTTGGGATCGAAGAGGATGTGTCCTATTTCGGCTTCACTCAGAAAAGAGAAATTTCAATAAGGGAAGCTTTGGGAACACTCGGCAGCTTACATGGGAGTTCAAAATCTCTCTAGGAAGCTCAGACGAAATGAAATGGGTCTTTTCTGTGCAAATTGAGGGGGTATATCCCTCGATTGCTTGTGATGGACAGATGGATCGAGTTCCAACTTTTTGGCCAGCCAGCCACCGTCAGGGCACTAGAGTTGTCTCCATCAAGTCCACGTGGCTCGACTTGAGTGGAGGGAGTGCTGGTAGGAAGCTCAAGGCATGGGATGGGCTGATGGCTCTCCTTGGATCCTTTGAGTTCTCAAATTATAAGGGAGGTGAGTTAACTCACCTCCTTTTGGTGCATGGCAAGCATAGCCCACTTAGGGTGGGCTAGGTGGCTAGATCAGACCCTAAAGTGGGTGCTTGATGGCTGTTAAGAGTGATAAGAAAGTAGACTTTACCAATTTTAGCAAAATCCCATGTGGGGTGGCATATCCAAGGGATATCTCATTAGGTTTAGGCTAATTTTGGGCTAACCCAAGATGGGTTTGGGTTGGGTTTGGTTAGGTTCCAAAGTGTCATGGGTTGGTTCAAAGGGATTTAGCTCAATTTAACCTTTATAGGTCAAATTGAGCTAGGTTGGGTTAGGTTGACCAATTGGTCAAATTGGGTCAAACCTAAGCTTAGGTTAGGTTCAAATGTTGATTTGAAGTATTTTGGTTCAAGTGGTTTCAATCAATTTGTCCTAGGTTTGATTTTTGCTCATTTGGATTCATATAGATAAAATGGATCAAGTTGACTAATTTGACCAAATTGATCAAATTGGCTTGAGTTAGGTGTTAGTTTAAGTCTGATTGGTCAATTGGATAGAGTTGTAGGCTTTGATTTGAATCAATTTAGATTTAGGCCAAATTAACCCTTTAAGTCAACTTGGGCTAGGTTGGTCAATTGGGTCCAATTGGTTAAATTGAGCTCAATTATGGCTTTGGCCAAGTTCAATAATTAATTTGGAATGAACCTGGGCCATTGGTTGCAATCAATTTGGGTTGGATCATGATTTGACCTATTTTGGCCTTTTAGGTCAATTTGGGTCAACTTGGATCAAATGGCCAATTGGGTTTGGTTTGGCTCAATTGATAGTCAAGTCATATTCAACCATTGATTATGGGTTTATGTGTGGCCATGATTTTAATTGATTTTGTGTAGAGTGACTTTTGGCTAGTTTGGGGTCATATGGGTTAAAGGTTGACTTGGTTTGATCCAATTTAAGGCAATTGATCATCCTAGGGTGATTAAGGATCATGGTATGAGATTTGGATGAGCTTGGTTCAATCCAATTTGGGCTGGATTATAACTTAGTTTAATTGGGTTCTTTAGGTCACTTTGAGTCAAGTAAACCTAAATGGGTCAATTGGCTTGGTTTTGGTTTGATTAAAGTTTAGTTGAATTTATATATGAGTTTAAGATTAAAATATAAATTCAACTGCAATCAATTTTAGCTATGACAGGCTTTAGTTCATTTGAAATTTTCAAGCCAAAAGGGCTAAGTTGGACTTGACTTGGGTTAATTTCAATTTGGCTTGATGATTGTAGGTTTCATTTATATTTGTATAGATATGTGGTGTTTACTTTTGGATGTGGGACACCACATAGATTTTAGGGAGTACTTATTGAAGTGATCAGGTACGATATTAAGGAATGATGCACTATCTCAATAGATAGAAATCATCACCCTATAATGGACCTAATCACCCAATAAGGACTCCTAAGGCATCATGGGACTTCGAATATACCAGAGATCTTTTCCCTACTTTACATGAAAAAGTAAAGTAGAGTTTATTTTAAGCCCGGTTCTTTAGTTCCCTATGGAGATAAGCCTCCATAGTTAATTATATCCTAGGGAATATGATTCCCTAAGAATAGTCTCGATTAAACTAGGAAATTATGGTCTCCAAAAATTTCAAGGCTAAACTATCAAAGGATTGGTTATATTTGGAAGATCAATTGGGAAAGTTTAAAGAAAATACTTATTTTTGGAATCTAAAGGGAGAAAGTAGGGGATGATCATGAAACTATGAAACCTAGTGAGCATTCTAATCTACCCTATAGTTGGGCTTTATATGTTTGAAATTGAAGAGATTTATTTCGTTGGAGTTGAAATTTTATTAGATAGCTAGGGTTTATAATCCAACAACATAAGAATGTAGAAATGTCTAAGAGGTGAGGATTTATGCTTGTAACCCATAAGAAATAATAACCTTGGATCCTAAATTTAGGAAGCTTTAGCATAAGCAAAAGTATGATCTAAATCTAAGCAAAGATGGGCATAAGGTTTATCTCCACAAGAGATGATAAATCGCTCAACTTTTGAACTTACAATCACCTGGAGTGGTAGCCAGCTAACTCCTCCTACGATTCAAAATCATGCAGTATGGTCTTATAAATTGCAAGATAGCTAAGGTAGTTGTTTAATTGGAAAGAATGAGACTAAAGTCCTAAACTCACTCCTTAAAAGACTAAGACATGAGTGGTATGAGCAATGACTTAGTTTAATAAAAAAAATCTTTTCAAATTTTATATAATTTTGACTCATCATTTGATAAAGGGCTTGGGATTTCTTATGCCTAAATGTATGATGAAATATAGTTATGGGCTAAATCAGTGAGAAGAGAGTGTTCTCCACCACAAGGGATGCCCTCACAAGTCAAGCATTCTCCTATCGTGCAAAGAGGGACACCCCCATATTCAAAGAAGAAGAAATATGCATGCATGATGTGAGACATACATCATTCAACTAAGGGGTTGCTAAATCTTTTAATTATCTTGTTTAAAACCTAGGCTTTATGATAAGGTTATGAGTTGTTATGAATTTTATTTATGAGTGATTAGTTGGGTAGAAAATTTATTTTTTTATAAGAGCCTACCGTATCTAGGCTACACATTTAAACATCAAACATTAAGAAACAATGAAAAGCATGTTGTTCTAATGCATAATCTAAACACAACATCAACCAAACATGCATAAATTACGTAAAAGAATAAAAGGCATGTGTGGTCGGGTTCTACCATACACCTAAAAAAAAGAAAAGATAGGTAGCCGAACTCTACCTTTATATAACCCGGATTACAAAATAATACATGCTATAGGGGGGTCTTCTTTTCTTCATTTCGTCATGTCCTCATTTTCTTCCTTTTGATTTGATTTGCTCCAAAGACATCACAGGGAACACTAGAGACTAAGCCTTCTGGCCACTACTCCTCTTAATCCCCCACAGCACTAATCCTAATTCCTATTATAAAATTATATTTTATATTAAAAATTAAATCTAACTACACCTGCAAAATAGAGGTTAGTTAAACATATATTCAATATCAAGCAGTTATATTTATAATTTGGACTTAGCACCCTGCACATGGGTAAGCAAGCCCACATATCCTAATTTGGATTATGCTTAGGGACATAAGCAACCTGCAAGCAAAATATTTATATTTATTTTGACGGCGGCCCCTTAAACACAACCCCCTGTACAAAACATGATTAGGCTAATCATGGCCTAACACCCAATCTACAAAATATACACCCTACATCCTATCTAAAATAATACATCACAAAAAAATATACACCACATCACGCACTATCCTAACATAAAACTAAAAGTTGTGACTTAATTCTAATGTATGTGTATTAAGGCTTGTGTGGTATGTCCTAACTAGACATTAAGGTTGTGATTTTCTAAATGTGAAAGGATTCAATTTAAAGGGAGGTTTCATTTCAAGTGCTTTAATTGATTTGCAAGTTTTAATTTGTGTTTTCTTTTGTTTCATGTGACTTACCTTAGTGACTAAATGTTGTAAAGAGAAGAAAAGAGATTGCCCTCTTTCATCCCTACTCTTAGCCACTTTCTAAAGCATGCTAATTTGGTTTAGTTCTCTTCAGTGAATGGCTTATTATATATTTTAAATTAATTTTAAGTTTTGGTTCACCTTAAATGATTGCATTCAACATGAAATGCTTCTTAAGATTAATTTGAGTGAACTACTAACACATGACATACATCACATTATTCCTTTCCATCACATGTAACATGCATATGATTGAATCCCAAGTATAACTATACATGCAATATATTTCTTTTAGTGCACTTTAAATGAAAGATGCATATGTGTATTTTATAGAAAATGAGATTTTCACTCATTAGCTAAATGCACATTCAAGTGTATAAACATTTTAAACAAGTACTTTACTATTGTTAACCAGGGGAGTGAAATAAAGACCTCGTTAGGGCTATTTAAAGTCTCACATCCCTGAAATATCTAGACTAGATATACCTACTATTCTTGAATACACATGAATGTACAAATGACTACAAGAATGGAAAATCATGCAAAAGTTGTATTCTTTCAATTAAATTATTTACACATGTAAGCTAAAGTTGAAAATGAGATTTTTATTCATTAGCTAAATGCACTTACAAGTGTCTAAAAGTATTAAGCGGATACTTTGATGTTGTTAACCAAGAGAGTGAGATAAAGATCTCCTTGGGGATACTTAAAGTTTCGCATCCCCGGAATGTCCAGACTAGATATACCCACTATTCTTGATTACACATGAATGTACAAGTTACTACAAGCATGGAAAATCTTGGAAAAGTTGTATTTCTTTCAATTAAATTATTTTTACATGTGAGCTAAAGTTCTATCTAAATTCTAATATAGAAATACTTAGGAATGAATTCAAACAAATGTTGTGTCCTTTTCAAATGGGCTATACACTTGTTAACATTCAAATTTTATGTAAATATATATAGATTAAAGAAAGAGAACTCAATATCACATGTTCTAAGCAATAGACACATGCAAGCTTATAGATATTTATAACTATTATCACTCCAAATATTATGGCTAACTAATAAACTTTTGAAAATAACTTTGATTTAATAGTGATAATAGTCACACATATTCTTAGGTTAATCAACAAATGCAAGTTTGAAATAAGAGAAATTCATTTAAATTTAAACACTTTGAAGCATGAATGCATGAAACCACATGACACACATCATTTAACATGATTGGATAGGAATAATAAGACATAAAACACATGTTTCATTTAATCAAACTAATTCCTAAGGATAGTCATATAAAAAATGCATTTAAGGAAAACCAAATCTTGTTAATGCCATCTTTCATTTTATGTTTTAATTTAATTTAATGAAATGAGAAAAAGTTTGCTGATCCTAATCCATTCCCATGTTTGTGATTTAATTTAGTTTAATGAAAAGGTAATTAGGAGAATTTTATGAGTTAATTAAGTCACCTTTATCCTTTAAGTACATTAATTAAACATTATCTATATCACCTTAACATAACTAATCAAATAATTATGTGCCAACATGAAATGCATAAAATAAAATTGCAATGATCTTAAGAAATGAAAGGGCTGAATGCAACTTGGCTCGAAATTAATGATTAATTAAATCAAGAAATTTAACTAAGTACACTTATGGCTTTCCCACACATGTGAGCTAATCATAATTTCCTTAAATGAATTTAAGCTATTAAACACTTAAATACCTACCCCTCAATTAAGTAATTAGGATCTAGTGTGTTTTAGATTTTAATTAGACTAATGAGATCATTAATTAGTTAATCATTCAATTAATTACTTGAATTAATTAATTCAAATGAACTAGACTTTGGAAAAAGATTAAGTAATGGTTCCCATTTTTTATTTTAGCTCTCTGATGTTAATTAAAATGTTTTAGAATCACATTTATCAATTTTTATAATGTTTATAAATTTATTTAATTTATTTTACTAAGATAAGCATTCTGAATTTTAGAATTTAATATCTCCCAATCCAGAAGTCCTATTGACTTGAAAGTTCTATGGTTGGTAGATTTTAAGCTCAATTTCAATCTCAAAATATTTCAACTCAATCTGATTTGTATTTTTAGAGTAATTGATGAAATTTGACTATCACTAAAACTCAAATTAAACTCAAAATATCCAATAACATTTGGGGATTTTGGATTTGTTGGATTCCTCTCAAAAATATGAATCCAACAAGCTCTTGTTTGAAAATTTTGATTAAGTATTTTATTTTCTATGAATTTTTAAAGTTTTAGGTAAATTTATTAATTTTTAAAAGTCAAAAATCCAAAATTTCCTACTTATCCCATGCGACATTGATTGGGCACGCGGTGTTATGTGTCAATCGTGGATTGGATCTGCGATTTTACATGGCCAGAATCAACAAGTTTGTGCATTTTGCATGGATCAGATCGGACCATCCCATCACAGATCAGATGATCCATAATGATCTGCATCATCTAGGGGCTGAACCTAGGCAGATCTGGCATGAAATCATTGTTGTCTATTTCCCCGAACGGAAAATCGGACGGCTACTACTCTTCTTCTCCGAAAGCGATGAACCAAAGCTTAAAAAATAGTAAAACTGAATGGAAAAAAGGGTTTTGGGCTTGATTTTTTAGTGATCTTCACCGAAAAACACCCCAAAATGTATGGGGATCACATAAAATGAAGAATGTGAGAAAATTATATGGGAAAATCCTAAAACTAAGCACACATTGAACCAAACAAAAGCTCCTAAGGCCGGCTATAGTTCTTAAAAATTACTTCATCGAGGATGATTTTCGGTGGCAGAGACGATTCAAATATACTCCTAGATGTGAGATGAAGCTTTGGAATGAATCTAGACTCTTGCCTTACTTTGGATCATCATAATCACGAACCTCCACCACACTTCACTGGAATCCACTCAAATTTGATGATTTTTCATCGAAGAGAAGTGGGGAATGGATTGTGCTTGCTTGCTGGAGTTCTTATGAGCTCTATAATGCCAAAATCAAATATGTTTGATACCTCTTTTCTCCTTCCCTTAATGGTGGCCAAAAATCACCTTTAAGGGTGATGGGGAGATGGTTGGGAAGTGATGGCTAATTGTGAACTTTGGATTCTAGCTCCAAAGTGTTCATTTATTGTTGTGTAGTCAGTCTCCATTGAATGCAAGTGATGGGGATGAGGGATTTTGCAAGATTGTGTGTTTTCCCTCTCTTTCTCTCTATTTCTGTCTCTCTCTCTCTCTCTCTCTCTCTCTCTCTCTCTCTCTCTCTCTTAGTTTCTCCCAGCCATAGAGGTTTGATTTTAACTTGTTTACATAATGCTTTAAGTATTTTATTCAATTTGGGGTTAATTTGGGATTGGGTCAACTCATATTGACCCAAATGAGTTGGTTTGGGTTCAAGCAACTTGATTTGACTCATTTGCTTTGGATTTACTTTGATTATGTTTAATTGATCACTCATGATGGTATTGGTTGATTAATTTTATTTAATTTGGATTAATTTTGAATTTGACCCAAGTATGACCAAGGTTTGACCAAAATTGGTTAAGTTGATTTATGCGATTCAATTTGTCATTTTATGGTTAGATTATGTTTCAATTATATTTTATGAATTATTTGGAATGTTCTTGATCAATTATCTGGGTCAATTCGGCTTGGATTTGGGTTTGACCCATTTTGAGTTCAAATGGGTCAAATCGGGTTCAATTGAGTTAAATATTTTATTTGACTCAACCAAGATGTGTTTAAGCTTAAATCATGTTTGATTAAGTGGCTGTGAGGATTTAGAGTGATTGGTTTTATTTATCTTGATGTTAATTTTAATTTGAATCTATTTTAATCCAAATTGAGATTAATGGGTTAAATGATCCAATTAACACATTTGAGATCTCATTTAATTTAAATTTGTTTAGTTTTATGTTTAAAAATATTCCATTTGATGATTTTGATCTTTTAGAGTGATTTAATACGGATAATTTTTAGTTTGTTGACTTTTGACTTAATGGGGGCCACATGGGTCAATTCTATGTCAAATAACCTATTTGCCACTTTGAACCTCATTTGAATTTATTTTAGAGTTCATTTATGTTTATACATTGATTCTATGCTTTTGATTTGGTTTAATTTGGTTTAATCTTGATTTAATTTGATTTAATTTGAACTTAGGTGATTGCAAGTCATGGTTAGGCCATAGGGTAGGGTAGGCATCCTTAGGGCTGAGAAATTTACCCGAAGATCGTGGCTCGCTCGATAGTTGACTCAAATTTGGGCTTGAATTGAGATCGAGTCGAAGCAAACGAGCTGACTTTCGAGCCAAAAATTTCGAATTATTATTCAGTCGAGTTCGAGCTGCCTCGCTCAATCTCGCGATCGGATTGAAGTAATTGGGCCACCGTCTGATCGAGGAATCATTAAATCAATGGCGGAGATGAATTTACTATTACTCTAAGTCTCTAATATGTCAGCCCGGCCTCGGATTGAGTCATCGACTCCTCGACACTCGATTCTCCCGATCTCTGTGGCCCTTCTTCTCTTCTTTCTATTCTTCTTGGCTTCTCAATGTTCTCGTGCAGCTCATGCCCTAATTTTTGAAAGCCGATAGTGTCGCTCACTCACTCACGATATCATCGATCAATGACTTCAATTTAGATATCTATTGGTTGAGGTGTTTCTTTGTCACTATCATCTTCGTTCGACCTAGCTTGTTCGATCTATACTTGCTCGGTTTGCTTCTTTGCTCCAGAATTACTACCTACTTGTTTCATTTCTTGATTATGTAAGTATTTCATGCTATGAGCCTACTGGGATGTTTCGGTTCTTAAATTGTTTGAGTTCAGAGATTTCGTTAAGTTACTTTTATTTTTATTACCTAAGTGTCCAAGGGACCAAACTCAATTGCTCAAGATGGTTTGTTGTGGTGCTTCATGCTGTCATGCATGTGTATCTCTATTTTTTTGCGGTTGTGACTTGCAATCCTTGCGATTCTTGATTCTGAGCTTGCTCGACTTATTTTTTTTTCCTGCATGTTACAAGGTTACAGTCGAGAGGTTATCCACTTAGCCTTCTATTCTGGGTTTTGATTTCTGAACATTTCACACTTCTATAGTTGTAATGTGCAGTGAGAAATGATTTCATTGTGGTTACTATGTTCACATTGCATTCTGAGCTTTTTCACATTTTTGAACGTTTCATTTGTTTGATGTGGCAGCACCTGATATCTATATATTCTGAAATTGATTGAATTGAGGTTAATTAAACATTATATATATATATTCCTTACAAAGTTGATTTGGTTGATGTCTTCTATATGTTATGTGAATAAGGATGTAAACCACTTTATTGATGTTTTGAACCATCTCGAACTCAGTGCCACTACGCTTATTGACTCGTTGGGTTATGCGAGCATACTTATTCCTCTACACATGTAATTGCTCACACCAATGTCTAGGCATCATGTATTCTCTTAGTCTTTATTATTTTCATTGTAAGCTAGTGGCATAATGTAATTTTCTTCTCTCTTATGACTCATCAATTTTGTTCTTATTTTTTTTACATCATCAAGCATAGTGCTACTACTTATTATAATTTAAGTATTTAATTTAAAATTTATCGTACACCAATTTTTAATGACTTATTAAACAAACTCTTGTAGAACTTTCTCTTTTCTTATAGTTGTTATTTTTGTTGTTGTTGGAATACAAGAGTTTTTGGATCCCCGACATGCTCATGACCTTTTTCACATTAGCTTTTATTATTGTTGAAGTTTTTCTCTTCTCTTAAAGTTGGAAGTCACACATTTTAAACTTTCTTTTCTCTCTTGTAAAAGATGTAGAGCTTCTACTATGTTGGTTTGGTTTAGCTGATCAAATATGAAATATGAAATATCGAATGTATAATATTAGTGAGAGTTGTACAAAATTTGTATTTATAAGAACTATTTAGTTGTAATGTGAAATTATAATGTCACTGAAAATTTTATTTTTCAACTCAACTGTGTAGCTTGTAGTTGTTGTATGTTTACATTATATTATTTACATATTCAAAAAATTTATGAATCCTAAATTGAAATCAATTTTTGAGCCAATCGAGCCAGCTCATTTGGATTTCGAGCCAGATCAAACTCGATCTAGAATTGATCTAACTCAGCTCGAAATCGAAATCTTCGAGCCACGACTCGATTTCGATCCAAAATTTTTTTTTTCGAGCCGACTATAGTTCGGCTTGAAATCGGATTGTAAACACCCCTAGGTATCCTTAGTCTTAAGGCTTAGCCTGATCCTATGGAAGACCCTTCTATAGTCTCTAGGTTCAGGTTAAGTGTTTACTTAGCCACTAGAAGTGTCCTATGACTAAGGAGCTCTTAATGTCTAGAAGACTCTTAGACCTATGATAGGAAGATTGAATCCTCGCTATAAAAGTGAGGTCAATAAAAGGACCCCTAATAGGTGTAGTGTAACTGACAAGGCACACCGCACATATTAGCGTTGACCGAGATGATCAACATTATCCAAAAGAATGCAAGAGCTAACGGAGACCATCTATACCTAAACAAAGAGGTAGATAGAATCACGATCTTAGTGCAATGCAACTCATCTTATACCAAGGGTATAAGAGAGCCAAGAAGATTTGGGTATGAATAAGTTTTCATGTCAAGGACATGAAGAGAGATCCACTGGGGAATCGCACATGAATTAGATTTGATTTGAGATAGATTTATGCCAAAGGCATAAAAGTAAGGGAGATCCACTGGGGATTGAGATTTGATTGAAATATTTGAGTTATTTGGGAGTAAGATCCGCTGGGGATTGAGATTTGATTGATATATTTAAGTTATTTGGGAGGAAGTTCCACTGGGGATAAGGATTTGATTTAATTTATTTGATTTAATTTTGTGAGAGGGGGATCCGCTAGGGATACAAGTTTGGGTTTGCTTAATTTATTTTGTTGGTTTAATTTGGGGCATATTCGTTGGGGATATGAGCTTGAATACACTAGGGATCAAGATTGGATTTATTTTGATTTGATTTGTTTCATGAATTTTTTTTGGTTTGGTTTCATGGAGGGAGATTAATTTGGTTGATTTGATGTTTAATTTGGAGGCATATCTATTGGGGAATATAAGCCTGGTTTAACTTGTTTGATTTAGTTTACTAATTTGGCTCCACTAGGATAGATTGATTTGATTTGTTTTAACTTGGACTTCACTGAGGGAGGAGTGTGATTTGACTCCATTAGCTAGACTAATTTTGAATTTGATTTGACTTCACTGGGGAGATTGGTTTTGAATTTGATTTTTTTAAGGGCCTATCCACTAAGGATATGAGCTTGATTGAATTTGTTTTATTTTAATTTTGATTTGATTTATGGACCCAATTGGTGTGTGATGGATCCATTAAGAAGTTGACATGGGGGCCTTGACCTATCTTAGATTTACAAATCCAAAGGGGTAGTTTACCTGCCATAAGGTAGGGCTATCCAACCTAAGGGTTACCTTTCGGTGTGCAACAGTTGTGCTAGAAAGAAAGCGTAGTAGACTTACATCTTCCAAAGTGGGGAACAACTGCTGGGGTGATTTATTGGATGTGCAACAAATTGAACTCGACCTAGGGTGACTACTGAGTGAGCACCGTTGGGGATCTTACCTTAACTCAAGAGTAGTCCTGATGATTAATTTGATTTATTTTGATTTAATGGACCCTATTGTTGTGCGATGGATCCACAAAAAAGGAGCCATGGGGCTTTGACCTATCTTAGATTTACAAATCCAAAGAGGTAGTCTACCTGCCATAAGGTAGAGCTATCCAACCTAAGGGTTTCCTTTCAGTGTGCAACGATTGTGTTAGGAAGAAAACGTAGTAGACTTACATCTTTCAAAGCAGGGAACAACCACTAGGGTGACTTCTTGATGGCACAACAAATCAAACCCGACCTAAGGCAACTACTGAGTGAGTGTCACTGGGGATCTTACCTTAACTCAAGAGTAGTACGATGATTCATATAGGGAGTTTTGCTGACACTGCCCTAAAGATAGGATGCTTGCTTGGGAAAGATACTGGGGGCATTCTCTTAATCCACAAGTGAATATATATTTTGTTTATTTATTATTATGGACCTTATTGGTGTGCGAGGGACCACACTGAGAATGGGCTATGTCGGCCTTGACCTATCTCAGATTTATAGGACCAAGAAAAAATCTGCACATCTACGGGACAGATTCTCCAACCACATTGGGTGGTTACTAGAAAAGGTGGACTGTCTATTCCAGAAGTAACCCAGGTAGTGTCTAGATGGGGTCGTAGAAGATGTGATCCAAATAGAGTGCCCACAGGGGGAGGTTCCACTAGGAGCATTATCCTAATCGCTGAAGAAAATAATGTCTGTAGGTATACGGTGGCCAACTCAAGGAGAAATCACAGCAGTCTTACATCTACCAATAGTAGTATATCCACCGGGTGGGTTGCTGTCAGCATAGAGAACTCCAACTAATCTAAGGTGCCTATCGGTGTGCGATAATCAATCTACAAAGAAGGACTGTAGACTTACATCTCCCTAAAGCATAACTGATTGCTGAGATAGTTTGCTAGTGGCTCAACAGAGCACCACCTAGGGATGCCCGTCGTGCGCGATTATTTAGGAAAGCGTAGAACTTACATCTTCAGTAGGGATCAACTGTTGGGGTGACCTGTTGATGGTGCAATAAATCAACCTGGCATAAGGGTGACTATTAAGTAAGGAGTCACAAAGAAGGACTAGACCCAAACTTGAAGTAGTCAAGAGGAAAAGAGCCGCTGGGGGACTTACCATAATCCTCTACTTGACCAAGTCAGTTCATGATGGCTAGTTTAAGATGAAAGCATAACAGACTTATCTCCCCTTAAATGAAGCCAACTTTCTGGTAGCTTATTGACCGCGCAGTAAGGCCTACCATGCTAACACGATGCTCATCGGTGTGTAGTGGTCAAATCAAGAAAGAAAGCATAGCTAACTTACATCTTCCTAAACGAGCTGGGGTGATGCACTAACAGAGTAACACGTCAGCCCGACCTAGAGTAGCTAATAAGTGAGTGTCGCAGGAGTGTTATCCCACATCAAAGTAGCTCGAGACAAAAGTTGTGTATTTGTTCATGTGTTTGTGTGTAGTTTGTGTTGTGTTGATGAAGAATAGAATGTTGCTTGGGTTCCTTACACCTACCATAAACACATCGAAGAGTGGATAAAATGGTGCCATAGGGGCAATGTGACTCCACTAAGATAGGATGTCGCTCAAGTTGCTTACACTTAACTTAGTTGTACTAGTCAAAATAGGATGCCTCTTGGGTTCTCTTACACATATCCTAATAGCACAGGAGATAAATATTGAGTTTTGGATGTAAGTATGAATGAATGTTTAGATTGATGAGGAATTTTGAAGTGTGATTATAGATCAAAATTATTATTATTATTATTATTATTATTATTATTATTATTATTATTATTATTATTATTATTATTATTATTATTATTTTATTATTTTTTCAGACTCAACCAATATAGACGTGAAAACTTAATTTTACTAAGGAATTGATTTTGATTTTTTTCCTAATTTCTTTAGGTGTGTGCAAATGGAATAGAAACAACTAAGACTAATGTTCTTTCTCCAAAATCCTTGGGACCCAATCAAGGTAACTAATCATCCATAGTGAAAGAAATTCACCAAGGTTTCTCAAGTATTATGCTCTAATTTGCATTTGAATGAAACAAATTTCTTATTCCAATTACTTGAATTATTCTCCAAATTTTTATTTTTATTTTGAGTGAATGTCTTTTGAGGTAGTGTTTGCTGACTTGAAATACAAGACACTCTCCTATCATAGTGGTTTAAACTACTTTCCATCCTTTAAAACACCAAAGTAGGTTTTTTAATGATCAGAAGCAAGATCTTGATCTGGAGAGTTTTGAGATAGACTAACTTTGAAAGAGCTTAAACCATCTATATTCAACTTTAATTGAGGTTTTTCTTTTTTTTCTTTTATTTATTTATTTATTTGTAAGACCTTCAAGCTTTTTAATTGATGCATAGAGTTTTGTAATTTGATTATTGATGATAAATTTTAACAAGAAGAGTTGTAGCCTAAATGGAGATAGCCTTAAACTAGTGGCCTAAGGTGAATGGAGGGGCCAATATTAGCGGTGTCATAAAATATTACCTTATATTTTTGAATGAGTATTGAAACTTATCATCCTTCAGAACTTGATCTACTTTCTTCATCAAAGTAGTGAATGATTGACACCTACCAAAAAGATGAGAGATTAAGTATCTTAGATACAACAACCTTCCTTAAAATGATTTTAATTATGCTAAGCTCCCTTTTTTTCTTTCTTTCTTTCTTTCTTTCTTTTTTTTTTGTGGAGATTACATCTCTAATATCACTTTAATCTCTTTTAGATCAATTTTTGTTATCCCATGATGCTTTACTATAAACCCTAGAAACTTCCCTAAAGTCATTCTAATTGTATACTTTAGCAATTCATCTTTAGGTTGTAGTGTTATAACTAATCAAAGACAACTACTCAGATCATAAAGATGATCTTTCTTTTTCTTAAATCTTGATGACTAGAGAAAGGTATGACCTTATAGCAATATATTTCAATGGAAATTATAAATGAAAATGACTTCTCATCCTCCGACATCATTTGACCCATCCTTAAATGAAGAGACTGCATGTAAAGAGGCTATGTCCGCTATTAAATTTGATATAGGTAATGTGAATTCATTTTCAAGACATGCTTAACTGAGATATTCAAAATTGACGTATGTGTGGATTTGAATGTTCTTCCTTTTGACTAGGCATAATGTTGGGTGATCATGATATCATCTTTCTTCTTCAATAAGGTTAACTTCAAACTTTGATCCTCTTCTTGGTGAAAATGTTCACGTCAAAAGTTTGTAAAATAGGAATAATAATAAGTTCAAGTTTGAGTTTGAAAACTGCTACCTTTGGAGATATATTAGGCACTTTATTATGGTCTTAGGAAAAGCAGTCTTTAAACTACAAAAATAACATGACCAAGTCATTGGCATTTTCCTTCTGACTTATCATATATGGATATTGGGAGGGTGGGCAGACCCTCTTTATGTTCTGAGGTTAATTGTTTGAAACTAATTGGTTAATGATATAATTTCCTCCTCAACTTCAGGGAGTGCATCTTCTACTTGAAAGTCTTCAAAATTCTTTGAGCAAAGTAGGTATACTAGGAAAAATATGGTTTTATTACTTCCTTTGAAGGTTTACCTACAACTATTGAATCCTCTTTTGAGTTTGAAGAAAGAGATATGAAGTGGAAATTTGAAATCCCATAACATTTTTTTTAGTTTAGAGGTTAGGACCAACTCTTAACCTCCAATATCATGAGATAGTAGAATTAGAGTCAATGAGCTCACATACCTACTAAGTTTCTAATCATATCATACACGAATCATCATTTTAGAACCTTTTTTATTGCTATCTAACTCTAAAGGCTTGTCAAAATTTGACTCAAAATTTATTTCATGTATTCTTTTTCTCTCTTTTCCTTGAATTTACACCTCAAACACGTGATTCATCCTTTGGATTCCAAATCAATGTATATTATTGGTGCTTTACTTTTTCTCTTTTTCATCTTCTTCTTCTTCTTCTTCTTCTTCTTCTTCTTCTTCTTCTTCTTCTTTTTCATCATTTTTTTAGTCTTTATTTATATTGTGTTCTCTGGAGGAGATTGCTTGTCTCTCTTTTCCATAGGATATTCTATGTTAAATATGACTTGAGGAGGTTGCCACTAATCGAGCAAAGAAGAATCAGGTTAAGTTTTAATCAAAGACTTTTTTTATCTCTTTAGAGAAAGTGAGGGTGCACTTATTATTTAGCTTAGTAAGCAACCTTCCAAGATAGTTTGGTACATTAAGATTAACCTTTAGAATAGTTTGATGCCCTTATTTTGGATTGTTAGGTGTATCTTAAAAATGATTTAGAATTTGATTATATCCAATGAATGGTTTGCTTCTTCCTATGGTGTTGATCAAAGTGGTATGACTCTGCCACTGCAATAATTGGCTTCTATGATATCTTCTGAAAAAGAGGTAGATTGATGTCTACCTACTCTTTTTGGTGCCCAAAGTTTCTCTTATCAGTCCTTCAAAATCTGATGATTCCAACTCTTTCTTGATCGTGATACAATGTAAGTTTAGAATGGGGTTATCTTTACCTGAGTTAGAATCATTAAAGATAATAAGGCCATCGATACTGCTATTTTAGGAATTATGATTGCTATTATGATTATCATTTTGAGAGTTGCCTTCTTTTGGGAATCAAGATTCAAGTCTTTTGAGTCATACTTAGTAATGACTTAATCTATAAATGCAAATATTTTTCAAATCTTATTTAATTTTTGACGCTTCATTTTGATAAAGGCTTTGGGATTTTTGTATGCCTAAATGCATGTTGAAATGAGTTATGGGCCAAATCAAGAGAGAAGAGGGTGAAGCTCTGTCAGTAGAAGCTCTCATATGTCAAGCATTTCCTATATGTTCAAAGATGAAGGCCCTCAATTTACAAGAGTGATTCAAGATGATATGTATGGTGTTTAAACATATAACATTCAGTTAAGGGGTTGCTAAATATTTTAATTATCTTAATTTAACACTTAGACTTTATGTGAGATTATGAGTTATTTAAAAATTTAATTATGAGTTATAGTTGGACAAAAGTTTTATTTTTTCCTAAAAGCCTAATTAGATCCAGGTTACACATTAAATCATCATTCTTAAAGAAACAATAAAAGGCATGTCATTTCTATTACACAATATAAACAAAACATCAATCAATTTTATAGATCTAATGCAAAAGAATAAAAGGCCGGTACAGTCGGGTACCACTGTACAACCCAAAAAAAAAATAAAATAGGTAGTTGAGCTCTACCCTTATACAACCTGAAATATAAAATAATAATTACAATTTAGAAATGATAAATTCTATGGGGGGGGTCCTTCAGGTCTTCATTCTTCATGTCTCTTTCATTCTTTCATGTCTTTGTTCCCTTTGATTTTGTAGGCTTCAAGACATCACATGGCACCCCAAGACTAAGTCTTCTGGCCAATGCTCATCATAAACCCTCATAGTACTAATCCAAATTCCTAATGTAAAATTACATTAAAAATAGAAAAAGTAAATCTAAGTACACCTGCAAAATAAGTGTTAGCTAAAAATGTATACCACCCAAGCAGTTATATTTATAATTTAGACTTAGCACCCTATACATGGGTAACCAAGCCCACCAATCCTAACTTGGATTATTCTTAGGGGCTTAAGCAACCTACAAAGAGATCATTTATACTTATTTTGTAGTGACCCCTTAAGCACAATCCCTTATAAAAAATATGATTAGGCTAATCATGGCCTACCATCCAGTCTATAGAAAATTCACCCTAACATCTAGTCTAAAATATTACATCACAAAATAAAATATACATCAAACCAAACACTACCCTAACATAAAGCTAGAAGTAGTGACTTAATTCTAATGTGTGTTTTAAGGCTTGTGTGGTATGTCTTGCTAAGCATTAAAGTTAAGATTTTCTAAGTGTAGAAAGATTCAATTTAAAGGGTGGTTTCATTTCAAGTGCTTTAATTTGATTTGTAGGTTTTAATTTGTGTTTTCTTTTATTTCATGTGGCCTACACTTAGCAACTAAGTATTGTAAAGAGAAGAAAAGAGGTTGCCCTCTTTCATCCCTACCTTAAATCACTTTCTAAAGCATGTTAATTTAATCTGATTCTCTTTAGTGAATGACTTATTACACATTTTAAATCAATCCTAAGTTTAGGTTCACTTTAAATGATCATATTCAACACGAAAGGCATCTTAGGATTAACTTAATTGAATATCATATGACATATATCGATTGATTCATTTCCATCACATGTAGCATGCATATGACTTAATTCTAAGTATAACTATACATGCAACATATTTTTTTAGCATGCTTTAAATGAAAGATCCATATGTGTATTTTGTAGAAAATGAGATTTCAACTCATTAACTAAATGCACATTCAAGTGTATAAAAGTTTTAAGCAAGTACTTTATCATTGTTAAACCAGGGGAGTGAGGTAAAGACCTCCTTGTGGCTACTTAAAGCCTTGCATCCTCAGAATGTCCAGACTAGATATACCCACTACTCATAAATACACATTAATGTACAAATGACTATAAGAGTAAAAAATCATGAAAAAATTTCATTAAGTTGGAAAGTAGATTTTCATTCATTAGCTAAATGCACATACAATTGTATATAAATTTTAAGTGGATACTTTGCCATTGTTAAACTATGGGAGTGAGGTGAAGACCTCCTTGGGGCTACTTAAAGCTTCGTATCCCCTGAATATCTAGACTAGATATATCCACTACTCTTAAATACACATGAATGTACAAGTGACAACAAGAATAAAAAATCATGCAAAAAAATTAATTAAGTTAGAAAGAAGATTTTCATTCATTAGCTAAATACACATACAAGTGTATAAAAGTTTTAAGTGGATACTTTTCCATTGCTAAACTAGAGGTGTGAAGTAAATACCTCCTTCGGGTTACTTAAAGCCTTGTGTCCCTAGAATGTCTAGACTAGATATACCCACTACACTTAAATACACATGAATGTACATGTGAATAAAAAATTATGGAAAAGTTGTATTTCTTCCAATTGAATTATTTATACATGTGAGCTAAAGTTTTATCTAAATTCTAACATAAAGATACATAGGAATGAATTCAAACAAATATTGTGTCATTTTCAAATGGACTATACACTTGTTAATATCCAAACTTTATGTAAATCCATGTAGGCTAAAGAAAGAGAACTCCATATCACATGTTCTAAGCCATAGACACATGTAAGCTTATAAATATTTATAACTATTATCACTCCTAATATTATAGTCTATTTGTAGATTTTTTTTATATAAAAAAGTAGATTTTGATTTAATAGTGATAATAACCACACATATTCATAGGTTAATCAACACATGCAAGCTTGACATAAAGGAAATTCATTTAAGTTTAAACATTTTAAAAACATGAATGTATGGAACCACATGACACACATCATTTAATATGATTGTAAAGGAATAATATGACATAAAATACATATTTCATTCAATTAAACTAATTCCTAAGGACAATCATATCAAAAAAAAATCATTTAAAGTAAACCAAAGCTTCTTATTAAGTTATTTTAGGATGTTTGATTTGATTTAAAGAAGAGGGGAGATTCAATCAATTGCTACTCCTAACACATTTTCATATTGGTTAATAAATTTGGTTCAATGAAAATAAATTAAGTTGATTTTATAGATTCATTAGGTTGCAATATGAGTTAAGTCCATTAATTACCCCTTTCCTATATCACCTTAACATATTTACCCAAGTAATTATGAGCCAACATGATATGCATATGCATTAGAAATTAAATTAGTAATGATCCTAAGAAATTGAAGGGGCCTAATTGAATTGGCTCACAATTAATGGTTAATTAAGCTGAGGGACTTAATTAAGTACTCTTATAATTCTTCCACACATATGAGCTAATTATAATTTCTTTAGGATTCTCTTAGGTTATTGAATACCTAAGAGTCTACCCCTGAAACTTAATTAGATGAGATCTAGAATGATTATAATTTCAATTTAATTAATTGAACCATTTAATTAATGAATTAAACCATTAATTAATCTGAAATTAATTAATTTTGAGTCATGTAAAATGAACTTAGGGAAAAGAATGGGAAAGAGGTCCCAATCTCATTCCCCATGTCCAGTCAATGTTTCATAATGATTAGCAAGCTTAATTAATGGTTTTCTTGCTATTTAGAATGTTAATTAATCACCTAATTAATTAAAAAAATAATTAGGGCTAAGACAAGCAATTTTCTTAATTAACCAAGCAATAAATCCCAAAAAAATTATGGGAGGCAAAGGTCATCACATTAATCAATCTTAGAAAGTTTAGAATTAACTACTTGGGTAATTAAGGATAATTAAGCTAATTAAGTTTTTAATTAAATCCAAATTAAGCATTAATTATTATTCATAATAAAATGGTAATATTTTTTATTAAAGTTTTCTGTGAAATACCTTTAAAATGAGTATTTATTAGTATTTTTCCAATTTTTCTATAATTTGTGGTGGATTTATGAAGTTTCAGTAATTAAAATCAAATTAACCAGCCTTAATTAACCTTAATCTCGTCAGTGCAACATGTCATGCTGACACGGCGCGCTATCCACGTGGTGCCACGAGATTGGTTCTTTAAGTTGTCACATTCGTGGGCTGACTGAGCCTACAGCGAAATGCATTTTCATGTGTGTCATCCGATCTGAGATCGGACGGCCATGATGAAAGCTATGGTTAATAAGGATTAATCATATGGATCTAGCATGATTTGATCAGGACCGTCCATTTTGATCACACAGAATGGATGTTCTGTGATCTATCTCCTCCTGAGCGGTGAGAGATGGAGACTATCCATTATTCGTGCTTGATCTGAGCTCACCTGAGCTTGAATGAAGATCAAATCGATCCTGTACCTTTGGGGAAGCAAAATAAAGAGATCCAATGGTGGAAATCTCGTGACATGCAATGTTTCTTCACAAAGGACCAAACCATTTTGAGTTAAGAAATGGTTTCAATGGCATACCTCACCGGAGCTTATGACCGGTGGTTCCAACAATTGAGGAAGCTTTGTCTGGTAGAGATAAATCCCTATTGAGTGGCACGAGCTTTGATTTGGTTTGGATTGCTCAGAAGGTCAATGCACTAGGCGTAGCTGATCGACTTTGATCAAACTCCCACTTTCAGTGGTTGAAGGTGTCGGGAAATGGTTCGTTCTTTCTCACCTAGCTTCAAGGAAGGTGTGTGCAAAGTTAATTGCACTTTGGTGGAGGTTTGAGTAAATGGGAATCGGAGGTGGGCTCCCATATTTCAATTTTTTTTTTGCAAAATTGAGGAGAAATTTTGGGGAGCTCAAAAACCTTGGAAATCGCTCTAGGGAGGACTTCTCTAGTTGCTAGAGTTGAATTGAGTGCATGTCTCTGGGTTTGAGTGAGCATGAGGGGAGCATATCCTCTAATTCCAAGGATCGGATGGCAATGGTTGATTTAGTTATTTTAATCCAATGGTTGCTAAGGGGAGCTCAATTTGGGCAAGGAATCATTTTTGCTGGCTTCACTTGAGTGGAGGAGGGTGTGAGAATGCATCCAAGGCAAGGGGAGTGGAAGTCCTTGATTGGCAAGTGTTCCAATGGAAATGGGGAGGTGATTTCACCTCCCATGTGTTATGACTAACCCAACCAACCCCTAGATCAGGTTAGCCAGTGTCCTTGGTGACTAAGTGGACCAATGGATGGATAACAAGTGGCCAAGAAGAGGAAATGACCAAATGTCTAGGTGATTTGTCTCATTATATTTGATTTGGCCAAATTTGATATGAGTCAAAAGTGGGTTAGCCAAAATTTCAAGTGATTTGGAGTTCATTTGGTTTAATTTGGCTTAATTTGACCTATTTAGGTCAAATTTGGTTAGGTTGGGTCAAGTTGACCAACTGGTCAAATTGGGTCAAACCAAGGATTGGTTCAAGTTCACGTACTCATTTGGGGTGCATTGGTTTAATTGGTTTCAATCAATTTGGCCTAGGTTTGATTTTGGGTCATTTGGATTCATATAGGTCAAATGGGTAAGTTGACCAATTTGACTAAATTGTCCAAATTAGCTTGGGTTGGGTGTTGGTTCAAGTTCAATTGGTTAACTGAAAATGATTGTAGGCTTTAATTTGAATCAAATTGGATTTAATTTAGATTTTGGCCAATTTGATCCTTTAGGTCAATTTAGGCTAAGTTGGGTTAGGTTAATAATTGGGCTCAATATTTGGTCAAGTTCAATAATCAATTTGGAATGAACTTTTCAATCAATTTGGGTTAACTTTATTTTAGGTCCTTTTGTCAATAAATGGCCAATTGGGTTTGGTTTGGTTCAATTGATGTTCAAGTCATGTTCAAACCTTAATTATGGGTTGGTGTGAATCAATGATTTCAATCTATTTGGTGTATAGTCAGCTTTGGCTAATTTGGGTGTCATTTGGGCTAAGGGTTGACTTGGTCAAATGACTAAGCTAACTTGGTTTGACCCAATTCAAGGCCATTGATCACATTATGGTGATTATTGATCATGAAATGAGGCTCGGATGGGTTTAGTTCAATCCAATTTGGGTTGGATTAGAATTCAGCTCAAAAAAAGTCCTTTAGGCCACTTTAGGTTAGGTGGACCTAAGTGGGTCAATCAGCTTAGTTTTGGCTTGATTAAGGTTTAGTTGGATTTATATATGAGTTTATGATTAAAATATAAATCTAACTACAATAAATTTGGGCTATGATAGGTTTTGGTTCATTTGAGTATGGATTTCATTTATATTTGTAAATATAAATGAATGAATAATTAATTTATAAAGAAATCAATCAAGTTTAGGATAACTTAGGCAGAGATTTAGCTAAGCTTATGAGAATGGGTCATATGGCTTAGGAAGGAATTTTGGAACTTGGATTTGATTTTGGGTTTTAATCACTTGGAATTGAGTTTGGATTTGGATTTGATAAATGATTAAGAGATTGAATTGATCTTTGAGAAAATAAATTGAATTGGAATTAAATTGGACTTGGCTTAGGTTAAAGCCATGAAATTCAACCATAAGGTTTATGGAGAATTTTGAGCTTGGATTTGATCATGGGATTGAATCATTTGAAGTTGGATTTGAATTTGAATTTGATAGTTTGATTGAAGGATTGAATTTATATTTGAGAAAATCAAATGAATTGGGATTGATTTGAATTTGGTTAAGGCTAAGTCCATAGGATGAAATCAAAGGGGTTAGGAAGGGTTTTGAATTTAAGTTTGGTCATGGATTTCAATCAAATGATTTGGAATTTAGATTTGGATTTGGAATATGAATTAGAATTTGAGGTTTGGCTAGAGATTTGAATTTGGATTGGATTTGAGAAGGTGTATATGGATTAAGTTTAGGCTACAGGGTGGATGATTCCCTTAAGTTTAAGGCATGACTCAATCCTATGATTAATCCTTCTAAGTCTCTAGGTTTAGGTTAAGTGTTCACCTAATCACTAGAAGTGTTGTATGACTAAGAAAGTCTCAGTGTCTAAAAGACTCATAAGTCTAAGAGGAGGAGGTTGAGAACTCATTCGAGAAGTGAGGTCAACAGATGCCCTTATCTTATCCAAAAAGATGAGAGAATCTCTAGTCAAAGCTTTACTAGACCTAGAAATATGCTTAGCTAAGCTGACTATTACTGGAGATGATGCACACTACTCGAAGGACCTCTTAGGAGTTACATTCAATGAACAAGGCGAGAGGGCCTTAGGTTCTATAATGTTTTCACTAAAGATAGATGATTGGAAGACTGAAGCCAAGTGTGGTGCTTATTTTTGGATGTGGGGGAGACCACAAAGATCATAGGGGGTACTTATTGAAGATCGGGTACAATATTGAGATATGATGTACTAACTTAAAAGATAGAGACGTCACCTTTCGATAGACCTGATCACCTAATAAGGACTCCTAAGACATGATGGGTCTTTGAATATATCAGAGATTTTTTCCCTGCTTTACATGGATGAATAAAGCCGAGTTTATATTAAACTGGGTTCTAAAGTTCTCTATAGAGGCAAGCCTCTATAGTAAATTACATCTTAAGAAATGAAATTTTTTAAGAATACTCTAGTTTAAAGTAGAGAATTATCATCTCCAAAGATTTCAAGGTTAGACAATCAAAGGATTGGTTATGTCTGAAAAATTAATTGGGAAAGTTCAAGGAGAAGACTTATTTTTGGAATCCAAAGGAAATAAGTAGGAAATACTCATGATACTAGGAATCCTACTGAGCATTCCAATCTATCCTATAATTGGGCTTTATATATTTGAAAGTGAAGAGATTTATTTATTTGAGTTAAATTTTATTAGATTGCTAGGGCTTATGATCCACTAACACAAGGTTATGGAAATACCAAGAGGTGGGGATTTAAGCTTATAGCCCAAAGGAAATAAGTACCACAGATCCTAAATCTAGGGAGCTTTAGTGCAAGCTAAAGCATAACATATATCTAAGTGATAGGTGGACATAAGGGTTTACCTCCATAAAGGAGAATAAATCATCCGACTTATGGACTTATAACCGCCTTGAGTGGCTGCCAGCTAACTTCTCCTATGATTTCAAAATCATGTAGTCCGGTCTTATGTATTGCAAGATAGCTATGGTAGTTATTTAATTGGAAAGAGACTAAAGTCTTAAACCTACTCCCTAAGAGACTAGAGCATGAGTGATATGAGCATATGATTTAATCTACAAATGCAAAATCTTTTCAAATTTTATTTCATTTTGACACAAGATTTTGACAAAGGCTTTGGGATTTTTATATGCCTAAATGCATAATGAAGTTGATTATTGGCCAAATCAAAAGAGAAAGAGGGTGAAGCTTTATCAGTAGGAGTTGCTCTCATGGGTCAAGCGATCCCTATGTGTGTAAGGATGGAGGCTCTCATTTTACAAGAGTGATTCAAGATAATATGCATGATGTGATACATTTAACCATAAAGCTAAGGGGTTGTCAAATCTTTTAATTATCTTGATTAGTGCCTAAGCTTTATGGTGAGGTTATGAGTTATTTAAAATTTAGTTATGAGTGATTAGTTGGATAGCAAATTTGATTTTATCCTAAGAACATACCGTATCTAGGCCACATATTAAAGCATCAATCATAAGAAACTATGAAAAGGCATGCCATTCTAATGCACACTTTAAACATAACATTAATCAATTTTATAATTACTGTAAAAGAATAAGAGGTCAGTGCAGTCGGGTACCACCATAAAACCTGAAAAAGAAAAGATGGGTAGCCGAACTCTACCCTTATACAACCCGAAATATGAAAGAATAATTATAATTAGAAATGAATATATACTATGGGGGTCTTCATTCTTCATGTTTCATGTGTTCATTTCTTCCATCCTTTGATTTGGTTTGCTCCAAAGGCATCACAGGGGCCTCCCAGGACTAAGCCTTCTAGCCACTGGTTATCCTAATCCCCTATAGCACTAATCCTAATTCCTATTACAAAAATTACACCTGCAAAATAAGTGTTAGCTAAACACACATTCAATCTGAAGTAGTTATATGTATAGTTTGGACTTAGCACCCTGCACATGGGTAACCAAGCCCACCTATCCTAACTTGGATTGTGTTAATGGTTTTAAGCAACCCATAAAGAGAGCATTTAAATTTATTTTTAAGCAATCCCTTAAGCACAATCTCCTGCAAAAAATATAATTAGGCTAAGAGTAGCATAACATCCACTCTACGAAGCATATAACTTAACATCCAGTCTAAAATAACACATCATAAAATAAAATATACATCACATCATACACCATCCTAAAATAGAGCTAGAAGTGATGACTTATTTTTACTGTGTGTGTTAAGACTTGGTGTGGTATGTCTTAACTAAGCATTAGAGTTATGATTTTCTAACTCTGAAATTGTTTAATTTAACCATGATTGTTGATTTCACTTTAAGTTGTTTAGATAATTTGCAAATTTTTATTTATAATTTATTTTGTTTCTTGTGATTTACACTTAGCAACTAAGTGTTGTAAAGAGAAGGGAGAGAATTACCCTCTTTCATCCCTACCTTAAACCACTTTCTAAAGTATATTGATTTGATTTAGTTCTCTTTAGTGAATGGCTTATTAAGTGATTTTTAGTTAATCCTAAGTTTAGGTTAACCTTAAATGACCTTATTTAATAAGAAAGGCTTCTTAGGATTAATCTAATTGAATTACTACCCCATGATATATATTAAATAATTTCATTCCATCACATCTAACATGCATATGATTTTAATACTAAGTGTATCTATACATACGACATATTCTAGCACACTTGAATGATGAATGTAAGTGTATGTTTGAAGTTTATATTTCCATTTTGATTGGATTATATGAGCATATAAATTAAAGCTTTATCCAAATTCTAATACTAAAATACATAAGGATGGGATTACATAAGTACGTGTCATTATTAATCAGGGAAGTGAGGTAATCAAATGACCTCCTTGGGGCTAGCTAAGGCCTCATATTCCTGAGATGTCCAGGCTTTATGCTTATTAACATTCCAAATCTATGTAAATATATACATAAATAAAGAAAAGAGAGCACTAATTTATACATATCACATGTGCTAATGACTTAGGTGAATGTAAATGCATGTATTTTTTGGTAACAAAAAGGGGATCTTCATCCTTTAATTAAGCATACCTACACATGTATAAAAGATGTAAGCAACTACGTACCATTGTTAAAGTGTAGATTTAAAAATTGAGGAGTACGCACCATACTTTCGTAGAGTATGCTTAATTAATTTGTATTTGTACGCACCATAATGGCCACACATGTAGTTTTGAATTAATTAAGCATACTCTACGAAGCATACCTACACATTAAATGTTGTGTGCTTACATAAAAAAAATCCATTTGATTTATTTCAATTTGAAAGTATGGTGCATGAAATCAAATGGCACACAACATTTAATGTGCTTGGAAAGGAATAATTAAATGTAAACACATGATTCATTCAATTAAACTAATTTCTACGGACAATCATAATAAATAAACTCATTTAAAGAAAACCAATGTTCCTTTATCAATTTAGTATCTTTGATTTGATTTAGAGAGGAGGAGGAGCACTCATTTGATGTTTCAAACCCTTAACTAAGCATTAGTACTTTGATTTGGTTCAATAAAAGGTATTTAGGTAATTTTTATGAATTAATTAAGTTGGATCCTTAATTAGACCAATTAATCACCCTTACGTATGTTACCTTAATGTAATTAACCAAACAATTATGAGCCAACATGATATGCATATGAATGAAAAGTAAATTTGCAATGGTCCTAAAGAATAAAGGGGCCTAATGCAATTGGCTTACAATTGATAATTAATTGGATTAAGGAACTGAATTAAGTACTCTTATGTTTCCCCACACATGTGGGTTAATCATAGGTTCCCTAAGCAACTTTAGGTTATTTAACCCCTAAAGATCTACCCATGATTTAATTAATCAAGATCTAATATTATTATGATTTTAAATTGATTAATTAAACCATCTAATTAATTAATTATACCTTTAATTAATCCCATTTCAATCAATTTCCTTTCAAATAAAATGAACTTAGGAAAAAGATTAGGAAATAGGTCCTCATCCCATTTCCCTTGCCTATTTACTGCTCAACAGTGATCAACAAGCTTAATTAATTAATTTGTTGCATGATTAGGGGGTTAGTTAACCATTTAATAAATTAAGAGAGTAATTAAGGTTTAAATGAGCAATTTCTCTAATTACCTAAGCAATAAGTCCTAAAAAAATTATAGGAGGCAGAGGTCATCCAATTAAACCATCACAAAAAGTTCAGAATTAATTAATTGAGTAATTAAGGAGTAATTAAGCTAATTAAGTTTTTAATCAAGCCAAAATTAAGCCTTAATTACTATTCAAAATTAACTAGGATTAATTTTAAATGATTCTCCTCTGAAATACCTTCAAAACGAATATTTATTTGTATTTTTTTATTTCTCTATAATTTTTTATTAAATTTGGAAGTTTCAGCCATTAAATGCACTAATTAGCCCTTAATTAAGCTTAATCCCATCAGTGCCACGTGGACCACTGGTGTGATGCACTTTTCATGTGGCACCGCAGGATTGGTCACTTAAGCGCATCCGACTAAGCGTAGATGTGGCTAGCGGCGGACGTGCTTTCATCTCTGACGTCTGATTTGGGATCGGATGTCACAGATCAAATCTGTGGTTTCTTAAGAGATAAAATCAGAGAAATCTAGTGAATTAATCATGACTACCCATTCCAATCACACGGAATGGATGATATGTGATCAATCGTTCCTCGAACGATGAGAGACTGACACCATCTGCCTTTCGTCGCTCGATCTAAGCTTACCTGAGCTCGGATTGATCGAAGATTGATCCCACACCTTCGTATGAAGGATCTGAAGGGATCCAATAGCTAAGATAGCAAAAAATGTTACTTTTCTTCAAAAAGCTCCAACCAATTTATGCTAGGAGGTCAGTTTCATAGAATTACCTCACCGGAGCTCAAGACTAGTGGCGAATTTGATTGAGGAAGCTTCGTCTAGTGGAGATGATGCCCTGTTGAGCAACACATGCGCCAATTTCTTCCCATTCACTTAGAAGGCCATGAATCATCGATTTGGTGGTTGATGTTGATCGAAGTCGCATGTCTAATTATTAGAGGGCTCGGGAGGCAATCTGTTCTTACTCGATGGAGTGTGGGGAAGGTGTGGGTGAAAGGAATTTGGATTTGGTTGAGTATTAGTATAGTTGGATTGGAAATAGGGGTGCCTTATTTTGGAATAGTGAGCTCCGATAATGGGGAGGCTTGGACGACTCGGAGAGGGATCTAGGGGTTTCATTTTGGGATCTAGGGAGTCTCTGAGGGTGTGTGTGATGAATTAGGATTGAAATGAGGAAGGTATATCCCCCCCCCCCCCCCCTGCCTTGGATCGGATGAACAAATTTGGCTCCCATTTTTATCTGGTCACCACCGCTAAGGTGGTGAGGTCACCTCCATGGCTGTTGGTTGGCTAGGTGCTTGGTTGGTGACTAAAGCTGGTTGCCCTCCTCCTTGGGTCTAATGGATTCGGCTAGTATGGAGAGGTGAGTTAACTCACCTCCTCTTAGTCCATGGTCGATCTAGCCCACTAGGGTTGGGCTAGGTGCATAGGTTAAACCCTATTTGGGGTGTTTGCTGGCTGCCAAGGGAAAAGAGGGGAGTGGACTTTGCCAATTTAGGCAAAATCCCATGTGGGGAGGAGAATCCAAGGGAGATTGCCTTGGGTTAGCCTAATTCAGGTTTGGGTTGGTTTTGGGCTGACCCAAGGTGGGTTTAGGATGGGTTGGGTTAGGTTTCAATGGGTCTTGGCTTGGTTCAAATGGGTTTCACTCAATTTGACCTTTATAGGTCAAATTGGGCTAGGTTGGGTTAGGTTGACCAATTAATCAAATTTGGTCAAACTAAGGCTTTGGTCAAGTTCAAATGATGATTTGAAGTGTTTTGGTTCAATTGGCTTGAGTCAATTTGGCTTAGGTTTGATTTTGGCTCATTTGGGTTCATCTAGGTCAAATGGGTCAAGTTGACCAATTTGACCAAATTGGCCAAATTCTCTTGGGTTATGGGTTGATTCATGTTCAATTGTTTAATTGAAGATGATTGTAGGCATTGGTTTGAATCAATTTGGATTTGATTTGGATTTAAGCCAATTTGATCCTTTAGGTCAATTTGGGCTAAATGGATTAGGTTGACTAAATGGTCAAACTGGGTTCATTTGTGGATTTGGTCAAGTTCAATAATCAATTTGAAATGAACTTGAGCCATTGGCTATAATCAATTTTGGTTAGATCATGATTTGACCCAATTTAGTCTTTTAGGTCCAATTGGGTCAACTTGGGTCAAAGAGCCAATTGAGTTAGGTTTGGCTCAATTGATGGTCATGTTATGTTCAATCATTGATCATAGGTTGCTGTGAATTAATGGTTTCAATCAATTTGGCTAGTTTGGTTAGTGGTGTTGACTTGGTCAAATGGCCAAGTTGACTTGGTTTGACTCAATTTATTACAATTGATTAACCTAGGGTAATCAACAATCATGATAGGAGATTTTGGTTAATTTGATTCAATCCAATTTATGTAGGATTGGAATTTTGTTCAAGTAGGTTAAATCGATCACTTTGGGTCAAGTGGACCAATTGGGCTTAGTTGAGTCAATTTTGGGTTGATTTGGATTT
Organism: Cymbidium sinense; assembly: GCA_021442155.1. Classification (NCBI taxonomy): domain Eukaryota; kingdom Viridiplantae; phylum Streptophyta; class Magnoliopsida; order Asparagales; family Orchidaceae; genus Cymbidium; species Cymbidium sinense. The sequence continues at coordinate 20,338,748 of CM038230.1, read as the reverse complement.
AGTTGGATTTATATATAGATTTAAGATTGATTTATAGCTTTGATTGTAATTAGTTTGGGTTCAAATAGGTTTTGCTTCATTTGAATATCTTAAGTCAAAATGGTTAGGTTAAGTTTGATTTGGGTTGATTTTGGTTTGACATGATGATTGTAAGTTTGATTTATATTTGGGATGGTGATTGAAGATATAATTGATTCATGAGAAAATAAATTTAAATTGGTTTGAACTAAATGGGAATTAGGCTAAGTTCATTGGATTGGTTTATATGGCTTAAGAAGGATTTTGATTTGACTTTGATTATGGTTTTTTTGATTGAGTATGATTGTGTTTGATTGTAGTTTTGATTGGGTTTTATTTATATTTAGGATGAGGAATGAAGATATAACTGATTCATGAGAAAATCAATCGAATTTGGCTTAATTTGGATTGAGATTTGGCTAAGTCCATGGAATAAATCATGTGGCTTAGATTAGGATTCTTGAGTTTGGATTTGATTATAGATTTCAATCATTTGATTTGGATTTGGATTTGGATTTGGGCTTGATATGAATTGAATTTGGTTGTGGCTTAAGAAGGTGAACATAGGTTGGATTTAAGTCATGGGGTAGGTAGGTCATCTTAATCCTTAAAGCATAACCTAATCCTATGGTTAACCCTTCTAATTCTCTAAGTTTAGGTTAAGTGTTCACCTAATTGCTAAAAGTATCTTATAATTAAGGAAGTCTTAGTGTCTAGAAGACTCCTAAATCTAATATGAGAAAATTGAGTCCCCACTCCAAAAGTAAGGTCAACACCAAGTTTCACATAATAGACTCTGATACATCTTTCAATGCTTTGCTTGGGAGACCATGGATACATGAGAACAACATGGATCCATCCTCTTTACATCAGTGCATCAAGTTCATGAGAGGTGCAATCGAATATTGTGTCAAAGGATTTCTCAAACCATTTTCAATTCATGAGGCCATAATATATGAGGATGCGGCCTACTACCTCCCCCAAAATTAAAAATCTATTCTCAAGAACTTAGTCAAAATCCCCATATCAGAGAAAATGAAAGAAAGGAAAAAGAAAAGAGAAAATAAAAAGAAAAATAAATAGAAATAGAAAAGAAAAGGGAGCGAGAAATAGACTCAAAGGAAGAAGTAGAGCTTAAGATTAGATTGCACCCACAATTTGTTACTCCATTCAAACAAGTAGGGAGGATGACCCACCTCCACCAGGACGAGGAAGAGGTAAGTCTAGAGGCAGTCCCAGAGGTGGAAGACCTCCATACCTACTGCCCACCAGAAGATTTATCCCAACTACCAAGAGTACACTTGTTATTCATATAGACTTGGAATCTATCTCTAAGGATGAATCCAATATGGTTAGCACACCGGCTAGCTCTTTCTGACAGCAGATCCTATTGTAGGTGACACTCGAGCCAAACAGTGATGAAGGCCAAATTTCTAAGCAAAGCATAAGTGTATCTAAGTCATCATTATATGAAACTGTTAGGCATCAGCTAAGAACCTTAGCTCTAACCTCACTTTTCTAACAAAAAGTTGAGGGTTTAGTAGTTAAGAAAGCCCCTAAATCATCCACAGCTGTAAAGATTTAGAGGTTCTATTCTGGAGCATCATCCTCAAGTCAAGAAGTTGATGTAGACTTGAATATGATTCATATAAAGATTTAATAAAATTACAATTTCATTGGTACTTGTCTTGTGTTGATAATTTAGCAAAGAAAAGATTAATTCACATACATGGTCTAAGCACAGGTCAGATTACTTCGAAAGGATATGAAATAATAAATGCAAAAGCTCTCAATCAAGACCAGGACTAGGCTTTGGTGCAATAGGCCCAGGCGACGATGACGATTACTGCTTAGTCATCACTAATCATTTGGAATCTAATAGGTTCTTTTGAAATCACATTAGCTCATATGAGAAGATGTGCTTAGAAACTTCATATGATCCATATGATTTACCTGTCAAAGATGCACTGCCAAAGTTCAAAGAACAAATCAAATCAACCATCGGTTCCTTATTAAATGAAACTGAAACTAATGACTTAGTTTGGCTACTTATTGAGTTTAAGGACTACTTTGCATTGAGTTATGAAGAAATGCTCGAATTGGCTTCTAACGTAGAGGTCCATAAGCTAGCAATACAGCCTGATGCTGACCTTATCACGCAAACTCCTAGATGCATGTGATTAGACAATGAACAGCAGGTCATTTCTAAAGTTAAGAAATTGATCGATGCTGGTTTCACCTGAAAGAAAAAATATCCCACCTGGTTGGCTAGTGTCATCCCAGTTAAGAAGAAGAATGGCCAAATTCACATATGCATCGATTTTAAGGATCTAAATAAGGCATTTTGAAAAGATGAATTTTCACTACCAATACTAAAACTGTTGGTGGATATTGCCTCATCTCATGCAATCTTCTCCTTCATGGATGATTCATCTGGATATAACCAAATAAAGATTGCTCCTAAAAATGAGAAAAATATTTCCATTAGAACCCCGATAAGAATCTGTTGTTATAAGATCATGTCTTTCGGCCTTAAAAATACTAGTGTCATATACCAGTGGGCCATGGCTTGAATCTTCGATGAACTCATTCATCATTAAGTCAAATGCTACGTTGATGATCTTGTGGTCAAAAGTAAAGAAAAGAAATATCATCTCTTTGACTTGAGAGTAATTTTTGAATGGTTAAGATAATTTAATCTCAAAATGAATTCCTTGAAGTGTGTATTTGAAGTAGCTTCATAGAAATTACATGGGTTTGTTGTCCTACACCATGGAATCAAAATCTATCTAGAGAAGATTAAAGCGATATTAGAAATGCAACCCCCTAAAATTTAACTCAACTCTGATCATTCCAAGGGAAGTTGGTATATCTAAGACACTTCATATCCAAACATATCAGGAAGATGCCAGTCATTTTCAACACTTGTCAAGAAAGACACCAAGTTTAAGTGGGATGATAAGTGCCAGCATGCCTTTGAAGATGTCAATCAGTACCTGATAACGCCGATAGTCTTAATCATCCCTATCCCGAACAAGCTTTTGATCTTCTACACTACTGCATTAGACGACTCCCTTGGCACTTTGTTGGCCCAAGCCAATGATGAAGGGAAAGAGAACGCGCTATACTACCTCGATCATAATCTAATTCTAATTGAAGCAAATTACCCACCTATTGAGAAGCATTGCTGAGTTTTAATCTTCACATCTCAAAAGCTACGACATTACATGCTTTCTCATAAGGTCAACTTAATTTCTAGAATCAATTTGATGTAGTATATCATGACACAGCTGATACTATCCGTACTGTTGGCAGGTTGGTCCATGATTCTATCACAATTTGACATCCCTTATGTACCCCTCTGTATAGTGAAAGGACAAGCACTCATGGATTTCTTAGCAGCACACCCGCTCCCTACTGACTCTCCACTTAGTGATGATCTCCCCTATGAACAAATCATGAACTTAGGGGATACTATCATTCACCGCTGGGAGATATATTTTGATGGACTTCTTCTCAAAAAGGAGAAGAACCATAATTTACTCTTCCAGGAAAGGCAGGGGTAGAAATAATTCACCTAACTCTAGACCACGATATGATGAGATTTTCATACCATATATCCGATCCTTACACCAACAATGAAGATGAATATGAGGCTCTAATTGCCATTCTAGAGTTAGTCAGTTCGATAAGAATCCAAAACCTTTGGGGATTCCCAACTAATGGTCAACCAAATTGTTGGGTCCTATAAGGTTCTCAAGCATAAACTCCATCACTACCACAAGTATATAATGGAGCTATTGGCCCAAATTATAGAAGTGACCATCTATAAGATCTCTCGAGGAGAAAATATCACAGCATATGCTTTAGCCAAGCTTTCTAAGGAATTAGCATGTCTGAAAGATGAGTCCATATCAATAGAGGTCCAAAATAGGCAAGCCCTACCTCTTATTAATACCGAACTCATCGAGAAATACTCTCTTGAAGGAGAGGTTACAGTTACGAAAAAGGATGAGGAGCTAGATTGGAGGCAACCATTCATGGATTACCTAAATAAAGGCAAACTACCTCAAGAAGTCACAACCTCATCAGATGAAGCAAAGGACACTTTCCTACACCCTCGTGGATGGTGTCTTATACCGGTGGTCCTTCGATCATATGTGGTTTCATTGTTTAGACAAGCATGAAGCCCATAAGATCGTAACCAAGGTGCACTTAGGATTATGTGGAGCTCACCAATTCGGTCCCAAGATGAAAGCCAATATCAAAAGACTTGGATACTTTTGACCATCGATGATCATAGACTTGGATACATGCAAAAGTTGTATTTCTTTCAATTGAATTATTTATACATGTGAGCTAATGTTCTATCTAAATTCTAGCATAGAAATACATAGGAATTAATTCAAACAAATGTTGTGTCCTTTTCAAATGGGCTATACACTTATTAACATTCAAACTTTATGTAAATCCATACAGGTTAAAGAAAGAGAACTCCATATCACATGTTCTAAGCCATAGACACATGCAAGCTTAAAGATATTTATAACTATTATCACTCCAAATATTATGGTTACCTTATAAATTTTTGAAAATAACTTTGATTTAATAGTGATAATAGCCATATATATTCATAGGTTAATCAACACATCCAAGCTTGACATAAAAACATTCATTTAAATTTAAGCACTTTGAAAACATGAATGCATGAAATGACATGACACACATCATTTAATATGATTGGAAAGGAATAATAAGACATAAAACACATATTTCATTCAATCAAACTAATTCCTAAAGACAATCATATCAAATAAAAGCATTTAAGGAAAACCAAATCTTGTTAATGCCATCTTTCATTTTATATTTTGATTTGATTTAATGAAATGAGAGAAAGTTTGCTAATCCTAATCCATTCCCATGTTTGTGATTTAATTTAGTTTAATGAAAAGTTAATTAAAAGAATTTTATGAGTTAATTAAGTCATCTTTATGCTTTAAGTACATTAAATAATGCTTACCTATATCAAATTAACATAACTAATCAAATAATTATGAGCTAACATAAAGTGCATAAAATAAAATTGTAATGATCCTAAGAAATGAAAGGGTCTAATGCAACTTAGCTCATAATTAATGATTAATTAAATTAATAGATTTAATTAAGTATACTTATGATTTTCCCACACATGTGAGCTAACCATAATTTTCTTAAATACTTTAAGCTATTAAACACCTAAAGACCCACCCCTCAATTAAGTAATTAGGATCTGATGTGTTTCAGATTTTAATTAGACTAATGAGATCATTAATTAGTTAATCATTCAATTAATTGCTTGAATTAATTAATTAATTATCCAAATGAATGAGACTTAAAGAAAAGATTAAGGAATGGTTCCCATTTTTTTATCTTAGCTCTCTAATGTTAACTGAAATGTTTTAGAATCATCTTTATCAATTTTTATAATTTTTATAAATTTATTTATTTTATTTTACTAAAATAGGCATTCTAAAGTTTAAAATTTAATATCTCCCAATACAGAAGTTCTTTTTACTTGAAATTTTTATGGTAAGTATATCTTAAACTCAGTTTCAATTTCAAAAAATTTCAACTTAATCTGATTTGTATGTTTTGAGTAATTGATGAAATTTAATTTTCACTAAAACTCAAATTAAACTCAAAATATCTATTAATATTTGGGGATTTTGAGTTTGTTGGATTCCTCTCGGAAAGGCTAATCTAATAAGGCTTTGTTTGAAATTTTTGGTTAAGTATTTTATTTTTTATGAATTTTTAAAGTTTCAGGTAAATTTATTAATTTTTAAAAGCCAAAATCAAGAATTTCATACTTATCCCTCAGAACTCTATGGTGTTTATTTTTAGTTTGGTGTGTGCTTTGTGTGGATATGTGAAGGGACACTATGTAGATCTGCAGATGTACTTATTATGGTGATCAGGTATGACATTAAGGAATAGTGTACTATCTCGAGAAATAGAAGTCACCACCTTATAATGGACCTAATCACATAATGAGGACACCTAAGGCATGATGAGTCTTCGAATATACCAGAGATTATTTCCCTACTTTACATGGAAAAGTAAAGCAAGGTTTATTTAAGCTGGGTTCATTAAGTTCTCTATGGAGGCAAACCTCCATAGTTAATTACATCATAAGGAAAATGAATCCCTTAAGAATACTCTCAATTAAAGTATGCAATTGTTGTCTCCAAAGAATTCAAAGATAGGGCTATCAAAGGATTGGTTGTATTTTTGAAAATCAAGTGGGAGAGATCAAAAGGGAAGAGTTATTATCAAAACCAAAGGAGATGAGTAGGGGGTGCTTATGATAATAGGAGACCTAGTGAGCACTCCAATCTATCCTATGGTTGGGCTTTATATATTTAAAATTGAAGAGATTTATTTCTTTGAGTTGAATTTTTATTAAAAATCTAGGACTTATAATTGCACAATACAAGATTATGAAAATGCCTAAGAGATGAGAATTTATGCTTGTAGCTTGTAAAGGGAAATATCGACCTCAAATCATAAATCTAGGGAGCTTTGGTGAGGGCCAAAATATAACTTAAATCTAAGGCAATTGTGGGTATATGGTTTACCTCCATAAGAGAGTAAAACCACCGTGATCACGGGCTTATTACCATCGAGAGTGGCCTCCTACACTGTCATATGAGATGGTTAAGTTGTTATTTATTTAGAAGAGAAACTAATTCTTTAAACTCACTCCCTAAGAGACTAAATTATGAAGGGCATGAGTAATGACTTAAATCTAATGCAATTTTTATCAAGTTTTATTGCAATTTTGGACTTTTCATTTTGACACGGGCTATAGGATTTCGTATTCCTAAGTGTATAAGAAATTGATTATGGGATAAATCAAAAGAGAAAGAGGTGTCATTCCATCAAAGACTCTTACAGGTTAAGCTTTTATTCTCTGGCACAGATGGAAGCCCTCTCTTAACAGGGAGTGGAAGAATATAACATGCATGATTTTATACATATAATCATTTAGCTAAGGGGTTGCTAAATATTTTTATTATTATGATTTAATTCCTAGGCTTTTCGTGAGGTTATGAGTTATTTTAAAATTTTGGTTATGAGTTATTAGTGGGATAGAAAATTTATTTTTATCCTAAGAGCCTAATCGCATCCAGGCCACACAACAATCACCAATCATAAAGAAACTATGAAAAGGTATGTTATTTCTAATGCAGAAGCTAAATAAAATATCAAACAATTTTATAAAGCTGTCGCAAAAAAATAAGAGGTTGATGTGGTCGGGTACCGCCATACAACCCGAAAAAAAATGTGGGTAGCCAAGCTCTACCCTCATACATTTGGGTATAATGAAAGAATAATAACAATTATGAAATGATAAGTGTTATGGGGGTCTTCATTCTTCATCCTCCATTCTTCACTTTTCATCTCTCATTTCTTCACCTTGATTTGCTCCATCTCTTTCTTTCTTTTGGCTTGATTGGGATGTAGCTTGCTCAAAAGGCATCACATGGTATATAAGACATAGTCTTATAGCCAATGCTCACCTTAATCCCCATAACACTTATCCTATTCCTAATGCAAACGTTATAAGGAAGTAAAGTAAATCTAGCTACACCTACAAAATAAATATTAGCTAAACACACCATATAACCCAAGTAGTTATAACAATAATTTGGACTTAACACCCACATATGGGTAACCAAGTCCACCTATCCTAACTTAGGCTATGCTTAGGGGCTAAGCAACCTGCATAGCAAAAAGTATTTAAAATTTTATTACAGTGGCCCCTTAAGTACAACCCCTGCATTAAACATGATTAAGCTAATATAGACCTAACATTCAGGATACACACATACACTCTAACATTCATTATAAAATAATACATCACAAAACTAAATATTCATCAAACCATGCACTGTCCTAACATAAAGCTAGAAATGGTGACTTAGTCTAATGTGCATGTGTTAGAGCTTGTGTGGTATGTCCTAATTAGGCTTTAGAGTTATGACTTGCTTGATTTAATTTAATTTATAAAGGGTTGATTTCTCTTTAAGTGGTTTAGTTGATTTGGAGATTTTACTTAGTGTTTTATTTTATTTCATGTAGCCTACCCTTAGTAACTAAGTGTTATAAAGAGAAGAGAGAGAGAGAGAGAGAGAGAGAGAGAGAGAGTCTCTCTTTTATCCCTACCTTAAGTCATTTCTAAGGTAAGTTAATTAATTAATTCCTTTAATGATTGGTTTATTATATGTTTTAATTAACCCTAAATTTAGGTTCATTCTAAATAACCCTATTAAATAAGAAAGGCATCTTAGGATTAATTAGGATGGATTACTATCATATAACACACTCATTCATTTATTTCCATCATGTATATCATGCATATGAATAATCTAAGCATATATATATATATATATATATATATATATATATATATATATATATATATATATATATATATATATATATATATATATATATATATATATATATATATATATATATATATATACAATGTAAATCTTAGCACACTTTGATGATGAATGCAAAGAAGTTTTGGAAATTTAAATATTTCATTTGTCGATTGAATCATGAATGCATGTCTTTATTATGTAGAAAAGAGTGATTTTTCATCTATTAGCTATATACACATTCACATGTATAAAAGTTTTAAGTCAATACAACGCCATTATTTTCTACACCAGGGGCATAAGGTACAATACCTCCTTAGGGCTACTTAAAGCCTCATAGCCCTAGGATGTCCAGAATAATATACAACTTTTCTTAGATACATGTAAATGTATGAATAACTATAAGGATAGGAAAATCCATACAAAAGTTATGTTTTATTTATTTGATTTTTTCTATTCTCATTCATTGGACATATCATACATGCATATGTATAAGAGTTTTAAGTGAGTACAACACCATTACTTTTTTACACCTAGGCGTAGGTGCAAGACCTACTAAAAGAAAACTCATGACCACAGGATATCGGACTAATATACCACTTTTCTCAAATACATATGAATGTACAAAAAGAACCAAATTGATAGGGAATCATGCAATAAATTATGTTTGATTTGGTTGTATGATTTACATGTGTAATATGAAATTCTTCCTAAGTCTTAGCATGGAGATGCATAGGAATAGATTTAGGCAAGTGTTGTATTTTTTTCAAATGAACTATACACTTGTAAATTCTATATGAATCCATGTTAAGGTAGGGAAAGAGAACTTCATATTACACATCTTATACTATCATCGCATGCAAGCTTATAAATAATTATAATTAGCATTACTTTATTTATAATAATTGATTTATAGATTTTGAAAATAGTTTTTTTTTGGTTTAATAGTGATAATAGCCACTCATATTCTTAATTTAAGTCAACACATATAATTTGACATAAAAGAAAATATTTTATTTAATTAATTTCAAAAAAAGAATGCATGATTTCATATGGCAAACAATATTTAGCATGATTGGAAAAAAAATAAAGGAATGTAAATACATGATTTCATTCACCCGAATTAATTCCTAAGGATAATCATATTAAATAAGGCTATTTAAAATGAACCAAAATTCTTTAAAGACATTTTTATCTTTGAATTTGATTTGATTTAGGAAATATGAGAGAGGTTTGCTAATCCTAACCCATTTCCCCATGTGTAAATTTAATTGGTTTAATGAAGAATTTTGATTAGGTTAAGGTATGAATTAAATGAATTAATTATCCCTTACATATATCACCTTAGGTTAATCAACTAATTAACAACAAGCCAATATGATATGCAACCATATGAAAAGTAAATTTGTAATGCTCCTAAGAAATGAAAGGGACCTAATTCAATTGGCTTATGATTAATAGTTAATTAAGCTTAAGAGATCTCACTTAATTACTTTTATGATTTTCTCACACATGTGAGTCAATCATAATTTCATTATCTCTCACCTTGGGTTATTGAACACCCAAGGAGCTACCCAAGATCAATTAAAGGTTGCTTAGGTGTGGATGAATTGATTTTTTTTTAATTTTAATTTCATTAAGCTTTTAATGAATTGATTAAACATTTTGGTTATGCTTTAATTTGAATGATGAAATTAACTTAAGGAAAACGATCAAGGTCAAGGCCTCAAGCTTAATCCCTAAATCATTTAAACATCTAATTAGATTTTGATTTCTTTATTTTGAAGATTAATCACTTAATTAAGCAATTAATCATTCCATTAACCCATTAATTAATTTGATTTCTAAAGATAAAGAAGACTTAGAAAATGAATTAGAAAAAGTATCCCTAATCACATTCCCTAAGTGATCTTATTGTTCAACAGAAATAATTATGTTTAAATGATTAATCAAGTTATTGTTCATTCCTTAATTATAATTAATTAGATTAAGAGAGTGATTAGGGATTAATCAAGTGATTTTCCTAATTAAGTAATCAATAAAATCCTAGAAAAATAGGAGAGGCAGAGGTCATCCCCCTAAACATCCACAGGAAATTTGAGATTAATTGAGTGCTTAGTTAAGGTGTAATTAAGCTAATTAAATTTTTGATAAAACCCTAATTAAGCTAAAATCACTATTAAAAATCAATTAATTATAATTTTCCTAGAATCTCCTCTGAAATATCTTCAAAATGAGCCTAAGTTTATGTTTATTTTATTTTTCTACAATTAGTTATGCTTTTAGAAGGTTTCAGGATTAAAAAGGGCAACATGGCGGCTGACGCGATGCGCTTTCCATATGGCGTGATGAGATTGGCTATTTAAGTAGTCACATCCACGCATTAACTCAGCCAGCGGCGGACACGCTTTCTCTATGGGTCATCGGATCTAAGATTGAACGCCCATGAATTAATCAGCGGTTTAGGAAAAGAATCAGAGGCTCTGCCATGGAATTTGATCAGAGCCATTCATCTCAATTAGGCAAGATGGAAAGCTTGTGATCTATCTCATTTGTGAGCATGGAATATGGATGTCATCCATCTTCCCTTGTTCGATCCGACCTCACCCGAGCTCGGATTGTCTCCAAACTTTTCCCGCATCTTCGAGGAAGGGATATACATACATCCAACAGTCAAATTTCTAAGAAATTTGAATTTTATCCATAAAGGACTAACCCACTTTTGCATACAATGCTTGATTTGTGAAATTACCTCATTGGAGCTAATGTCCGGTGGTGCAACACCGGAGGTATGTTCACCTAGTTGAGGCGAGGCCCTGCTAAAGAGCTTTAAGCTTGATTTAGTGTGGGAGACTCGATTGACCAATTCATGCACATGAAGGCTTCAGCTCCAATCGAACTCACACCTCTGGCCACTTGGGAGCTTGGGCATGGTGATGGTGTGGCTAAGAGAAATTGAAATTTGATTGAGTGGAGAGAGAGTATTGCTCAGGATTGGGTGCCCTATTTCAGCTTTGCAATGTCGAATGGAGAGGGCTTGGGGATCCTTGCAAACACTCTAAGGAGCTTCAGAATTCACTTAGGAGAGCTCATGATGCAAGTGTCTGTGAAATCATGTTTGAATTGAGGGAGCATATGCCTCAATTTCCCATCATTGATGGACGACAGCGTGCTCACATTTCCCACTGGCTCACCACCCTCCAATCGACAGACTTGTCTCCATCAAGTCAGGGAGGCACTCTAGGGATGGGGGGAATGATGGGGGCTGCCATGGACCCAATGTGCAAGGATGTCATGGTCTTGATCCAATGGGTGCTCAGTTTGGGTTAAAGGTGAGTCAACTCACCTCTTAAAGGTCCTTGGCCAACCTAGGGTGAATTAGGTTAGCTAGGTGGGCCAGGAGAAGGTTCCATGAAGTATTAATGAGCTGCTATGGGGATGGGCAAGTTGCCTTTAGCTTGGACCCAATGGTTTTAAGGTTTAAATCCTATGGTTTGATGGCTAATCCCTTTGGTGGGGACCACTTAGATTTTGGGCTGATTTGGAAATGAATTAGGACATCTTTGGGTTAGGTTTGCCTAAGTTCTAGGGTCCCATAAGTTGGTTTGGAGGGATTTGGCTTCATTTGGTCAAATGGGTTTCATTTGAGCTAGGTTGGGTTAGGTTGACCAATTGGTCAAATTGGGTCAAACCAAGCTTAGGTTAGGTTCATATGATGATTTGGGATGTTTTGGTTCAATTAATTTTGATTAGTTTGGCCTAGGTTTGAATTTAACTCATTTTGATTCAAAATGGTCGAATTGGTCAAGTTAATTAATTTGACCAATTTGACCAAATTAGGTTGGGTTAGGTGTTGAGTCAAGTTCAATTGGTTGATTAAAAATGACTGTAGGCTTTGGTTTGATTTAATTTGGAATTAATTTGAATTTTGGCCAATATGACCTTTTAGGTCAATTTGGGCTAGGCTGGGTCAAGTTGACCAATTGGTCAACTTGGGTTCAATTATGGCTTTGGTCAAGTTCAACAAGTGATTTGGAAAGAACTTGAGCCATTGGTTCCAATCAATTTGGATTAAATCATGATTTGACCCATTTTGTCTTTTTAGGCCAATTTGGGTCAACTTAGGTCAAGTGGCCAATTAGGCTTGGTTTGGCTTAACTGATGACTTGGACATGTTTAATCATTGATTATGAATGAGTTTGAGTCAATGGTTTCAATCAATTTGACATATGATAGATTTTGGCTAGTTTGGATTTCATTAGGGCTAAGTGTTAACTTGGTCAAAGGCTAGCTTCGGCTTAGTTCGACCCAATTCAAGATGGTTGATCACTATGGTAAAAAATTTCTATAAGGGAGTCACCTTTCAATTCTGTGGGGAGAAAATAAATAGGAACTCTCACAAAAATTCATCTTGGTAAGTCACCACGCAGATCCACAGATGTACTTATTCAGGTGATCGGGTACGTCATCAAGGTATAGTGTACTATCTCAAAAGACAGAAGTCACTACCCTCTAATGGAACCAATCACCTCAATAAGGACTCTTAAGGACGATGGGTCTACATATGTACCAGAGATTTTTCTCCTACTTTTCATGAAAATGTAAAGCAGGATTTATTTTAAATCGAGTTTGTTAAGTTCCCTACAGTAGTTAATTACATCCTAAAGGATAAGATCCTTTAGGAAAACTCTCGATTAAGGTAAATGATCGTTGTCTCTAAAGATTTCAATAGGAAGGACTATCAATCGATTGGTTTATATTTTGAAGATCAAATGGGATTGATCAAAAGAGGGAGTTATTATCAAAGCCAAAGTGGGAATAAGTAGGAGATGCTCACGATGCTAGGAAACCTAGTGAATATCTCAAACTATCTAATAATTGGGCTTTACATTTTAGAAATTGATTTAGTTTGTTTGAGTTATATTTTTCATTAGAATTTTAAGACTTAAGATTCTTTAACACAAGATTAAGAAAATGCCTAAGATGTGAGGAATTATTCTTATGGCCCATAAAGGGGAGAGCAACCTCAGAACCTAAATCTAGAGAGCTTCAGCGAGGGCCGGAAGTGCAACCTAAATCTAAGGCAAAAATGAGTAATTGATTTACCTCCATAAGAGAGAGCAAACCACCCGGCTGCTTGGACTTACAACCGCCTAGGAGTGGCCGCCAACTAACTCCTCTTATGATTTTAAATACATGTAGATAAGTCTTTATGCTTATGCAAGATAGCTAGGCCATTTTTATTTAGAAAAATACTAAGTCCTTAAACTCACTCCCTAAATAGACTAGATCATGTAATGGGACATGCTTCAAATGACCTAAATCTAATGCATTTCAAATTTCATTTTTTTTTCATTTTTGGACAATTAATTTGACTTAGGCTAATAGGCTTTTTATGACTAATGCATGGGAAAATAGATTGTTGGCCAAAATCAGCTAGAAGTTTAGGAGGTGAGTTTCCACCACGGCTCTCATAGGTCAAGCCAGGTTCTCTAAAAAAGATGGAAACCATCCAATCAAGAGTGAAATAAGATGTCGTTGTGCATGATATTATCAAGAAAAGAACTCATCCATCTAAGGGGTTTCTAATTCTTTCATCTTGATTTTAATCCTAAGCTTTATGTGAGGTTATGAGTTGTTTAGTTTGAGTTTGAGTTTTAAGTTGGGTAAAAGATTTATTTTTCCCTAAAGAGCCTAATCCATATCCAAGCCATACATAAATCAAGGAAGAAACTAGAAAAGCATGCCACTTAATGCACAAGTTAAACAAACATCAATCAATTTATAAAACTGGAGAAAAAAGAATAAATGGCCTTTTGTGGTCGGGTACCACCACACAAACCCAAAAAAAATATCAAATTGGGTATCTGAGCTCTACCCTTAAACAACTTAGATTATAAATGAATTGAATGACAATTAAGCAAAAGTAATTTATTGTTATGTGGGTCTTCAAGTTTTATTCTTCTTTCCTCTTTCTTCTTTCTTTCTTTTCTTCTTTCTTCTTTGGATCTTCCTTTAGATGGTTGAATGGTAGATGCTCCAAGGCTTCACATGGTGCATAAAATGGGATCTTATAATCAATGTTCATCCTAATCCCCCCTAACTAATCATTCTAAATTCTAAATATACAAATTTTTACATGAAAAGGGAAAGCATAAATATAACTAACACCTGCAAAATAAAGGTTAGTCAAATCACACCACACAAATCCCAAGCATGTACATTGGACTTATCGCCCCACACATTGGTGACTAAGTCCACCTAGCCTATGGATTAAGTTAAGGGGTATAAGCACCTACAAGCAAGAAGCATTTATATTTTTATTTATGATAGCACCCCTTTAACACAATCCCCTGCAGAAGATAATGGTTAGACTAAGCACGTCCTACAAATCATTCTATGAGTATACACCCTAACATCCAATCTAAAACATTCATCACAAAATAAAATATAATAGCAAGCCATGCACCGACCTAACCTAAAGCTAGAAGTGATGACTTAGACTAATGTGTGTGCTTTGAAGATTTGTGTGGCATGCTTAGCTTAGGACTTTAGGTTTGAATTTTTTAAGTGTGAAAGACATGTTCAACTTAGAGTAGGGTTTCATTTAAATTGTTTAGTGACTTTGGGTTATTTTTATTTCATGTTTTAGTTTGATTTGAATGAAGCATATAATTAATTACTAAGTTATAAAGAGAGGGAAAGAGAAGAGAACTTCTCTTTCCTTCCCAAATCCTTAAGTAATTTCTAAGATAAGTTCGCATTTAAGTTTCATTTAGGTAAATGTTCTGCTAGAATCTTTTAATTAAACCTAAGTTTAGATTAATTCTAAACAAACCTATCCAAAAAGGAAGGCATTTTAAGATTAAGAAAAAAATGAATCAAAATTCACATAACATACATTACTTCAATTCTTTCCCAACATATATAACATGCATATGGATGGACCCTAAGCATATCTATACATGCAAAAGAAGACAATTAACATACTTTATGATGCATGCTAACTAATTCATTTAAAAAAAATTAGAAGATTTAGATGCATGAATTTTCTTAAGTAGAAAAGGGTTTTCTTTCTCCAAAAATTTTACATACATGCATGAGAGTAGGAAAGACATAAGTGAGTACAACGCCATTGTTAACCATAGGAGTAAGGTACAAGATCAACTTAGGGCTACTTAAAGCCTCGCAACCTCGGGGTTGTCCAGACTAATATACCACTTTCCTTAAGTACTAACATACATATAAAGGAAATAAAGTAGAAAAATAATATGCAAAAGTTTGCTTAATGATTTCATTTTGTTTATGAAATTTATTCAGCAAGTGTAAGCACTCCTTCTTAAGTGAGAGCATAGAGATGAATAGGGTTTGGAATTAAGTAAGTGTTGGGTTCTTTTCAAATGAACCCTACATCTTACTAACCCATATTCAAAACTATACTAACATAAAAAAAAGGAAGGAAAGGCTTACACTAGACATGCTTTATAATCTACCACATGCAAGCTTATAATTAAATTAAAAGAATAGCACACTTTCAGATTTAATATTTTATTTATGGATTTTGGAAATACTTTGGATTTAGTAGCGATAATAGCCACTCATATTTTACTTTAGTCAACACATACACATTTGACATAAAGTAAATAATTTCATTTTAAAACTTTGAAAACATGAAATCATGGATGCATAAGTCACATGGCATACAATTTAACATGTTGGGAAAGATCTAAAGCAATGTAATCACATGAACAAACTCACTTTACTTAATTCCTAAAGACATTCTTAAAGAATAAGAAAACTTAGAATAAATCAAAGTGAATTTCAAAAATGATTTTTGTTTTTTCGAAGTTTGATTTAATTTTAAAAGGGTGAGATTAGTTTGCTATTTCTAACCCATTCCCACATGTATTTTGTATTTTAGTTTAATTTCTAGGTAATTAAATCCATTTTTAAGTGTTGATTAGGTTAAGGTATGCATTAAGTTATTTAATTAACCCATACCTACACCACCTTAGGAAAATTAACTAAGTAATTATGAACTAATGAGATGACATAAAACTCACAAGATATGTAAATTTACTATGCACCTAGTAATGAAAAGGCCTAATGCAATTTGGCTCACCATTAAAAGTTAATTAAGCTAAGGGGTTTTAGCTTAAGTATTTTTAAAACACCCCTTCACACTTATGAAAGGGGGTTTAATTTTCTTAATTAGACTTAGGCTATTAAATACCTAATCATCTACCCAAGATAGATTAATTAAGTTCTGGAGATTTTTAGAATTTTTAAAAATCATTTAAAAGGGTAATTAATGGATTAACCTTTTATTAAGAAGGGGATTAAGGAAAGAAAAAGGGGGTCTAGGGAATATCTTAGGGGAAATACCCCAAAATTATTCCCTAAAACCCCTATTCACTGGATCTAACCTTAATCCAACTTAAACATAGAGAAAATCCACTAATTACATCTTAATTATCCTTAATTACATGAAGGGGTAGTTAGGGAATGAGCTAGCAATTCCTTAATCAAGGCCTCAATAAATCTCAAGAAAACTAGGGGAGGCAGAGGTCATCCCCTAAAATGAACCCTAGAAATTTGAGATCCATTGGTGACTTAATTAGAAAGTAATTAGTTAAGTACCATTCCCAAAGAAACCCAAATTTAGAGAAGAAGGGAAATCAAAATATATTGAAACTATTTTTAGAAAACTCTAGATGAAATTATCTATCCAAGGAATTTTTCCTTTTATTTTTTTTTATTTTTCTATGAGAAGATATGATTTTTAGAAGCTATAGGGATTAATTAGGAACTAATTAGTTAAATAACTAATTCCCCTTTAATACCCTACCCACGGCACGATGCATGGTAGCGACGGTCAACACACTTTACACGTGTCGCGTCGTGAGCCGCTACTTAACTTGTCACATCGGGGGAGGCGATGGCGCTACACACGTCTTTACCCTTAGCCGTCCAATCAAAGATTGAATGGCAGAGGATATACCCACGATTTTAAATCAGATAAGTGGACTAAAAATGTGGGAAATAATCTCAACCATCCATCTAAACACATGTGGATGGATGGCTGAGATGGGCTGAGTTCTTCCCTGAGGAGGAATGCGAGCCGTTCACAATCCAAGGAAAGATTCGAGCCTGATCCTTCATGGATTCAATCAAGACTCAACCCACACCATCTAAGGGACTTTAACAGCCAATCCAACGGCTAAGATCCTATGGGATGACAATCCACTTCACAAAAGACCAATACATCTTAGCCTAAGTGGTCAAAAATTCACTAACCTTGCTGGAGGTGATCAACGGTGCTCGAGATCGATGAGGTAGCTTCTTCTAGTGGAGACAAAGCCTTGTTGAAGTTCCTAGCTCTTGAGGTTGAGTAGATGAGTGGGTGGACCAACTCCCCTTAATTCCCCTTGTGGCTTTGATCGAATTGATCTTCCCCTTGGCTCTAGAACTCAATTGGGTGATTGAGCAAGCTCGGCTGAGTCCTTGAATGATGAGTGTAGTAGGAATTGAAGTGGGATCAAGTGTGGAAGAAATTAAGAATCAATGTGAGCTCCCCTATTTTATACTGTGCAAAATCGAAGAAGATGAATTCCAAATCTCTCCTAAAGGCCTTAGGAAAGCTCTGTGATGTTTGCTAAAGCTTCATAGGTCTCAATCGAGTGTGAGTCAGTTGTGATTTCAGTGAATTAGGGGGAGTACATCTCCCCTTATGGAAATCAGATGGTCGAGCCTATGCTTGCCATTTTTATCCAAATATCACCATATAGTGGGTTGTTTGGGTGGTTAGAGGTGTGAACATGGTCAGTTTGGCCAGAGCAGCGGAAGCCTAGCTCCCATTTTCATTCAATTGAGGTTAGGGAGAGTTTAAATTTTCAATTTCATGCCTATGGGTCAGGTTTGGTCCATATGGGTTGACCCAAACCCATTGGGTTGGGTGCACCACTCATCACTAGGTCCCCTTGAGATTTTAGGAGAGCCTCAAGTGTTTGTGATGAGTGCATGACCATAATACCCATGGGCTAGGCCAAAATTTGTTCTATGGCCTAAGGGTATAATGGTCATTTTGCTATTTTTTAAATTTTGGTATGCTTGGTATGTTGAGAAAGTAGGTTGGGCCAAGTTTTAATGGATTTGGAATCCATTTGATAGGGTTTGGCTCATGTTGACCCATTTAGGTCAAAATGGGTCAACTTGGGGTCAAGTTGACCAATAGGTCAAATTGGGTCAAACCAAGGGTTGCCATTTAAAATAGTTTGGTACCTTGGTTTGGTTCAATTTAGTATAGATTAGGTTTTTGGCTCATATGACTCATTTAGATCAAATGGGTCAAGTTGACCCATTTGACCTATTTGGGTTAGGCCAAGGGTAGGTTTAGGTTTGGTTAGTCATATGGAGTGAATTGCTATCTTTGTTTCCAATCAATTTGAGTTAGGATCAATTTTATCTCAATATGACCCCTTTAGGTCATGTTGGATCTAAGGTCAATTGGGCTAGGTTGGGTTTAGTTGGCCAATTGAGGCTTTGGTCAAGTTCCATAAGTGATTTGGAATGGACTTGACTCATTGGTTTCAATCAATTTAGCTTAGATCAAGTTTTGACACATTTTGGCCCTTTAGGTCAAAATGGGTCAACTTTGTCAAGTGGGCCAAATGGGTTAGTTTGGCTCAAAGGTTGACTTGGTCAAGTTCAAACATAGGTCATGAGTGAACTTGGATCAAAGGTTTCAATCAATTTGGCCTATAGTGGATTTTGGTCATGTAAGGTTTCATTTTAGGTTAAGTGTTGACTTGGTCAACCCTAAGGTTTGACTTGGTTTGACCCATTTGATTGATTGATCATCCCATGATGATTGTTGATCATGATGAGAGGCAAATATGAGTTTGGTTCAATCTAGTTTGGTTAGGATCAAAAGTTGGCCAATAAGGGTACTTTAGGTCACTTTGGGTCAAGTGAGCCTAAGTGGGTCAAATGGCTTCATCAAAGCTTGATTTGAAGTTGATTTATCTTATATATGGACTTATGATTAAAATATGAATCCATTTACAAGAGGTTTGAAGTCAAATGGATCTTGATCCATTTGAAAATTTCATATTCAAAGGAAGAATATGAAGGGGTCTTAGGTTTGATTTTTGATTTGGGTTTTGATTGAAGGATTGAGGTTTGGATTTATATATGAGCTCATGATTGTAGGATTGATTGAAGTATGAGAGAAAATCAAGAGTTTGGCTTGATTTGAATATGATTTGGCTAAGTTCAAGATTTTGACTTGAAAGGCTTATATTTGATTTTGATTTGATTTGAGTTTGAATTTTGGAGTTGGTTTTGATTGTTTGAATTCATATTTCATTTATATATATGAATACAAATGAGAATATAAATTGATCATGAGAAAATTTCAAGAATTTGAAAGAGTTTAATCATGATTTGGGTTAAATCCATTAAAGGGAATTTAAAGGATTTAATGGAATTTTTAATTTGAAATTTAGTTTTTTTGAGTTGGATTTGGTTGATTTATATTTATATTTCATTTATATATGAGAACATAAATGAGAATACAAATATATTTTGAGAAAATCCCATGAGTTTGAAAAGGTTTGATCAAAGTTTAGGTTAAGTCCATTAATGAAAAATTAAGAAATTTAAGGGATTTTTAAGCGTTTTTAATTTTGAATTTAATTTTTGCTTTGGATTTAATTGAGTTATATTTTTATTTCATTTATATATGAGAATATAAATGAGAATATAAATAAGAAATGAGAAAATCCCAAGGTTTTGAGTTGGTTTGATCAAGGTTTGGAGTTGATTTTGGCTAAGTCCTTTAATGAAAATTTAAAGGATTTTAGGAAATTCTTATGAATTATTTTGAAATTTTGAGTTTGATTTGATGGATTTGAATTTATTTATATATGTGAATATAAATGAGAATATAAATAGATTATGAGAAAATCTCAAGGGTTTGAATATGTTTAGATCATGATTTTGGCTAAGTCCTTAAGAAAGGGTTAAAGGCTTAGGAAATTTTGACTTAGGAATTTTGGTGGAATTTTGATCATGGCTTTCAATCATGGATCTCAATCAAGGAATTGAATCATGAAATTGAATCATGAGATTGGTTTGAGTTTGGGAAAATCAAATAGAATTGATTTGGAGTTTGACTTGAAAGATGGGAAGTGAGGAATGGTTTAGGCTAAAGGGTAGGAGATTTTTCTAACACCCTTAAAGCATGACCTATTCATATGGTTAACTCTTCTAAGTATTCTAGGGTCAGGGGAGAGTGTCCACCTAATCACTAGATGTGTCTTAAGACTAAGTAAACTCTTAAAGTCTAATGAGGAATCCTATGCCTAAGATGGAGGTGTTGAGAGCTCATTCTAAAAATGAGGTCAACAAAGGGCACCCAATAGGTGTGGTGTGACTGACCAGGAACACCCCACGTATTGGTGTTGACCGAAATGATCAACAACATTGAGAGATCACAATCACTAATAGAAACTATCTATTCTTGACCCAAGGAAAAGAAGGAATTTAGAGCATAGTGCAATGTGGCTTTACTTATGTCCAAGACATAAGAGAGGGAGAAGAAATCCATTAAGGGATAGAGTGTGAACCTTCCACTAGGGAAGCAAGTTCAAGTCATCTACAAGGAGACAAAATGTTGGATTTGATTTAAATCTCACTGAGGAGAGAGATGAATTTGTTTCAAATTTTGTTAGGTTTGAATTTTTTGAGATGAACCTTATTGGTTTTCCATAGGTTGTAATGAATAGGAGCCATGGAGGCTAAGACCTAACTCAAATTTACCAATCCAAAGTGGTAGTATACTAAACACAAAGTAGGACTAACCTGCTAAAGGGATGCCTTTCGGTATGCAGTAGCTGTACAAGGAAGAAAGCATAGTAGACTTACATCGTCAAAGTAAGGACTAGTTGCTGGGGCAATCTATTGACAAGGCAACAGATTGCACCCAACCTTGGGCTGATTATTGAGTGAATGCCACTGAGGACTTAGATCAACTCAAAAATAGTCAAGATTGATTTCATTTTTAGTTTAGGTTTGTTTGATTAAGATGGATCTCATAGGTTTGTGATGAACTGCACTAAGTAGGGGCCCTGGAAGTTTAGACCTAACTCAGATTTACCAATTCAAAGGGAATATCCTACCAATCATAAGGTAGGGCTATCCAACTAAGAAGAAATACCTTTTGGTATACAATGGTCAAGTCTTAAGAAGAAAGCACGGAGACTTACATCTTCTAGAGACAAGAAACCACTTGAGTGATCAGTTACTTTGGCTAACAAACCAAACCCAACCTAGGGCTGACTATTGAGTGAATGCCACTGGGGGACTTAAATCAGCTCAAGAATAGTCAAAGAGAGATTTCATTTTTTAATTTTATTTGTGGATTTCATTGGTTTGTGATGGATCACATTGAGAAGGAGCTTATAGAAGCCTAGACCTAGCTCAAATTTATTGAACCAAAGGGAGTAACTTCCCGGTCGATGGGAGAACTATCTAACCAAAAGAGTGCCTTTCAGTTTGCAATGATCAATTGAAGGGAAGAAAGCTCGGGGAAACACATCTTCCACTAGAAAAGATCATTGGGGTGATCAGTTTCTTTCAGCAATAAATCGAATCTGACCTAGGGTTGTCCATCAGTTTGTGAAAAAATAGATTGAACCTGACCTAAGGGTGACTACTAAGTGAGTACCGACCCATGAATTTATCTCAACTCAGGTAGTCAAGAAATTCTTACACGGAGTTCTGCTGACACTGCCCTAAAGATAGGATGCATTCTTGGGAGAAGGGGGCCCTTTAGGGGCTTGAATCCTAATCCACAAGCGAATTAATTTTTTATTTATTTTGTTTGTTTTAGTTTATTTATTGTGGACCCTGTTAGTTTGCAAGGGGTCAAACTGAGAAGGAGCTTATATCAGCCTAGACCTATCTCAGATTTACTGAACCAAGTGAAAATCTGCGCATCTGTTGAACAAATTTCCCAACCACAGGGGTGGCTACTAGGAAAGCGGGATTGTCCAATCCAAAAGTAACTCGGGTAGTGTCTAAATGGAGTCACAAAGGTCTTGAACCAAATAGGGTGCCCACAAGGAATGCAGATGATAAAGGCTTAATCCAACACCCTCGAGAAAATGACATGGCTAGTTATAAATTTAATAGGTATTTGGTGTCCAACTCAAGGAGAAAGTATAGGGACTCATATCTGCCAAGAGTGGTGTACTCACTGGGTGAGTCACTGTCAACATAGCAAACATCAACCAACCTAAAGTGCCCATTGATTTGCAATAATTAGCCTAGGAAGAAAGCTCAGGGACTCACACCTTCCTATTGTGGAACTGACTAGTGGGATAGTCTGACTTTGGCTCCATAGGTGTTATCCAACTTAGGTAGACTACTAAGTGAATGCCACTGGGGACTTAGATCGACTCAAAAGTAATCAAGAGGAAAGGAGCCTCTGGGGGACTTATCCTAAGCCTCAAGAATACTCGACCTAGTTAGAACATGATGGCTAGTTTAAGAAGAAAGCACGGGGACTCACATCTTCTTAAATGAAGTCAACATGAGGTAGTTTACTGGCTGGGCAGTGAAGCATACCATACTAACAAGGTACTCTTTGGTTTACAATGATCAAGTTATGAAGAAAGCATGGGGACTCACATCTTTCAAAATAAGAGACCACAGGGGTGACATACTAGCTAGGTAGCATATAGACCCGACCTAGAGCAGCTAATGAGTGGGTGTCACAGGGACTTGCTCCCACATCAAAATAGCTCAAGACAAAAGATTTGTGTTTATGTTATGCATGTGCTAAAAGGAATAGGATGTCTCTAGGAGACTCTTACACCTACCTTGAAATGTGTTGAGGAAATATGAAATGATGCCGCGGATGGCTACAAAAATTCCCACTAAGAAAAGATGTCATTTGGGTTCTCTCATACCTAACTTAATTACACAAATTAAAGCAAGATGCCTCTCAGGCTCTCTTACATCTATTCTAAAAGCAACGATAAATTATGTTTGTGTGGTGAAAGAGGGATAGGATGCCACTGGGGGCACTTACACCTACCCTAAACACATCATGGCAGATTCGCAAGACAAGCAAATAACACTTCGAAAGAAGAGAAGATTTGATGAATGGAATCAAATTTTGTTCTTTTTATTAATGAATTATTTTCAAATAAGTTCTATTTCATGGGTAATATTTCTTTAGATAGAGCCTATTTATTAGAAGCATCGGGTGTTCCCCTTTACAATCAATAAGTTCATAAGATCCTCCTTGGTAGGCCTTCTCTATGACATAGGGGCCTTCCCAAGTGGGTTCAAACTTGCCTCCCATCTTTCGATGGGCAACAATTGGTCTCCTTAGGACTAACACAAGTTCTCCTACTCGGAATGACCTAGGACGGACCAGCTTATTGTGAGCTTGACTCATTTTTACCTTGTACAACTCAAGGTTTTGGCATGCCCGTAGGAGACTTTCCTCCAAATCTTCAAGCTCTTCCAACCGCAACTTTGCAGTCTGTTCGGTAGTGATCTTGTTACCCAATGCTATTCTTAGTGAAGGCAGTTGAACTTCTAAAGGAGAATAACGGACATAAACTAAGGAAAATGGGGTAGGCGAGTTGGAGTTGGTGGTGCGGTAGGCCCACAAGGCTTCAACCAACTACTCATTCCACTATCGTTTATTCTCATCAAGAGTCTTCTTCAGTATCTGGATGAGAGTTTTGTTGAATTCTTTTGCTAAGCCATTAGCTATGGGGTATTAGATGGTGGAGTATCTCTAATATATACCATATCTTCTAGCAAAGCTATTGATCTTCTTTCTTTTGAATGTAATACCATTATCGAATATAATTCATCGAGGCACCCCAAACCTATATACGATATGGTTCCTGAAAAATTAAAGCACATGGTGAGCTGACCTCTGGTGGGATGGCTTACCCACTTGGAAAAGTAGTCGTGGCGGTAAGATGAATAGATGCCCCTTGGAAGAAGGAGGATCGATCAGACCTACAATGTCGGTACCCCCAACACTCAAAAGGCCATGAAGCCAAAGCAGGGTGTAGAATGTTGGGTGGTTGGAAGAGGACCACACCGTACACCTGACACTAATGGAATCTCCTAGCTACGTCCATGCAATCTGTGATCATAGAAGGCCAGTAGTATCCAAGTCTTTTGATCTTCCACTTCATCGTTGGACCGAACTGATGTGCTCCACATAGACCTCAATGTACCTCGATTATAATGCCACAGGCTTCTTGTTTGTCTAAACAACATAACCACATCTGGTCAAAGGACCAACGGTACAGGGTGCCATCAACAAAAGCATAAGAAAGAGCTCTCTATTTCACCTGATGGGCTTGAGATTTCTCTTGAGCTAGTTTACCGATGTTCAAGTAATCTATGAACGATTGCATCCAATCCAGCTCCTTATCCATTTTAGTAACAGCAACCTCCCATTCAAGAGAAAGTCTTTCGATGAGTTTTGAATCAATAAAGGATAAGAATTGACTATTTTGGACCCTTACTGAAATGGACTCATCTTCTGGATATGCCAACTCTTTGGCAAGTTTAGCCAAGGCATCTGCTACTACATTCTCTGCTTGGGAAATCTTGTAGATGGTGACTTCAAGAATCTGGGACAACAGCTTCATGGTATACTCGTAGTAATGACGAAGCTTGGGTTTGAGGACCTGGTAGGACCTAGTAATCTGGTTGATGACCAACTGAGAATCCCTAAAGATGTTGATGCTCTTGACACTGAAAGTGATGGCTAACTCCAGACTGGTAATCAAACCCTCATACTCAACTTCGTTATTGGTGTAGGGGTTGGAAAGATAGTATGATAATCTCATCACATCATGATTTGGAGTTAGAAGAACTATTCCTACCCCTGCCTTTCTTGGGAGAATAGATCGTGGTGCTTCACCTTTAAGAAAGGAAGCAGCACCATCGAAATACATCTCCCATCGGCAGTTGTTGGCCTCCCCTAAGTTTATGATTTATTCATCGAGGAGATCATCGTGTAAAACGAAGTGGGTGTCTTTTAAGAAATCCACTGTGCCCTTTTACGCACGGAAGATGCAAATGTGATATCAACCTGTGAGAGTATCATGGACCAATGAGTCAAACATCTGAAAAGAATTGGTCGTGTCATGAGGTACTGTAGTGGATTAGTTCTAGAGATCAAGTTCACCTTATGAGAAAGCATGTAGTGTTGTAGCTTCTGAGATGCAAAGATCAAAGCTAGGCAATGTTTCTCAATAGGTGGATAGTTTGCTTCAGCAGGGATCAGACAACGGCTGAGGTAGTAGAGAGCACTTTCCTTCCTCTCATCATTAGCTTGGGCCAATAGAGCACTGAGAGAGTCATCCAATGCAATAGTGTAAAGGATCAAGGGCCTGCCCGAGATAGGGGCTGTGAGAATTGACGACTTCACTAAGTATTCTTTGATGTCTTTGAATGCTTGCTAGCACTTATCATCCCACTTAAACTTGGCATCCTTTTTGATAAGTACTGAGAATGGCTTGCATCTCCCTGATAAGTTTGTAATAAAGCATCTTAAATACGTCAGCCATCCTTTGAAAGGATCTGAGTTGAGTTAAACTTTTAGAAGGTGGCATTTCTAAGATAACTTTGATCTTTTTAGGATCTATTTCTATTCCCCAGTGTCGAACAACAAACCCAAGGAATTTTTCTGAAGCGACTCCGAATGCACACTTAAGGGGATACATCTTGAGGTTATATTATCTTAATCGTTCAAAAACTACTCTCAAGTCAAAGAGATGGTCTTCCTTTTATAAGCTTTTGACTACTAAATCATCAATGTAGCACTCAACCTAATGATGGATGAGTTCATTGAAGATTTGAGTCATGGCTCATTAGTATGTACCACCAGCATTTTTAATGCCGAAAGGCATGACCCTATAACAGAAGATTTTGATCGGGGTTCAAAAAGCTGTGTTTCTTTTATCTTCAGGAGACAGCTTACTTTGGTTATAGCCTGATGATCCATCCATGAAAAAAAAGACTAAATGAGATGAGGCAATATCCACCATTAATTCTGGTATAAGAAGAGGAAACTCATCCTTAGGACATTCCTTATTTAAGTCCCTAAAATCAACACAAATACGAATTTAGCCATTCTTCTTTTTAACTATGACGACACTAGCTAACCAAGTAGGATATTTTTCTTCCCTGATGAAACTAGCATCGATCAATTTCTTGGCTTCAAAAATGACCTATTGTTCAATTTCTAATCGCATGCGTCTAGGAGCTTGCTTAATAGGGGTAACGTTAGGTTCTATTGCTAGCTTGTGGACTGCAAAGTCAATAGATAATTTGAGCATTTCTACATAACTCCATGTGAAGTAGTCTTTAAACTCAGTCAATAGCTTAACTAAGTCATTGGTTTTTTCTTCATTCATCAATGAACTAATGTATGTCAGGCAACGATTTTCTTCTATCCCGAGGTTGATTTATTTTAGCTTGTTGATTGTTGAATGAATCTCCTCTTCAAACTCTCATGGTGCCTCTTTGACTTGGAGATGATCTAAAGTTTCTAAACATAAATTCTCATGAGAGTTGGGGATGTGTGAGAAGAACCTATCAGATTCCATATGGTTGGTAATAATTAGGGAAAAATCTTCATCATCGACTGGACCCATTGTACTTCTATGCCTGTATTGTTCCATAATTTTTCAAAATATTTTGACCTGTACTTGGACTGACTATGAGGAACTAAACCTTTTTGCAGAAGATTTTGAACACAATGTGAGTAAAAGTCAAAAGGTAATTCCATTAATTCTTTAAAAGTATCTTCCTCAAATCCTACATCGAGCTCTGGACTTGAGGATGATGAACCCAAAAGAACCTCTTCTATTTTGTATCACTGAAAGATTTATGGACTTCCTTAACTATCAAACTTTCAACTTTCTGAGGTGTAAGTGAGGTAATAGCTAAGGTTCCCAACTACTGCCTGATAGTTTCACATAAATCAGATTCGAACACTTTACTTTGCTTGGAGGCCTGGTCTTCGTATCTGGTTGGATCAAAAGTCACCTCCAATGGAACTTGTTGAGAGAGGTTGGCTGGTATACTAATCAAATTATACTCATCCTTCGAGCTGGATTCCAAGTCTATATGAATAGTAGGGGTACTCCTATGAACTGGAACATGACCTTTATTGGCTGAAGGCCAACTAGGGGGTCTTCCATCTCTGAAACTGCCTCTGTGTCTACCTCTACCTCTACCTAGTGGAGGTTGAGCCATCTTACCCACATGTCCATATGATGGAATGAACTGTGGGTGAAATGTAATATGCAAATCCATTTCTTCTTCAATTCCCCTTTCTTTCTCACTTGGAATTTTCTTTTTCTTTTCATTTTCTTTTATCTTTTCTTTTGTTTCATTTTCTTTTTCTTTTTTTTTTACATTTGAATTTTGTCCAAGTTCACAAGAAAAGGTGTTTTGAGGAAGATAATGGGTTGCATCTTTATAGATCTCAATCTCTCTCACTGAGAATGGCTTTTCATCCCCATTGACACGGTACTCAATTCTATCTTTTTTGAACTTAATGCACTGATGAAGGGAGGATGGAATGATCTTGTTCCGATGTATCCAAGGCCTACCAAGCAAAGCAGTGAATGAAGTATTTGAATCAATGATGTGCTTCAGTCTTCCAATCACTGATCTCCAATGGCAACACTATGGAACCTAAAGTCCGCTCGTCTTGATCATTGAATCCTCTCAACATCATCCTATCTCCTTGGAGAGTAGAGAATTCAATCTTCAAATAGGTAGGGTTCTTAGACTCATAATATTTACTGATGCACCTGAATCCATGAGAACTCTGGCAAGTCTGAACATGTCCATGTTAATTGTAATGTATAGGGGATGGGGACGGTTGTGCGCCAAATCCCCTAGTAGAAGGTCTTCATAGGTGAAGGTGATCCCTTGGGCTTCTTTGGCATAGTGTGCTTCCTCACCTATAGCGGTCAGCTAAGCTAAGCATATCTCAGGATCAAGGAGAGCCTTGATTAGTGATTCCCTCATCTCTTTAGATAAGACAATGGCATCATATATACTTAGCTTAGATGGAAACTTTCTAAGGTGAGAAAGGACATTGAGTCCACCTTCGCCTAGTCTTCCACAAGCATATCCAAGGGTGGAGCATCCTGTGGAAAGGCTTCTCAAACTTCAGTGCCAATGACTTATTTTCCTCTATCTAGAGGTGCTGCCCTAAGAGGTAGAACCTTGCCACTACGGAGGTTGACTTTGGTAATCTCTGGAGGCAAGGTGGTAGCATGTTATACTTGCACTTCAGTCTCACCTATAGCTTCTCTTATAGGACTCTCAAAATTAGATGATTCCAAGCCTATTTAAAGAGGTGAACCCATAGTATTCAGAGTTGGAAGATCTAACTCTGAATCAGAAGGAGGAAGATCAGAATTTTTATAGTTTATTAGACTTGAAGAGCTATTGCTAGGAATAGAAGAAGATAACTCATCAGAAGAGACATAGATGTAATTCAAATCATTCTTGGAAGTATTTGGAGGTACAAAGTAGAAGTTGAGTAGAGTGAGTGGAGTAAGGGATTTGATGCCCTTATCCGCTGATATAAAAGTTCTACTATAAGAAATAAACAAGCTAGCTGAAATGGTAGAAGATGTCGGTGTGGAAGCTACAGTGGAAGGCTGGAGTCTAGACATCGTTGGTGGCTATGCTAAGGGGCTAACCCGGTCTTGACTTTTGCCAACTTCCTCCGATCTCCTAGGCTCGAGTAGCTGAAAATCAGGTTTCTTTAAGAGATTCTTAAAGATTTTCCTGATTATCTCTCTCTTAAAAGAATAAGGTTTGTTTAACTTATCTAATAGAGTAGGTGGATACCGCTACCGGTGGATATACATCATTGCTAGTGGTATGGTGGCGGTACATCTTGGCCATGGAGGCTATGGTAGAGGCCGGTATGGCTTTCTCGATGGTGGCAAAGGAGGTGGAGGCTGTTGAGGTCGTGGTCTCTGACCGATCTCTATTTGCTTCCTATCCTTGCTTCTACTCAGGTTTCTTATCATAAACCTTCTGAGATTTCTGCTTTGTCAAATGATCTGGAAAAGGCAACTGTTTGGCCTCTCCTTGTAGACTAGCCACCTTGTTGATTAGTTTCTCAAATATCTTTATGGTGAAACCCTTAAGCATGAAAGAGACTGAGCCATGGATATTCTTCAAGAGAATCTCAATGGAATGTTGTTTAGATAGCTATGGTTCATACTTCATACTCAGGTTGTGTCATTAGAGAATATAATCAACAAGTGGCTCACCAGAGTGCTGTTGGACTACAGTGAGATCACCTACAGTAACCCTTTGTTGAGCTCCAAAAAATCTCTTGATGAAGAGTTTCTCTAACTCAGCAAATGTCTTAACTGAACCATTAGGCAGTTCAGCATACCAATCAAAAGCAAAACCCATACTCTGAAGAGTCTAGAGTAAAGTGTCGTTACCACCATTGTAACAAAGCCACAAGTGAGCTATATCTTTTCGATTCCCTATCATCAAAGCTCTTGATGGAAGGAGGCACAAAACCCTTAGGATACTAGATAATATCGATTCCTCTGGGTAAGTTCTACCCTTTGTAATTGATGATCCTCCCCGGGCTTGAGCCAAGGCTTCCTTCAACTACTGCTTAACCATAGACTTCAAATCTTCTTCATGTATGGAGGTACTGTCCACTACCTTCTTATACAAACTAGTGCTACCTTGCTCAACAGGAGGTAGAGTCCTAACTGGATCTAAGACATGCAGTTGGTGACTGTCTGCTAGGATGAGCGAGACTTTACACTTACTCTTCGCCAACAAGTCCTCTTTGTGTCATCATATCAATTTGTTTATGTTTCTGCCTTAACTGAATTTGGAGGTGATGGGCTAATTCTGCTAGGTCCATACTCAAATGTAGGGGAGGAAATCCCTGAAACCAGGGGAGCCTTACCCTTGTAGGGATGGAGTCTTGCTAGGGCAATGTGGGTAACTCGAGGATGAACTACCATTAGAACTATAACGCGATATTTCCATAAAACTCGAAGGTTGTGATGCGCCCAGCTTTCCTCTTCGGTGAGGAAATCTTCAGGGTAAGTCTACCACGATGATGCTACGCGGCCACCTCTTCTTGACTATTGTGAGGGGAATGCCCTCACAACTGATCTTGGCTCCCTCAAAGCCATGGCCAAAGTGGATCAAATGGGTATGATCCAAATGAGGAAAGTCAGCCTGATCCAAGGCTAGGTCCATGTCGTAGGGAAGGTGAAGACAAATTTCTATGATCCTGCCATTATACTGACTGAAACTGATAACTAAAAATTGCACTAATTGAAAGAAATCTACAATGAGAAATGAACTTGCATAAATTTTCTATCTTGATAGATTTTGAATTTTTAGAATTTAAAATTTTGAATCCATATCCAACCACTTGGAAGTGTTGTGGGGTTCAAATGAATTTGGATACATTGATTGAAAGAGGAATTTTGTGTATGAATCAAAACTTCAACAAATTTGAGTATGTTGAAATATGGATTCAAGAGTTTACTAAGATGCTTCCATAGGTTCATTTTGTTTTAAATTTGAATTTTTGTTTTGGATTTTAAAGGACCCTTCCCTTTAACAAATTTGGGTATGTTAAAGTAAGGGTCAAATTGATTTTGTGTTGTTTGAATGTTTTGGAATTTTCACTTACTTAGCAAATTTAGGTATGCTAAGTAAAGTGAAAGAGATTATTTCTTTTTGAAAATTTTGTTTTGATTTTGATTTTAGAAACCTTTGGAATTCTTACTTAACAAATTTAGGTATGCTAAGTGAAGAACCTAAGTGTATTTTTGTTTGATTTTGAAAAATAGGATTCTTAGCTAATTTAGGTATGTTAAGAAAATCCTAAGTGTTTCATTTGTTTGGAAAATTTTGATTTTTGAAAAGGGTAAGATCCTTTAGCAAATTTGGTATGCTAAGGGAATCCTAAGTGTTTTGTTTTGTTTGGAAATGATTGAAAGTGGAGTTTCAACTTTTAGCAAATTTGGTATGCTAAAGATGAAACCACTTAGTTTCATGAAATGAAAATTTCACTTAACAAATTTGAGTATGCTAAAATGAAATTTCAAATGATGTGTTTTAAAGTTTTGATTTCATTTTTTATTTTGAAAAATGGAAACTTCTCCTTAGCAAATTTGGTATGCTAAGGGAAGAAGTTCCAAAGGTGTGTGAGAAATTTTGTTTTGAGTTTGGAAATTTTACTTAGCAAATTTGAGTATGCTAGGTGAAGTTCCAAAATATGTTTTGAAAAGTTTTGAACTTTTGATTTGGAAACTTTACTTAACAAATTTAGGTATGTTAAATGGAGTTCCAAATGTGTTTAGAATTTTGAAATTTTTTGGATTTTGATTTTGGAAACCTTACTTAACAAATTTGTGTATGTTAAATGAAGTTCCAAAATGTGTGTTTGAAATTTTTTGGAAATATGATTGTTGATTTTGATTTCTGATTTAGAAACTTCACTTAGAAAATCTGATTATGCTAAGTGAAATTCCAAATGTGTGTTTTGAAAAGTTTTGAATTTTTGATTTGGAAACTTTACTTAACAAATTTAGATATGCTAAATGAAGTTCCAAATATTTATTTGAAAAGTTTTGAATTTTTTTTTTTTTTTTGATTTGGAAACTTTACTTAACAAATTTAGGTTTGTTAAATGAAGTTCCAAATATTTGTTTGAAAATTTTGAAAATTTTTGGATTTTGATTTTGGAAACCTTAACAAATTTGTGTATGTTAAATGAAGTTCCAAAATGTGTTTAGAATTTTTTGAAAATTTTTTGGATTTTGATTTTGGAAACCTTATTTAACAAATTTGTGTATGTTAAATGAAGTTCCAAAATGTGTTTAACATTTTAAAAATTTTTAAATTTGGAAACTTTTCTTAACAAATTTGGGTATGTTAAGGGAGGTTCCAAATGTGATTGTTGATTTTGATGTTTTGATTTGGAAACTTCACTAAACAAATTTGATTATGCTAAATGAAATTCCAAATGTGTTTTGGAAAATTTTTGGAAATATGATTGTTGATTTTGATGTTTTGAAAAGAGGACTTCCAAATTTAAGTATGTAGAATGGAGATTCATTTTATTTTTGAAATATGATATTTTTATTTTGTGTGTGATTGTTGCTTTTGTTAAAAGAGATGGATTCCAATTTAAGGCATATGTGAAACATGCTTAAGTGGGATTTCCTAAATGATATTTTATTTTTTAGTTGGGAATGAAATCTTCATTTAATAAACCTAAGTATATTAAATGGAGATGTTCACATGTGCTTTTTAAAATTTTACTTTTATTTATAAATGAACTTTCCATT
The DNA here is from genome assembly GCA_021442155.1 of Cymbidium sinense. Classification (NCBI taxonomy): domain Eukaryota; kingdom Viridiplantae; phylum Streptophyta; class Magnoliopsida; order Asparagales; family Orchidaceae; genus Cymbidium; species Cymbidium sinense. The sequence goes on along the minus strand of CM038230.1, from coordinate 20,305,876 downwards.
CAACAAGTGTGAGCGTAAATGGAAAGATCCATATGTGCTTTTGGAAGAGTTTTATGATTATGATTGTGATTTTGGAAAACATGATTGTTCATTTTATTTTAAAATGAAATCTTCATCAAAGTGATTTGAAAAAAGATATTCATTTGTGCTTTTGGAAAATGTTATTAGTTTTATTTTTTGAAAATCCCTTCATGTAACAATTATGAATTGTTAAATGAGGGTGAAGAATTTTTTGTGAAAAAATATTTTATTAAGTGTATTTTTGAAAAAGATGCTTTTGAAAAGCAAAGTTCTTTATGGAAGATTTATTATTTTTAGAATGAACCTTTCCTTATCATGAAGATAATAAGGAGGAATTCTTTAAGATATTTCCTTTTATTTTAAATCTTCTCATTTTACCCATTGGAGGAACCCAACATGGGTTTTAAGACCAACAAGAAATGCGGTCCTAAAACCAAAAGATGGTGGCTAACTTAACACAAGAATAAAATGGCCCAAGTGCCAACGAAAAGAAGGGTAGTCTTTGATTCATGCCAAAATACAAATCCAATATCGATACTCAAAGACAACAATCATTTACCAAAGATGGAGAGTGGAACCATCCTCAGTCGCTTGAGAAAATTCTGAAAAAAATTTTTTATAAAGTCGCAATTCGTGGGAGAAAAGAAAGAGGAACCCTTACAAATGTGGATGCCACACTGATATACTTATTGGGTGATGGTATGTCATCGAGTATACTATCTCAGAAGTCACTACTCTCTAATGGAACCGATCACCTCAATAAGGACTCCTAAAGACGATGGGTATGCATATGTACCAGAGATTCTTCCCCTACTTTACATGAAAAAGTAAAGCATGGTTTATTTTAAATCAGGTTTATTAAGTTTCCTACAGGGGCAAGTCACCATAGTTAATTACATCCAAAAGGACAAGATCCTTTAAGAAAACTCTCAATTAAGGTAAATGATCATTGTCTTTGAAGATTTCAATAGGAAAGACTATCAATCAATTGGTTTATGTTTTGAAGATCAAATGGGATTGATCAAAAGAGGGAGTTATTATCGAAGCCAAAGTGGGAATAAGTAAGAGATGCTCACGATGCTAGGAAACTTAGCGAATATCTCAAACTATCTAATAATTAGGTTTTGCATTTTAGAAATTGATTTAGTTTGTTTGAGTTGTATTTTTCATTAGAATTTTATGACTTAAGATCGCTTAACACAAGATTCAAGAAATGCCTAAGAGGTGAGAAATTATGTTTATGGCCCATAAAGGGGAGAAGCAACCTCAGAACCTAAATCTAGGGAGCTTCGGCGAGGGCCGGAAGCACAACCTAAATCTAAAGTAAAATGGGTAATTGATTTACCTCCACAAGAGAGAGCAAACCACCCGACAGCTTGGACTTATAACTGCCTAGGGGTGGCTGTCAACTAACTCCTCCTATGATTTTAAATACATGTAGGCAAGCCTTTATGCTTATGCAAGATAGCTAGGCCATTTTTATTTAAAAAAAGACTAAGTCCTTAAACTCACTCCCTAAAGAGACTAGATCATGTAGAGGGACATGCTTCAAATGACCTAAATCAAATGCATTTCAAATTTCATTTTATTTTATTTTTGGATAATTAATTTGACTCAGGCTAATAGGCTTTTTTATGACTAATGCATGAGAAAATATATTGTTGGCCAAAATCAGCTAGAAGTTTAGGAGGTGAGTTTTATACATTTCAAGCGGGTTCTCTAGCAAAGATGGAAGCCCTCCAATCAAGAGTGAAATAAGATTCTATTATGCATGATATTATGAAAAAAAAGAACTCATCCAGCTAAGGGGTTTATAATTCTTTTATCTTGATTTTAATCCTAAGCTTTAGGTGAGGTTATGAGTTGTTTAGTTTTAGTTTGAGTTTTCAAGTTGGGTAAAAGATTTATTTTTCCCTAAAGAGCCTAATTCATATCTAGGCCATACAAAAAGCAAGGAAGAAACTAGGAAAAATTTGCCACTTAATGCATAAGTTAAACAAACATCAATGAATTTATAAAATTATTGCAAAAAGAATAAATGGCCTTTTATGGTCGGTACCACCGCACAAACTCAAAAAATATCAAATTGGGTAGCCGAGCTCTACCCTTATACAATCCGGATTATAAATGAATTGAATTACAATTAAGCAAAATGAATTAATTGTTTTGGGGGTCTTCAAGCTTTATTCTTCTTTCTTCTTTCTTCTTTTTTTCTTTTCTTTTCTTCTTTTTTCTTTGAATCTTTCTTTGGATGGTTGAATGGTAGATGCTCCAAGGCTTCACATGGTGCATAAGATGGGATCTTATGATGATTGTTCATCCTAATCGCTCATAACAAATCATTTCAAATTCTAAATATAGAAATTTTTACATGAAAAGGGAAAGCATAAATCTAACTAACACCTGCAAAATAAAGGTTAGTCAAGTCACATCACACAAATCCCAAGCATGTATATTGGACTTATCACCCCACATATGGGTGAATAAGTCCACCTGGCCTATGGATTTTGCTAAGGGGTATAAGCACCTGTAAGCAAGAAGTATTTATATTTTTATTTATGATAGTGCCCCTTTAGCACAATCCCCTGCAGAAGAGAATGGTTAGACTAAGCACGTACTACCGATCATTCTATGAGCATACACCCTAACATCCAGTCTAAAACATTTATCACAAAACAAAGTATAACATCAAGCCATGCATCGACCTAACCTAAAGCTAGAAGTGGTGACTTAGGCTAATGTGTGTGCTTTGAAGGTTTGTGTGGCATACTTAGCTTAGGACTTTAGGTTTGAATTTTCTAAGTGTGAAAGATATGTTCAACTTAGAGGAGGGTTTCATTTACATTGTTTAGTGACTTTGGGTTATTTTTATTTCATTTTTTAGTTTGATTTGAATGAGGCCTATAATTAATTACTAAGTTATAAAGAGAGGGAAAGAGAAGAGAACATCCCTTTCCTTCCATAATCCTTAAGTAATTTTTAAGGTAAGTTCACATTTTAGTTTCATTTAGGTGAGTGTTTTGATTAAATATTTTAATTAAACCTAAGTTTAGATTAATTCTAAACAAACATATCCAAAAAGAAAGGCAATCTAAGATTAAGAAAAAAAATAAATCAAAATTCACATAACATACATTACTTCAATTCTTTCCCAACATATATAACATGCATATGGATGGACCCTAAGCATATCTATACATGCAAATGAAGAAAATTAACACACTTTGTGATGCATGCTAAGTAACTCATTTAAGAAAATTTAGAAAATTTAGATGAATGAATTTTCTAAAGTAGAAAAGGCTTTTCTTTCTCCAAAAATTTCACAACTTGCGTGAAAGTAAAAAAAGAATAAGTGAGTACAGCACCATTGTTAACCAGAGGTGTAAGGTACAAGACCTACTTAGGGCTACTTAAAGCCTCGCAATCTTGGGGTTGTCCAGACTAATATACCACTTTCCTTAAGTACTAACATACATATAAAGGAAATAAAGTGGATACATAATATGTAAAAGTTTGCTTAATGATTTCATTTTGTTTATGCAATTTATTCATGCAAGTGTAAGCACTCCTTCTTAAGTGAGAGCATAGAGATGAATAGGGTTTGGAATTAAGTAAGTGTTGGGTTCTTTTCAAATGAACCCTACATCTTACTAACCCACATTCAAAACTATGCTAACATAAAAAGGAAGGAAAGGCTTACACTAGACATGATTTATAATCTACCACATGCAAGCTTATAATTAAATTATCACACTTTCAGGTTTAATATTTTATTTATGGATTTTGAAAATACTTTGGATTTAGTAGTGATAATAGCCACTCATATTTTACTTTAGCCAACACATGCACATTTGACATAAAGTAAACAATTTCATTTTAAAACTTTGAAAACATGAAATCATGGATGCATAAGTCACATGACATATAATTTAACATGTTGGAAAAGATCTAAAGCAATGTAATCACATGAACAAACCCACATTACTTAATTCCTAAAGACATTCTTAAAGAATAAAAAAACTTAGAATAAATCAAAGTGAATTTCAAAAATGATTTTTGTTTGTTTGAAGTTTGATTTAATTTTAAAAGGGTGAGATTAGTTTGTTGTTCCTAACCCATTTCCACATGTGTTTTCTAGTTTAGTTTAATTTCCAGATAATTAAATCTATTTTTAAGTATTGATTAGGTTAAGGTATGCATTAAGTGATTTAATTAACCCTTACCTACACCACCTTCGGAAAATTAACTAAGTAATTATGAGCTAATGAGATAACATAAAACCCATAAGGTATATAAATTTGTAATGCACCTAGTAATGAAAAGTCCTAATATAATTTCGCTCACAATTGAAAGTTAATTAAGCTTAAGGAGTTTTAGCTTAAGTTTTTTTAAAACACCCCTTCACACTTATGACATGGGGTTTAATTTATTTAACTAGACTTAGACTATTAAACTCCTAAGCATCTACCCAAGGTAGATTAATTAAGTTCTGGAGATTTTTAGAATTTTTAAAAATCATTTAAAAGGGTAATTAATGGATTAACCCTTAATTAAGAAAGGGATTAAGGAAAAAAAGGTGTTTAGGTAATAGCTAAGTGGAAATATCTCAAAATTATTCCCTAAAACCCCTATTCACTGGATCTAACCTTAATCCAACTTAAACATAGGAAATATCCACTAATTACATCTTAGTTACCCGTAATTACATGAAGGGGGTAGTTAGGGAATGAGCTAGCAATTTCCCTAATCAAGGCCTCAATAAACCTAAAGAAAATTAGGGGAGGCAGAGGTCATCCCATAAAATAAACCCTAGAAATTTGAGTTCCATTGGAGACTTAATTAGAAAGTAATTAGCTAATTACCATTCCCAAAGAAACTCAAATCCAGAGAAGAAGGGAAATCAAAATGTATTGAAAACATTTTTAGAAAATTCTAGATGTAATTATCTATCCAAGGCATTTTTCCTTTTATTTTTTTTATTTTTTATGAGGAGATATGATTTTTAGAAGCTATAGGGATTAATTAGGAATTAATTAGTTAAATAACTAATCCCCATTTAATACCCTACCTACGGCGCAACGCGTGGCGGCGGCGGTCAACGCACTTTACATTCGTCATCCCGTGAGCCACTACTTAACTTATCACATCGAGGGAGACGGTGGTGGCACACGCATCTTTACCCTTAGCCATTCGATCAAAGATCGGATGGCAGAGGATATACCCACAGTTTTAAATCAGATAAGGGGATTAAAAATGTGGGAAATAATCTCACCCATCTATCTAAACAAGTGTTGATGGACGCCTGAGATGGGCTGAGTTCTTCTCTGAGGAGGAATGTGAGCCATTCACAATCCAAAGGAAGATTCAAGCCTGATCCTTCATGGATTCAATCAAGACTTAACCCACACCATCTAAGGGACCAGAGTGGCCAATGCAATGGCTAAGATCTTATGAGATGAAAATCCTCTTCACAAAAGACCAACACATCTTAGCCGCTACTTAAGGAGTGATCACCGGTGCTTGAGATCGATGAGGTAGCTTTGCCTAGTGGAGACAAAGCCCTGTTGAAGTTCTTAGCTCTTGAGGTTGAGTAGATGAGTGGGTGGACCAACTCCCTTTAGCTCCCCTTGTGATTTTGATCGAAATGATCTTCCTCTTGGCTCTAGAACTCAATTGAGTGCTTGAGCAAGCTCAACTGAGTCCTTGGATGATGAGTGTAGGAAGAATTGAAGTGGGATCAAGTGTGGAGGAAATTAGGAATCAAGGTGAGCTCCCTTGTTTAGCACTATGCAAAACCAAAGATGATAAATTCCAAATCTCTTCTAGAGGCCTTGAGAAAGCTCTATGATGTTTCTTTAAGTTTCTGTTCTCGAGTGTGAGTGGTTGTGATTTTGAATTAGGGGAGTATATCTCCCCATGGCAATCGACATGAGGATATGCTTGTCATTTTGATCCAATTGTCACCATAGAGTGGGTTGTTTGGGTGGTTAGAGGTGTGCACATAGTCAGTTTGGCTAGAGGAGTGGAAGCCTAGCTCCCATGTGCACTCAATTGAGGTTTGGGGGGAGTTTGAATTTTCAATTTTATGCATATGGGTCGGGTTTGGTCCATAGGACAAATCGGTTGACCCAAACCCTTTGGGTTGGGTGCACCACTTATCACAAGGTCCCCTTGAGATTTTAGGAGAGCCTCAAGTGTTTGTGATGAGTGCATGACCATAATACCCATGGGTTAGGCCAAAATTTGTTATATGGATTAGAACTATAATGGTCATTTTGCTATTTTTTTTCAATTTGGGTATGTTTGATATGTTGAGAAAGTAGGTTGGGGCAAGTTTCAATGGATTTAGAATCCATTTGATAGGGTTTGGCTCAAGTTGAGCCATTTATGTCAAAATGGGTCAACTTGGGTCAAGTTGACCAATAGGTTAAATTGGGTCAAACCAAGGGTTGGTCAAGTTCATATGACCATTTAAAATATTTCGGTGCCATTGGTTTGGTTCAATTTGGTATAGATTAGGTTTTGGCTCATATGACTCATTTAGGTTAAATGGGTCAAGTTGACCAATTTGACCCATTTGACCTATTTGAGTTAGGTCAAGGGTAGGTTTAGGTTTGGTTAGTCATATGGAGTGGATTGGTATCTTTGTTTCCAATCAATTTGAGTTAGGTTCAATTTTGGCTCAACATGACCCCTTTAGGTCATGTTGGGCCTAAGTCAACTGGGCTAGGTTGGGTCTAGTTGGCCAATTGAGCTTTGGTTAAGTTCCACAAGTGATTTGGAATGGACTTGACCCATTGGTTTCAATCAATTTGGCTTAGATCAAGTTTTGACACATTTTGGCCCTTTAGGTCAAAATGGATCAACTTGGGTCAAGTGGGCCAAATGGGTTAGGTTAGGATCTAAGGTTGACTTGGACAAGTTCAAACATAGGTCATGAGGGAACTTGGATCAAAGGTTTCAATCAATTTGGCCTATAGTAGATTTTGGTCATGTAAGGTTTCATTTTAGGTTAAGTGTTGACTTGGTCAACCCTTAGGTTTGACTTGGTTTGACCCAATTTGATTGATTGATCATCCCATGATGATTGTTGATCATGATGAGAGGCAAATATGAGTTGGTTCAATCTAATTTAGTTAGGATCAAAAGTTGGCCCATAAGGGTACTTTAGGTCACTTTGGGTCAAGTGAGCCTAAGTGGGTCAAATGGCTTGTCCAAAGTTTGATTTGAAGTTGATTGATCTTGTATATGGACTTATGATTGAAATATAAATCCATTTACAATAGGTTTGAAGTCAAATGGATTTTGAACCATTTGAAAATTTCATATTCAAAGGAAGAATATGAAGGGGTTTTGGGTTTGATTTTTGATTTGGGTTTTGATTGAAGGATTGAGGTTTGGATTTATATATGAGCTCATGATTGTAGGATTGATTGAACTATAAGAGAAAATCAAGAGTTTGGCTTAATTTGAATATGATTTATCTAAGTTCAATATTTTTACTTGGAGGGCTTAGATTTGATTTTGATTTGATTTGAGTTTGATTTTTGAGTTGGTTTTGATTGTTTGAATTTATATTTCATATATATATATATATATATATATATATATATATATATATATATATATAAATTGATCATGAGAAAATTTCAAGTATTTGAAAGAGTTTAATCATGATTTGGGTTTTTTGAGTTGGATTTAGTTGATTTATATTTCATTTATATATGAGAACATAAATGAGAATACAAATATATTTTGAGAAAATCCAATGAGTTTGAAAAGGTTTGATCAAAGTTTAGGTTAAATCCATTAATGAAAATTAAGGGATTTAAGTGATTGTTAAGCATTTTTAATTTGGAATTTAATTTTTGCTTTGGATTTAATTGAGTTATATTTATATTTCATTTATATATGAGAATATAAATGAGGATATAAATAAGAAATGAGAAAATTCCAAGGTTTTGAGTAGGTTTGATCAAGGTTTGGAGTTGATTTTGGCTAAGTCCTTTAATGGAAAATTAAAGGATTTTAGGAAAATCTTATGAATTATTTTGAAATTTTGAGTTTGATTTGATGAATTTGAATCTATATTTCATTTATATATGTGAATATAAATGAGAATATAAATAGATTATGAGAAAATCTCAAGGGTTTGAATAGGATTAGATCATGATTTTGGCTAAGTCATTAAGAAAGGGTTAAGGACTTAGAAAATTTTGACTTAGGAATTTTGGTGGAATTTTGATCATGGCTTTCAATCATGGATCTGAATCAAGGAATTGAATCATGGAATTGAATCATGAGATTGATTTGAGTTTGATAAAATCAAATAGAATTGATTTGGAGTTTGACTTGAAAGAAGGGATGTGAGGAATGGTTTAGGCTAAATGGTAGGAGATTTTCCTAACACCCCTAAGACACGACCTATTCTTATGGTTAACTCTTCTAAGTCTTCTAGGGTTAGGGGAGAGTGTCCACCTAATCACTAGATGTGTCTTAAGACTAAGGAAACTCTTAAAGTCTAAGAGGAATCCTATGCCTAAGATGGAGGTGTTGAGAGCTCATTCTAAAAATGAGATCAACAATCACCCCAAGATGATTATTAATCATGATTGAGGTTTAAATGGACTTAGTTTAATCTAATTTGGGTTGGATTAGAGCTTGGCTCAAAAAGGTCTTTTAGGTCACTTTAGGTCAAGTGAGCTTAAATGAGTCGATTGGCTTAATCAATGTTTAATTCAAGTTTAGTTGAACTCACATATGAGCATAGGATTGAAATTTAAATCCAATTGCAATTGGTTTGGAGCCAAATGAGTTTTGGTTCTTATAATAATTTCAAGTCAAAAGGGTCAATTTGGGCTTGCTTTGGGTTGACTTGGATTTGGATTGATAATGGTGGTTTACATTTATATTTGGATCAATGATTGAAGGAGTGGCCAGAATGAGTGGCCAGAATGATTGATTTGGGTTGACTTGGATTTGTGCAATTCAGATTGGATCGTATGATCATAGATCGAATGGTCTAGATTGATTCATGCTTTCTAGGGGCTTAAACTGGGTGGATTTGGCATGAAATCACAATCGTCCATTTCCCTGAATGGGAAATCAGACAGCTGCTACTCTTCTTCTGCGAGAGCGGTGAACCAGAGCTCGAAAAATAGTAAAAACTGAATGGAAAAAGGGGTTTTAGGCTCAATTTTTTGATGATCTTCATCAACAGAAACACCCCAAAATGCATGGGGATCACATAAAATGAAGAATGGAAGAGAAATCTATGGAAAAATCCTAAAATTGAGCACACATTGAAGCAAACAAAAGCTCTTAAGGCTGGCTACGGTTCTTAAAAATTACCTCACTCGGGATGATGTTTGGCTGTAGAGATTATTCGAATATACTCCTTGATGTGAGATGAAGCTTTGGAATGAATCTATACTCTTGTCTTGCTCCAGATCATCATATTCAAGAACCTCTGTCGCACTTCGCCAGAATCTACTCAAATTTGATGATTTTTGTTGAAGGGAAGTGGGGAATGGATTGTGCTTGCATGCTAGAGTTCCTAGGAGCTCTCTAATGCCAAAATCATATCTATTTAATGCATCTTTTCTCCCTCCCTTAATGGTGTCCCAAAATCATCATTAAGGGTGATGGGGAAATGGTTGGAAAGTGATGGATGATTCTGGACTTTTGATTCTAGCTCCAAAGTCTTCCTTTATCGTTGTGTGGTCAGTCTCCATTCAATGTAAGTTATGGGAATGAGGGATTTTACAAGATTATGTGTTTTCCCTCTCTTTCTCTCTCTTCCTCTCTCTCTCTCTCTCTCTCTCTCTCTCTCTCTCTCTTGGTTTCACCCAGCCATACAAGTTTGATTTCAACTTTTATTCAATTTGGGGTTAATTTGGGAGTTGACCTAAATGAATTGGGCTGGGTTCAAGCATCCCTGTTTGACTCATTAGCTTTGGATTTACTTTAATTATGTTTTATTGATCACTCATGATGGTTTTGGTTGATTAATTTTGTTTGATTTGGATTAATTTTGAATTTGACCCAAGTTTGACCAAGGTTTGACCAAAATTAGTTAAGCTAATTTATGTGATTCAATTTGTCATTTTTTGTTTAGATTATGTTTCACTTATATTTTATAAATTATTTGGAATGTTCTTGATCAATTATTTGGGTCAATTCATCTTGGATTTGGGTTTGACCCATTTTAGGTTCAAATGGGTCAAATCGGGTTCAATTAAGTGTTTCACTCAACCAAGATGTGTTTAAGCTTTAATCATGTTTGATTAACTGGTTATGATAATTTAGAGTGATTGGTTTTATTTGACTTGATGTTAATTCTAATTTGAATTTGTTTTAATCCAACTTGAGCTTAATGGTTTAAATGATCCAATTAACCCATTTGAGATCTCATTTGATTTAAATTTGTTTAGTTTTATGCTTAAATATATTCATTTGATGATTTTGATCTTTTAGAGTGCTTTAATTTGGACAATTTTTAGTTTGTTGACTTTTGACTTAATGAGGTACACTTTGAACCACATTTGAATTTATTTTTGAGTTCATTTGTGTTTATGCATTGATTATGTGCTTTTGGTTTGATTCAATTTAGTTTAATCTTGATTTAATTTGATTTTATTTGGACTTAGGTGATTGCAAGTCATGGGTTAGGCCATAGGATGGGATAGGTATCCTTAGTCTTAAGGCCTATCCTAATCCTATGAAAAACCCTTCTAAATTCTCTAGGTTCAAGTTAAGTGTTCACTTAGCCACTAGAAGTGTCCTATGACTAAGGAGCTCTTAGTGTCTAAAAGACTCCTAGACCTATGATGGGAAGATTGAATCCTCACTCCAAAAGTGAGGTCAACAAGATGATCGAAGGAATGATTGATTCAAGAGAAAATCTATTGATTTTGATTTGATTTAGATGGGATTTGACTAACTCCAATAGATTAGCTCAAAGGGTTTAGATTGTAGATTTGATTTGATTTGAATTTTATTTTGGTCATTTAAGTTTATATTACATTTATAATTGTGAATATAAATAAAGATATAAATGACTTATGAGAAAATAAATTGAATTTGGAGTGGTTTGAAGGCAAGTTTGGCTAAGCTCATGAAGATACGTCAAAAGGGCTTTGAATAGAATTTGATTGGATTTGATTTAATTTTTATTAGTGGAATGTGATCATTTATATTTAGGAATATAATTGATGGAATAATTGATTTACAAGAAAATTAATTGAGTTTGACTTGATTAGAATGTGATTTGGCTAAGCTCATGGAGGTAGGTTCATATAGTTAGCCTAGGATTTGATTGAATTTGGATTTAGTTAGATTTAGTTTTAGTTATTTAAATTTATATTTCATTTATATTTGTGAGAAAGATTGAAGATATGATTGATTCATGAAGAGATAGATCAAGTTTGGATTGAATTAGGTGGAGATTTGGCTAAGTCCATGGAATTCAATCATAAGGCTTAAGGAGGATTTAGGAGTTTGAATTTGATCTTAGATTTCAATCATTTGGAATTGAGTTTGGATTTGAATTTGGTACATTGGTTGATGGATTGAATTAATCTTGGAGAAAATTAATTGAATTTGGATTGATTTGAATTTCGTTAAGGGCCAAGTCCATAAGATAAAAGAAGGATTTTGATTTTAGATTTGATCATGGGTTTCAATCATTTGATATGGATTTTGGATTTGGATTTGGTATTTGAATTGAATTTGAGGTTTGGTTTTGAGAAGGTGATCATGGATTGGGTTTAAGCTATAGGGTATATGATTTCCCTAAATCCCTAAGGCATAGCCTAATCCTATTATTAACCCCTCTAAGTCTTTAGACTTAGGTTAAGTGTTCACCTAATCACTAGAAGTGTCTTAAGATTAAGGAGCTCTTAGTGTCTAGAAGACTCCTAAGCCTAAGCAGAGGGGATGAGAACTCACTCCAAAAGTGAGATCAATAAAATGACCCCCAATAGGTGTGGTGTAATTGACAAGGCACACTGCACATATTAACGTTGACCGAGATGATCAATAATGTTCAAAAAATTGCAAGAGCTAATGGAAATGATCTATGCCTAAACTCGAAAGGTAGATAGAATCATGATCTTAGTGCAATGCAACTCAACTTATGCCAAGGTCATAAGAGAGGAAGGAGGAATCCACTGCAGGATTGAATGTATGAACCTTCCACTAGGGAAGCAGGTTCAAGCTATCCGATGGGGGTAAGGGTCTGATTTCAAATTTAATTTATGGGAAGAAGATCAGTTGGGGATAAGATTCTATAATTCACTGGGGATCAAGATCAAATGAACTGTAATTTATTTTATTTTGATTGATGTGGAGGCATATCCACTAAGGATACGGGCTCAAATCCATTAGGGATTGAGAATATGAACCTTCCACTAGGGAAGTAAGTTCAAGCTATCAATTAGGGATAAGAGTTTATGAGATTGATTTCATAAGTTTTTTTAGGGATGTATCCACTGGAGATAAGAGTTTAGTTGGAATTCTTTGATTTAGACTCCATTGGGGAATTTGGTTTAATTTGTTATGGCTCCACTAGGGAGGATGGTTTTGAATTGAGGGCATATTTGTTGGGGATAATGACTCAATTAAATTTGATGGGTTTTAATTTTGATTTGGTTCATGGACCCAGTTGGTGTGCGATGGACCACTAAGGAGGGGCCACGGGGGCTTTGGCGTACCATAGATTTACAAGTCCAAAGTGGTAGTTTACTATCCAAAAGGTAGGACTATCCAACCTATTGGTGACTACTGAGAGAGTGCTGTTGGGGACTTACCTCAACTCAAAAGTAGTCCAGATTAATTTCATTTTAATTTGATGGACCCAATCGGTGTGCGATGGATTGCATTAAGAAGGGGTTATGTCAGCCTTGACCTATCTCAGATTTATCGATCCAAAGGGGTAGTCTACCGGCCTAAGGGCAAGACTATCCAACCTAAGGGGTGTCTTTCGATGTGTAACAATTATGCTAGGGAGAAGGCATAGCAAGCTTATATCTTTCAAAGCAAAGAATAGTCACTAGGGTGATCTATTAGCAGCACAATAAATCAAACCGAACTTAGGGCTACTTGTTAGTGTGCAACGGTTGTGCTAGAAAGAATGCATAGCAGATGTACATCTTCCAAAGCGAGAACGACCATCGGGGTGACCTGTTGGTGGCATAATAAGTCAAACTTGACCTAAGGGAGACTACTGAGAGAGTGTCACTGGCGACTTATCTCAACTCAAGAGTAGTCAGGCGATTCTTATAGGGAGTTTTGCTGACACTGTAGTAAAGATAGGACACCTGCTTGGGAAAGGTGCAACTGGGGGAATTCTCTAAATCCACAAGTGAATATATATTTTGTTTTATTTATTATCGTGGACCCTGTTGGTGTGCAAGGGACCACATTAAGAAGGGGCTATGTCGGTCTTGACCTATCTCAGATTTACTAGACCAAGGGAGAATTTGAGCATTCATGAAATAAAATCTCCAACCATAGGGGTGGTTACTAAGAAAGGGGGACTATCCAATCTAGGAGTAACCCGGGTAGTGTCTAAATGGGGTCGCAAAGGACATGATCCAAATATAGTGCCCATAGGGGAGATGCCACTAGGGGCGTTCCCTGGACCCTGTATAGAAGAAAGCCTATAGGTGTACGATGGCCAACTCAACGAGAAAGCTTAGAAGACTTACATCTACCATGAGTGGTGTATCCACTAGGGGGGTCGCTGTCAGCATAGCGAGAACCAACCAACCTAAGGTGCTGGTCGGAGTGTGATGATCAATATAGGAAGAAGGCGTGCAGAATTACATGTCCCTAAAGCAAAATTGATGACCAGGATAGTTTGTCAAAGGCTCGATAGGTGTTATCCAACCTAGGGCTACCTATTGGTGTGCAATGACTGTGCTAGGAAGAAAGCATAGTAGATGTATATCTTCCAAAGCAAGGAACAACTACTGAGGTGACCCATTATTAGCACAATAAGTCAACTTGACCTAAGGGTGACTACTAAGTAGGGAGTCATAAAGAAGGACTAGACCCATACTTGAAGTAGTTAAGAGGAAAGGAACTGCTAGGGGACTTACCCTAAACCTCAAATATACTCGACCAAGTCAGTTCACAATGGCTAGTTTAAGAAGAAGGCGTAGTAGACTTACATCCTCTTAAATGAAGCCATCATGATGGTAGCTTACCGAATGCACAGTAAGGCTTACCATGCTAATAAGGTGCTCATTGGTGTGCAGTGATCAAATCATAAAAAAAGAAAAGCATAGCAGACTTACATCTTCCTAAACAAGGGGCCACTAGGATGACACACTAGCAGGGTAGCGCATCAACCTGACCTAGAGCAACTATTGAGTGAGTGCCTCTGGGGGTGTTATCCCAACTTAAAGTAGCCTGAGATAAAAGATATGTTTTTGTTTTATGTGATTATGTGTAGTTTGTGTTTGTGTTATGTTGATAAGGGATAGAATGCCGCTTGGGTTCCTTACACCTACCCTAAATACATCGTGGTGGATTCACAAGCAAAGAAATTTTCAGTTTGGAAAACATTGAATTTGAAACCGAATTTTCATTGATAATTATTTTCAAATAAGATTTATGGATAATATTTCTTTAAATAAAGCCCACTGATTGGAAGCATCAGGCGCTATCTTTTATGATTAATAAGCTGATAACATCCTCCTTGGTAGGCCTTCTCTATGGAAAAAGGGTCATCCCAAGTGAGTTCAAACTTGCCTCCCAACTTGTGACAGGAAATAATTGGTCTCCTTAGAACTAAAACAAGCTCTCCTACTTGAAAAGCTCTAGGACAGACCAACTTATTGTGAGCTTCAATCATTTTGACTTTCTATAACTCGAGGTTCTGGCATACCCGTAGCTATCTCTCCTCTAAACCTTTGAGCTCTTCTAATCGTAACTTGACGCTCTATTCCATTGTGATCTTGCTACCCACAACTATCCTTAGTGATGGGAGTTGGACTTCTAGTGGTAAAACTACTTCAAACCCATACAATAAGGCGAAAGAGATAGATTGAGTTGGAGTTATATATGTGGTGCGATATGCCCATAATGCTTCAACCTACTGCTCTTGTCTTTGCCACTTATTATCGTCGAGTGTCTTCATCAATATTTCAATGAGAGTTTTGTTGAAGGCTTCTGCCAAAACATTTTCCCTGGGTAGTAGATGGTAGAGTATCTCCAATCTATGCTATGTCTCTGGCCAAAGTTATTGATCTTGGTGCTCTTGAATGTATTGCCATTATCGAATATAATTCATCGAGGCACCCCTAACCTATATACGATATGGTTCCTAAAAAAATTAGAAAACATACTGAGCTATGACCTCTCTGAGGGGAATCGCCTCCGCCCACTTGGAAAAGTAGTCAATGGCAGCTAGGATGAACCGATGACCCTTGAAAGAAGGAGGATCAATCGGACCCACTATGTCGGTACCCCCAACACTCGAATGGCCATAAGGCTAATGTGAGGTGAAGAATTTTGGGTGTTTGGTGTAAGACCACACCGTGCACCTAACATTGGTGGCATCACTTAACTACATCCATGCAGTCTGTGATCATCGATGACCAGTAGTATCTTAGTCTCTTGATCTTAGCTTCCATCTTTAGACCGGATTGGTGCGCTCTGCATAATCCTGAGTGTACCTCGATCATGATCTGATGGGCTTCATGTTTATCTAAATAATGTAATCACATATGATCAAAGGACCGCTGGTATAAGGTGCCATCCATGAGAGCATCTTTAAGTGCTCTCTATTTCATCTGATGGGCTAGTGACTTCTCTTTAGGTAGTTTACCTATATTTAGATAATCCATGAATAGCTACCTCCAATCTAACTCATCATCCTTTTTGGCAATGAAAACCTACCTTTCAAGAGAGTATCTTTCGATGAGTTTAGCATCAATAAAGGATAAGACTTGCTTATTTTGGACCATTATCAATATGGACTCATCTTTCGTACATGCCAACTCCTTGGCGATCTTGGCTAAAGCATATGCTACTGCATTTTCTCCTCAAGGAATCTTATAAATGATAACCTTTGGGATTTAGGCCAACAGCTACATGGTGTACTTATGATAATGATGGAGCTTAAGCTTTAAAACCTTGTAGGACCTAGCGATCTGGTTGATAACTAATTGAGAATTCCTGAAAATGATGATGTTTTAGATGCTTAGAGTAATGGCTAACTCCAGATTGGCAATCATAGCCTCATATTCAGCTTCGTTGTTGGTGCATGGATTGGATAGGTGATATGAGAATCTCATCACATCATAGTCCGAAGTTAGGAGGATTATTCCTGCCCCTGCCTTCCCTGGGATAGTAGATCATGGTTCTCCTCTTTGAGAGGAAGCTGAACCATCAAAGTACATCTCCCAGCGATGAATGCTAGTGTCTGCTTAGATCATAATTTGTTCATCGGGGAGCTCATCACTAAGCGGAGAATTAGCAGGAAGTGGGTGTGTTGCCAAGAAATTCACTAGTGCTTGTCCTTTCACCACATGGAAGGGTATGAAAGTAATGTCGAACTGCAATAAAATCATGGACCAATGCACCAACCATCTGGATAGCATCGACTGTTTCATGAGATATTACAACGGATTGATTTTGGAGATTAAGTCACTTTATGAGAAAGCATGAATGCCGTAGCTTTTGGGATGCAAAAATTAAAGCCAGGCAATGCATCTCAATAGGTGGATAGTTTGCTTCAGCAGGGATCTTTTGATAGCTGAGATAATAGAGAGTGTTCTCTTTCCCTTCTTCATTAGTTTAAGGCAACAAAGAGCCAAAGGAGTCATCTAATGCAGCAGTGTAGAGGATGAGCGGCTTTCCTGGGATAGGGGATGTTAGAACTGACAGCGTCATCAAGTAAGGTTTGATGTCTTCAAAGGCATGCTAGCACTTATCATCCCACTTGAACTTGGCATCCTTTTTTATAAGTATTGAGAATGGCTGGCACCTTCCTGATAAGTTGGATATAAATATTCTTAGATACGCCAACTACCTTTAGAATGATCTGAGTTGAGTTATACTTTTAGGGAGTGGAATTTCTAATATTTCTTTGATTCTTTGAATCTATTTTGATTCCATAGTGTTAAACAATGAACTTAAGGAATTTTTCTGAAGCTACTCCGAATGCACACTTCAAGGGGTTCATTTTGAGGTTAAATTATCTTAACCATTCGAAAACTACTCTCAAGTCAAAGAGATGGTCTTCCTTTTCTTTACTTTTGATAATGAAATCATCGACATAACATTCAACTTGATGATGAATGAGTTTATCAAAGATTTGAGTCGTGGTCCACTGGTAGGTAGCACCGACATTTTTTAGGCCAAAAGGCATGACCCTATAGCAATAGATTCCGACCGAGGTTCAAAAACTAGTGTTTCTTTCATCTTTAGTGACCATCTTAATTTGGTTGTATTCATATGAGTCATCCATGAAGGAGAAGACTATATGAGATGAGGCAATGTTCACCATCAGTTATGGTATCGGTAGTGAAAATTCATCTTTTGGACATGCCTTATTTAGATCCCTAAAATCGACGCATATGCGAATTTTTTCAATCTTCTTCTTAACTCCGATGATACTAGACAACCAAATAGGGTATTTTTCTTTCTAAATGAAACTAGCATCAATCAATATCTTGACTTTAGAAATGACCTATTGTTCAATGTCTAATCGTATGTGTCTAGGAGCTTGCTTGATAGGGTTAGTACTAGGCTCTATTGCTAGTTTGTGGACTGCTACATCAAGAGATAAACTGGGCATTTCTTCATAACTCCATATGAAGCAGTCCTTAAACTCAATCAATAGCCAAACTAAGTCATTGGTTTCAATTCCATTCAACAAAGAACTGATGTATGTCGAACGTGGACTGTCTTTAGTTCCTAAGTCAATTTCTTTGAGCTCATTGATGGTTTACCTGATCTCCTCTTCAAACTCTGGCGGCACATCTTTGACTTCAAAATCATCTAGAGCATCTGAAGTTTCAAAACACACCTCTTCATATGAGTTAGCATGATTTGAAAAGAACCTATCATATTTCAAATGATTGGTGATGACTAAGTAGTAATCATCATCATCGACTGGGCCCACTGTATCAAATCCTAATCTTGGTCTTGATTGAGAGCTTTTACATTTGTTCCTCTATATTCTTTCAAAATAGTCTGACTTGTGCTTTGACCAAGTATATGAGATTAATCCTTTCTTTGCAAAATTTAGAACACACGATGAGTACCAACCAAAAGGTAATTCTATTAAATCTTTATATAAATCATCCTCAAATTCTACATCAACTTCTTGACTTGAGGATGATGCTCCTAGAAAGAACCTCTGAGTCTTTACATCTATGGATGACTTAAGGGCTTCCTTAACTAACAAACCCTCAACTTTTTTGTAATGAAAGTGCAGTTAAAGCTAAGGTTCTCAACTGATGCCTGACTATTTCACATACATACTTAGATACATTTATGCTTTGCTTTGAAGTGCGATCTTCATCACTATCCTACTCAAATGTCACCTCAAAGGGATCTGCTACTGAGAAGAGCCGGATGGCATGCTAACCACATAAGACTCATCATATGAACTAGATTTTAAGTCTATATGGATAGTAGGTATACTCTTTGTGGTTGGGACATACCTCCAATTGGGTGGCCAATAAGAAGGCTTTCCACCACTGGGGCTACCTCTAAATTATCCTCTTCCTCTGCCTGGTGGAGCTCGGGTCATCCTACCCATGTGTTCTAATGGAGTAACGAACTATGGGTGGAATCTAATGCTAGGCTTTATATCTTCCCATGAGTCTGTGTCGCGCTCCCTTTTATTTTATTTTTTTATTTCTTTTTATTTTTCTTTTCTTTATTTTTATCCCTCATGGGGTTCTTAATTAAGATCGCAAAAACAAACTTGTTGATTTTGGGGGAGGTAATAGATTGCATCCTCATATATCCTGACTTCATCAACTTTGAATGGTTTGAGATCTCTTTTGGCACATTACTTAATTCCACCTCTCATGAACTTCATGCCTTGATGTAGAGATGATGGAACTATGTTATTTTCATGTATCCACAATCTCCCAAGCAAAGCATTGAAAGATGTATTTGAGTATATGATGTGAAACTTGGCTTCAGTATTCCAGTCATCTATCTTTAGTGGCAACACTATGGAGGCTAAGGCCCTCTTGCCTTGTTCATTGATTCCTCTCAACCTCATCTTTTCCTTTTAGAGTTTGGAGATGTTGATCCTCAAGTAGGCAAGGGTTCTTAGACTCATAATATTGACTGATGCACCTTGGTCAACTAGAACTCTTGATAGCCTATATCTGCCAACATCCACTGAAATATAAAGAGGGCGGTTGTGCCCAGTCATCCCTAGAAGTAAGTATTCATCACTGAATGTTACTCCTAAGATGTCCTTCAAGTGGTGTGCCTCCTCTTCAGTAGTGGTCAGCTGAGCTAAGCATATCTCTAGATCAAGTATAGCCTTGATTTGAGATTCTCTCTTATCTTTGGATAAGACAAGGGTGTTGTATATGCTTAACTTAGCTGGCAACTTTCTAAGATGAGCTAGGATATTATAATCAACTCTGACTTAGTCCTCCACAAGCATATCCATAGGTGGAGCATTCTGTGGAGGAGCTATCTACTCAATGGAACTAATGACTTGCTTTCCCTTATCCTGAGGTGCTACTATAAGAGGTAGAACTTTGCCACTGCATAGGTTGACTTCAGTGACTTCTTGGAATGATGAGTTTGTGGAAAGTTCTACCTTCTCATCAAGCATACCTACAACTTCTCTATGGGATCCTTGGAGTGAGTTGACTCCAAGTCAATCTCAGGGTGGAACTCGATTGATTGAAGGACACTGACCGAAAAAAAATTATCGAAATTACTAGAGCTATTATTATTTTCTAAACTTAGAGAGTTTTCATAGGAATAAAATCAATAACTTTAGAAGTGGACAAGATGTAAGTAGAATCTGCTTTCTTCATTGATTTCTTTTTGGGTGGAGGTACATGATAGAAATCAAGTAAAGTAAGCGGAGTAAGGGATTTAATACTCTTGTCCACTGATATAACACTCCTACCAGTAGAAGAGGAGCTAGCTGAAGAAGAAGTAGCTGCAACGATGGATGGAATGCTGGACCTGGATGGTGGTTGTGCTACTGGACTATCCCGGGCAAGTATGGTGAGCTGCTGTTGCTACTAGGCTGTCACCTTCCCCAAGTTGTCTTTTGTAACTAGCAAACCTTCCTTGGTTTTGGAGGTTTGAGCTGCTTCAGGCACCTGCAAGGAAAGCTTCTTGATCTTAGAAACTATCTTCTTAGAGGTTTGGGATAAGGAGATATCTCAACCTTTTTTAGTATTAAGAGGATCGCAAGTATCCCCAAGGATTACTCTAATAGAACTAGATGGTTATTCTAATAAGTATTCCTTGGGGATAATTATGGTGCCTGACTTATAGCTATGCTCAAGCCAGTCCTTAAAGGTAATACAATCCTCTAAGATATGGTCTAACATGTGGTGGTAGGGGAAATAGTTAGGGTCATCACTCTTGCCCACTTCCTCCTGCCTCTTAGGCTCTGGTAATTGAAAATCAAATTTCTTTAAAAGGTTTTTAAAAATTTTCATAACTATCTCCCTCTTGAATGAATATGGCTTGTTCAATCTATCGATAAGAGTAGGTGGATAGTAGCTACCTGATGATGGATATGAGTACCGCAAACCTTTGTTGAGCTCCAGCAAATCTCTTGATGAAGAGGTGCTCCAACTCAGTGAAAGTCTTTACTGAACCATTGAGCAGTTCGACATACCAATCAAATGCAACCCCTGCTAAGCTGCTAACAAAAAGTTTGAATAGGAGTGCATCGCTACCACCGGCATTGCAACAATCATCCCTAAAATGTGTAATATGTTATCGTGGGTTCCCACTGTCATCGAATATCTTGAAGGAAGGTGGCACAAAAACCTTTGTCATATCAAACCACATCGAATTTCTCCTGGTATGGTCTACCCTTTGTAATGGATGAGCTCCCCCTAGCTTGCGCCATCGCTTCCCTCTCGTGTTGCTCCACTATATGATTGATGTCCTTTTCATGTATAGAGGTGCCATATGTGACATTCCTATGCAAACTACCATCATCATCATTTGTGAGAGTGCACCTAGGACGGTCTAAAGTATGTACCAACTCTAGTCAGTCGGCTACCATAGGAGAAGGCTACGAGATTGGGGCTAAGTTCTATAATGCTAAGTCCACTGCCATCAACTTCTCTACCTTCTTATCCATCCTATCTATATGATCATCCTTCTTCTTGAGTAGGTGGATGAGGTGCTGAGCCAAGTGAGAAGTGTCACATTTCTCAAACACGACACCTTCCTAGCTATGTTGATCTCACTATAAGAACCCTCATGTGTCGACCATGTGGACCTCGATTGTGTTGTCCAACATGTTGTCTTCGTCAGGATCAAAGAGGACTCTATCCTCCTTATGATTCAAGTGATCACTCCCAATAATTTGCTTGACTACAGCGTGGTAGTCCTCTATGATATCGTCTAAGGAACGACCATCTATCTTGCCTAGTTCTATAGAAAGTTAGATTGGCTGTCGACTGACCACAGGATTGTGCTCTACTGACTGTATATACTGAATGCTCTGTGCTAGTGGGGTGCACTCCTTAACTAGCTCAACTACCATGGGGACTATGTTTGTGTCCCCTTCTCTCTCTCCCTCTGACTGTGGTAGAGGTGGTGCAACCATGACACTCTTGGATCGCCACTCCTTCCTAACCACGGCTGAGGTAGAAGGTCAAGCAGGGGAGCTCCATCTCACCTCAATAGATGGAATGGATGGAGCGGGATCCTTAGGCCATAGCTAGATCACCATGGAGATGGTCTTTCCCTAGATGGGGGTTTCTAAAGCTTGGCAAGGGTGGTAGATGTTGTAAGCTGGATGGGTGATGGTGGATAGTGAGTGGAGTGGTGTGATGGGAAAGACACTGATTGCCCCTCGACTAGAGATCTCCTCCTACGTCGAACTATGCCCGTAATAATAATGTTATCTGAATGGTCAGCCCTGACAAGGCGATGATAGGAAGCCCATCGAGGCGAAGGCCGCTAACTGTCTGGCATATCTCCTCCTCTCCCTCTTGCCCATTTGGGCTGCAACTCGAGCCTCAGTGGATCTCTCCCCGTGGATCTGATCACTAGCACTCCTGGGAATTATGGACCTCAAATCAAATAATGCGATAGACTCTAAGCGTCCGTAGGCTCTGCCAACTTGGTGAAGAACTGTTCTGAGACTAGCATAAGGCTTTCTCCGCTCCTTAGCCGGTACCTTAAAGTGTGCTGGTGGTGGAGGCAATGCAACAATTTTTCTATAGTCCTCCTCTCCATCTGAAGCTGAGAGAGGGTGAAATATTCTGCCAATCGAGAGTGGAAAGGTCTTACGAGGAGAACCCTCCTTAGTGACATGGGAGGCAGCATCAATCTCCCTGGCTGGCCACTCATGGTGCCTCTTAATCTTTCTATTTTTATTGTGGCACTAAGTGTGGGTGAGCAAGGTAGAGCAAGAGCTGAAACCTACCTCAAAGGTAGGGGAGACTATCTCGAAGGCCAAGATAGCCTTCCCCTTTGGGGTGACCAAAGAGGAGGTAGTAGCCCTCACTGGAACTATGGCAGGGGCAACATTCTGAACATGCACTGGAGCAATGGGCACTGACATTAATACTGATCAATGTGTGGGAACCACAGTAGCCTTCCTCTTTAGTGAGGGGAACTCAGGGTTAGAGAGAATGTCGAAGTAGAGAAATGTCGTATATCCTACCACCTCCTCCCTACTAATAGTCGTGAGAGCTGGCCCCTCATAAGTAACTCGGACGGCCTTGAAACCATGGCCAAACTGAATCAGATGAGTAGTAGTCGAGGTATGTATGGCCTAATCCAAAGCCAGATCCACACCCATCGGGAAAGAAAAGATGAACTTGTCGAAAGCCATAGTAACTACATTAACTGGAGACAGGAAAGGACTAACTATGCAGAAATCACTGTATTTGTTGAAACATAATTGAGTCAAACCCTTGCTTTGATATTTGTCTTCAATCATTAACCTTTAGATTTGACTTAGAATTTGAACCCACACTTAACAAATTTAGGAATGCTAAGTGGGGTTCTTTGAATTTTGAAGAGATTTTTGATATTTGAGGAGAAACTTTGCCATAAGATTTTAATTTAGAAACCATACTCAACAAATTTAGGTATGTTGAGCAGAGTTCAAATATTTGGAGAGACTTTGGAGATATATATGTTGTATGCTTGTTTGAGGTTTGATTTGGAAAACCTTTTCTTTGCAAATTTAGGTACATTAAAAGGTTTCAATTACATGTTTGAAAATTTTTGTCAAAACATTTTTGTTTGTGGTGATTGTTTATTATGTGTATGATATATGTTGATTCGATTTAAAAATGGGGCCCTTACTTAATAAATTTATGTATGTTAGGTAGAGGCCAAATGTGTTTGATATATGTTTATTCTGAAAATGAGGCTCTCATGTAACAAATTTAGGTATGTTAAGTAGGATCCAAATGTGATTCATATGTTTGTTCTATTTTGATTTGAAAAAGGGGAACTCTTATTTAACAAATGTGGGTATGCTAAATAGAGTACAATTTATTTTATGTGTTGTTGTTTGATAATGATTTTGAAAAGGGGAACTCTCATTTGACAAATTTGGGTATGTCAAATGGAGTTCAAATATGCTTTGATTTTGTGTGTGATATTTGCTTTTGAAAAGAGGGAACTCTAACTTAGCACATGTGGAATATGCTAAGTGGAGTTTCGATTTTATGTCATGCTTTCTTTTGAAAATAGAATCTTCATTCAACAAACTTTGGCCATGTTGAATGGAATTTATTATTTTGGAAAATGTGTTTTTTTAAAAGGGATTTTAAAATTTTTTATTTTGATTTTGAAAAGAACCTCCATGTAATAATTATAGGTATTGTTAAATGAGGTTTGATTATCTTTATGCCTTTTGAAAAATTTTTATGAATTTTGTGCAAATCTTTTGTCATGTGAATTTTGAAAAGTAACATTTTGCAAAGGGTTTATTTTCTTAAGTATAGGATGAACCTTGCCTCACCAAGCTAGTGGTAAGAAGATTCTAAATTTTTAGTCATCTCCTTCCATTAGTTAAATTATTATTTTTACCTATTGGGGGACCTAATAGGGGTTTTAAGACCTAAATGGAGTGTGGTCCTAGAACCTAAAGGATGTTGACTAGCTTTGCTTAAGGAAGAAATAAACTAAGTGCCAATGGAAAGAAAGATAGTATCGGGCTTATATAAAAATATAAGTCAACTATCAATTCTTGGAGACAATGATTGTCCCTAAAGATGGAGAGAGGAACCATTCCCAGTAGAGTCACCAGAAAATTTTATGGTGTTTATTTTTGGATGTATATGGGGGGACACCATGAAAATCCTAAGGGGTACTTATTAAAGTGATCTCATACAACATTGAGGTATGATGTACTATCTCAAAAGATAGATGCATCACCCTTCGATAAACTTAATCACCTAATAAGAACTCATAAGGCATGATGGGTCTTCGAATATACCAGAGATTTTTTCTCTATCTTACATGGATAAATGAAGTAGGGTTTATATTAAACCAAGTTCTAAAGTTCCCTATGGAGGTAAGCCTCTATAGTTAATTACAACTTTAGAAATGAAATTTTCTAAGAATACTCTTGATTAAAGTACACAATTATTGTCTCCAAAGATTTCAAGGTTAAGACTATCAAAGGATTGGTTTATATTTGAAAAATCAAATGGGAAAGATCAATGAGAAGACTTATTTTTGGAAGCCAAAAGGGATAAGTAGGGAATGTTCATGATACTAAGAAGTCTAGTGAGCATTCCAATTTATCATATAATTAGGTTTTACATATTTGAAGTTGAAGAGATTTATTTTATTTGAGTTAAAATTTCATTAAATTATAAGGGCTTATAATCCACCAACACAATGTTGTGGAAAAGCCTAAGAGGTGATGATTTATGCTTGTAGCCCGAGAGAAACAGCTACCTGAGATCCTAAATTTAGGGAGCTTTAGTAAAAGCTAAAGCATGACGTAAATCTAAGCAGAGATGGGTATAAAGTTTATCTCCATAAAAGAGAGTAAATCACTGAATACTTATTCGCTGAGGCGCCTAACTCCTCTTACTATTTTAAAATCATGTGGTCTAGTCATATGAAATTGCAATATGGTTGAGCTATTATTTAAAACCATGTGTTTTGGTCATATGAAATTGCAAGATGGTTGGGCTGTTATTAATTTAGAAGGAGACTAAAGTACTTAAACCCACTCCCTAAGAGACCGGAGCAAGACTGGTATGAGTAATGACTTAATCTATAAATACAAATTTGTTTAAATTTCATTTGATTTTTGACACTTCATTTTCACAATGGCTTTGGGATTTTTATATACCTAAATGCATGATGAAGTAAAGTTGTTGGCCAAATCAAAAGAGAAAAAGGGTGAAGCTCTATCAGTAGGGGTTGCTCTCATAGGTCAAGCGATCCCTATCGTATAAGGATGGAGGCCCTCATTTTGTAAGAGTGATTCAAGATGCATGCTTGATATGAAACATACAACATTTAGCTAAGGGGTTGCTAAATCTTTTGATTATCTTATTTATATCTTAAGCTTCATGGTGAGGTTATGAGTTGTAGAAAATTTTAATTATGAGTGATTAGTTGGGTAAAAAATTTATTGTATCCTAAGAGCCTAATCATATCCAGACCATACTTTAAAGCATTAGTCATAAGAAACTATGAAAAGTATGATATTTCTAATGCGCAATTTAAGCATAACATTAATCAATTTTATATACTACCATAAAAGAGTAAGAGGTCGTCGTGGTCGGGTACCGTCGTACAACCCGAAAAGAGAAAATGGGTAGCCAAGCTCTACCCTTATACAACATAGAATATAAAAGAATAATTATAATTTATAAATTAATAAGTTCTATGGAGGATCTTCAAGTCTTTATGTCTTCATGTCTCCTTCATTTCTTCTTTCTTTCTTCTTCCTTGCTTCTTTGAATTTGTAGGCTTCAAGGCATCACATGGAACCCAAGGACAAAAGCCTTCTGGCCAATACTCATCTTAAACCCCTAGAGCACTAATCCTAATTCCTAATACAAAATTATATTAAAAGTAGGAAAATTAAATCTAACTATACCTACAAAATAGGGGTTAACTAAACATACATATAATCCCAAGCAGTTATATATAATTTGGACTTAGCACCCTGCACATGGGTAACCAAGCTCACCTATCCTAACTTGGATTATGCTTAGGGGTTTAAGCAACCTGCAAATGGAGCATTTATATTTATTTTAAGCACCCTTTAATTACAATCCCCTGTAAAAAAAATATGATTAGACTAACATTGGCATAACATTCAGTCTACGAAGCATACACCCTAACATCCAGTCAAAAATATT
Organism: Cymbidium sinense; assembly: GCA_021442155.1. Classification (NCBI taxonomy): domain Eukaryota; kingdom Viridiplantae; phylum Streptophyta; class Magnoliopsida; order Asparagales; family Orchidaceae; genus Cymbidium; species Cymbidium sinense. The sequence continues at coordinate 20,279,312 of CM038230.1, read as the reverse complement.
ATATCAAAAAACAAAACATACACCATGCACACACCATCCTAACTTAGGACTAGAAGTGGTGACTTAGTTCTAAGGTGTGTGTTAAGGCTTGGTGTGGCATGTCTTACTAGGCATTAGAGTTTTGATTCTCTAAGTATAGAAATATTTAATTTAACATGAAGGGTTGATTTAACTTGAAGTTATTTAATTGAAATGGGAATTTTAATTTATGTTTTCTTTTTTTTCATTTGATTACACTTAGCGACTAAGTGTAATAAAGAGAAGAAAAGAGGATTGCCCTCTTTCATCCCTACCTTAAGCCACTTCTAAAGCATGTTAATTTGATTTAGTTCTCTTCAGTGAATGGCTTATTAAATGATTTAATTAATCTTAAGTTTAGGTTCACCTTAAATGATCCTATTCAATATGAAATGCATCTTAAAATTAATTTGATTGAATTACTCACATATGACATATGTTAAATCATTCCTTTCCATCACATGTAGCATGCATATGATTAAATCCTAAGTATACCTACACATACAATATGTCTTAGCACACTTAAATGATGGATGTAAAGATACATAAGTTTATATTTTCCATTTGATTGAATTATTTAGTCAAATTAATTTTAAAGCTCTATCCAAATTCTTATACAAAAATACATAATGATGAAATTAAATAAGTACGTGTCATTATTACCCAGGGAAGTAAGCTAATCAAATGACCTCCTTGGGGATAGCTAAAGCCTCATATTCCTGACATGTCCAGACTATATACCCATTAGCATTCACACTTATGTAAATTTGCATACATGAATATAAGAAAGAGAACTCCCAATCACATGATCAATTAATTCAACAAGTTAAACAATTATGAATGCATGTATTTTTGATAGAAAAGAGGATTGACATTCTCTAAATAAACATACAGATACATATATAAAAGACATAAGCAAGTACGTGCCTTTATTAATTAGGGAAGTGAGGTAATCAAATGACCTCCTTGGGGCTAACTAAAGCCTCATATTCCCGGGATGTCCAGACTATATACCAACTCTTCTTAAATACTACACATGTATTCATAACTAAAAGGATGAAAAGCATACAATAAATTATATTTTCTTTAATTGAATTATATATTTATATGAATTAAAGATTTTATACAAATTCTAGTGTTGAAATACATAAAAAAGAAATCAAATGAGTATGTGCCTTTGTTAACCAGGGAAGTGAGATAATTAAATGACCTCCTTGGGGCTAGCTAAACCTCATATTCCTGGGATGTCCAAACTACATACCCATTAGCATTCACACTTATGTAAATCAACACATGGATAAAGGAAAGAAAGCTTAACTTCATACACTTAAGTTGTAATCACATATATCTCTAATGTATTTATAACTAGCATCCTAACATATGTTATGATTCATTTATAAGCTTTTGAAAAAAATATATTTAGGTTTAATAATGATAGTAGCCACACGTATATTAAATTAAATCAACACATGCAAGCTTAACATAAAAGAGAAACCTCGTCTGATTTAATTAATTTTGAAAATAGATGGATGGATGGATCAAATGACATGCAATATTTAATATGATTGGAAAGGAATAAGTGAATATAAACACATGATTTCATTCAATCAAATTAATTTCTAAGGACAATCATATCAACAAAAATCATTTAAAATAACCAAAGCTTTTTAATGTCATTTTTAATTTTATGTTTAATTTGATATAAGGAATGTGAAAAGAAGTTTATTGATCCTATGCCCATCCCATGATTGTGAATTGATTTGATTTAATGGAATGTGATTAAGTTAATTTTATGGATTAACTAAGTTGTCATATGTATTAAGTTCATTAATTAACCCTTTCATATGTTACCTTAAAGTAATTGTCCTAATAATTATGAGCTAACATGATATGCAAATGAATTAAAAAGTAAATTAGCAATGGTTCTATAAAATGAAAGGGCCTAATTCAATTAGCTCATAATTATTGATTAATTAGATTAAAGAACTTAATTAATTATTTTTATGATCTTTCCACACATATAAATAAATCATAATCTCATTAACTCTCTTTTGGATATTAAACACCTAAAGGTCAACCCATGAATTAATTAATCAAGATCAGATATGATTGTAATTTTAATTTGATTAATGAAGTCATTAATTCATTAATCAATTTCTCTTACTTAATTTATCAAATTTGATTAATTATCCTTTAAGTGAAATGGACTTAAGGAAAAGGTTGGGAAAGAGGTCCCAACCCAATTCCATAAGCCCCCCTCATTTAATTAAGCAAGATACAATGTGATTTGAACTTTAACTTAACTCATTAAGTAATTAACTTATTAATTAATCTTTAATTAATATTTTTTGAAAAATGAGAAGGACTTTGGGAAAATAAATTAAGAAAGAAGTCCCAACATAATTCCAGAAGCCCCTCACTATTAAATAGTGATTAGGAAGCCCAATTAATCAATTAAATATTGTTCATATGCTTAATTAACTCTTAATTAAGTTAAAAAGATAATTAATGCTTAATCAATTAATTTTCTTAATTAATTAACCAATAAATCCCAAAAAAATTAGGAGAGCAGAGGTCATCCCCTTAAATAATATCAAAAAGTTTGAGATTAATTAGTTAATTAATTAGGGAGTAATTAAGATGATTAATTTTTAATTAAACCCTAATTAAGCTCTCATTACTGTTCAAAATCAATTAAGGATAATTTTAATGGATTCTTCTCTAAAATACCATTGAAATGAGCACTTATAAGTATTTTTTTTGGATTTTTTATGATTTGTTATGATTTTATGAAGTTTTAGCCTTAAAAATATATTAGTTAGCTTTAATTAAACCCTAATCTCATTCGGTGCCACATAGCGTGCTGATGCGGTGCGCTTTCCACTAGCATCGTGAGATTGGATATTTAAGTTATCGCCATCAATACCGAGTCAGCTGATGGTGGAATGTGCTTTCTTGTGCGCCGATTAAACTCATGGTTAATAGAGGATAAAATGAGATGATCTAACAGATCTAATCATAGCCGTCCATTTCGATCACGTGGAACAGACGGTGCATGATCAACCTTCCCATGAGCGACGAGAGATGGAACCCATCCACCATTGCTTGTGAGAACTGAGCTCAAATCCACTCTAAATCAATCCCACACCTTCACGTGAAGGATCTAAGAAGATCCAACAGCTATGATCGGCATACATTCACGTTCCTTTCACAAAGCTCCAAAATTTTTTATCTAGAGGTCGGTTTCAATGGAATTACCTCACCGGATCGAAGACTAGCGGCTCGTATGCTTAAAGTAGCTTCGTTTAGTGGAGACGAAACCCTATTGAGTGATAATTGAGTTGGTTCCAAGTGGATTGCTCGAGAGGCCAAGATTCATCGGTTGGAGCTTCGATTTTGATTGAACTCCTAGCTCCGGTGTGTTTGGAGCTTGGGAAGCATTTCATTTAGCTTCAATATGTCAAGGAGATGATGTGGGAAGGTGCAATTTGATCCAAGTCGAGAATTGAGGTAGTTGGGATCGAAGAGGACATGTCCTATTTTGGCTTTGCTCATGAAGGACAAATTTCGACAAGGGAAGCTTTGGGAACACTGAGGATCTCACAGGGGAGTTCGAAATCTCTCTGCGAAGCTCAAACGAAAAGAAATGGGTCTTTATCATGCGAATTGAGTGAGTATATCCCTCGATAGCTTCTAATGGACGGATGGATTGAGCTCCCATTTTTTGGCCGGCCAGCCACCATTAGAGCACCACAGTTGTCTCCATCAAGTCCACGAGGCTCGACTTGAGTGGAGGGAGTACTGACAGGAAGCTAAAGGCATGGGATGGGCTGATGGCTCTCCATGGATCTTTTGAGTTCTCAGTTTGTAAGGGAGGTGAGTTAACTCACCTCCCTTTGGTCTATGGTAAGCCTAGCCCACTTAAGGTGGGCTAGGTGGCTAGGTCAGACCCTAAAGTGAGTGCTTGATGGCTACCAAGGGAGATAGAAAAGTGGATTTTGCCAAAATTCATGTGGGGTGGCATCTCCAAGGGAGATCTCATTGAGTTTGGGCTAATTTTGGGCTAACCCAAGATGGGTTTGGGTCAGGTTTGGTCAGGTTCCAAAGTGTCATGGGTTGGTTCAAAGGGATTTAGCTCAATTTAACCTTTATAAGTCAAATTGGGTTAGGTTGACCAATTGGTCAAATTGGGCAAACTTAAGCTTAGGTTAGGTTCAAATGATGATTTGAAGTATTTTGGTTCAAGTGGTTTCAATCAATTTGGCCTAGTTTGATTTTTGCTCATTTGGATTCATATAGGTCAAATGGGTCAAGTTGACCAATTTGACCAATTTGATCAAATTGATCAAATTCGCTTGCATTAGGTATTAGTTTAAGTTTGATTGGTCAATTGGATATAATTGTAGTCTTTAGTTTGAATCAATTTGGATTTAATTTGGATTCAGGCCAAACCTTTTAGGTTAACTTGGGCTAGGTTGGTCAAATGGGTCCAATTGGTCAAAGTGGGCTTAATTATAGCTTTGGCCAAGTTCAATAATCAATTTGGAATGACCTTGAGCTATTGGTTGCAATCAATTTGGGTTGGATCATGATTTGGCCTATTTTGTCCTTTTACGTCAATTTAGGTCAACTTGGGTCAAATGGCCAATTGGGTTTAGTTTGGCTAAATTGATGGTCAAGTCATGTTCAATCATTGATTATGGGTTGATGTGAGACCATGGTTTCAATTGATTTGGTGTAGGGTGAGTTTTGGCTAGTTTGGGTTCATATGGGTTAAAGGTTGACTTGGTCAAATAACCAAGTTGACTTAGTTTGACCCAATTTAAGGCAATTGATCATCCTAGGGTGATCAAGGATCATGGTATGAGGTTTGGATGGGCTTGATTCAATTCAATTTGGGTTGGATTAGAACTTGATTCAAATTGGCTCTTTAAGTCACTTTGAGTCAAGTGAACCTAAATGGGCCAATTGGCTTGGTTTTGATTTGATTAAGGTTTAGTTGAATTTATATATGAGTTTAGGATTGAAATATAAATTCAACTGCAATCAATTTGGACTATGATAGATTTTGGTTCATTTAGAATTTTCAAGTCAAAAGAGCTAAGTTGGACTTAACCTGGGTTGATTTCAATTTGGCATGATGATTGTAGGTTTCATTTATATTTGTATAGATGATTGAAGGAATGATTTATTCAAGAGAAAATCTATTAATTTTAGCTTGATTTAGATAGGATTTGGCTAAGTCCAAGGGATTAGCTCAAATGGTTTAGATTGGGATTTAATTTGATTTGAATTTTGTTTTGGTCATTTGAGTTTATAATACATTTATATTTGAAAATATAAATGAAGATATAAATGACTTATGAGAAAATCAATTGAATTTGGAGTGGTTTGAAGGCAAGTTTGGCTAAGCTCATGAAGGTAGGTCAAAAGGGCTTATAAGAGAATTTGATTGGATTTGATTTAATTTTTATCCTTAGAATGTGGGATTCATTTATATTTGGGAATATAATTGATGGAATAATTGATTTACAAGAAAATCAATTGACTTTGACTTAATTTGAATGTGATTTGGCTAAGCTCATGGAGGTAAGTCCATATGGCTTAGCTTGAGATTTGATTGGATTTGAATTTAGTTTGATTTAGTTTTGATTATTTGAATTTATATTTCATTTATATTTGTGAGGAAGATTGAAGATATGATCAATTCATGAAGAGATCAATCAAGTTTGGATTGAATTGGGTGGAGATTTAGCTAAGTCCATGGACTTCAATCATACGGCTTAAAGAGGATTTGGGAGTTTGAATTTGATCTTGGATTTTAATCATTTGGATTTGAGTTTGTATTTGAATTTGATACATTGGTTGATTGAATTATTCTTAGAAAAAATCAATTGAATTTGGATTGATTTGAATTTGGTTAAGGGCCAAGTCCATAAGATAAATCATAGGACTTAAGAAGGATTTTGATTTTGGATTTGATCATGTGTTCAATCATTTGATTTGAAATTTGAATTTGGATTTGGTATTTGAATTGAATTTGAGGTTTGGTTTTGAGAAGGTGATCATGGATTGGGTTTAGGCTATAGGATATGTGATTTTCCTAAATCCCTAAGGCATAGCCTAATCCTATAATTAATCTTTCTATGTCTTTAAGCTTGTTAAGTGTTAACCTAATCACTAGAAGTGTCTTAAGACTAAAGAGCTCTTAGTATCTAGAAGACTCATAAGTCTAAAAAGAGGGGATGGGAACTCACTCCAAAAGTGAGGTCAATAATATGTAAATATTACAGTTTAGATATTAAATATAAATATATAAAAATTTAATTGTAAGTATGTAAATCCTCCTATATTATATGGTATTCTACATATAATTTTTTTTGTTACTTTTAAGATTTTCTAATTATGCTAGAATAAACGAAATAAAAATCAAGTGAAAAGATAAGGGATAGAAAAATAAAAAGAAAATTCTAGCAAGATAAAAAAAACTCATCACCAACTCTTTTGGCCACATCCTTACTAATTAAGATCTACATTATAAATTCTCATTTTTCATTCACTCATATCGAGTGTCCTCTATGATAATATACTTATTTTTTACAAATTATTTTGATTATCTTCTATCCATATACATATATGTCTATCTCTTTCCTTCTTAATCCTCTGGCATTAATTTTATTAATTCAACTAATGAATGCATCTTTTATCTTTTATATTATATACCTAAATCACTTAAGTCTATTTTTAATATCATGATCTTTAATAAATGCCATTATAAAGAAATAAATGTTTGGATAATATAATTATTTTGCTTTATATTTCTTAGTCTTCATTTTTTGATCTTCTAAAGTTAATGTGTCCCTTGAGTTACTATATAGGAGCTAGCCTTGCACATTTTGAGCTACTTATTTGCACATAGCATTGTATATTCTTCTTTGAGTATACCTATTATTTAAAATTTTATTATTTTGATGTATATCTAAAATGTTACTACTCAAACTTACACAAAAATATATTCTCTTAATCAAATTATTTTTTTTTATTATCAAAATACTATGATCTTGTCATAAGCTCATTAGGTTAATTAATTATAACAAAAAAAGAGTAAATTATAAAGAGGCATATAAGTCTTCCTAACCATATTAAAAACAAAATAATTGACATAAACAAATTTTAAATAAACAAAAAAAGTATTTAATAACTTTAAATTTAAACTTAGTTAAAAAATGATAATTATGTGTCTTTTAAATATTTTTTAAAAGATTAATATATCAAAATTAAAAGTATTTGCTTGATGTGATACTTATAATATGATTCATTATTATATATATTTTTTAATATTCAAATATTCATGATATTAAAATTTAAAAGAAATAACAAGCATCATATCATAGTGACTTTTTTATGCATTTGTATTTAAATTCAATTTTATATCATATGTTAATGTATAATGAATGACTTAGATTGAAATTTATAGAAGAATTAGAAGAAAAAGAAATGCTGCACTCCTTTAAAAAAATCTACATAAAAAATTATTTGATTATTCTTTCAAAGATGGACCTAATAAATTTTTTAAGAGTAATTTTCAATTTTATTTAAAATAAATTTCAATGGTAAGCTTTTCAATATTTTTCTATTGATTTTTTAAAAGAATGATTAAGTCATAAATAATAAAATAATTTTTGTAAGTCTTAAATTTTATTTGGTGTAAATAGTGGGTGTATTTTTGGGCTTTGCTTAAAATAGGTGAGCAGAGGAGGTCCAGTCTCGCGGCGACCTAACGAAGTAACGGGCGAGTCTCGTCATTCTTTCCTTTCTATTCCCTCTTTCTCTCCCTCTTTTTCTTCAACCCTCGGCCCTTTTTATCCACAATAGCGTTCTAGTCCTCTCCCTCTCTCTGATCTTCGCCATTTGAAGGTGCCTTTGTGATTGATCATGCCGGAGGTGAGCTCCCCACCTAATGTATTTCTATCTTTCCCTTTTCACATTTGCAGGGTGAATCATTCACTTTTCCCCTCTACAGATCGACTAAAAGACCTGTTTATCTTTTCCATATGCATTTCGTAATGTGATATTGGGAGAAGAGAAATGTTTCAGCTCTCTGATCTACACATATAATGCAATGTTTTGGAATGTAGGGTTTGTTAATTAGATAAATGATCGGAGTACTTCTTTAGGTATTGATTTGAAGGTTTTGATTTTTTTTTAAAATATTTGATTTGATATTTGCATTCTGTGAATGGATAGAATAAGATTGTTTTGAAATTTGGTGAAAACTTGAGTTTTTTATTGTTTCTTGGCGCTGTATTTGTCATGTTATTTTTTTCTTACCCAGATAGGAATTACAGTGCTTTTAGGGATTAATGTGTTAAGTTTTTTATTGGACTTTTTAGAGCATATTAGAATGTATTGATTTCGAGCTGAAAAGATCTGCAACTTGTGATTGTTTGGATTGGAAGAAGCTTGAGTTATAAAATCCAGCCGCATCTTTGTTTTTTCTGAGTTGGATATGAAGAAATAGCTGTTGCCAATCTTCCAGATCTTAAAAAGTAGGATTTGGATTCTCTCCGAGTAATTCCACAAGTTTGGATGGTCGGGATTAATTCGAGCTTGTTTTATGAAAACCGGTCTTATTTTAAAATATTTAATCTTAACCATCCAATTGGAGAATATCTGATTCCAAGTTGGAAAAAATTTAGGTCAAGATATCCTAATCAATCATTAGATTTGATTCAAGATGAGTACAATATATGGGGAATCAATTAAAATTTATATTGATCCTATCTCAAAGTAAATCTAATAGATTTTAGAGCCGTACACATCAAAAAAATAATGAGAATATTAAATGCCAATTTTTTTATAATCCATGTCATTGCTATTCTTTCATATTTTCATTTCCCTCTATTTCAACTCACAGATAAATACTATAATGCATAGTCATTATTGTGCCTGAAAGTCATTCCTTAAATATTCTCCCTGTCAATTTTCAGATTATCATGAGACTTAATTTGTCATTAATTAAGTATCATGCCACTGTGAATTCAAGTATTATTTTCAACACTTTTTACTTTCAGTGTTTTTTTTCATTCCCCTCTTTTGCTTGATTTTTATATCCAAATTCATAGATTTCACCTTTTGAAAATAAAGAAACTGCGCAATTTTGTGGAAGATTATTAATATATGTATGCTGCATAGTCACAATCTAAGCTTGCTTATATGCTCCTTTCATCCCATATTTGTGGTGGTTCTATGCAATTTTTTTTAGGATATTTGAGCAAATTTAATTGCAAACTTACATGCATATGCAAAACCTTCAACCCGAGACATCTCTATTTAAATCCTTAACTCTCATGTTATGGGCTGAAGTAGCTAGCATGTTATTATGGGCATCGTATAATCTATTTCTTCTTTCACTAATTGATTTTAAAGTCGACATTATGACTAGTTACTATCCAATACCATTCATATGCTCATAGCATCTCCTCTTTAACAAAAGCTCCAAACTGTCAAAAGTCTTGATGATTGGAGGAATTATTAGCACAGCTTCTGATTTTTTATTTAGTCTTAATGCAATCTTTCATCATTCCCTATGTTGAAGTTCTTCTAACTTTCTAATATTAACTCTCACTTCACTTTGTAGTTAAAAATGCCTTCATGTTTTTAGTTTGAATCTGTGTATCAGCCTTTTGTTAACCTAAGGCATATCTTAGAAGAAAAAAATCGTAAATGGCGGCATTTACTTCACAGAAACTAATATTTATGTTAAACAAGAAACTTTAGTGCAATTCTCATGAGGTCTATCTCGTTATCACGTGTTACTTTTTTTTCTCTGCTGTTTCAATCTTTTCGCTTACCCACCGTCTCTTAGCTCGGTTGGTGAAGCGACGGAACCCCGACCGCATTCGATCTCCGGCGGGAGGTGCTCCCGGGGATATCGACGTTACGGTGATGAATGTGATGAGAGGATTAATATTAACGATATCCCACCCACAAGATTTGGATACCCTTCAAAAAAAAAAATCTTTTCCCTTTACTTTTCAACAAAACTAGTACTTTTTTTATTTCAATCTATGATAAGACTGATATGACAAAGACACTTCACACATCTATTATTAAAACATAAAATAAGTATATGTGTTGAACACATCAATAATATATATTTAAAAAAAACAAAACGTGATATAATAAATGCACAAAGGAATAAACATAAAATGCGTACAATATAATTTATTAATTTTGTTCTTTTATAAAATAAACTACAAAATTTCATTATAAAAGAAGGCATTAAACAAAATTGATTATTAAAGACATTTTTCAGTTTGTATTTCAATAATAAAGTTTTTATTAGTCTTTGATTCTCTACAATTCCTCCATTCACATCTTTACTATTTCACTTAAATGATGATAAACATGTTCAGTAGGTGTGCCATTTATCTATTTTCTATTATTTTTAAGACGTAGTCGACGATGTGTCTGACACATCAGATGTGTATCATGCCATAAATGTATATTTTAAAGTGTCAATTCATCATAGTTTTTTACTTCCAATTTTTTAGTTTTGGGGCAACTGTGATCATTATTTTAAGATGTTTAACAGGACAAAGGTAGACCATTGCCCAAATTTGGTGAATGGGATGTAAACAATCCTGCATCAGCTGAAGGATTCACTGTTATATTTAACAAAGCTCGAGATGAGAGGAAGACAAATAATGCTAATCCTGGCGCAATGCCAGCACCACCAAGGAACAATTCTAGAGGCTACAAAGAAGAAACCAACTATGATTTCCCAAGGAAGAGTGTATGTTTTACTTATACTCTTTTTCATTCTCTTCTTTTAACTGTCACTGTTCGATGTTCACTGTTCATTCAAAAATCCTTTTTCTTAATGAAATTGATTGCAGAATAAATGGTTTTGCTGTGCTTAAGATCTGGAAGTATATAACCTTGAGAGAGATTTCTCGATTCTGTATTCATGGCTTGGTAGGCTTATAAAAAGCTGTTTTGGAGGAACAACATGATATTAATCTATGCCAGTCCCTCTGATTCTTTACCCATATCCCATGATGAGCTATATATCTTATTAGAGAAATGGAGGGATGGATGGAGTTCTTTTTTATTATTTTATTTTACCAATGAGTTGATGGTGAGTTCATAATTAAGAGTATTAACCTATCATGTATTGTGTGTGGTATCTGTGTGTGTGTGAGAAAGAGAGAGAGAGGAATTCCAAGCTGGAGCCGTAACTGGCTGATCTTTTGGAGAAGTTCCCTTCAGGACATGGTATGATGTAAGATGCTTTTGTTTGAATTATATGATTTCTTTTGTAAAATATTTTATATTTAGAAAATAATTTCCTTAATTTTTGTTTTGTAAAATCCAAATTTACTGCAATTCAATCAAAATCTTGGTTCAACAACAACAACAACAACAACAGGCCTTTATCCCATCACATAGGGTCGACTATGTGATTTCTTTCTGTCCCATACGTCCTATTAAGCCTCATATTCTCATTTAATCCTAACAAAGTAAAATCATTATTTATACTTCCTAACCAAGACTTTTTAGGTCTAACCTTACCATTCGTAACATAGGTCAAATCTACCACATCTACTCTCCTAATAGGGTCATCGAATGGCCGACGTTTTATAACCAAACCATCTAAGGTGACTCTCTTTAATTTTATCTGTCATAGGAGCTACTCCAATCTTATCATGCATGCATTAATTTCTCATTTTGTCTTTAGGTGTAAAACCATTCATCCACTTATGCATTCTCATCTTTGCAACACTTAATTTTATACTTCTCTTTTATTGGTCAATAATCTATACCATAAAGTATTATAGATCTTATCATCATCTTATAAAATTTTCTCTTGAGTCTAAGTGGTACTTTCCTTTCACACAATAGGCCCGATACATTCTTCAACATCAACCATCCAACTTGAATTTTACCAATAATAATCTATTTCACCGTCATTTTCAAGATATCTAAAATATTCACTCTTCTTAATGATTTGATGGCCTATTATCACAATTCTACCACTATATTTGCTACTGCTACTACTAAAATTACGCTCAATATATTGTATTTTAGATATACTCAAAAAGAAAGTCTTTAGCCTCTAAAGTTGACCTACATAATTCAAATTTTTTCTTAAACTTTCTCTCCAGTTTTATCAACAAAAAGAATATCCTCAAGAAAAAGCATGCACCATGTTACATCCTCCTGTAAATGTCTAGTAGGACCATTCATAATTAAAATTTAAGATATGAGCTTAAAGCTAATCCTTGATATAATCCAACTGAAATAGGAAAATGTTTGGTCAATCCTCCTTGTGTATGAACACAAATAAATAGCTTCAGTATGGTTATTGTTAATGACTTGAATATAAGCAATATTAACTCTTTTCATTTCTAGAAATCTACAAAACACTTCTCTTGGAACTTTATCATATGCTTTCTCTAAATCAAAAAATATCATTTATAGGTCCTCCTTATTTTCTTTGTACTTCTCCATCAAATTTCTCAACAAATATATAGCATCTATAAAAGATATGTCCAACTTAAATCCAAATTGATTTTAAGAAACTTTTATATCACATTATAACTTATGCTCAATTATTCTCTCACATAATTTTAATGTATGACACATTAATTTAATTCCTCTATAATTTACACACTCTAAGCATCTCCTTTATTCTTAAAAATAGGAACTAATAAATTATTTTCAACTTATATGACATCCTTTTAATCTTTAGAATAAAAGTAAAAATTTTAGCAAGTCAAGAAATTTCTTGATCTTTTAAATATTTTCTCACTTTTATTGAAATATTATAAGTTCAACCATTTTTTTGCGCTTCAACTTCAATTTCACTAATAAGATAATAGAAACAAAAATATTTACTTTCATTTAGGATATTAAGGTCACTAAAATGAATTTTATTCTTGCAATTTTTACTGAAAATTTTATCCAAGTATCTCATCCACCTATATTAAATATTTTCTTCTAGGAAAAATACTTTTTGATCTTTATTGTTAATGCATTTTATTTGAACTAAATCTTTACTTCTCTTATTTTTTTACTTGGCTAACATTTGCATATATCTTTCACCTTTTTTAGTATTCAACTTATTATTATTATTACTATTATATATATATATATATATTTCAAGTCTTCTAATTTTTACATCTAAACTAATTTTTATAATAACATTTTATTTTTTTTATCTATTCTTATATATTTTGATTCCACCGTCAACTATTTTTACCAATATAATTTTTTTCTTTCAATTCTTTTAGCATATTTTTTGTAACTTACTTTTCACATAGCATTAGCTTTCTCATGCGCATTTCAAATCTTAAGATATTATAGTTTACTCATAAAAATGTGTTTATTAATATTTTTAAGTATTTTCATATAATATTAGGACAATGTTTCATTTTATTTTTCAAGTTCGGACCTATCGTCTTAAATTTAAAATTAATAGTTTATGTTGTGTACTTAAACTTTTATGCGGAATAATTTTACAATCTTTACTGTATAAACAATTAATTTTCTTGATAGGAAATAATCAATTTATATTTTATGAAGATCTATTCGTATAAGTGATATTATACTTCGCTCATTTCTTAAATAAAGTATTAGCAATTACAATAGTATAAGTTAAAGAAATTTTTAATATAATTATATCTTCTTCATTAGTCACTTTAAATTCATAACCACTACTATTGTTTTTAAATTTTTGTATTATTTTATCATGATCATTTAAATCTATTTTAATACATATTTTTTTCTTTAATAGATATTTTTTATATTAATTCTTTTAGATCATTCTAACATTTTTCTCTTAAACATTCATTAAAACTTATTTAATGAGCATAAACACTTATACAATAACAACAATAACAAGCCTTTATCCCACTAAGTGGGGTCGACTATATGAATCCTTTATCTTAATTGTGTCCTATTATGTGTCAAATTTTCATTTAATTCAAGTATACTAAGGTCAATTTTTATACATCTTAACCAAGTCTTTTTAGGTCTACCTCTACCTTAACATAAGGTAAATCTAATGCATCTACTCTCCTAACCGGGTCATCAAACGACCGACGTTTTATGTGGCCAAACCATCTAAGACGAGTCTCTCTAATCTTATCTGCCACCGGAGCTACTCCAACTTTTTCCCGAACATACTCATTTCGCATTTTATCACTCAGAGTAAAGTCACTCATCCACCTGAGCATCCTCATCTCTGTAACACTTAACTTAGTCTTATACTTCTCTTTAATTGGCCAACATTCTGCACCATAAGTCATTGCAGGTCTTACCATCATCTTATAAAAATTTTCCTCAAGTTTAAGTGAAACTTTTCCATCACACAACAGGTCAGATGCATTCCTCCACTTCAACCATCCAACTTGAATTCTACTAATAACATCTCCATCTATTTCACTATCATTTTGAACAATAGAGCCTAAATATCTGAATCGCTCACTCTTATTAATGACTTGTTCACCTAATGTCACAACACTACCACTAGAACTTCTACAACTAAAATTACACTCCATATATTCAGTTTTAGATATACTTAAACGAAAACCTTTAGACTCTAATGTTGACCTCCATAGTTCAAGTTTCTCTTGGGCTCTCTCTCTAGTCTTATCAATAAGAAGAATGTCATCAGCAAAAAGCATACACCAAGGTACATCTTCCTGTAAATGCCTAGTAACATCCATAACTAAAGCAAAAAAGATAAGGGCTTAAAGCTGATCCTTGATGTCCAATTGGAATGGGAAAATATTTTGTCAATCCTCCTTGTGTTTGGACACAAGTAACAGCTCTAGTATACATATCCTTAATGACTTGAATATAACTAATATTAACTCCTTTCTGTTCTAGAATTCTCCAAAGAACATCTCTTGAAATTTTATCATAAGCTTTCTTTAAATCAATAAATATCATATGTAAATCCTCCTTACTTTCTCTATACTTCTCCATCAAACCTCTTAACAAATGTATAGCATCCATAGTAGATCTACGGCATGAAATCAAACGACAGAGAAACTTTTGTATCACATCGTAACCTATGCTCAATTACTCTCTCCCATAATTTTAATGCATGACACATTAACTTAATTCCTCTATAATTTGCACACTCTTGTGCATCACCTTTATTCTTAAATATAAGAACCAATAAACTCTTTCTACTCATCTCGATCTTTTAGTCTTTAAAATAATATTAAAAGATTTGTAAGCCAAGAAATTCCTTGATTTCTTAAACATTTTCACACTTATTGGAATATCATCGTCCTCTTGTTTTCCACATTTCATTTTCTTTAAAGTTTCTCTAACTTCAGATTTACTAATACGACGATAAAAATAAAATTCTCTATTTTTATTTAAGGTATTAAGTTGCTAAAATCAATCGTACATTCAGATCCTTTATTGAAAAGTTTATCAAAATATCTCATCCACTTATTTTCAATATCCTTTTCTAAAAAAAAGTACTTTATTATCTTCATTCTTAATACATCTCATTTAAACTAGGTCTTTACTTCTCCTGTCTCTTTGGTTGGCTAATTTATACATACATCTTTCACCTTCTTTGGTATCTAATCTATTGTATAAATCACTAAAAGCATAAACACTTATATTATTAATAATTTTTTGAACATTCATTCTTATAATTAATATTATGCTTCTCTTTTTTCTTAAATAACTTATTAGCAATTATAAGTTAAAGTAAAATTTAATATGATCATATATTCTTTATTAGCCACTCTAAACTTATAATCATCATTATTATTTTTAAAATCTTCTATCACTTTATCAGGATGTTCATTTAAATATTTTTTAATAAAAATTATTTTTTCAAGAGGTATCATTTGTACTATTCTTTTAGATCATTTTAAAACTTTTCTTTTGAACATTCATCTAAATTTATTTCAAGAATATAAATATTTATATTATTTAATAATTTTAGCATCAATAATAATTTTTATAGCTATAATATTATTTCTAATTCTATTAATTTTCATAATATTATTTTTCAAATTCTTATCTATAATCACATTTATTTTATTTATAGTATGAATTTTATATAAATATTAAAATTTAAAATTTAAACTATCAATCTATCTAGTTTTTTTTCAACCTATTTTTATTTATATGAATCATAATATATATTAATTCTTTTAATTTATCTATAAGAGTATATATATTCTAAATTTCTATTTAAATTTTAAATTTATGGACTAATAATTTTTTGCCCACATCCATTTATAATGTGAGAGCCTTTCTTTATTTAACACTACTAAGGACATAGGTGTGATGACCCTTGCACACTTTTTATTGTATTTTTGTCATACAACCCACTAGCAGGAGATGCCATAATATTGACACGATGTATTAATGGATTCATGATATGATTTTTTGACAAATTTTACGTTAACTATTGACTACCTTTCTTAACATAGGTCGAATCTAATACATCTACTCTCTTAATTAGGTCATTAGATGATCAATATTTTTTATGACTAAATAATCTAAGGTGACTCTCTCTTTAATCTTATTTGCCATTGGAGCTTCTCCAACCTCATGACATATATATTCATTTCACATTTTATCTCTATGTATAAAGTCACTCATCCACCAGAGTATCTTAATCTTTGCAACACTTAATTTTATGTTTCTCTTTTATTGGCTAATATTCTACACCATAAAACATTACAGGTCTCACCACCATCTTATAAAGTTTTTGCTTGAGTCTAAGCGGTACTTTTTGTTACACAATCGGCCTGATGCATTCATCTACTTTTACCATCCAACTTGAATTTTGTTAATAACATCTGCATTTATTTTACCATCACTTTAAACAATAGACCCAAGATATCTAAAATATTCATTCTTTTTAATAACTTGATCACACATTATCACAACTTTTCCACTAGATCTACCGTCACTAAAATTACGCTCCATATATTCGATTTTAAATCTACTCAAACAAAAGTCTTTAGACTCTAAGGTTGACCTCCATAAGTCAAGGTTTTTTTTTTTTTTTGGGTTGAACTCTCTCTAGTCTTATTAATAAGAAGAATATCATCAGTAAAAAGCATCATCAAGATACATCCTATTATAAATGTCTAATAGTGTCATCCATAACTAATGCAAAAAGCTATGAGCTTAAAGCCAATCTTTGATGTAATCCAACTAAAATAGAAAATTATTCGGTTAATCCTCCTTATGTTTGAACACAAATATACAACTCCAATATACATATCCATAATGACTTGAATAAAAGCAATATTAACAACTTTCTTTTCTAGAACTCTTCAAAACACTTGAAATTTAATCATAAGCTTTCTCTAAATCAATAAATATCATATGTAGATTCTCCTTACTGTCTTTATACTTCTCCATCAAACTTAAAAATACATATATAACATTCATAATAAACATGCTCGATCTGAATCTAAATTGGTTTCGAGAAACTTTTATATCACGTTATAACCTATGCTCATTTACTCTCTTCCACAATTTTGATGTATGATGCATTAATTTAATTCATCTATAATTTACACTTTTGAGTATGGGCGTCAAAAATTGATCCGACACAAACCTAACTCAAAAAATTCGGATTTAAGTTGACCCGAATAATTTTTTGAGTCAAGTTTGGGTTGAAGAAATTGACCCGTTTAAAATTACAAGTCGGGTTCGGGTTGACTTGTCAATCTGAAATTGATATGATTTTGATCCGCCAACTCATATTTGACTTAAAATTGATTTGTGAACTTGAAATTGATCATATTTTTTAACCCATCAATCCGATTTTAACTTGATTTTGACTTGATTTTGACCTATAATGTATTTATAAATAAATCATTTGAGTCGGGTTTGGATCAATCTGGTTGATGACGGGTCATGTTCAGGTTGAGTTTTTGACCTGTTTAATAAATGGGTCGTATTCAAGCTAAGTCTATTTAAATCGTGTCAAATTCATGTCAAACTCAAACTTGACTCGTTGACCCGATTTGACACTCCTGCTCATCTCATTTATTCTTAAAAATATGAATTAACAAACTTTTTTTCAACTCATCTAACATCCTTTTAATCTTTAAAATAATATTAAAAAGTTTAGAGAGTTAAGAAATTCTTTTATCTCCTAAGCATTTTCCTATTTCTATTGAAATATCATCATGTCAAATTATTTTTCTATACTTTATTTTATCTAAAGTTCTCTGACTTCAATTTTACTAATTTGATGACAGAAAAATAAAATTTTATTTTTATTTAGGATATTATGATCACTAAAGTTAATCATATTCTCATAATCTTTATTGAAAAGTTTATCAATATATCTCATCTATCTATATTGCATATTCTTTTCTACGAAAAATATTTTTTGATCTTTATCCTTCATGCATTTTACTTGAACTAAGTATTTACTTCTCTTATTTCTTTGCTTGATTCATATAAACATATATCCGTCACTTTCCTTAATATTCAATTTATTATATATATCGTTAAATATTAAATTATTTGCATCACATATTACTTAAAATTCTTACCGATCATTATATTTCTTTTTCAATTCTCTGAGTTTTTAAGTCTAAATTAATTTTTATAGCTAATCTTCTTTTTTGCTCATATTGATTTCACCATTAGCTATTTTTACTAATAAGAGCTTTTTTTTTTCTTTTGATTATCTAAGAATATTTTTTGATTACTTGCTTCTCACATAATATTAGCTTCCTCATGCATATTCCAAATATTAAGATATTATACCATACTCTTAAAAATATATTTATTAACATTTTTAAGTACCTCAATCTAATCTTAAGATAAATTTTTTTAAAAAAAAAATTTCAACCCTTCATCTTAAAATTTAAAATTAATAATCAATATTGGGTACTTAAATTTTACGTTAAATAATCTTACAATTTATATAATCTAAATAATCAATTTTTCTTAATAGAAAATAGTCAATTTAGGTTTTACTAGAGTCATTCTTAAAAGTGATATTATGCTTCTCTCTTTTCTTAAATAAAGTATAAATAATTATAAAATTATAAGATAAAATAAAATCTAATATAATTATATATTTTTTATTAGTCTTTTTAAACTCATAGCCATCATTATTACTTTTAAAATCTTTACCGCTATTAACATATCCATTTAAATATCTTTCAATAAATATTCTTTCTTTAAAAGGTATCATTTATATTAATTCTTCAAGATCACTTAAATTTTTTTCTTTTAAACATATCGCTAAACTTAATTTAGGAGCATAAATATTTATAATATTAATAATCTTAGCATTTTTAAAATTATAATTCTATATCTAATTTTATTATTCTATAATATTATCCTTCAAACTATTATTCACAATCACACTTACACTATTTTTAGTATGTCTCTTATTTAAATTTTAAATTTTAAAATTTAAATTATCAATCTTCTTAATATTTTTTTTCAATCAGTTTATATTTCTATGAATCATAATATCTATTAATTTTATTAATTTATTTTTAATAGAACTTATATTTCAAATTTGTATCATAATTCATTGACTTCATCTGTCCCTACACTCAAGTATTAATGTAATGACCCTTATATATTTTTCACTATATTTAGGTCGTACAACTCTTCGCTTTCAGTGAATGTTCTAGCATTGATACAATATATTAATGGATTCAATGTTATGATTTTTTTGACAAGTTTAAGCTCAATTGATTACCTAATATAACTAAACTTTTTTCATCGAGGGCTTGGGACTCGACAAAGTCAATGTTTTAATCAAAACCAAATATTCAAAAAAGGGAGTTTATTACCAGTTTATTTCTTTTTTAATTGATATGAAGTTATTGGAAATGGAATGTATTAAAGACAAATACGATAGACTACTAATGATCATTAAAATTACTTTAAGATTAATTTCAACATTTTCTTCTAAATTATCTCTCCAATTTTCTTCTTCAAACAAAATAAACACAAACTAAGGAAATATTTGTGTAAAAAAATTGAAACTAAAACTTATATCTGCCGTTGCCACCTTCGATTGTTGCTGTCGATGACCTCTGCCCATTATGAGTCACCGTCTATCATTATTATTTATCATCATCAATTATCATCATTGTCACTAATAATGATCATCATAATTGTTAATGCTGATGATCAATATCACATAATATAAAAATAAAAATAATATATTTTAAGATACTAATATGCATTTTTAACAAATAAATAAAATAGAATAGTAATAAAAAATAATAAAAAATAAAAAATAAAGGTGACTCCAAAGGGACTCCTAATAAATTGTGCAACTTCGAATGATTAAGATTATATTTGAGATAATTTTTTTCAAAATTTTAATTTAAAGGCAACTTCTACGCATCTATTATATAGATTTGACTATAAATTCTTTTTTATTTTTCACAAAATTATATTAGAATTAACTTTCCTAATTAAATAAAAACTTATACATATTCTTGCACTAAGTTACATCTCTTCTAATTGATTGATCCTTTCCCCATAAAATAAATTCTTAAATTAAAAAACAATCTTAATAAAAAAAACTAATGTTAATATCAATTGCTGATGATAATCAAGCCACATCATCATTGCTGATGCCAATAAAACCAATTGATAAGGGCCTTCAAAATTAAGAAGATTTACCTACATATCACAAAATTCTTATATATTTATACACCTAACACCCAAAATTTTATATTTATATATATATATATATATATATATATATATATATATATATATATATATATATATATATATATATATATATATATATATATATAAGCAAAAAATTAAAAAGAAATTTATTTAATTATACATTACTCTTTCTAATTCACTGTAACTACACTGCTGGATAATAAAAAGCAAAGGTGCTACTTCACAATCAAATTTTGAAAATAATAACCTATAACAAGTTTTGTCAGAATTATAAGAAAAGAATTAAGTTAAACCCCTGGCCATATATCTACGAAATTATTACATTCCATCAAAAAGCAAATAAAAAAAAAGAAAAAAAAAAATACAACTTTGAACTTAACGGCCAAACGGTTCTTCAGCACACGAGCAGTCAAGAGGATGTTCACGGGCTTCTCAACAGAGCTTCAGTCTGATCTTAGTAGTACTTCCAAACTGCCTGTAACACAGCTCCAAACATTCACCATGTTCAGGAGTCCTTAATTAAGTTAACAAATTTTGAGAATTATGCCTCGAAATTTATAAAATTATGATTGAGTATCTAATGGATTGACATTATCAGATTCAGGTGAACTTAAAGTAACCAGCTTTCTTAGAACAGGTGAACTTTCTGGTTCCTGATTCTCGGTCTCAGTATTCCCTCCTTGATCGGCGGAGACAGAATCATCTCTAGTGTCATTTGGGTTTTTCGACTCTGTGGACTCCCTCCATTCAATCCATTCAGGTGGTTTCATGTTTTCGTATGATGGACACAAGTTTCTGCAATTTTCCTCCATTAACGAGCCATTACTGAAGCTTGTAGTTTCAGTATCCTTGAAATCACCATTTGATGCTGGCATTTCTGAGGATGTTGGCTTGTTAGCAAGCTCATCGTTCTCGCAGACAACTTCCTCATCGGCATCTTCCGAAATTCGTGATGGGGAAGCGAGGGAACTGGAAGAACGATCGTTAACAGCCCGGTCATCTTCAAACGCAAACCAGTTTGAGTTCGTGAACAGAGAACTGCAGAAAAAGCATAATCCTTGAGGAAATGATCAAAAAAAAGCGACAGAAGACTCAAGAAAGAATGCACGAATCAAATCAAAACCATCTGGAATCGCATTCTGTGCAAGAAATTGATGACAAGGGTGTAGGATTCCATAAAACAAGACAAAGAGTAGATTAGGAGGCAAGTTAATTGTACCAATCCTGATCATCATCCAAACGCAGGGATGAAATTACAACTTCTGCAGATTCATCATCAAAGTAAATACCCTGCAGCATAATATTAGTTAAATTAATTAGCCCAGACAAATGATACAATTCAAAAAGAATGTTGAAAAGTGCACTTAAACAAGGTGCATATCAACACTGAAACACTAGTTCAAGTTACTGAATACGATAGTATTATAATTGAGTAAACAGACAAAGTACCAGAGTTTACTCAACATATCAAGTTATCAGAAATTTTCTTTTATGCATAACAGATTACTTCACCAAGTCATTATTCCTGGAAAATTCTAACAAAATTTTTAGTTAGGATAGATCTCAAAGCTATTGGATTTATTCTAAGATAAGTGCAATAAAGATTTTGATTGGTTTTTTTATGTATGACAACACTCATCTCAAAATAGATCCACTAGCATTGAAGCCTACCATGACCAAAAGGCCAAAATTTATCCCAACATTCCATGTGGAAGGAAAAACAAATTAAACCAAATCAAAAGTTTAAAAGTCATTGAACTTCCAAAAAAAAAAGGGATTTGTATACATGCCAATAAATTATTATATATTTATCTAACAAATTAATGTTTATATCTATCATTAACTTATGTAGAGTGAAATCAACTTTTTCAGGCATATTTTTTAATATGAATTAGATACTAAGATGTTATATGAGTAAAAAATAAAGAAAAAAAAGACTTAGGTTAAATCCCCCCTCTACACACGACACACCAAAAAAAAAAAAAAAAAAAAAAACATATGTATGTGCATACCTCTTTATCACGGTCAAGAGATCCTTCAGTCTGCATGCATTGCAAAAAAATAGAAAATATAAATATAATTAATCAGCTGTTGATGCAGACATTTGTCAATTAGAAAACAGGGCAGCGGATTAAAAAAATCTAATAAGATACTTAACACTAAAGCAGTATCAAAACAGTTCAGTAGCATGGTCCTACACTTAAATTATCACAAATGAGGGGATTTCACATACTGTCAAAAGTCATCATAAGTTATTATAAGCATAAAAAGATTAATAAACAGCACAAAACTCTTATATAAGCGTTTGCCCACACTCAAAACATGGACCTACACTTATATCCTGACAACTGAAGGGATTTCTCATATTGTCAAAAGTATCATAAGTAATTATAACCATAAAAAGATTAATGAATAAATAAACTGTTTTCTGCATTGCAACCAATACCTAATGTCGACGGCAATTGCTGCTTTAAAAGCCTAGGTGCAAAAAAAAAAAAAATCAGAGCGCAAAAAAATGGGTGTTAAAGAAAATTTTCTGGCTTATAAAATTATGGCAACCACTACGTGAACCAAAATTAATGAGCTTTGCATTCAATTTAACAAAAGTACTATATAATCCAATCAAGAGTAG
Source organism: Cymbidium sinense (assembly GCA_021442155.1). Classification (NCBI taxonomy): domain Eukaryota; kingdom Viridiplantae; phylum Streptophyta; class Magnoliopsida; order Asparagales; family Orchidaceae; genus Cymbidium; species Cymbidium sinense. The sequence goes on along the minus strand of CM038230.1, from coordinate 20,255,974 downwards.
AGCGGAGCATGGCCATATCTACAATTCATGGTAATCAACAAAATGAGCGGAACAAACCAAAAGATCTTTTAACTGTTCGTAGCTCCATGTACGGGGGATTTAAGGTCCAAGTTCAGTTTCCAAGTTTCTTAAAAAAAAACTCTGCAATCCAGTTCTTAGCAAATTTTGGAAGTTGTTCACAAAAAAATTAAGTTAGCAGCCATTAAAGTTTGAAAAAGTCATGGAATTCCTTATCTTGTCTAAAAATATGTTAGAATATTCAATATTGTACTGTAATTGAAAGAAAAAAGTTCAGCCCACCATATTGTTTCTTCCCTTGCAGTTAGTGTGATTCTGTGGCCTAAGCTTAGAGTGCGGCATTCTCAGACCCTTCTCAAAATCCTCATACCTCAACAAAGGGCTTCAATGAAAACAAATCACAAGTCACCCAGTTGAAGCATGCGACACATCTTCCAGAACCCAGTCTCCTCTCCTGACTTGAGACTCAGCATCATTGACAGCTTTATATTATTGTTGAGATCACCAACTCTAGCTTGGACGAGGTTGCAAACCAGCCAAGCCAACTTCCACCAACCCCTCAGCAACAACTGACATTGCTATAAACCCTCCATAGCGAAAAATATTGTGACCAAATACCCATACTTACGAACCCAAATCACCGTCAACAGCAGCAAAGCATTCCACCGTCAACTTTCCAACTGAGTTGATCACAATCACCACCAGTCTCGACCTCGCCAGACTCAGTGGCCAAGTCCTCCTACAATGGGATACTAAGCTACAAAAAATTTTGTCACCCTTTATAGAATTTCTTAGGCGTGTAAAATGTAATTTTGGAAACCAATGTGCCACTAATCAAGTGGATCAATGTGGCTACAAATTATTTATCATACATGGAAGAATATATGGTGAATGATTTACATATCTTGATATGAAGAAATTCAGCTCCATGCCAACTTAACAGCAATGCAATGGAGCAATGTTTGAGATTTTTTATAGTAGTTGTTTTGTTGCATATTTCAGTGAATGTTATCAACATTTCAGAGCGAGGCTGGAATGGAGAGCTGGCTTTGGGGATGTTGTATGTTTTAGTGGGCTGAGCAATAGCAGAAAAAATGGGAATATGGAGTTTGGTGGAAGTAAAATTAGAAATGAAAGCAGCATCAATGTGGTCTTATGGCGATCTCTTTTCAAGGTTCTACAGGACATGAAGGGGAGGACAAAAAAACAGTGAAGAGAAACAGAGATGCCTGGCAGCAAAAGGGAAAAAGGAAGAACAGACTTTGCAAGGAAGAAAGAAGCAGTGTGGGGTTGGATTGTTCTGCTTGGGGGCAGGGGAAGAGATATGAGATAAAGGAGATTAGAGTTATTGCTTGCCTAAAGAAGAAGGGGAAAACATCAATGGAAAGCTTCAATTCCAATTCATTGATCAATATCAACCATCATTTGCAGCCCTAAGCCACCATATTCTAGAACAGTGTTCTAATTAGCAAATGTATATAATACATGAGAATACTAATAATGTCCACAGTGCCTATGACATAAATAGTGACATTAGAACCAACAAAGATAGTCACAACCAAAAAAAAAAAAAAGATAAAACAAAGGCATAAAGATATCTACTAATAACAATGATACAAGAATCGATCTAGGATAAAGTCCAGCAATTCTACTGATGGATCGCCATAAGATTTTTGCCAAAACAAGGAACTCACATTCTACCAATTTCTTTCCAACTTCGTGAAAAAAAAGGTTCCAGCTTTATGCAAAACAACTATGCTCCAATTTCACACCAGTTGATAGGTCATCCATTCCATAGTTAATAGACAGGCTAGACATGTTGAAGCTAGAAGATAAACCAGTTAATTATAAACAAAAAGAGGAAATCCCTAGTCAAATAAGATTGTATATGATAACTAATAAAACCCATGACAAATTACTAGATAATAGCTATTAAAAAAGCATAAACACCAAAACTGCAAAATAAGTAGCTAGCTAATATTAATTATCAGAATTGAAAGTACAACAAAAAAATATCATCAGCTTATCAACAAAAAAAAAGGATTTAGAACAATTTAAAGAAAAAAACAATTACAAAAACCCAACCACTGCCATTGCAAAAGGAAGAGTTAAATAATTCAAGTGAATGACAGTTAACTACAATAAATGAAGCATACCATTTCAATGTCATCATTGTCATATATATTGTACCGAAGTGCCTTGCTCAAGTTACTAGCCAATGCTGCCACATCATAGTCATCTCTATCTCGGAAGTCCTCATCATCACTATCCCTTAATCGGTCATGCAATGAACTTGGACGCCTTTGAAAACAGTTTAATATATCAGATTTATTATCTAATTATCATAAAGAGAAACAACTGATCCGGTAAATAGGGGAAAGCCAGAATAGATTATAACTTCCACATACTGAAGTAAAACACATTGTTTGTAGCACATGAGCAACAGTATTGCCATTACACATCGATAAAAAATCTGTCTACAGAAAAAAATAGAAATAAGACAGCACACTTGGTGGCCACACTTACACAGTGAGCAAAAATAAACGAAAATTTTCATCATGCAGGTTAGCTTCGCTGGAATTTTACAATTTTGAAGTTTTCTTCATTTAACTTCTTCAGATGCATTCTCTCCAAAAGCAGCACTAGTATACAAATGTATTTTAAGCAGTTTTACAACAAATGTAAGCTGCAATGCTGATTTCTATAAACTACAAAACTAAAACAGTCATCTGACATTACAGTGGTTCATTATAGGATGAAATGGCTAAAGAATGAGACCCAGGATAAATAATGTATAATTCAAATTAATACTATTATATTAACAAATTAGGATGTTGTAAGTAATTAGAGATTATGATAACAAATAGCTAACTAAATAAAAATGATTGAATGTTGCATTAATTACTATGATTAAGTATTAATATATTATATCTATTTACAAATTAATTGCTAGTTAATAATCATTATTAGTAAATTTATAAAATAAATTAATCTAAGTTAGTACTTATTAATTAAATTATGAGTTTAATGCATTAATTCTATTATTAAAATATAAATTAATGAATAATCCTAACTTAATTGATGATAAACTCATTATGGCCTAAACACACACAAGAAACGATATCATAGCAGTGAGCCCAAGTAAAATACACACCACTGAAATTAATTTCAAATTTCAGTTTAAGTTGATACAAAAAATTCACGTCAAAATAGGCAAGCCTTTATTGATTTATATAACAGGCCAACTATAAAAAAAGGGAATTCATTCATAATTAGCTAAATTAAGAGATACACCAAACAAGGTGATATGATCGTAGTAGAAGGCGGACATAAACAAAGTGCAAATATTATTTTAAGTTAAGAAATGAGAGTTTTCAGAAAGAAATATAAATTCATGCGAATTAGGTGACAGATCTTTCATGATAAGAGTTTCAAGCAGTAAAATATCGTAAAAGCACAACATTTAAGAAATTATCCAATGAATTGGGACTCAAAATAAAAGAAGATATTAAACCTAATCACACAAATAACTATATAAAAGGAAGTTATTTAAAATAAAAAGGATGAAATGAAAAATGGAGAGCAAAACTAAGAGCTAAATTGATACAAGGGCAGCACAACTCTTCTTCAAATCACCCACTAGAAAGTAAGAGAACTATACGTACAAGAAATGCTTCTTTGTTCAACATCCAGAATCTCGACAATAATGTTTAAAATGAAGAACAGTCTTATTCGAATGGAATGAGAAGAAATAAATAAATAAATAAATAACTAAAGTTAATCTTAAGATGATGCATTAAGGTAAAACAAAAGGCCGCATGAGATCCCAACAAAGATTTAGAAAAGTGTGAGTGATTTTTTAGTATAAGCGTGATCTCACCACTCAGGTTGGACTTTGGAGTGAGTCTATCACTTCTAGATTAGTGACCAAGTAATAGGCATGATGCCCTCACTTAGGTTGGAGTAAGACTACCCACTTCTACCAGACAGTGACCAAGTAATCATAGTTAGTCTTAAAGAATATAAGGTTTCTTGCCAAGGGATTGTTTTGTTAGCAAATCTTTTAAATGAAATTCAAAAAGAAAAATAGTACCAAATGTTTAGAGAAGTATTTTGTTGCTAATATTTAAGAAAAGGGAGATGTTAAGATTGATAAAATTATAAGAAATCAAATATGAGATTCATATAACCAAAATTATGGGAATGTGTATAAACATAGACTTAAGAATATCATGTAGATATTAGAAAATTAATTTGATTTTATGCAAAGAAGATTTACAACAAAGGTGAAATTTATGCAAAGGTAATTAATCAACAATATATAGAGGAAAGAAAGAAATTCAAATGTTTTTTCTTTTCTATAAAAAAAACATATAATCAAGTTTCAGAGATAATTTGATCTGTATTAAGTAAAAAAAAGTGAGTTGAAGTTCTGTTGAAGCAACTAAGGATTGTGGGCTTCGAAAATTCGCCACCGACCTCTCGATTAGGAGAGTATGATTTATGTAAGTCAAATTTTCAGAAGGCAAATGAAATAGTAGATAAGACACCACCCAGAGATTTTGCCCTCATTTTGTAAGGACTTTAGATCTGATTCTAGGTTTCCTATAAGCGCAAGCACATATAGTTAATTACTCCTCCTAATGCTGAGAGAAAACTTTCGATTAAGGCTAGTCGTTAGATTGCTGAATACATAGCATATAGTAGCAGTATGTGGAGTATAAAATTGTCAATTTATAAAATTCATCATTTTAACTTAAAGCAGATAGTTAGGAACGATGACGTGCCCGATCAAGATCCTATGGTTACGTCATTCCGGGCTATCGTGATCCCTAATCTACTTAGTCAAAGGAGGTAGTCGACCTAACCTGACCGAAGGATCCTTGTCAGCAACCATGAGTTGCATCATCTAAGAAAATCTTGTACACCTAGGGTGGTGTTTATCCAAGGAGATATGCTTAAGTCCACATAGCTGACAGAAGGTTTTTTTGCCCCATCAGGTGCACCCTATGGTTCACATCTCAAGGGGCAGAGCTATTGGGGAGCATACGGGATACAATCGAATCAATATAAATGATTTTGACGCGCCCACCCAATCAAGACTCGAACCGCGATCATATGTGAGTAGGCCAAATCACACCTGGCCGAGGACACGTCACGCCCCTACGGCATGAGATTGATTGAGAATAAATATAATTGTATACTTAATCTGACATTAGCTCCTTTGTGAGCTTAAGTTTTATTAATTTGCCACCTACGACAAACAATTGCGGAAAGTGGATGAATTGAATTTTGCTTTAAGTTTTTTTTTTATATAGATTGAATTTCATTTAGACATTTATAGCTTAATGGCATGTTAGATTTTGCATTTGGGTTGATACTTAAGTTGACTTAATTTGATTTGAAATTAAAATCATATTTTTGATGAAAGTATCCCCTCCGGTTGAAATCTTCATTCAACACAGCCATCATCGGGGTATATAAATCTGCTTGATCATTTAGTTTATTGTTTCAGATCCCGTCGACTCTATTAATTTAATAATAAAAGATCAAATCCATATTTATATTTTGAGAATTCTGAATGTGAGGTTATTTAATATAAATATCTTGGATATTTTGATAATAATGACCCCTTCGGTTGATATCTTCAATCAACTCAGCCATCATTAGGGAAAATAAGTCTGCTAAACCATTTGATTTATTATTCTAGATCCTTTCGACTATATTAATTTAGTAATAGAGGATTAGATCTAGATCTATATTTTAAGAACTTTGAATTTAAGAATATTGAATATAATTATCTGAGATATTTTGATAATAATGATCCCTTTAGTTGATATCCTCAATCAATGTAACCATCATTGAGGAATTGATCATTCATTTTGTTGTTCAAGATCCTGTCAACTCTATTAATTCAATAATAGAAGATCAGATCTACTGTCATTTGACAAAATTAGCTTCTCAGATATTTTACTAAGTTAAAATTCTTATAATATTATTATTGAATTTTTAGATTTTGTTAACCCGGACCCGGTCCCAAGACCCAACCGGGAATCAATCTGCACAGCATTCTCAGACACTAAGTTTAAACATTCGGCGTAGTATCAGGGCCTATGCGGGTTTTTCTTTCAATTCAAGTGTTCATATGAACTTCTGAATAATTTAATATATTTGATATCAACGATTTGATAGGAATTCTGGAGCACTTGAATTCAATTAGAAGTTTATCCTATGATACATACATATCAAATTAAATTCATCTAGATATTTATATGAATTTTTTAAAAAATATCCAAGTTGAATTTAGTAAATGTCTTATGAAGCAATGAGATTTATTTAGAACTGAAATTAACGCCTCTCTTGTTGCAAAAATCCAAAGATATTTCACCGATTTATGATCTGATCCTTTGATGCCTTTGTCTTCGACTAAACTTATGCAACATGCATGGAGGTCAACAAGGATATGTGTGTGTGTGATGGAGCATTGGCGTGTATCAAAAATAGTCATGAGGGCAGGCAAAGAGCCTCCAATTATAGTGGGACTACATCAATGAGCAATTTTAAAAGTATATATTTTTTATTAGTTATGGTAAAAAAAATATCTTTTAAGTGACATTCCTTATCGTGTACGATGTTATTAATCAAATCTATAAATAAATTTAAGTATGCTTCAATAAAATAAGTAAAAAAAATTGAAACTATTAGACAAAATAATATTTAAGGAAACATATTATTTCTAGAGTTAAAGTTGGCGATTAAAATAAAGAATTGTCTTATGACTAATACGTTTTAAGAGAATGTTATGAAAATTAAAAGATAAATTTAGCAAAACAGCAATTAGATCAATTATGCCTAATGAATCTGAGTGTTGGACAATAAAGAAGTCATTAATAACCAAATAAGTGTGGTAGAAATGGTAATTATACAAGTAAAGAAGTAGCTTAAAAAATAATTATACAAGAGGGGCAAAGGTGGCAACAACTACTGAAAGTGGAAAATAGACTTTAGGTGCTTTGGGCATGTGGGTAATTACCACAGCACTAAAATGGGTTGTAAACTGAAGCCATTAAAGGATAGGTTTAACAGTCGACAGAGCCCTCAGACTACAGACAACGCTGCAAAAAAATTTGAAAATAATAGGCTAACACCATGTGCTTTGGGCATGTGGGTAATTACCACAGCACTAAAATGGGTTGTAAACTGAAGCCATTAAAGGATAGGTTTAACAGTCGACACAGTCCTCAGACTATAGACAATGCTGCAAAAAAATTTGAAAATAATCGGCTAACACCATGTGCAGATCTCATCAAACAAATGAAGAATTCGAATTCATAAAACTAAAATTGTTTGGGTAAAAGTAATGATAAATGATGTCGATCATCAATAATAGCAATGAAATAACTCAATTAACTTGAAAAAAAGGTACACACTTTTCTAAACAAATGGAAACGTGAAATCCTTTCAATTTCTTCAAATGTTTGGTTAGATTTTTTATACAAAACAGGGTGGTACTTTTAAGCAATAACTCTAACAAAAATGAAACAAACACTATAACACTAAAATAAAATTATTAAAAAAGTTATAAATTGAAAATAGCAATCCAAGAAAATCATGTAGCATACCCACAAGCCCAACTGCCGACATTCTCCACAGAATTTCGTTTAACGAGGACCTTCGCATGCCAATTAACCCATTCACTGTTTTCCTGTCAAAACAAAACTAAATCATTTTTTCAACAAAAGGACCACAAAGTTAGCATACAAATAGAAACAAGAAATGCACATTCCATTATGATAAAACATATAATATACAGCTAAGAAACACATCATACTGACGAAAGCACACTTCGAAAAATATGGGTGTAATTCTATCGGAAATACCATAAATACTAAATTATAACTTAATATAGTATGAATCTATAATTGGGAAACCATGTACCACAGGGAAGTAACAGAATGTGGGACAACATTATGACCCAAATCACAAAGAAAATGTGAAGAGCTCTGATTAAGATTAACAAAACATTCCTTAATAGAAAGAATATATACACCACCTAGTTTGACTTATTATAAACCGAAGAAAGGTTTAGGATAATGTTTTGTACTAAAGTATAGAAAATGCCGGACATGCATGTTATATGGCGTACTAGTTATTGAACAGAAGCTCTCTCATATATCAGAAGCATCTCATAAATTACTGTGAAAATAAAAAGTTGTGACAAGGAACTGTACTTAAGTGGTAATAAACCTGTAGATGTTTCTGTATTATTTCACAATTCTTTGCTCCCTGAACAAGTTTGTTAGCAATCCGTGTCAGATGCCCGATATTGCCAATTCTTGGAGTTGATCTTCCTTGAGCTGACACTGTTGGCTACATGTGAAAAGTAGTTATGACCAAAAATATTGTTAGTGCAACAGGCTTTCATTCATCTTCACTATTGAGATACAAGAAGCTGCGAGTATTGAAGAAAAGCCACCTTGTCACAATCTAATTGTAATGTAGGCTGCTTTTCTGCTTGAAGAATTTTACCAATAATGTCACACTCAACAAGAACATGTTCCACAAGTGAAGCTTTTTTACTTTCTAAACAGGACACTATGATACTCTCCACTTGGTGATGTAAAAAGTTATTAAAAGGGTACCTACATGCCATCAAATGTCAAAAACAGCCAAAAAAAAAAAGGAATCTGAGGCAATTAGTTGTGTGCTTGTCGCATAAGAGGAGCCACTGGTAGGTTATGAAAGCCACTTACTGAAAAAATAAATCTAGAACATGTCTCAAAGCTCCAAGGCGAATAAGTTCCTTCTCAGCATCTTCACTTCCTAATGTGAACAAAATAGAAATGAACTCCACAATCTGAAAGACAAAAGACATGATAAGTTGTAGTATAATAGGCAAAGAAAGCCTTCTGATTAGATTTGACGAGATACAAGAAATTTTAGATTAATCAATCTTACAAAGACTCAACTATCCAAACAATTCAACAAAATTAATCAACTTTTGACCAAAAATCAATTCTACTTACTAAAAATTATATATCTAAAGGTTTTCTCTCATGTGATAATAACTATGGGTATCACGAAATAGAGTAAGCAGCAGAAATACATGTTCAAGTACATACTAATACACAAACCAATGTGATAGAGATCAATCTGCAATGAGAGTTAGATATACCCAGATTCTTAACGCTCCAGTGCGATTCAGGATTGATAAATACAAGAAGATAGATGCAAACAAAACTGCATTAGTGCATAATGGTTGATTATCAAGTAGGGTTCTAGCTCAACGGCAAGTGAAAATTAAAATGCAAGTCAGGAAAATACATTTTTGTTGGAATGGAAAATAGCATTACATTCTTTCTTGAATACTCCAATAACATATCTTCACAGTAAGCTGCACATGAATAAATCGAGTAAAAGGTGTACTGAAAAATTCAGCAGCTTATTTTTGCAGGCACCTCTCTGGGAATATATGAACACGTCTGAATGAGAAGTTAAAACATATATTATAAACTCAAATGTACTGAGCATTCTAAATTCTATACTTAGGTGCATCTTATGGAGATACTGCCAGCACTGGACATGTAGCCAAGACAATCATTAGCTCATGCTTGTGATAGACTCGCAAAGATATCCATTTTCCGTAGAATATAAACCAGATGGACTTAAGAAAAATAAAAGTATTGAATAGCATCCACTGCCAAGATTTAAAACTTACATAACAGTAAACATAGAACAACTAATGGCATTGACTTCTAATATGGTACCTTCAAACGATGTTTCCCAAGGGGAGGGTTCAAGCAACCAAAGGTGGTAGGCAAGGTGATATCTGATGTGGCAACCTCCAACAGCTTCAGCAAATATCCTTCATGAGAAAGATTGTCAGCAATAACAAAGAAAGTTATATAAGAAACTGCAACATAAAAATTTGAAAGAACAAAAAATGCATCCCAAGGAGAAACCTACTAGACACAATAGTCATGATCATATTCAACACTTGAAACTTGAAGCCTATCCAAATAAGTCAAAGAAAAATAAATAAAAGACAGTTTCTTGGCATTTAAATTTTCCAAAAGATTTTCTATAATTATACACAATAATGAGTTGAGAGACACAAATGATCAGATATTCACGGCAAGAAAAACCACATTTTTACAAACTTGGAGACATTAAAATCAAGGTACAAAAGAGCAGAGCTCAAACAACCTGTATCGAAAACCCAATAACTAACTGGCGCTCAATTTCATCAACAATATCAATTATGATTTAGAAGCCAACAACGAAGTAGAACATTGATAGGTCACTCCACAATTGACATAAAAAAGCTTAGAAGGGGTTCCGTCTTCAATTACAGTAAAAAAATTCCTTTGATCAGTTTTCTATTACCTTTAATTACGAAAAGACGTCCTCAAAAATATCATGGCATAACAATAGTCATGGTCCATGATCACACTAATATCCAATTGATCAGAAAGGTTAATTAAAAACTTATTTTCGCATTCCTTAAAAATCATCGAAAGCATTTCCATAAAATTTTACATATTTTTCTGATTTAAATGATATATATATATATATATATATACATATACATATATACATACATATATACATATATATATATATATATATACATATATATATATACATATATACATATATACATATATACATATATATATATATACATATATACATATATATATATATACATATATATATATATATATATATATATATATATTTAAGATATTTTAAATTTTGAAAATAATTAATAAAAACCAATAAAATTCTTTAATTTCTCGGTTTCAGGGGTAACGCACTGTAGTAGTAGGTAATTCCACTAAAACCTGCATGCAAGTTAAGTGAGAATGGATTAACGGCGGGGATTTGAGGTAATCAATATTTATATTAATTAATATTAATATATTTCTTATAAATACATGTAATTAACTAAACCCTTCCCTTCCCTGCAATTGCTTCCGTGCTATCCCATTCAGTGAGACACAGGCAAGCTGATGGCGACAGCTGGAGCAGAAACAAGTAGAGAATAAGGGACGAAATAAATGTGTATGTATGTATGCATGCATGCATATGTATTTGTGTGTAATTAGTTCTATTTACCTAAACCTAAGCCACTATTTCTCCATTTTCGTGAATTGTAGCAAGGTCAAACAGAGAACAGTGAAGGTTTGGATGAAGGAAAATATAAGGAAGAAATAAAAAGAGGAAAGAAGCTTTGGGAAATTAAAACACAATTCAGGTAATTTAAATGTAAATATATAGGTATTATTGAAATAATTAATTGTAAATAATATTAAGTAACTGATTTTTATTCTAATTAACTTGTTAGTAGCCCAATTGATGACGAATTAAATGGAGGTTAATTAAAATCATGGGTGTAAGTGGAAATTGAGAGAATTTAGGTTGGAATTCAGGTAATTTATATACATATATATGATGTTATAGAATTTTATCAAGATAATTTGATTATTTCGACACTACAATTGCAAATTGTTCTGTTGTGGATTCAGTAAGGAAAATTTGATCAGGAATTGGAAGCGTTAATAAATATCATAGGAGGAATCAAATTCATGTAAGATTTGCATTTAAAATTAATAAAGGTGTTAAATTATGTTTATATTAAGTGTTTTACAAATTTTAAAAGGGAAATTATAATTTCAGGTTGTTTATTCAAGAAAACGATGAGCCCATCACAAGTATGACACAATTACTGAGATGAGATGTACAATTGCTAAATTAAATTCAAAAATCTCTATATGACCAATGTTTGTTACTATTCCATTATTATATTGATAGTCACATATTGAATTTAGAGATTCTTTCATATTTAATATTGATATGACTAACTATCTACACAACTTTACTAGTTCTACTTGATAAATTGATAATAGTTATGGCCAAGTAAAATTTTCTAAGAATCATACAAAATTTTATGCATATTAATAGATGACTTAGTGCAAGTTTGCAAATGTGACATAATGGAAATATGAAAGTGAAATGAGTAATTATGAATAGCAAGAAATGTCCTATAAATTATTATAGATAAACTGTTTTACGATGACATGCGCAAGTAGGTAAAAGTTCTGACGAGAATAACCTTTGACAGTAAATCTTAGAATTCTCAACTCTCAACATTAAAGTTGAAATAGACTAATTAGTGTCAAGGGGCTATTGGTATGCAATGTTGTGATGACCAGTCTTATCAATAGCTTAGGCCGACGAGACAGATAATAACCTATATGATATGATAGAAGTCAAACCTATGTAAATATAAGTGACAATTTTAAAATATGACATGACTTGGGATTGGAAATAGAGTGTTATAATATGAATTTCATACACGTATACTATTATGGCTAATCACTGTTTACATTTTATATCGCAACATGTTACCATTCAGTGTTTAGTATGAAAGCATGTATTTTCTTACTATCAATACTCATGCAAGCCTCTGATCCACATGCATATTATTTCTTTTTTCGTATACTGAATTGTACTTTAGCATTTCTTATCTCACTAGACTGTTAACTTATGATATTTTCTCAGGCAAGAATAAGGAGGGGCATAGCTAGGCAAGCATTTTAACTTGTACAACTTTGATATACAATTTTGAAATACTATAAAGAATTTTTGGGGATGCTTTCTATTTTTCTTTTTTTTTTTCGGATGGTTTTATAGGCTTCTAAGTTATGTTGTTTAAATATGAAAAGTTTATTTAGAGGAATTTGAAATATAAGACTTTGTTCGTGATAACTTAGTAAGATTCAGTTTTCACCAACTTGACCCGAATACGTACATGTCAAGATGTGTTGGTAGAAACTATTGGTGTCGCCGAGGGGGTGACCCTAACTATGCTTTGAAACTCTCTTAAGACACTTAGGTTTGTGCTCCAAGAGTTAAGACAACTTTGGTAAGATTTTAGTATAGTAATGAACCCAAAGAAGCAAAGTTCACTCAAAGACAGCCAGTAGTGAAAATTCATAGTAGTGTTTAGAAGTGAATTACCAAATTCTCTTCTTTGACCGGCCACCAAACTCCAATCAATGAGTTTCATCACTCAATTCTCTTCACAAAACATCAACAACCACTTGATTTCAAAGATAAAATATTTATATACAAGTTACTAGTTACCAAAGGGTGTGTCCCTTAAAAAATAACTCTTTAATTAATTCTTAAACTACCTAAAATTGAACCTGTCAGAACGTAGTACCTGAGTGCTAAAGATCAGTGCCTAGGTGTTGTCCTCACTGTCCCCAAAAATAAAAAACTTACACAAAAAGTCCAGCGCTTAGGTGTCAGCTTGTCACTTACAGATATTAACATATGAAATTACATAATGTCAACCACAACATAAACAAAACATTTAAGCATAAACACCATCTACTCTTGTAGCTACATGCACAAAACAAGAAAGAATATATAAATATTATGACATTCTTTATGAATTATTCGTAAACCTTGTTTTCTTGATTGAGACCTTGTAATAAGTTATCTTCCTTGCTTTCTTCCTTGAAGTGCTACATCAGTTCCCTTAAACCCCAAAGAACTCTTCTCTAATGAGTTGGAATCCTGGAGGTCTTCTAGAAGCTCATGGGCAAGACTCTGCAGCTCGTCTGAAGTCAACCGAATATCCTCACTCGGTGGTTTATCGTTATATCAAATTATAAATCTCTGAATAGTGTCACTATCTGATGGTGCTTTAGTTGTGATGATGTCCTCCATGATAAAAAATGTTAGTTGGATAGGTACCTGTAAATAATTTTTATCTCCTCTTGCAAAAACGACATCCTACAAACTTGGTGTGGCCTAGGGTTAGACTACTTGAGGTGACGTTAGCTATGCTTTGAAACTCTCCTAAGACACTTAGGTTTGTGCTCCAAGGGTTAAGAAAGCTTTGATAAGGTTTTAGTATAGGAACAAAGCCAAATAAGTAAAGTTCATTCAAAGACAGCTAGCAATGGAAATTCAAAGTAGTATTTGAAAGTAAATCACCAAATTTCTTTCCTTAGCTGGCTACCAAAGTCCAACCAATGAGTTTCTTCACTCAATTTTTCTTCACAAAATATCAACAACTATTTAATTTCACATGTAAAATATTTGTATACAAGTTACTAGTCACCAAAAGATATGTTCTTTCAAAATAACCACTTAACCAATTCTAAAAACTTACTAAAACTAAACTTGTTGAAGCGCAGTGCTTATGCACTAGAAGGCCATTGCCTGGGCTCTATCTTCTCTGTTCAATAATAAAATACTTCAAAATGCTATGACACCAGAAGACCAACGCCTAGGCGCCAGATTGCCACTTACACATATTAACACATGAAATTGCATGATTTCAACCACAACATAAGCACAACATTTAAACATGAGCATCATCTACTCTTGTAGCTACATACACAAAATAAGAAATAATATAGATATATTCTTTCTTTATGAATCACTCATAAGCCTTGTTTTCTAGATTAAGACCTTGTAATAGGTCCGCTTCCTTACTTTCTTCCTTGATGTGCTCCACCAGCTGCATTTAATTGAATCGTCCTCCTCTACTACATCTCGGGCTGAATTGTGAAAGGTGTCATTTGGAGTGTAACATTAGCACTATCTCACCTTTATAAATTCTCATTTTCATTTGTTTCCCATTGAGTGTTGCACAAGATGTAAAACCTAATCTTTGCAAATCATTTTAAACAACATAATAAAAAATATAAATTTATATCTCAGCCCCTGCTCAAACCTGAAAAATAACAACCACAAGAAACCAAAAGAAGGTTCATTTAAAAATTGTAAGAAAGGCAATAGATCATCAATATCCTGTATATTTTCAGGGCATGCCTACTTTTGATTTGATGGACATGCCCTAAAGAAAATCCAATTTACGTCCAATATGAGATAAGGAAAGAAAGAATTCCAATCAAGCAAAAAACATAGAAAAGCTCATCTTTTTTTTAAAGAGGAAGAAGAAGGGAAGAAGAAGAAAATTAGAAAACATTGTAGCAGACAATTAAACGCTATATCTCAGAACAATTTCAAATCCTTAGAAAATAGTTTTTTTTTAAAAACCTTTAACAGGTGCACAAAGCAACAAAATGACTTCATTCTCATTCATAGAAAATTAAGTGGAGATGACTGAAGTTCCCTTTTTGTCTATATAGACGTATGTGGGCGTAATTTCTTTCTTTCCTCCGATTTGAAGAATTCTCGCAGTAAGAAATTATTCTTAATTTAGTGATGTCTGATTCTTATTTTTAAATATTGTCTTCTTTGCATTAAAATTCCCTGATATCCTCCTTCTTGAAAAAATAATGTTATGCTTTCTGATCTTATTGCAAGGACAGAGAATTTTTAACAGTATTAGGGCGTGTATTTAGGGCAACTGTAGCTATCTAAAAAAGCAGCGGTGGAGCTACTACAAAAGAAGCGGCTGCATGAAAAAACTGTTGTGAGTATACAATTTTTTTTTTATTTTACAAAATTCAAATTGCAACTTTCTGGACCACCTAAAGAACATCAAGAGAAACGTGAAAATTGATAATTTTTTTCCTCAAGAAATAAATTTCAGTCATCCATTCCTCAATTCCACAAACCAATTCCCATCAAGTTATTTATTTTTATTTTTTAATGTTGACTTCGATTTACTTCAAATTTTATTTCAAATTAGTAACTGTAAGTGCTCTATTTTGCTATCAGAGTGGCAAAAAGATTCAACCACCTTAGCAGCAGACTTTTCCTTCCAAACAAGTTTGATCTAATAATTATAATCAGAAGCACAAAATTTCAAGGACCTACGACACTATCCTTTTTTCAAATTAAGTTTGTTTTGAACTAAGTTTATTATTAATTATCTTTTTTCATGAATATAAAGTACTAGATCTTCCTTCTTGTTACTTGATAGAGCACGTGGATGCACAATCGAATGTATCCAAAGGCCAAGAATCAGCTCAACCACCAGATTTGAGGTTATTGCAATCAAATGAAACTGAACCATATTTCGTTTATATTGAGAGGGATCTCTTAGATATCCTACAGTAAGGTCATCTACTAGAATTATTTATCTTATTTGGGTGAAATTCGTAATTTTAATTTAAGTTTTTTAAATTATCTGCCAAATTATTTTGGGTAATTTTAGACAAAATTTAGAATTATATTGTTTTCTTTGTGAAAGAAGTATCTAAATTTTGATATTATTGTAATAGTCTTGGATGACTTTAAAGGATTCATGTCATGATTTTTTCAACAAATTCTACTCTGTCTATCAACTACCTAACGCAATCCTCCACTTTTCACATCCGGGACTTCAAACCCGGCAAAGACAATGTTGCAAAGATGAGGAATGCTCAAGTGGATGAGTGGCTTTACTCTTAGAGATGAAATGTAAAATGAATATATTTGTGAAAAGGTTGGAGTAGCTCCAGTGGCAGATAAGATTAGAGAGAGTCGCCTTAGATGATTTGGTCACATGAAAGGTCGACCATCCGATGACATAGATAGGAGAGTAGATGTATTAGATTCGTCTTATATTAAGAGAGGTAGAGGTGAACCGAAAAATACTTAATTAGGATGTATAAAAATGACATTAGTTTATTAGAATTAAATGAGAATTTGACACTTAATAGAACATAATGGAAAAGAAAGATTCATGTTGTCAACCCCACTTAGTGAGATAAAGGCTTGATGTTCCTGTTGTAGTTGTTGTAGTCTTGGATGCCTTCAAGTTTTAATTCTTGTGAATTTTAATCATTTTTGTTGATTGTTCTTGCGACAAAATATTTCATTCTTTTTGCTCACATGTTCATAACTTGTTGCTTTAGGTGATCTAAAACTGAATATATGGAGTGTAATTTTAGTTGTAGAAATTTTAGTGGTAGTGTTGTGACTTTAGGTGATCAAGTCATTAATAAGAGAGCGATTTATATTTAGGCTCTATTGTTCAAAATGATGGTGAAATAGATGGAGATATTATTAGTAGAATTCAAGTTGGATGGTTGAAGTGGAGGAATGCATCCGCCTATTATGTGATAGAAAAGTTCCACTTAAACTTGGGGAAAATTTTATAAGATGGTGGTAAGACCGAATGACTTATAGTAATGTCCAATAAAAGAGAAACATAAGAGTAAGTTGTTACAGAGATGAGGATGCTCAGTGGATGAGTGGCTTTACCCTTAGAGATAGAATGCAAAATGAGTATGGGAAAAAGTTGGAGTTCCAGGATAGATAAGATTAGGGAGAGTCGCTTAGATGGTTTGGCCACATAAAGCGTCATGACCATTAGGAGAGTAGATGCATTAGATTTTCCTTATGTTAAAAAATGTAGAGGTAGACCTAAAAAGACTTGGTTAAGATGTATAAAAATTGATCTTAGTATACTCGAATTAAATGAGAATTTGACACATAATAGGACTCAATGGAGACGAAGGATTCATGTAGCCGACCCCACCTAGTGGGATTAAGGCTTGTTGTTGTTGTTGTTGTTGTTGTTGTTCATAACTTGTTGCTCTTATAAAATGGTGTCACCTACCTATTTACATGTTTTGATATGGATTTATCTTCGGTTTGACCCAATCAAGGAACATGAGAAAAGAGGGGAGGGTGGAGGTAGTTAATGCACAGAAATCTTTGAAGGTGATGGCAGTGTGAAGTTGGAGGTGAAGAATACATTGCAGCATTTAGGTGCATCTTCATGACATAGAAAACATCGATTAAGATGGAAAAAGATGGATGGTGGAGAGGTCAACAAGGAAGGGAAATATACTCTAGACTCTAGAGTCTTTAAACGGGGTTGATGAAATTTAACCATGCTCATTAGTGCTTGTTAGTGCCAAAGAGAAAGAAATCAAAAACAAAACTTCGAACATCATTGCGCTCAATGAAGAGCATTAGAACATAAATTGGGCTCAAAGAGCTGCTTGCAAGTGAAAAACTGCAGAAACCCATAACAAGATTGTAAATGATGAAAAGACTGTAAAATTTTCTAGAGAATAGTGTTGACTATAGTAATGGAGAAAGGGGGGACGCAAGAATTTTAGAGGGATTGAGAAATGGATACAAGCATTTTAGAGTGATTGAGAAATAAAGAGAAAAAAACTTATGGGGTGGGGGACAAAAATTTAGAGCGATTGAGGAATGGACACAAGCATTTTAGCATGATTGAGAAATAAAGAAAACAAAAGGGCTGGGCAAGTGACGACTAATAAAGGCTTCAAGGTTGCAAGGAAAATTAGAAGCAACATTAAACCGTTAGATTTCTTGAAAGCCAAGTAACATTACATATGCATTTGAATTTATGAAAACTAATATCCATAGCAAAGACCCATTGACCAGCTAATTATTCAAAGGTAAGATTTCTAGCAGTGGCTCCACTTCTGTGGAGCTCAATACTTTGTCTTTACAAGGCCCCTCAATTGGAAGATTTGGTGAACTCAACTTAAAAACTTTTAAGTATTATTATTTTTTTCTGCAAATTCAAATGCACAAAAAAATTAAAGATCGTTTAAATAATTTGACAGTATGATGGACATTCTTACTAAAAAATAAAAGCACTCTTGTAATGCCAAATTATATCATAGATTAAAACAAATGGATTCTGATTATAATAATTAAGGTAAATGTAGGAAATTGGTAAAGTATGAGTTGAAAAGACGAGAAGAGAGTAACCACTTGGCATTAGCACAAGAACTTAGAAAAGGGTTCTGTTTAGATGAAGAATAGAGTAATCACTTGGCATTGTGTCGGATATAGCCACAATACTTTTGGATTTATAATGCACTCCCTCAATCATACGCATCAACATGGAAACAGTATGCAAAAACTGATTAGGGCTTCAACAAAAATCATAATAAAAAACATAACAAATGGTCTGCTTTTACAAACTACTCCACACCATTCATTCTTTCTAGGATCTGTTATTTGAATAAACTCCATAATACATCTCCCAAACATCCACAATCCTGTAATATTTTATCCATTACCTAAATTCTCGTTTCAACTTGCCATATGCATAAACCATCTCAGAATAAGCTACATCAACTTATCTTCCATTGAAGTCGTTCACATACATAAATTCATAGTTAATTGATGCTTCATCTATCTTGATTTTTCATGAAACAATTTTGAAATATTATATTTTCCTATTTACTCACAGTTGCATTAATACATCACACTGTGAAGCAACTCTTAATGTTGTTTCATGGCATTTATGATCAATTACCACAACGTTCTCTACAAGGCACCCAAAGCCCCTTTCCATTTAGGTCATTCAGTTTTCCTGCTATTCTGTCTAGATTTATTCCAGACTCTGAGTGGAACATTATAAACACAAAATGTTGAAAAAGCATCGCAGTAATAACTGATTTCAGGGATTAAAAAAAAGGCAAATAATAAAATTCGATATGGCCAACACTTACTAAATTAAAGTAGCCATCTGGTTAAGAAAACAATTTACCTAGTCTCTCTAGCATTAGACCAACAGTCTCCGGACCAGCAATTACAACTGTTCCATGGCTTAACTGGCTTCTAAATGATTGGTAAGAAGATTGTAGTAATCTCTTAGGATCCAAAAGACATATGCACACTGACAACGACTGAACTAGAACAGATTTTGGCCTTGAATCTTCAAGTGCAGATTGAAATAATCTTCCCACAAAACTGTAATTTACATCAGAAATGAAGATGAACCAACTATCATAAAAAAATAAAATGAACCACCCTCTGGAAGGGTAAAAACAATTAATCAGATACCTTGGGCTGCAAACCTTTGCAGCAAGTCCGGGAGGAGCAAATCTAGTTATTGCACAGAGGACTTCTGCTGCATTAGCATGAACTTCAGGTGAATCCTGTGCAGATTATCGTGAAATGAAAGTTAAGCAGCAAGGCACAATATGCTTTCTTTAATAAATTTCAGCTCCACAAAAGGGACACAATTTAACTCGCATAAGTATAGACATGAAGAGCGCCATTCAGTTATGAGTAACGTATGTTACCAAAGCAGAACCATTATTAAAAAAATATCATTAACATGCATGACAATGACAATATAAGTCACCAAACCATTGCCATCATTCAGTAACATCATAGACCTATTAAAACTATTTAAGCAGCTATATCAATCATCCATTCATTCATGTTGAGTATTACATGAATTAGATCTATTTTACATAAGCATTATCCAAAATTTTAAACAACAATTGTCACCTTGTCAGTCCCTCTAAAATAATCATTTTTTAAAATGATCTTTTCTAATTGCCGCACATCCATATTAACATTTCATTTTCAAAATGCTCAACTTTAGCAGTGAACAATTTTCCTGCAACCCAAAAATTCGAATCCATATAACATCACTAGCCAAATGGTATTTTTCTAAGATTTATCTTGGAATCTTCTTGATATCTTCCTATCACATAATACTTCCAACAAACTTCCACTTGTTAAACACTAAGTCTTAACTCTACAAGTCATATATTCATTAATATCTACATTCTTTTGTATAATACATCAAAGAAACTTAAATACAACATATGAAATTGTGAAAACTTATGAATTTACAAGTGGATTTTTTACAGGTAATTCAAACAAGTTCCATACAAATTTTTTCCCAGCTTAATAGTGTTGCCAAAATTCTGCCAGGTAATAATGCAGATGGAATTCCAGTGAAAAATTCATCAATATTTTAAAATTTTAAGTAATTTACAATGAAAAAATCCCCCAAAAACATACTAATTATCAGCATATTTCTTAACCCAAAAATCAAGATAATTCCCAAACCCAACATGAAAACCTTATATCTGCAATAACTTATATCCCACCTCTCCCTTCCCCGAGACTCATCTCGACCCTTTGCTAGCGTTGGAGCCTTTGTACATCGGCTTCCTCCTTTGTGCTTATTGTGTGTTGCCACACTCTTCACAGCTAGTCACATCTACTGTCGTTAACACCAACAGTTGCTCATCGCACCTCTCCCACTTAAAATAATTGCTTATAGCACCTCCCATTCATTCTCATCTCCAAGTGAAGCCACAAGGACTTTGGATTCCATGATCATCACATCGTAAGAGATAACTATTTCATACATTAGTTTGATGTGATATTAAAAGAAATGGTGGAACAGTATGGATAAGATGTGGACTTGTTATGGTAAGATTGTATAAATTTTGGGGAGGGGATGATAAGTGATTTGTAGATTAATGAGGGGTTGGCAGATAGGTTGTGATGGAAACATTGATATTTATCATTTTTAAAGCTTGATTTCCCCTAATGACCCTTCATTAACTTTGTAGAAATTAAAGATTTGCATTAACACTTAATTTGTTGCTGGTAGGTTCAGTATATTTTTTGACAAAATTAGTTTTTTTTTATTATTATTATTATTATTTTTTACCTTTTTATGTGTAGCATAATTTGTCATTTTAAGAACATCTAAAAATTTTATGAAGTTCAAAACTCATTAATTTTTAATTACATCGAACTTTATGAGGGAACTAATATAATTATAGTTTTTTAAAAAGGTTGTCGATGTACAGTTGATCATAGGGTTAATGCGAAGTGTGGGAAAAGATGCAAAGGTATCTGGGATATTGCACATGCTCACCAAAGCATGAAGTTTAGCGATGAAACATCTTGACTATCTTGTATGCTGCATGTATACTGCACATACACATCAAGCATAAAATCTCTTCATGCTCCTTATGTCCTCCTAGCATATAACCTTTTAGATTAATTTTTAATTTTCAGTCTAATTTCTTCTATATTCTTTTAATGTAGAATTACCAATAATTTTTTCAATGAAATTACAAATATCAACAGGTATAAGAGATGAGCATAGGTATAAATCAATTAAATCAATATTCTCTAAGAAGCACGAGAAAATTGATGACAATATCACTACCACCATGACTTCCACTCTACACAATAAAAATGTCAATAGGATATAACTTCATGTCTTCCTTAAACACTAAAGCCTAATTTAGCCTAACTCATTAGGTTGGACTTAGTGAAGCTTTAGGAGAAATCAAACTCATTAGGTTGGACTTAGTGAAGCTTTAGGAGAAATCAATGTAAAAAGATCACTAACAGATCTTTTGTATCTTGTAGCATTCACTCAAGCTAGCCCAAAAGTATACCTATTTCACTATTTAGTTCAATTATTACCTAATGGATGTAAGCACTAAATGCAACTAATCAATCTATCTAATTGATTCAATTATTTATATATTTTATCACAAGATTCTGAAGAATGACCCAAAAATCAATCTAGAGACAACAACAAAAACAACACGTCTTTATCCCACTATGGGGTCAGCTACATGAATCATTTTTCCCCATTGTGTCCAATTAAATGTCAAATTCTCATTTAATTCGAATAAACTGAAGTCATTTTTCATACATCATAACCAAGCCTTTGTAAGCCTACCTCTACATTTCTTAACATAAGATGCATTTATTACAACTACTATCCTAACTGGGTCATCAGACAACCAATATTTTATATGGCCAAACCATCTAAGCCGACTCTCTCTAATATTATCCATCACTAGAGCTACTCTAATCTTATCACGTATATATTCATTTCACATTTTATCTAAAATCACTAATCCACATGAGCATCATCATCTCTGTTGCACCATACTTGTCAATGATGAACGGCACACTATTGCGCAAAAGTCCTTATGGAGCCATGGCACATGGTGCATGGCGCGGTGTGCAGCATTTTTAAATCTAATGCTAATATTTAAAAATTATAAATAAAAATATAAATAAATATGAAATACTATTATAAATATGTGTGTGTTTATATTTATATATTACTTTCATATCAAGCTTCAAAAAATCAACTTGGCATGCACCATGTACGCCATGCGTCATTGCTCATGCATGGCGCAAATAGTGTGCTTCATTTTGATGCGCTGCGTCACGCTATACAAATTGCTTCAATGGTACGCCGCGCCGCGCCATGTCATTGCGCGCATCATTTTGCGCTATTGACATTTGTCTTGCAACATATAATTTGAATTTTTACTAAGTCAAAGGTATGCACTTATCTTTACCCAATTAAAACCCTTAGCCAAGTGACTACCCCACTTAATTAAATTAACTAATCACCCCAAAATTTTAATTTAGGATAGAATCCCTTGACAAATCTAGTTGACCAAAAGACCAAGATGATCAAATTAAGTTCAATCTAGATTAACTCAAAGCATAAGTTGAAGTCAAATCACATCGACCTTGAATTGACCGTATTAAATTGGTCAACAAATGAATCCATAAAATTGTTTAAATATGAATATTGAATCTATCAAATTGATCAAATGAATACAAGTCCACTTAACTAACCCAATTGGACCAATTTGACCAAATTGATCATAACCTTTAAAATAAATTTGAGCAGTTGGGCATATAAGGTGCTTTAAATGTCATAAATATGGTCCAAGCCTCATTAAGATAATTTGTCCCGTGACTCGAGCCCAATCGACCAAAATCAAATTCATCTATTAAAGCTAATAACCCCCAATTTGGTGGATGAATTTATTAGGCTGATCATGATATCTAATTAATTCCTAAAGAGTAATTATAGTTAAGAATGTCATTGATAATTTTGTTAATTCAACTCACAATGATTTGACCACTCCAAGTGGATCAATTTAGCCAAATTGATAACAGTCATTTTTTAGCCCAAATGGAGATACTAATATTTATAAAAGAATTAAACACATCAAATGGCTGAATTATTCCAAATCCTTGAAAATGATTTAAATTATGAGTGTTAGAAATATATTTCTAGTTCAGTCCAAACCCATTTAGCCATTCCAAGTTGGTCATATTGGCCAAATGGATTAACATGTTCTATTTGAGTCCGCATGGGATAAAATAAAAATTTTATTAAACAAACTCCTAAAATTTTTGAAAAGATTAATTTTCAAGCATTATCCACATATGAATAGCTAGCTCATAGATAAATAGCCTATAAGGTTAGAAGGTAAATTGCATGAATAACAAAAACAACATGGAATTAATGCATGGTATTTCCCCACAAATAACAGATGGCCATTTTCCTCCTTCCCCATAGCCATTATTTCTATCTCCCAATTGTTTACATCAATGGTATTAGCTATAGTTGGTTGAAAGGCCAAAACTATGGTTCAACCAAGGTGACTCTACAAATAGCCTCGTACATTCCCAAGTGAGGAAGAGACCTAGATTAGCTTCCTTGACCACAGCAAAGTTCAACCAACACTTTCCCATACCTCTACAATCATCAAGTGAACTCAGCCACCAAAGCCATCCTTATGGTGGCCGAAATTTGATTGACCTATCAATCCAAAGCAATTTAAGCCAATTCTCAAGAGGGTTCTTCCTCGTTCACCTCATCGAAGATGCCAAAATCAAAAATCAAAAATAAAATAAATAAAATAATCCAATTTTTTTTAATCTACACTAGTAAGAATACCAAATACTCTCTTCCTCCTCGACCTTGATCTTTCCAACGATATAAGTAACAATGGCTCGAGTTAAGCCAATGGACTTGTAACCCTTGACTTCTCAAAACCATTCCAATTGACTTTACCTTAATTTGTTCACCGTGGAGGGAAATATGCACTATGGTTCACGTGATTCTTTAAGTGCTAGAGGAAGAAAATAAAATCATGGTCGTTTAACTAATCAAAGAGTGGTTCGATCCAAACTCCCTTATTTTTAGTTATTTTTCTTTTAAGTTTTCCAATGGATTAATTATTGATCCAAATTAAATGAAATTTTACATTTAAGCATGATTTTGAAAAATGAATTAAGAAAAAATATCATTCCCCAAAAAATTATGTGCTTTTTTTATTTTAAAATCATTTTTATCCATTTTAATTAATTAAAACCCTAAATGGATTTTAAAAATTCTCAAATTCATGGGGAAGGTTTAAAATACCATTTCAAATCATCCACAAAAACTTTAAATTCATTTGAGTTTTGGTGCATAACCTATGATTTTCTAAATAACATTTTCACTATTCAAAATTCAAAAAAAAATTAGGGGATATTCCCAACATATTTTTATCCTTCTTTAAATTTTATATTAATTTTTTAAAAAATTCGATATATTTGATTAATTAAAAATAAAGATTTTCATTTATTTGATTTTTTAAAATTATTTTGATAATTTTAAATTTTATGAATGAATTATGAGGGATTCCCAAAGATCAGAGATGCCTCCTTAAATTTTTTCAAAATTTAATTAGATCATTTCAAAATTTTTAACTTACCCTTGGGGGCCAAATGGCACAACATACATCATAAAAGTGTATCCTTAACGATTTAAGCTTAACCTATTTTATTTAATGCCTTTTACTATGTTGAATAATTAAAATATCTTATATTTTAATTATTTAAATATAAAAATATTTTAAATAGTCTCAAATTTTCAAAATGATCTGAGCATATTATTTTATGCAAATAGAAGATTATCAATTAAATTAATTAATTATTCTAGATTATTTGAAATTTTCTAAAAAATAATAATAATAATTGAATATTTAATAAATTATTTTAAAAATAAATAATTATAGCAAGGTATTAAAAATTTATTATAATAAATAATAAGAAACCTTTTTATTTTAATAAAATATTTAAAAAAATGATATTTTTGAAATTTAAAATTTAAAATTATCTTATTTCATCTAGTTGGATTTAGAATCCACCCATAGGAAAAAATTTATTGGAACACTTGCGTCACACCCCTTAGTTGCACTTATTTCACCACTAGATTAAAAATATATACTTCATTGCACTATCACAATAATTCTTAATTTGATTTATTTAATCTCAACAACTTTTTCGTATAAAATTAATTATATGAATTGATCCTATTTACATTAAAATCTATAGATATAAGTAGATAACTTAGCGAGGAAGATGCAACCTAGATCAATTTACATAATATCTTAAGACTTTAATTACTTTCTAAACTATTTTAATAGCTTGAATCATTAATATCATGCATATTATCCTATTACCTTGAATTAATTCTATAACTTGATATTGTACCATGTGATTTTGCAAGTAAATGGCACCACAGATAAAAAGTTATGATCAATGCCTTCTAAATGAGTGGTTTTGCACTTAAATGATATCATCATATTATGATCATGGCCAAAGCCCAACTATTCCCTAATAGCTTAATCCTTTTGAGTTGTGAATCATGAGGCACACTTGATAAGCCACAAACCCTTTATTAATTAAAGCCGACTTCAAATTGTCCTTTTAAATAAACATCCACTCCATATAAGGTCACCTTAAACAAAGAAACTTATAACTACTAATAAAAATCATTGAGTTTAATTGGGTCAACTAACTTCTCTAATTAAGTAGACTAAGTATAATGATAGCTGAAGTCAAAGAAATCATAAAATCTTGATCATATTCATTATCATTCTCCTCATCATCTGATTTAAGCTAAAAATGATTTTTTTTTTCATTTTAAAACTTAAGTGACTACTACTATAAGCCAAATACTTAGCATTTATTTATTAACCTTAATAAAAAATTCTCTCATCATTGAGAGGGATAATTAATAACTCCTATGAAAAATCTAATAATAGATCTTAAAATTCTTGCAAAACGAGAATGAAACCTCTATGTAATATCTTATATGCAATCTAATATGTTTTCTGAAAATTTGACTCAAAACCAATACACTCTCCTAAGAGCACCATGTAAATTTTTGAGGCCCACAAATTGCATCCACCCAACAGATTGCTTCTTGCACTTGCCACCCAGCTCGACAACCCATACAGACCTCTAACATCCCCGCCTCTCTCTTTTTCCCAAAGTAGATAGCATCATATCAATCTCAACCTTTAGACACCAACCACTCTACCTCCCTCTTCCTCTCATAATCCCACTCGTCTGCAACCCTTCCTCAACCAGATGCAGTGAACTTGTGCATTTTTTTACAACTCTACAACTCTACTTTAGTTTGCCAACTCAAACTATCTCAACCCTCTTTCTATATCTACCTCTCTCCCTCCATTTCTCTATGTTGTCTCCCCCCCCCCTCCTCTATTTCTCTATCTCTCTACATCTCTCCTCCCACTTCCCTAACAACAAAGTGAACTTGTGCATTTTTTTTTGACTCACTACAATCTCTTCATCTCAAAATCGTAATGCTCACTTACATAATGTTAAAACACAAGAAATGCCAAAAAAACTTGAGTATTTGTGCCCTTTCTCTCTATTGCTACAGTAGAATATTTCATACCCCTCTACTACATTGCAAGCTCAAACATTGCTTCTCAAGTGCCTGAGTATGTTCTTCCTCATCTACAAATAAAATCGGATTCAGCACCTTCCAGATGCAGTGAGCATGAATGAGGATGAGAACTAAAAGTTTAGCGCAAAGTGAAGCAAGTCGCTCAACACAAGATAATTGAGTTGGAGTGGAGTCGGGTGCACCACAGTTTGTAACACAATAAGACCTAAAAGACAAAGAAGTTCAAATCACGCGCCTAGTATAGGCGGCTGAAGAGAATGCAAAGAATGGAGGACAAAAGACTAGGGAAAATGAAGACTCTTAGGGATCGGGTACTCGTTGAGCTTACTGATAAAGGAGGAAACCGTCCGAAATGCCTAGTCTCGACGACGAGTCATATCAAGTGAGTAGAGATGAAGACACCCAACGAAAACGTATGAACCCAACATACGCCCTACGCACAAATTCGAGATTTCACACTTTGAGTCCAATAGAGGTCGCACTGATCCTATTGACCACATTGTATACTTTGAGTCAACAATGTTGCTATTGGATTTGGATGATGCAATGAGATGATAACTCTTCTTCACAACCTGCAAAGAATCAATGCTCAGATGGCTATCGTGACTATAGCAGGTATGGCTTGAGAGAAAACTAAGTTTCAGTGGGATATCATGGATATCAACTGATATCGAAGAATAATTAGGTATCGGAAGGAGAAGCTTGCGTCGTCCCTCTCTGCCGACGCCGACGTCGACGTCCGCCAGTAAGATTCGCCGGAAGCCGTCGTCCTCTCCATCTGAGAAGCTCCGTCTCTCGCTGCCTCGCTGCCCCTCTCCGACGCCGATGTAGACGCAGTGTCCGCCAGTAAGACGATTCGCCGAAGTTTCGCGTCCCCTCTCGCGTGAGAAGCTTCGGCCGCCTCTCCGCCGACGCCGACGTCGACGCAGGGTCCGCACACCGACGCCCTCCTCTTCTCTTTCTGGGCGGAAATCGACCTTCTCTATGGTGGGGGGCGGCCGCCGGTCTCCTCCTCACCGGGACAAAGGATCAAGAAAGGATAGCAAGCTTGCGGTTATTGTTCACTACGCACGCCATGGAATTAATGTAGATTCGCACGGATGCCGGGCGGGAAGGCCGATCCGGGCGGTGCGAAATGGCGACTGGCATGCGAACCGCTTCATTCGCAGGACGGAAGACAAGGTCGCGCTATCGGACGGCGCAATGCTTGATATCCGGCCGGTTCTTGATCAATTCAAGAACGCTGCTATCAGATTCGCAAGGAGTTCTTGATCGGCCGGCCTCTGACTCTGCAGCTGATTTCCGTAACCGCGGTGGCAAGTTCTTGATCGAGTCGCTGCACGTAGCCTCTGCGACAACGGATTCAGAAGGCTCGCGGGTTGCGGATTATCAGATTCGCTGCGCAGAGACAAGCTGCCAAATTCGACAAGGAGGTGATCAAGCCAGCAAGGTAATCCTAATTCCATGGCCGATTGTGCCAAGATGAATAGTGATTTTGACCGCTTGGATGATTCCAGGGATGGACATTGCACACCCATGCGCAATGGGGTACCGCAAGTGACCTCCATATGGATGATCAAGATGCTACACAGCACACAAGGTGTTTGTGGAAATGTCCAAGCTATCGAATCAATTTTTTTGGGAGTTTCTCATGTTCCCCAAGGGAGGTGGATCCACTACTACTAATCCTCTCTTTGAGCATCATAGCCCATCTAGGGGAGTGTGCAAGGTCAAACTGCCTCGCCAACTCAAGGACAAGGGAGCTCTATTCTCGCTAACCCATGGAAACGGAAAGAGTTTGTGAAGCTTGCTCTGGATAAATCTTCTAATGGAGGATGGTTCTACTATTAGACTAGATGATGCTATTGATGATAACCAAAGTCGGATAAAGCCCTCAGAAAGTGGATACTTGGGAGAAGACCTTCTTACTACTTCCTAAATGGTGATTTACAGAAAATGGGGCAAGGGGAGCCTTCAAGTCGGTAATGGTCTCTCGATGCTTTTGTATGCCTCTTTGACAGTTGAAGCTAGGATGCTATCCTTATGAATGGCCCTTGGTTTGTGGTGGGAAATGTCATTGGCTTGGACAAGTGGACCCCAACCTTCAACCCCAAATCTCTTCATGGGTTGTCTTCTCCTATTTGGGTCAGATTCCCTAATCTCCCCCTTCAGATTGGGACAATATCAACATTGCTGGTTGCTTCCTTCTTTGGAGAGCCATTATGGTGGATCATCCCACCACCAGCAAAAGCTTATATGCTGTGAGTATGCAAATGGACCTTTCCAAGAAGCTTCCCACGAGCTTGGATCAACTAAGAAATGGAAGGTTCTTCCACCAATATGAGGGGATTTCCCTATGCTTTACCTGCAAAGGTTGGCCATAAGGCTTGTCCTACCAAGACAGACCTCCAAATGCAAGTAGGTAATTCTAAACACCACCCTCCTAGCAAGCTAATAAAGAACTTCACTCGGTAGAAAAATCTCAAACTTTAATGTTTGAGAAAGGTGAAAGCATACCATGCGATCCAAGGTATGGATAAGGGCAAATGCCCCGATATTCATGACCCCGCCAGTTTCTACCATACCTTCACACGATACCGATTATGGCCCATGGGTGCTTGTTACCCATAAGAAGAAGACTAGCTGCCTGCATCGCCGAAGACCACAGGAGGTGGTCAACCCGCTACAAAGCAGGCTGCCAAGCAAGGGCCTCCACCACAGGCTACTCCTTCTCAGAATCTCCTCCCGGGTATTGACATCTCAAAACCTCCTATTTTTCAAGCCCCTACAAATCTTGGAAAAAATGCTAAACCTCTCCGGGATAAGGGAGGGAAGACCACCATTCACAAACCAAGGGTCTCCAAGGCACACTTTCAGAGGGAGCTCCAAAATTTGGGGCTAGGTGAAAATCTTCCTAAAAAGAGGAAGAAGGCTCCACTCACACCACCAGA
Organism: Cymbidium sinense; assembly: GCA_021442155.1. NCBI lineage: Eukaryota > Viridiplantae > Streptophyta > Magnoliopsida > Asparagales > Orchidaceae > Cymbidium > Cymbidium sinense. The sequence goes on along the minus strand of CM038230.1, from coordinate 20,225,737 downwards.
TGGCGGGGACGGATCCCCTATGGTGGACTGATGTCTTCCATCTTATTCTGGAACTGTAGGGTGCAGAAAGACCAGGCAACCTACGCCACCTCATTGGTGGCCATGATCTATGTATCATCGGTTGAGACCAGATCGATACCAGGGAGGTGGACATGCTAGCTGGGAACAGCTGGCAATTTCTCTGCCACCCTTCAGCGGGATATTCAGGAGGTATGATTATCTTATGGCGGCAGGACCTGGTTGATTTTCATCCCCTTATCCTCTCTGATCAGCTAGTGCTGGGGAAGGTTAGCATGGTTGATAACTCTGGACGCTTGGGTGTATGCCAACCGTGCCTATCACCAGGAGAGTACCGGCAAGACATTAGTGATAATGTTGATCTACCTACTATCATCGGAGGTGACTTCAATTGTATCTTATCTCCAGGATAAGAAGGGGAAGAGATTCTCCTGTCGCTCGTGAGATGGAAGCTTGCTTGACCACTTCGACTTACATGATCTTGACTTCATTGGGCCTGTATACCGGACCAACAACAAAGATGGGAGAAAAATCTGCACGACCGGATCGGTTTTGGTCAATTCTTTCATACTTGGAGACACTAAGGTTCATCATCTACCCCGCATTGCTTCAGACCATTGCCCATTACTTCTTTCAGTCTCTTCTATCCCATATACTCCACCACAGCGATGGCTCCACTTTGAGGACACTTGGTCGCCCCATATCCGTTGTGTGGAGGCTAGTGGCGAAGTGGAGCAAGGCGACACGGTTCTAAGGCGATGTGCTCCTGTAAAAGCACCGCACTCTTCGTGTTTTTACTATTGGAGCATGTCAAGAACCTCCATTTGCTCAAGGAGGAGTTGAGCGGACATTGAAACCCTCCGCACGACATTGTTGAGTCTCACTACAAGACAGAGGGTGAGCCCAAGGTTATTGATCCGAACTCTACATCAGGCGATTGGTGGAAGCAGAGGGCAAAGACTGATGGCTAGGTGGGGATGGTAACACTCATTTCTTCCACACTTGCCTCTCTGACATCGCACCAACAGATTAGCTATGTTATGACGGATGATGGGAGATGGATAGCCGTGAGGCTATAGAGATCTTCACCACTTACTTCCGTAAAGAAACAGGAGCGTCTCCCCGAGAATTGGCCTTCCCGCTTGAGCAGTCTTCTCATATTTTTCCTTCTTGATGCAAGGATCGAGGATGAAGTTTGGGAGGCCCTTAGCTCTTTGGGGCCCAATCGGGCCCCGGGTCTCGATGGGATTACTGCTTCCTTTTACAAGCAGTTTTGGAGATGTGTGAAGCCCGATGTCTTGGCAGCTATCCAGGAGTTCTTTAGTACCTCCCGAATGGATGACTCATGGAAGGATACCCTCATTGTCCTGATCCCTAAGGTTGTTGGAGCCAGCTGTCCCTCCAAGTACCGACCAATCAGCTTATGTCAGACCATTTATAAGTCGCCAAAATCGTCAATTGAAGCATCTCTTACCTACCCTCATCTCGGAGGAGCAGGAGCCTTTGTCCCTCAAATAAACATCTCTCACCATTGTCTCCTTGCCCAAGAGATCTTCAACAAATTTCAACATTCTACCTCTCGTTGGTTCATGGCAATAGAGAGTACGATGATAGGATGAGTTGGCAAACCTTGGAGCAGATGCTCTTTCTTATGGGGTTTCCGCCGGTTCAAATAAATGGGTCATTCAAGATGTCACCCATCCTACTCCATTCTTTTGAATGGTAGAGGACCGAGTGGGGAGCTCGAGTGGCTTTCGCCAAGGGTGTCCTCGCCTCTACCTCTTTATTTTATGTTCGAATCGCTTACTCAGCCTTCAAGCAACGGGTGCCAACTTAGCATGACGGTGACACTGAGGTACTATCTCCAACTTACTTTATGCTGATGACATTTTGATTACCTCTCAGGCTTTGGTGGCACATGGTATGCAAATCAAGGCTATCCTCGATGATTTTCGACGGGGCATCAATCTAGTGCCAAGACATCCATCTTGTTCAAGGCGCAAAAGATGGAGGACCAACCTTATTGGGTTCGTGAGGGTCCGTGAGATGGACTACTTGGGACTCAAACCGCTGCGTAGGTTGTTCAAGACGGATCACTCACCGATTCAGGGCCGTGGGAGAAGATTTCTGGGGCACGGCACCTTTCCCCGGCCGGACGTACACTTATTTCCACGCCCCGCTGCCCGCTCTACACCGACACATACTATGCTACCCATGAATGTGTCACAAGAGATTGAGAAGATGTGCGATCTTTCAGGGGACAAGAGCTCTTCCTAAGAGCATCCATTATGTGAAATGGGCCTCTATTTGTACTCCTAGAAGGGTCTTGGGTTTCACTCCCGCCACCCCCCTCAGCACTGGGACTTCTTACGTAAGCTCCGACTCCTACACCGCCGCTGAGAGCGACGGGATGATATCCGGATTACTCCCCGAGGAGAGGTGACTCAAGTCAATGGGTCATCATTCTCGGTGGGGCTCAAAGCCTCAAACCTCGATTATTTGGAAGGCGGCGGGGAACAAGGTACATGTCCTTTCCGAGTTGGTTGGTGACATCCCACTTTCCGAAACCCACATTCTTGGATATCGCTACCTTGGAAGACCGTGTGCTCTTTTATTTCGGATCGATCACGGGACATTGGAGAGGCTGAGCTTCATTTTAGGAAGGACACGGTGGATCGGATCGAGTGAAGTTACAGAGTTAATTGCGGAGCCAGGCGATACATCTCCCTCTAAGCAAGTCCCTCACGGCACTTGCTTATGAGCTCTTTCCACCCACTATCAACCGCCGGTGGCTTGACGCATCCACTGGAGAAGTTCTTTTGGTGGCGTGGGCCTTCCACTCTCGGCTACATCACAGGGGTTGGAGGAGGTCCAGTGTCCTTGGGGGGTGAGGAGGACTTAGACCCGGATGCTCTCTCACGACGGCTCGTTCTATCCTCTTGGGGCTTCCTTTATCTATTCTCGGGATCTCTTGAGGCCTTGACGATCCCCAAGTCCATCTAGCTTGGGGAAGGCATCTTGCTATGTTATATATCGGTTTGGAGGCTAGGAATGCCAAGATTCACGCGACCCTCATGGAACCCCAAGGTGCTTCTGCGAACATCTTGGAGGCATTCACACATCCGCCTTTCCATTTGAGAGCAATGGGAGTTCCAGCCTCATCTGATTCCTCACACTTTTGGACTCCCGGATGGCTTAAGGCCAATGTTGATGGTGCCCTCTTCTCTGCCGCGGTGTATCGTCATCGAGATGATCGCAACCTCATCAACTGGGATACATCTTCGGCAGGATAGACTCGAGGGTTGCGGTGCTTGCAATTGGTCACATCCAGCCGGGTGGATGTATGAGTCTGATGATCTTGGAAGCGACAACCACGGGTGGTCACTTACCTTGCGGCGGACTTCTGGGCTCTTCCCGAGCACGATATTGGCTTTCTTTCTGGGTTCCACCAGGTGATCTTCTCCCACATCTGTAGGGACCGGAACAGATTAGCAGATTACTGTGCTCGGCTCGCTACTGAGTCTGATTTTGTATGGCATCCTGTTTGTATCTTCCCGCTTTTCTAGCATTTTAGATTTGGACCGTGAGCATGTCGCTCTGACTAGTCTTGTTTTTCCTTTCTAGTTTTGCACTTTTTGGTGCTTTTATTTTGTAACCCTTTACTTTTCTTTTAAATGCAAAATGCAACTTTCGAGATGGCTATCGTGACTACCAGTCAAAACTATAACCTCTTTTATTGGGTTCAAGAGGATGTTCACAACACAATTTGCTAGCACTCAAAAGCCACTGAAAAGCTCACAGATTATATTGCAAATGAGTTAGGAGCCCAATGAATCTCTCAAAGGATTCATCACACGTTTTCATAGGGAGATGTTGGAGATTAATGACCTAGAGCCCGGGGTCGCACAAGTCGCACTCACTCAAAGCCTCAAGGAGGATCCTTGTAAATATGCACTTGGGCTGCAATAGTCCAAAACCCTTGCCGAACTATTGGAGCTGGCAGACAGTCAAGTCAATGCGGAAGAGTACAATGAGGTAGTCTAGCCGTCCACGACAACTTATAGAGGTGATCCCTTGAAGAAGTCGCCCTTAGAGCGACTCTCCAAAAACAGGCTCTATGTAAGGAGGTAGGACCAAAAAAGAAAGCCCGTTTGTATGGAAGAAGCGCATGTACACCGTAAGAACCCAGACATCAACCCACTCGCCATCAATACAACGAGTGCTTACAACCTACCATTGTGTCTCCCTTAAGAGTATCAATGGTCGAATTGGTCAAGGCTATTCAAAAATATAGTACTTCAGGCAGTCGCCGCCCCTAAAGGCAAATGGAGTCCATGATCAGTTCAGATACCGCACTTATCATCATGACCACAGACAAAATACCAAAGAATGTTGCCATCTACAAAGTTTGGTAGATAAGTTCATCAAAGCTAAGAAACTCAAAGAGTTCATAAGAAGATAAGAAAAAGTCACCAAGACAGCTAACAAACCGTCCTGGCTCATGCAATTCACATTGCAAGTATCATACTCACCATTTTAGGAGATGAAGAGTCTGCCAAGCTAGTTAGCCTCAAAAGATTGTGATCTGATGAAATTAACTCAGCAGCCATGGCACGAGTACCAAGTACTCTAATAGCCCCTATAAGCTTTTTAGAGAAGAATCGTCTTATAGTTGGCAACCCATACAACAACATCATCGTCGTCACAACAGTCATTGTAAATTACCAAATTGACAGCATATTGAATGACACTGGTAGCTCAATCAATATCATCTTCAAGTCTATTTTCAATAGGTTGAGCTAGCGAGTTTCAAACTCACACCTATAGGGAAATGTTATTTGACTTTTCCAGCGAAAGAAGAAACAGAAGGAGTCATCACTCTCCCTATGACAAGAGGAGAAGGCGAGGAGTAATTCATGGCTATGGCTAACTTTGTCATCGTGGAGGCACCTACCATATATAACGCCATCTTTAGCCGATCATTACTCAATACATTTAGAGCAATAGTATCGACCTATCTCATCACGGTCAAGTTCCCAATATGTGGAAAGGAGATTACCGTCAGGGGAGACTTTGTTATTTGCGAACAGTAGGCAACTTAAATGACCGAAGGAAGTACTGTAAATGGAGGTCGCACGAACTTGAGTGGAGATCATCGAAGAAATCAAGAAAGTGACGATTGCTCAGAATTCTGAGCTAGTCTTGAGAGTCAGCATAGCTTTTAACATCGAGAACAACGAAGCCCTTGTTTGGACTATCCAGGAAGTCATCGACATTTCACCTAGACCATAATCGAGATACTAAGCGTCGACATCAATGTTGCTTACCATAGGCTTAATGTCCAAAAGAATGCTTAGTCTGTCAAATAAAAAAGAGAAAGACTGCGGCTCTACTCACAAAACTGATTAAAGAAGAAGTCATCAAACTACTAGAGATCAACTTCATCAGAGACGTTCAATACTTAGTGATGGTACAAAAGTCTAATGAGAAATAAAGGATGTGTGTGGATTTCACAAACCTAAACATGCCATGTTCGAAAGATCGATATCCGCTTCCCAGGATAAACGCACTCGTCCACTTGGTGCGGGTTATTTAGTAATGAGTTTCTTGAATGCTTTTTTGGTAAACCATCAAATATGAATGCATCCGGCCGACTCGAAAAAAATAATTTTCATCACAGTAGAAAGACTTTACTATCACAAAATGATGCCATTCAGATTAAAGAACAACAGAGCGACCTACCAAAGAATGGTAGATCGAATCTTTAGGGAACAAAAAGACATAAATGTGAAAGCTTACATAGTCGACTTGTTGATCAAAAGCAAGTCTCCCAAACAACATATCGAAAACCTGAAGAAAACCTTTGCCACCCTACGGAAATATAACATGTGCCTCAATAACCTAAAGTGCACATTCAACACGAGATCAAGAAAGTTCTTAGAATTCATAATAATCCCTAAAGGCATAAAAATCAACCATAACAAAGTGAAAGATATACTTGACATACTGTCACTAAGGACCACAAAAAAAGTATACTGACTCACTGGGCAAGTCATAAAATTGAATCAATTCATCTCAAGGGCTGGCGAGCGCTGCTCGCCAATCATCAAAGTGCTCAAAGGCGTCAAAAGATTTGAATGGATCCCATACTATGAAAAGACTTCTAGTGACTTAAAAAACTTACTCGCGTTGCCGCCACTATTGCAAAGCTCAAAGAAAGGTGAGGCATTACTATTATATCTAGGAGTCGGAGAAGATCTATTCTGCTTCAAGAGAAGAACATAAGACAATTGCCTGTGTACTATGTGAGCAAGTCATTGTGAAATGACGAGTTACATTACCAATCATAGAGAAACTCACACTCACACTTATCATATTAGAGTAACAGCTCCGACCATACTTCTAAGCTCACACCATACAAGTTGTCACAGACAACTCACTCAAATTTGTACTCACCAAACCAGATCAATAGAGAAGACTGCTAAAGTGGTGAGTGGAACTTAACGAATTCGACATATTGTCAAAGACGGCGATTAAGGCACAAATGGTTGCAGACTTTCTCGTGAATTTCAGCAACCCACACGATACCTTGACAAACCTAGAGCCTTTCTGGCAATTGTACGTGGATGGCTCCTCAGGCAAGCATTGTACTAAATAACCCGACAGGGATTACCATAACTCAAACCATCAAATTCAACTTTCAAGCCACAAATAACTAGTTCAAGTACGAAGTGTTACTCGCCAAATTGAGATTCGCCACATGACTTGGCACTTTACATGTTACTCAGACTAAGCTTATGATGAAATAAATAAATGGGGATTACAAAGTCAGGGATGAGTCCCTATGAAGATACTTGCTCAAAGTGAGCAAAAATTGGGAAGTTTGAATAGTTCACGTTTGAGCAAGTGCCTAAGGAGCAAAATCAACTCACCGACTTACTATTCAAAGCTAGCGGACTCAAAGACAATTCATCATTCAACTCGCCCATCCTAGCACGGAGGGGGAAGAGTCCATACAAATAAAAAGCGAATACTAGCACAGTTAGTTCGACCCCATAAAAGAATTCCTACATACTGGAAAGCAAGAGCTAGGGGAGAAGATTAAAGACTCAAAGAGACTCAAGATAAAATCTATATAGTAACTCTTGAACGAAGGCGAGTTATTTCGGAGGTTAGCAACCTCGCTTAACTTGAGGTGTGTAAGAAAAGTGAGCAAAGAAAAATACTCGAAGAAGTACATTTTGACAAATGCGAAAGTCATTCAGGAGGACAAAAAATTGTCCACATTAAGGAAAGATGTGGAGGAATTTGCTAAGAAGGTGTGAATATTGCCAAAGATTCATTCCACTATAACAACAATCATCACAACTCTTACAACCTATCACTTGCCCGAGGCCCTTCGTCGTTTGGGGGATGGATTTGATTGGCCTGCTGCCACTCACAGTGGACAGAAAAAGTTTATACTCATCATGATCAATTATTTCCGCAAGTGGATCAAGGCTGCAATTCTTTGATAGGCGATTGAGAAAATTCAACGAACCACAAGGAATCCAGCTAAAATATGTTTCAGAGCATCAGCCTCAAAACAACGGCCAGTATGAAGCAACGAATAAGAAAATCCTAAACTTGCTAAAGGAAAGAGTGTGAGATACTAAAGCAAAGTGGAATAATATCCTACACACTAAACTTTGGGCCCTCAGGACGACTCTGACTCAGCCACTAATCACACACCATTTGCACTCTCTCATAGATGGAGGCCATGTTAACGGTTGAATACAAACTTCTTAGTTAAATGACAATGACAACTGCCGAATTGGGTAAAGAAACCAACGAGTGAAAAAAGTCAAATGTCGAATATGTGAAAACTGCCTTGACCTATTAAAAGAGCTACGAGTCAAAGCCTTATTAACATAGAAAGGGACAAAAAGGCGAATGACTAAATTGTGGGATCCGAAAATTCACCACCGACCTCTTCGATGAAAAGACTGATTAAAGTGTCGGTGTAATTTTCAGAAGGCAAATGGAATAGTAGATAAGACACTACCCAGAGATTTCGCCCCCATTTGGTGAGGACTTTAGATCTGGTTCCAGTTTTATAGCAAGCATAATTAATTACCTCTCGGTCGAGAGAGAACTTTCGATTAAGGCGTCATTAGGTCTTAGCGTATATAATAGATATCATGTGGAGTTTTAGAATTTAGGTTTATGAAATTCATTATATTTAACTTAGCGGATGGTTAGACGATACACGCCCGTCTAGATCTCATGGTTTTCATCCGTCGTGATCCCCTCTTAGTCGAGCTATGACCAACGAAGGAATCTTATCAACAACACGTAGTTACGTCGTCAAAAATCCTTCGGGTAGTGTTTTACAGAAGATATCTTAAGTCCCTTGCTAGAGGATTTTTGCCGTCAATATCAGTATGGTTCACAACTCAAAGCGAGCCATTAGGGAGCATCTGGGCTATGATCGTAATATAATGGTGACATTTGGCGACAACCAGTCGGAGGACTCAGTGCGTAATCAATTGTGTAAAACTGCAAATGGAGGACCTGGATCGCGTTTCTTGTGAGATTGTTTGAGCAAACATAATTATTCTTGATTTGACTTTGGCCATTTGTAGCTAGAGTTTTCTTAATTGTCACTTTCGACAAACAATTCAAGACGAGTTGAATTTTTGACTTTAAGTTTTAATATTGATTTTATTATATTTATATGATATTTCAAATTATGCATTTAGATTAAGATTCAATCTAAGTTAATTTCTTTGAAGTTATAATCATATTTTGATTGAAGTATCCCCTCAGATTAAAATTTTCATTTAACACGCATCATCGGTGGTTTGTTGTTTATTTGTTTGAATCCTTTATATTAATTTAATAATAGAGGATCGATCATTGTCGTATAACAATTAAACTACCGGATATTTTATTAAGTTGAAGATATTATAATAATATCATTAAATTTTTAAATTTTGTTAACCCGGACTCGATCCTAAAATCCAACCGGGGATCAACCCGCGTAGCATCCTCAGACACTAAATTTAAACATTCAGCGTAATGTCGAGGCCCATGCGGATGGTTATTTAGAATACTTGTACTAATTTGGAAATATCAAATTGAATTGAAGATCGTTTTATATTTTGTACAAGAATTGCCTTTCAATGCATAAGTTAGACTTGAATTGAGTGATAGTTGCTCCATAATTTATGCAAAATTAATATATTTGAAGTCTATTTAGAATTTAAGTCAACGCCTTCTGTCTGCTTCTAATTTTGTGTTGCAGATTCGGCAGCGTTTGGCATCTCAGATCTTGTTTAATTATTTAGATTAATATTTATTTATTGGTGTCTAGTTCATAGCTCATTTGGTTCTTTAAGTTTCAATGAAACTTAGTTCGTGATCATTAAGAAGCTTATGGTAATTCTTATTTAAAGACCTTTAGAATTTTTTTGTGAGTAAGTTTGGCTTTGATTCATCATTTTCATTTAAGTTTAATTTAAGCTTATTAACACATTTAATAATATTTAACTTTGTGTCAATCCAAATTTATTAGCCTCCCAACGTCGTCTCTCATACGCGGAAGCTGGTTTGACTCCACGCTCTTCTTATCGGTCGGTGTCTTGAGTTCTGCGGTCATAGTCTTCGATCATCGCTCTTGGCCAGAGGTCTTCAAACTCATCGCTAAGAGCAGTAATGTGACACCGCAATTTCAATTCATATTTTAATTTTGAGCTTAGAGTTGTATTAAATTAATTAAGTCCTTTATCAATTTTTGGCAATCGGCGTCTTGCGTAGAGCTGTCTGTAATATCCAATTAATCCATTTATTCCTTAATTTTGTTTTACTAATTAACCCGTTATTCTTGTAGCACTAGTCTAGCGGCGGTGGATTAAACTCGGCCTGGCGTGGTAGGGATCGATCGAAGGTAATTTTATTTCCTTCCATGGCGCTTCCTTCCTTGATCTCTCTGGCGTTGATCGAGTCGTCTCCTCCTTTCCCTTCATCGCTTGACGGACGCTCGCGTGACAGCGCGAACCGGCTTCCTTCCCTCGGCGTCGGCGTCGGCTTCGACGAGGCGCTCGTGGCAGCGGCGTCGGCGAGATTCACGTCGGCCAGCCGCCGCATCCGTAGCGCGCCGCTGGGCCGTTCGCTACGCCATCGCTTGGCACCGCATCAGTCCGTGAGCGACGGGTTGGAAAATCCGTAAAAATTTCGTCGAAATCATGAAACCGTCGGCTGTTCGGATTTCCTTCACCGTCGGAAACTTAGGGTAATTTTGTAAGTTCTTAATTTTCTTTCCACTTTTCTTTTCGGTGCGGCCTTCGGTGTTGAAATCGTGAAATGCGTGATTGGGAAGTTCAATCGGTCTTGGCTTAGGTGAGTTGTAGAATTATTATATTAAATGGGGATTTGACATTGATTAATTTTAGTTTGTTGATTGAAGCGGTAATTAATATTGGCGTTAGTAGATTACTTACTTTCGGTAAGCTTATGAGGAGATATCAATTTCCGGTAAGATTGATGTTAATTATGAGTTTCATTCTGAGTTTGTATTAGAAGTATTTAGAAAAGTTATTTCATTATAGGTAGTGTACTCGAGGAGGAATCGAGGAGCACATCATTGACTTGACAGAGATGAGACGTAATTCTTAATTTAAATTCGGTTATTCATGTATCTGTTTTTACGACTTACATTATAAATTGTATGAATGAACATGTAGATATTTACGTATTGAATCTGAAATATAAATGTTTATTACTTCATGATTCTGATGATGATTACAAGCCAAGTTCATTGATTTCATTGATATAGAAATGTTTGAAAACATGTTAAATCTGATAATGTGATAAGCGAAATGTCGGAAAATTGTGATAGGAAGGTATATTCTGCTATGAGATAAGCAAAGTTGACGAGATGGTGATTAGGGATCTTAGTATACATTTTTGAGGTTGGTCATTGTCAAGTGTCGGTACATTGGGTAAGTAGTAGTTCCGCCTTACCTTGACTTTTAGGCCGGGTGTGCCTTTATATGAAGTCAAACCATCAGATTATAAATGACATTTAGAAAATGATTTGATATAGGCGAGGGTGAAATGATTTAATGAAAATTACATCGCGACATCTGATATGAACTGTACACATATTGTTCGTTATATTGTTATATTTCTACTTTCTGACGTATTGTTGATTCGTTATTACATTCTTGCGGCCGATTCTGGGTTTGTAAATTTTTTCGTACGTACGATTGTTTCTCTTGTCTTGTCTTAACTACTTTAATTCTTGTCTCTACTTTAGCTTATGATTCTTCTGATTGATAATTTGAAATGAAAATTTGGGTAGAAACTAGTTTTTGTTGAATTGTATAGTTTTGGGAAGCTTAAAGGCTTTTTTAGCGTCTGATTAAATGTCTTTAGTTCTTTCGTATTTATTTCATGCTTAGGTAATTGTGATATGAATTAAGTTAAGTAGTATATGAAAAATATTTGTGATGATTTGATGAGATGAAATTTCACTTGCTCGTTCAAGCGTGCGAGGTTGGAGCGTGTTGGTGAAATCAGTGTCAATAGTCATCTGTATTATTGACCACGACCACCATAAGGGGTCATCAGGGGTGTCGAAAAGTCTCGAGCAATAAAAGCAATAAGGTTGATAACAGAGGAAAAAGATTGATGAGCAATAGTAATGGAAGCATGATTTAGATTTAGGGATAAGTGTTGAATTGATCAATCTGGTATAGGGCGATTAATTTTGGGTTAGGAATCATGTTCTTAATTTTATGTATGATATTTAATAAATATATATTTAATTTGCGAAGAAATGCAGAGAAAGGTTAGAGTTGATCCTACTAAATCTGAACCAGCTTTGAAGATAATTAACGAGTGAAATACAACACAAGCAGTGGTGAAGGTAGATCGATGAATTGCGAGGGTAGTTGATTGATTTGTTGATAAGTAGCATCATGAAAAATCTGCGGCGAACAGTCAGTATGGTTGAAGTGGATCAACATTTGAGGATATTTCAAGCGTTCAAACCACCAGCGTTGAGGGAGCGTGATCTATGGTGGCGGAAGATTGGTACTTAAAATTGGAAAAATTTTGGATGGGATGATTTGACGAAACGAGAAGAGTAATCTACTTTTGTATTAGAAGGGGAAGCGAAAAGGTGGTGCTCAACCAAAGATTTGACGATACATTACTGGATCAAATGGGATGAGTTTGTCAAATATTCAAAATTGGTTTATTCCTCCATTGACTTGCTTTACAAGACAAATTTTTTTAATCAACTCAGGCTCAAAAGCATAATGCAATATGAAGCGAATTCACTTCTCTTCTAGATATACTCCACATTATATCGATGCAGGAAGAGAAATGTCATAGATTCTGGAGCCTCGAGATCAATTAAGGTTGGCATTAGCTTTTGATATCGATTGAGTTCTAGTGTTAGTTGAAGAATTTAGAAGAATTGAAAATGAGTTGAATTTTCCAGCAGCGGTGGGATTCTGAGGCCAACGAAAGCTTTGAAAGAAGGCCGATTTCTATGAAATTTAAGGTTGATGGCAGACGAGAAATAAATTCATTGGAGAAACTTATTTGTGATAAGTGTAGGTGGGGATCGGGGAGATATTCTGAGATGTGGTCGGGTTGGACGTCATGCGGCCGATGCGTTGAGAAGAAGGATAAAATCATATAATTATCAGGGGCGAATTCAAGAAAGTTTTGGAAGGAAGCGGGTAACACAATTTTGGGCGTGATTGAGAAAGCGAAAAACTTGAGCCTCCAATAAAAGCGAGTTTTCTTATCACTCCATGAAAGCGAAGGAATCAAATGAAGTGTGTCGGTATCTATCTTAAAATTTGAATCATTTGGGTTGATTACATTTGATTAGGCAGCTTCATTCATTTTCGATTTTTAGCAGGTTCTGGGTTGATCTTATTTATTTGTATTGAATGTGGTAATGTCTTACGGTGATAGTTTGAATCTGAAATAGGAAATGTGTTGTTGATTAACATTCAAGATAAACTTTCCTGGTAATTATCTTACCGTCAGACATTTTGGCGTTATCTTAGGTATGGATTGGTTGATCAAATATTTTGCAACAATTGAATCTTTGGAAGAGGAGAGTGAAATTTTGCATGCACGGTGAAAAACCATTTTATTTTTCTTGTGATAAGAATGTCGTGTCTTCTTTGATTGATTAGTTAAGTTGAGTAAATATTTAAGAAGCGGTGAAATTGTATTTTAGCCAAATTAGATGTGTTGAATAAGGAGGTGATTGGCGAAAAACATTCCGGTTGTTTGAATTTCACGATGTGTTTTGGAGGAATTACGGGTTTGCCACGAGAAGTGGAGTTTGGGATTGATGTACTGGCATGGTACTTACATCTAAATCTCTTCTAGGATGGCTCACAAGAATTGCGAGGAATTGAAGTGTCGATTCGAGGAATTGTGAGACAAAGATTTATTTGACTTGGAGTGCCGGTATTATTTGTTAAGAAAAGGATGATTACATCGATTATGTGTTGATTACGGGAGTTAAATAAAGTGACAATAGTCATTCTAGGATTGATGATTTATTTGATCGGTTGGAGGAAGCCGGTATTTTAAATTGATTTGAGATGGATATCGTCGGTTAGAGTTAAAGATCGATATTTTTAAAAGCTTTTGGCAGGTATGGGCATTATGAATTCTTGTTCATTTGGTTTATATCTCTGCGATCTTTATGGACTTGAATGTGTTTTTGGGTGGGCCAGGTTTGTTATCATCTTTATTGATGATATATTGATTTATTAAAGCGATGAAGAACGTCTGAAATCGTTTGAAGATTGTTTTAGAATTGTTAAGACAAAATCTTATTATAAAATTTTCAAAATGTGAATTTTGGATGCATAGCGTCGCATTTTCAGGTTTAATTGGCGAAGGAGTTTATGTTGATCGCCAAAGTAAAAGCAATTTTAGAATGGTCGCGAAAATATTCTGAAGTTAGTTTTACGGCTGGGTTATTACAGGAAGTTTGTCGAGATTTTCTCGTATTGCGATCTGTCAATTTATTGAGAAAGGATGTCAATGAATTTGAATGTGGCGAGTTTTCAAGAATTGAAAAAGCGTTTGACTGCGTTTTAGCTATTCCGAGGGGCGAGGATTCCAAATATTTAGTGATCTCTTTAAAGGTTTGGGGTGTGTCTTAATCACGAGCAGAAGAGTAATTATCTTGAGGCAATTAAAACTCGTGAAAGAAATTATCCGTGCATGATTAATTAGCATTTGTGATTTTTTCTTCTTAAAATTTGGAGGCATTGTATGGGTGAAATGAAATTCGTCATTAGTATATATCTTTTCTGTGAATTTGACAAAGATGGGAGTTTTATAAAGATTATGATTTAGATATTGTGTCAGAAGAAATAATGTGGTGGTGATGCATTAAGCCCATGTAGAAATCAGGTTGGATTATTACTCGAAAGTCGAGTTGATCCAATTAGAATTTCTAAGTTAGAAGATTGATTGATCTTGGGCATTTATCTCGATTGGCAGTCTGATATAGAATCTACTGGCGGATGCGTGGATATCGAAATTATTGAACAATCCAGATTAATTCGAGCGAATTTCTGATGATCTGCGAGGTATTATTGGAAGAATTACGATTATAGATGCAGGTGATGCGGAGTTGAGATATGAAATTTTCTGAGGCTCATCAGGCGGGATATCTTATTCATCCAGGTAGTTGAAAATGTATAAAGATTTAAAAGCGGCATTTTGGTGGTGGTATGAAGGAAGGCATGGGAATGTCTCAAATGTCGAACTTGTCGGATTGTTAAAAGGCGTGAGCGATTGTTATTCTGATCATTACATCTAGTGGAAGTGGGAAGAAATTGCGATGGATATTGTTATGTGATTTCTAGATCCCAGAGTTAGTGATAATCACGGGTTGTTGTGGATAGATTGACCAAGTCATTTCATTTCTTACGAAACAGAGGCATTGTTGATAAATTGTCAGATTATATGTTAAAGAAATTGTAAAACTTGCGGCACAAAGTGATCGTCGGCAGATGGTAGATTTACTTCCGTGATTATGGAAAGAATTGAGAGGCCGGCATTACGCTACACTTAAGTACGCCTTTTCATCCTCGACCGATGACAATCGAAAGAACAATTCAAGTCCTAAGATTTGTTGATTATGTGTTTTAGATTTTGAGGTGGAAGATCATATTCCTACGATCGAAGCTACAATAATAAATACCAATCTAAGATTCAAATAGCATTGTATGATGGTCGAAAGTGTAACTCCATCGAAGGGTCTGGGAAAGACAAATGCAGTCCGGAGTTGGTCATCTACGAGAAAATCAAATTAATCGAGATAGTTTGAAAGTCGCCGTGATCGCCGAGATACGACTTAAAGACTGAAATTAATTTCAAGTTGGAGAATTTGTATTTTGAAAGTCAAACCTATGAAAGGAATTAGTAGATTTGGTCACGAGAGAATCAGCCCTGCAGACATGCGACCTTTTGAAATCATCAAAGGATTGGCAATACATGACTGCTTACCCGCTGAATCGTGACATTCACAACGCTTTTCACATTTCAATGTCGAGAAAATGGATCATAGATGCAGAGCAGAAAATTCCATATACAAAGTTTGAAATACAACCAGATTTGACGCATGACGGGAAAAGATTTTAAAGTCGATGTGAAGAGATTACGAAATATAAATTTCCTATGTTAAAATTAAATACACGCACCAATCAAAAAAGCTACTTGGGAGGTTGAACAAGAGATGAGTGTAAGTTTCCTTGAATGATTGCAGAAATTTCGAGGATCTAAATTTTTTTAAGGAAATTGTAATATCCAATTAATCCATATTATTCCTAATTAATTTTGTTTTACTAATTAACCCGTTGTTATCAGAAGACTAAAGCAAGATGCAATTAAAAGACTCGACGCGTATGGGATCGATCGAAGGTAATTTCATTTCTTCCATACCGCAGCCTCGCCCTTCACGCCGATCTCCTCACGACGAGTCGTCTCCTCCTTTCCCTTCCCTCGTCATCCGCTTCGACGGACCGCTCCCGTGACACAGAACGCAGGAACCGCCGCTTCCTTCCCTGCCGGCTGACAGAATTGCCGCCCGCGACGCGCAGTCGCTGGGTAAAGGAGATTCCGCGGCCATTGAACTGCCAGATCCCAGCGCTCTGGCCGCTACCACGCCATCGCTGAAACGCCACATCGTAAGTCCGCGGAACCGACGGTTGGAAAATCCGTAGTCGCCGGCCTGGAAATGATGAACCGACGGCTGCTCAGATTTGCTCCCGACGGGAAACTTGGTAATTTTGTAAGTTAATTTTCTTTCCTATCCTTTTTTCTTTCGCCAGCCTTCCTCGGTTGAAACGCGTGATCGGGAAGTTTCAACGGCCTCCGCTAGAGTTGTAGAATTATTGTATTAAAACGATTTTGATCGACATCGATTAATTTTAGTTTGTTGATCAAGCAGATAATTAATATCGGCAGATTACTTGAAATGCATCTGCAGTTTTACGAGGAGATATCAATTTCGAAAGACGTAATTATGAAGTTTCATTTACGAGTGCATGACAAGTATTTAGAAGAGTTATTTCATTATAGCATGTACGGCGGGAATCGGCGAGACATCACGCATTAATCGACTTGATTAATCGAGGGCGATAATCGCTAATTTAAATTCGCCTATTCTTATGTATGCCAATCGCTTCTACGACTTCAGATAAATCATTTAACGTATAATCAGATATTTCATATCAACGAAATATAAATTATTACTGACCTACGATTTACAACGACACAAACCAATACCAAGATTGATTTTATCGCGATATAAATGTTTGAAAAACATGTTAAATGCGTGAATGTGATAAATGAGAATGTCGAAAATTGCGATAGGGCACGTTATGCGACCGGGCAGATAAAAGAAAAGTTCGACGAGATGAGCGATGGGGATCTTAGATCCCCGACTGACATTTCGGCGGGTCGTTAGTCAGTCTAACCATGTCGTGTCATTGGTAAAGAAGATTTGCCTGACCGCCTTTACCTTCAAATTTTTTTAGTCGAGTGACGACCCTTTTTTTTAGTGAAGTCAAACCTACGAATTATAAACGACATTTCTAAAACGATGATATAACCCAGAACCTAAATGATGAATTTAAAATTATCGCCCTCGACATTGATACAAGATGAACCTACAAATTTTATTACCTATAAAGATATTATTCGCTTATATCATATATTTCTACAAAGACCTACAAAGATATTGCTCGCATATTACATTATCGCAAAGAAGCCACCAATTTTGTAAATTTTCATACGCATCGATTGTTTCTATCAGATCAGCTTACTTTAAAGATTCTTGTCTCATGTTTAAATTTTACGATCAAGTACTGGATAATTTCGAAAAGACGAAGCTGGTAGGTTGTTTTGTAATCAGAGGCGTTTTGGCACGCATAAATTAAATGCCTTTAGCTCAGATATTTTACGCTCAAGAATCATAATGAATTGCTAAGATATGAATCGCAAATATTTGTGATGATTGATGATTCACTGCTGCTCAGAAGACAGGAACGTTGCGAAATCGGTTTAATCGAATATCCTATTCTGTTACACTTCGATCGACCAAGATAAGGGGGTCATCGGGTGTGACAAAGACGGGCTATTTGACCTTTTCCCGCCCATCGAAGATAATTGTTCGACACTACAAAGTATTTCTCATAGCTCTACGAGCATAACAGTCTCAAACCCACAACTCTATGACAGATCTTCGTATCTATGCAAAGCTTGATCATCCGAAAGTTTCCTCCTCTGTAGACCAATAGTTCAATCTTGCTTTATTAATCTAAATTGAGTTGTTCAATGCACAAAATCTTAGCTCGATAGGCCAAGGAACAAATTTTCTTCTAGCAACATCATTTCGATAGTGTATGGGAAGACGATGATCAGTGAGCTGCTTCTCTCGTAGCTCTTCCATTGATGGTAATGCCTCTGGAGCAGGAACGTTGGGTATCAAAGCTTCTTGATGTTCAAAACCTACCTCTTCTTTCTGGCTTGGGAGGCAACCTATACTTTTCAATGTAGCAATGGGTAATGTATCCAGAACCCTAGCAGGTTCAAGCTCTCCTGAATACCATAAATAGTCAATAGTTCCCATGAGCTTTGAATGATAGATAGTAGGTAATGGTTCTCCACAATAACCCATTGTCCTTCCAATACCACCGATACAAGCATATGAGCTCTGCAATTTAAAAGGATGCAAAAGTAGCTTGCAGCTTGAATGACCAATTGCATTTTTCAATTCTTCATCGGTCCAAGAATGATTAATCAAGCCAAAGAAACTATGAAGGGAGGTTGAAATCTTTCAAGTTAGGCTAGGAATTTCTTATCATGTCTGGTGATATTCAGCTCTGATGTTGATGAGAACTCATAGATCACACTTTCTGGAGTGCTGTTGAAATCACCAACAAGCACTATTAGTATTCCACCCCATTTCTCAGAAAGTGCATGAGCCCGCTGCAATTATATGCGGACCTATCCTAACTTGATATCTCCACGCTTTGGATTAAAAAGGACATGGATATTACCAATGACTACCCTTCTTGAATCGGTTTGCTGCTTACCTTCTATTTTTCCAAAATACAGCACATCCATCCTTCACAACTCTGGTGCGGCGCTTGTATCTACCAACATATTCATCTTTCTTCAAGTTAATCTCAATATCATAATATCTATCCACTTCCTGAAGGCACACTATATCGGCATTCCTTCTCCTTATATCCTCGCAAATGAATTGTTTCCTTGAGTCCCACTAAATAGCAGCAAAAGGAACCTTCATATAAAAGTCAGGATGTTCCAAGGAATTCTTGACACCAATCGCTAGTGAGTTCGCATCGAGTGGTCCACTTCTGGTAGCGGACAGCCGCCGTCAACAAGAATGTCATGCTGCCACCAAGACAGTAGGAGTCACAGCCCATCGCTGCGGAGCGGAAGAAGTATGACGGGCTAGTTGGCTGGAACAACGAAAGTTTGGAACCAAGAAGGGGAGGATTCTGTGCAGCAGGGAATGAAGCTGCTTGTTCGGCTGTGTGAGTGAGGGAGGAAGTCTTCCATCTTGAAGAGCAACCCGCGTGAACGGACATCGCCCCGAAGAAGCAGTGGCCGAAATTTTTTATTTTATTCTTCAGGCGTCAATCCTTGGAGGCCAGATAACATAAAAAAAAAAGAAGTTGGTTGTTCTTTGTTAAGAGAGAAATGACGTGGCAATCTATTATTGGTCGAATGGGAGGTGGAGGCATGGGAGTGGGCGGCTGCGAGTTTCAAAGCATTGACCGGGTATGATTAAGAGAGGTAGATTTATCTCGAAATACGTACTAATTCAGACGAAATATTAAGTGCGACAACCTAGTTAAATTGGATGTCTATTCTAGGTAATTTCGCTCGACGTAATGGCGAATGCTTCACAACGGGAGGCCGCTTGCCTGTCGGCATCAATCGGTCACTTTAATTTGAAAATGTGCATTATTGCTGACCGCCGACATTCGCGACTGCCTAAATTGAGCCTAGTTCATTTGATGGTTCGACATTTGAGCTAACTGCCATCAATTTCGCGAACCAGATCATTTAGTTTCATCGACCTCCCGACTTTGATACGTGCGTTGGCTGACGGCCGACCGTTTGATCGCTTAATCATCGTTCGAATATTTATATTCGACCCGACGCTCAACGAATGGCGATGTCCATTCGTCGATCGGAGATCATTTGAGTTGATTTTGGTATCATTTGCCTTGATTTGCGCGTTGTCACTTCAAATCATTCGACATTTACACAAACTTGTTCAATTGGCGACTCATTTGATAGTTGATGTTTTTGGCGTAATCGGCCATCGAACGGAGGTCGTCGCATCGCCGTAGCTTCCGACCGACATATGCGCATCTCGGGCGCTTAATCGATTGCAAATTTTGCAATATATTTATATTTCGATCAATTTCGACGTTTCAACGCGACGACGTTCGTTCGTCGACGGAGGTCGTTCGACCATTTTCGCGACGCCCAGCATTTTGAGCCGATTTGCGACCGACTCAAGTCGCCGAATTCGACTTGTGGGTGACCCGACTCATGACATATATGTGGAGGTCAACATAAATATTACAATCACCATGTTAAAGAATAGTGCTCCAGAACTGGAGACTTAGTATTGAAGAAAATCGGCGTAGCGCTTGCCAAAACATATTGGGCAGACTTGCACATACTTACGATGACCCTTATATAATCAAAAGGCAAGTCATCCCCGGATCATATCAACTACATACTCACTTCGGACAATATGTGTCGCACACTTCGAATGCAAAAGATCTAAAGAGAATCTACACATGAAATAAGTTATATTTCTGCATTGTGCTTCCCACTGATTTATTATTTAAAAAATATTAAAAGCTTTTTTCACATGATGAATGAAGTGATCAATTAACTCGCTACAAAAATTGGGCGAGTAGTAGCAATCCGAATTAACACTCAAGGAGTTGAGTATCAACTCATCCTACTAGTCATGCCACTTTCGACTCAAGTGAAAAATACAAAGCCTGACAAGCCATCCTTAGCCCGAGCAAGTGAAAGTCGACTTGGTAGAATACTAAAAAAAGTAACAAGATCATACTCGCATAAAATGTTTCATAAATTACCAAGAGGATAATGAATGTAAAACCGACACCCCGTGAGGTCGGCGACTCCCCAAGACCAACACTCTGTGTAGTTGGCAACTCGAGTATAATACCAACAACCCGTGAGATTGGTAACTCCCCAAGACCAACACTCCGCAGTTAGCACCCTTGCATTCCCCCTAATATGTAATGAAATGGGTACTCAAAATAGTTATACCTCAATAAGCATGCTTAAAAGCTTTCCACTGAGTCAAATACTTAAACAAAATCACTCAGTTACAACCCAATCGGATATGCTCGGCAAACATGCTTTACGAAGTATATCCAAATCATTGATAATGAACGCAAATACGTAATCAACAAACATGAATAAGTACTCGCCCATGTCACAACAAGAATTTTAAGCTGTATTCAATAAGTATTCGGCACTCTGAGCGAGTGAGTTTACAAAATAAGCTTATTCAATAAAAAGAAAGGAGCGTAAAAAGAGACTTTCATTTCTTCAAAAAAAATTTACATACAAAAGATTCATGTGCAAATATACAAAAGTTATCATGTACATTCTTCGACTGGCAAGATAAAAAGAGAGGGCAAAAGGAGGAGGAAACGAAAGAAGCTAGTTGGTGCTTCCCTCATCGCCACCTTCATCAGAGTCTCACCCTGACAAAGTGAATGCATTATCGCAGTGCAAGAACTTGATGTCCAACTTACCATGCTTTACCCAACTTAGCGATCACGTAGTTGGCTCCTTTCTTGAACTTTTCTCGTAGCAAATGATTGTACTCATCAAAGCTAAGGAAACCAATAAATTCAACCCCCTACAGTTAGAACTACTCATTGTAATGAGACGGTTTCACCTCCAGCTCCTTCGCCTCTTCCAGGCAAGTTAGCTCCAAAACATCTTGCTCCTTATCCTCCTCCTCAAGCTTGGTGAGCTTGCCTTCAAAAATCTCCAACTTGCCCTTCATAGATGTGTGCTCCTTCCTCGTCGTCAACAACTCCTTCCTCTCCAACTTGTTGTAAACCTCCCAGGTCAACTGCCACACAATGGCCTCGGTAGTCATCACGACGTATCCTCAAGGAACGAGTCTAGCCCATCAGAGTGAATCCGCCACCCCAACTCAAACACCTCACTCATCGGCTCGAGGAGGTCAATAGTATAGTTTCTTACGGTATATTCCTCCTACTTCTTGTCAGACCCACTCTTCTAACTTGGGTGATCATAGGGGGCGGAACTCTCTCCTCTCTTTTTGGACTCCTTGGGAGAACTAGGCCCCGATTCATCAGTAGACTCCTCAGAGACGACCTCAGCAAAAGCCGACTTACCGTCAACTCTCTCGCACTCATCAACAACCTCAAAAACAAAAGGGAGAGGCGCCAAGTCATTGTCCTTTACCAACAAGCAACAAAATGAGATTATGCTACTCCACAACATCGTAGACATAATATGAAATAGTAGCTAAAAAAGAACACATAAACTTTGCTGAAATGGAGGCAAAGGTGGATGTCCAAACATCTACACTTCACTTTCTCCAATATCTCCTCCTGTAGACTTGCCTCCTGAGCCTTCACCTCGTCTGTCGGGAAAGAGATAGGAATAGTCAGCACCGTCCAACCAACCAAGCTCTTCATGAACCAAAATTTGATCGCCACTTCCTGACCTTGTTCAGCAAGCTGAAGATTTTCAGCAAAACCATCGAAAACTGAATAATGACATCCAAGTGCCCCCTTAATGGTGAGACGTGGCGAAAGAGAGAGAGAGAGGCTCCACGCTAATCCCTCTCAGGAAGATGAGGAAGGTAGTGATACTCGTCACCAAGTTTGGCAAGATTTGAACGAGCACCACCTCGTAGTAATCAAGAATATCCACCCACACGCAAAGCAGTGAGAAGCCGAAGCCGCACCGAAAGTGGTCCAAAGGGATGCATAACTCGTCTTGTCTGATGGTATTGAATCGCTCATCATCGTCGGCCACTCACACCAAAAGTTCAAATTACTGGCAATAACCATGGAAGATGAATGAGACAATTTATGGCTGAAGTTCAAGCAATTCTTTGACCTCGGCTTGCACAAATCTAGCAGCCGCTTTCTTCAAAGTCGCCATCAACATGTCTCACAAACATTCGCAAAAAGCTAAAGGAGCAGGCAAGAGAACAAGTAGCTTGCACGAGAAGAAGCTGCTCACTCAAAGCAAAGGGTGAAAGGTAGGAAAAATTCAAAGAGGCGCACATCAAAATAAAAACAATTAAAGACTCTGCTCACCTCCCAAAATGTTGGCAACAAACTCAGCAATCAAGAGACGCGTAACAAATGCAAGTATTTTTTTTATAAATATACTTTATTATCACAATGAATAAGATTACAAACGCATTGGCTAACCCCCTATGTACATCATCTCTTAAATTATTTTACAATGTGATATAAGTGCCACTCCTTGACTAGTGCCCCATTACTATGCAAGTAATTAAACATTAAGTTGGCATCTCTACGATAAAGAGAGTAGACTCACATTAATCGACTCGATGTCGAAGCGAAGTCAACCCAACCTCTACAGCCGTCAACCTCCATTGAGACTCCGCCTCTACTGGATGTCACCACTACAGGCTAGTCTCTAGCCTCGTCCACAGCTCGATCGACTCCTACCCCTATGGGTCCACACCTTCCTCGAAAGAGACCACCCTCCTCTGCACGATGACTTACCAAAGTATAAGAGCAATGACAACTCCCCTTCAACCTCTCCTCTCCCAGGGCAGGGGAACCCTCTCCTCTAAGACTCACCACTGTCACGACAACTTGACGAGAGGAGACTCACCAATATTTTCTGAATATCCACCAAGGTGAAGCTCTGAGCAAGAGTAGCAGCGTCCCCCTCGGGGTTAGAAAGTCCACCCCCAAGAAAAGACTCAAGCCCATCAAGCGAAGGATCGATCTCATCAAGGGAAAGCTCGGGGGAGCCGGAGTTGATCATACACGACGAGAAACAAATTAATCAAGCAATCACATAAGAATCCCTATATGGCGATCTGCTAAGGGTATCATGCGCGGAAAATGAAGCCACTATTGTAGCACTTCCTCTTCATTCAGACGGTGCCCCAACAACTCGCTCATGGCCAAATGAACTATTTTCTCAGGACTACTTGTGGAATCCTATAAAACAAACTCAGGAGCCAACGAATGCCCGTTGTCACCATCCATCAACACTCGCACACTCGTCACGCTGAGCTGCAAAAACATAAAGAAAAGTAAAAAAATAATGAAGTCACCAAATAACAACAAGCTCTGCCTCGACGAGACACTCCACCTTTTTCATGAAGCTGCTTCTTGTCAGCCTGCTTACCATGACTCGCCTCTACCGGATGATGAGAACCTCATCCTCCTCTTCCCAAGCAACAGGCGCCCCCTCTGAAGACAAGAAAAAAGATGGCT
Source organism: Cymbidium sinense (assembly GCA_021442155.1). Taxonomy (NCBI): domain Eukaryota; kingdom Viridiplantae; phylum Streptophyta; class Magnoliopsida; order Asparagales; family Orchidaceae; genus Cymbidium; species Cymbidium sinense. The sequence continues at coordinate 20,201,621 of CM038230.1, read as the reverse complement.
CTAACATGGCTTCCGAGCTCTGCTCAACCACAGAGGAAGGAGAAACACTAGCTTTCGCCCACGACCACCCGCATGGGTTATCGAATGCTTGTCTCAACAGAGAGAGCGGTCGTGAATTCTGCTGACTTTCTAGCCTTTTTAGCCTTCCGAAAACTCGCCCAGATCTTTGTCTAGTCAACATAGCCACAGGACCTCTTGGGATCCATTACCAAGCAAGCAAGCTTTCTATCAGCATGAACGAACACGACAAAGGGTGAGCATATCAAACTCAGCAAACAAATGGGGTGACAAAATCTCAACCCCCCGTTGATGCCCTTTTTATAGCCCAACAGTGAAAAAAGGCCAAGGAGGGGTGTCAATTCAAAAGTGGCGCATATTTATGACAAGGCTACTTCTTCCTTGAAATTTGACTTAACATTTATGGTCAACTATCTTTTTATCCTTCTATCCTTTTTTGTGATTTACTTTTAAGGAGCAGAAGAATCGGAGAGCTAAATGTATACCCATACGCGTCTCATGAGCCAAGCGATACGGAGATTATCCAGATCAGGATAGGTTAGGCATAATGACTCATCTCAGGGACAAAGACACGATCAAGCAAGCACATAGAGGATAAAACTTATGCTAACCGATCGATGCTCAACAGCTAGCCTTAAGGTCAACAGCTCGCTCATATACAGGCGACCGCACATCCAGGCGCACAACGAAGATGGACCATCCCATAAGAGTCCAAGATTCTCAGCTTAGGGAACTCATCACTCGACTGTGGTGGACTACTACTCGCAGATGAGTCATTTTTCTTATTTAATCGGCATTCACGTCGATTACATATAAAACCTCCCTTAAGACTATAAAAGTGAGGGGATCACCCTTCACAGAGGACTTTTTTTTCCTTATTCTTTTTTGGGTTCTGGATCTTCTATCTCTTCACTACACTACAGCATTCTTCCTGGAAAGGAGAAGATCACTTGTACTCAAATTTCTTGCTATAGTAGAATATTTCATATCCCTCTACTTTCTCTCTACTATCCCACAAGCTCAAACCCCACTTCTCAAGTGCCTAATTAGATTTTTCCTCATCTACGAGCAAAATCAGATTCAACACTTACAACTTTGCAAAACTGATTGTTTGATTACTAAATTGGAAAAATCAGATGAATGAGAATATAAATCAAGTTAATGAGCTAATTAACACATTGAAAACTAATCATTTTAACCTGAATGAACTAAAAAATGAATATTAAAAAAAATGAATTTATTCAATTAAATGCTGACAATATCAAAAAGCAAGAAATTCAACATGAAATAATAATGATGCCTTATAAAATCTATATTTTTCTTCTAATGCTTGATTTAAATATTATCAAATCAGTTACTTTGCAAATGAATGTTCTAGTAGAAATTTGGAAAATGATGTGAAAGAAAAGGACAATAAAACTAATGAGAGAAATGAATTTGATGAAAAAAATAATGATACTTAAAAATACGTCAACAACATAGTCTTTGAATATTACGTGATGCATCTTAATCACACATAAAACTAAATCTGAGTAAAAAAAGTTTACATTCTTCAAACAAAACTCAAACATGATAAATTTTACAAAATCATAACTGAAAGGGACTCATGTGAATGTGGCGGCTAAATTGATAATTGATCTCATAATTTGAACATGAAGTAGCATAGAAAGATAAACTGCAATTTTGATGGCACAATAATGCTTCGTATACATTCAGCTTGTTAAAATAAGATAAAATCCAGTGAAATATTTGACATAAGGACACTGCATATATCATTTTGGGTCAACTATGTTTGCATGACTTAGGCTTCAGTTGGGATAGCTTTTTAGTTGCCTTTGTCGTAGGTGATACTACGTTAGTGATATTGCAATCAGTAATTACTTCATAAAAAATTGAAAATCATTCTAAGTCCGATGTGAGGCATAATCAGAACAAAAATTTGCTTACAGATGTGAAGAAGCTAAATAATGCTGCATAAACACATACCGATGAACTGAATTTATCAACAATCAAGTCAAGCACATCAGTGGCATCTACCCACTGCAATGCGTCCGTATAGCTGGAATACATATTTTCGTCAGCTCCAATTAAACGAATCAATACCTGTTTCAATATTCATAAGTATATAGAGACTAAAGATTATTAAGCCCGTGCCATATGAAGGATTTTATGAAATAACGAACCATTTTTTAGTCTAATATTCTTGAAAAAAAGGGCACAGTTTTAAATGCTGACCTCCATCATAGACGTGATACCAATTAGATCAATGAGTTGATGAAAAATTTCTGGGTGGCGCTATTTGATAGAAGGGACAAAAGAATTTTATCAAAATGCATAACCATTGATAAGCATAAAATAAAACAACAGTGACAAATGCTGTTATTTTTACAAGCTATTTAAAATGTCACAATTGCATTGATGGTTAAAAGATAAAATGATATTTGAAGGGAGGGGAAAAAGTTGTCACGAGTATAAATAAATGCATGTAATTGTTAAAAAAAGGAATGAAATAAGATCCAAAATGAATAATAAAGCATAAAATCAGTAAATCCTCCATGTAAAAAAAAAAGACTAACCTGAACATGACTCATAAGTTGGGTGTTTCTCCGTGCCATCAAGCATAAAACAACCTTCAACAGCAGGAAATTTCCACTAATTAATTTATAAATTCATTATTTTAGAGTACAAGACAGCTGTGCACGGGGGCAGGAAGATTGAAACCTTGCTGAAGTAACCCGCCAAAAATGTATTACGTGGGCGATCAGGTTTCAAGAAAGAAAACAACAGATTCATCAGCTGTGAAACAAAGAAATAGTAAATAAAAAAGTACCAACACGAGGACTAAGCCAATCTTTTTAGCTAATAAAACATGCATGAGTCAATTCAAGTGTCATCTAGTAGGCATGATAAAGTCTCCTCTAACCTCCTCATCCTCTAGCAAACTCTGTAATATTATATCGACATCACATGTAAAAATTTCACAAGAAATAAACGGAAGCCTGCAATGATAGAAAACATAAATAGATCTCTATTAAAAAACTATTGATGCGACATTTCATCAACAAAATCAGTCCAAAATTTACTTGAAAGTTCGTTTTCTATCGGCTTCCTCAGGAGCTGCTTCAATAATATAGCGAAGGAGCTGCTCAACTCGAGTCCTCTCACGAAGACTAAAATAAGAAAAAAGAAAAAAGTTAAAGTAAAATCAGAAGTGTCTAACATAAAACAAACAACTCAATAATAAATCAATGTGAACTTCACCAAATCAAAGTTCTGAACTGTCGAATGGTACAATGTTACTTGCCTTCGACAATTTGCATACAGCATGATAAGAAAATATGAAGGAATGAATTATGCATCTTGTTTTTTCCATTCATCTCAATTCAATAACATGTGACTAGAAAATTATGCAAATATAAAAATGAGACACAATCGCATGAAAATAGAAACTCTGTTCTGACGTTTTCCAATTAAGTGATGAGAAGGCTGAGGATGATGACTGCTAACAATAATTGCAGCTAGCACAAGATTTAAGAAAAAGTCCAATAACAAATGATTCCGTCTTCATGCAAAGGAGAGGTCTCTACAGAATTTCAGATCAAATTGCCAAACTATCAGGACACCACAAAACAATCTAAAATACTTGAGGCCATCAACAATACAGTCTTAGGTCAATTTGATCCTGCTTCAAAAAACCATTAAGAGGCTGCTTGGCTGGGTGAAAAGCGAATGTTTTGCATTTCAAATCAAGGAAAAACAAAATTTTCGTGTTTGGCTGGCTGAAAAAGAAATGCAATATAAAGTTTCAATACATTCTTTTTTCAACATTTAGTTCAAATCCAATAAAAAATAATTTCAACCAATTTGAGCGATTTTCATTTACACTGGTCAGTGTAAAGTGAGGTACCACTGCCTCCTTCGCTAGCGGCTAACCACTCATTGCCGCCACCAGCACTGCCCCCTGCCACCACCATCGATGACGATGACCAACTGTAGTCGCCACCGCCGCCGCCGTCTACGACAACTTTTGAGGTTTATATTACTTTTATTTAACTCAAACCAAACAACAACAACAACAACAACAACAACAAGCCTTAATCCCACTAGGTGGGGTCGGCTACATGAATCCTGAATTTATCAGGTGTCTATTATCAAATTCTCATTTAAATCAAGATACTAAGATCATTTTTATACATCTTAACCAAGTCTTTTAGGTCTACTCTATCTTTCTTAACATAAGCAGAAATCTAATGCATCTACTCTCCTAATGTCATTACGACGGACGCTTTATGTGGCCAAACCATCTAAGAATTCTCCCTAATCTTAACTACCACCGAGCTACTCAACTTTTTCCAAAATATACTCTTTTGGCATTCTATCTCTAAGAGTAAAGCCACTCATCCATCTAAGCATCCTCATCTCGTAACACTTAACTTAATCTTATGCCTCTTTTTTTATTGGCCAACATTCTCGCACTATAAGTCATTGCAGTCTTACCACCATCTTATAAAATTTGCCCTTAAGTTTAAGTGGAACATTTCTATCACATAATAGTCGATGCATTCCTCCACTTCAACCATCCAACTTGAATTCTACTAATAACATCTCCATCTATTTCACCATCATTTTGAACAATGAGCCTAAATATCTCAAACGCCACTCTTATTAATGACTTGTTCACCTAATGTCACAACACTACCACTAGAACTTCTACAACTAAAATTACACTCCATATATTCGCTTTTAGATCTACTTAAACGAAAACCTTTAGACTGAGTTGACCTCCATAATTCAAGTTTGTTGGACTCCTCTCTAGTCTTATCAACAAGAAGAATGTCATCAGCAAAAAGCATACACCAAGGTACATCTTCTTGTAAATGTCTAGTAAGAACATCCATAATTAAAGTAAAAAAGATAAGGACTTAAAGCCGATCCTTGATGTAATCCAACTGAAATAGGAAAATATTTTGTCAATCCTCCTTGTGTTTGGACACAAGTAATGCTCTAGTATACATATCCTTAATGACTTGAATATAACCAATATTAACTCCTTTCTATTCTAGAACTCTCCAAATAACATCTCTTGAAACTTTATCATAAGCTTTCTAAATCAATAAATATCATATGTAGATCCTCGTTATTTCTCTATGCTTCTCCATCAAACCCCTTAACAAATGTATAGCATCCACGTAGATCTACCTAGCATGAAACCAAACCGATTGTGAGAAACAGTATCACATCGTAACCTATGCTCAATTACTCTCTCCCATAATTTTAATGTATGGCACATTAACTTAATTCCTCTATAATTTGCACTCTTGTGCATCACCTTTATTCTTAAATATAGGATCCAACAAACTCTTTCTCCACTCATCCGACATCTTTTAGTCTTTAAATGACATTAAAAGATTTATAAGCCAAGAAATTCCTTGATCTCCTAAACATTTTCACACTTCTATTGGAATATTATCCTTCTTGCTTTTCACATTTCATTTTCTTTAACGCTTCACTAACTTCGATTATTAATACGACGATAAAATGAAATTCTCTATTTTTGTTATTATTAAGGTTCTAAAATCAATCGTGCTTTCGGATCCTTCATGAAAAGTTTATCAAAATACCTCATCCACCTATTTTCAATATCCTTTCTAAAAAAGCATTCTATTATTTTCATCCTTAATACACCTCACTCAACTACGTCTTTTCTTCTCCTATCTCTTTGGTTGGCTAACTTATACATACATCTTTCACCTTCTTTGATCTAATATATTGTATAAATCACTAAAAGCTAAATTTTTCAGATCATATATCGCTTTCTTAGAATCTCTACGCGCCACTTTATATCTTTCACAATTCTCAGTTTTACATCTAAATCAAGTTTTATAATAATATTCTTATTTTTATCTTTTCGCACACTCGACTCCACCACCAACTATTCTTATTAAAGAAACTTTTCCTTGATTCTCCAAGACATCTTTAAGAACTCTTAATTTCACTTGTTGTTTTTTCACATAATGTTACTTCCTCATGAACATCCCAAATTCTAATCTCTTGTAGCTTGCTCTTAAAAATATTTTTATTTGTGTTCTTTAAGTGTCCCCATCTAATTCTAGGGCAATAATTTGGTTTATTTTTTCTCTTACAATCAAACATCAAAAAATAAAATATTGAATTTAATTTACATTTGTCCAAATACCCACAGAGTATTTCAAATACACTATATTCTTTGTACATTGAATTCCTTCTACAATGCATTTCTTTTTCAACCAAACAAATAGCCTCTAAATCAGATCTGATTTCAACCCAGGCCTCACTTTCAAGACAAAAACCATATTTAATTTTGATGTATTCATTCTAAAACAAATGTTAGTAGGGCATCTATCAATGCATCCATAGTTCCAAAAACTAATCGATCATAAACACATGGCTGCAAAATATGCATACAACTATACAAGTCATGACTTAAAATATCTATAAACTAATATATGCATGCATGCATTCAAACATCCAGATATTTTTTCAATCTGACTTCAAATCATCTTGATTTAACAAATACCCAGAAAAGCTCAAGTTGAATTCAAAACCAATCGTAGTTCATTAGTTTTGATTGAGTTGAATTGCATGCCATGCAATCTTCAATATCTTGATCAAATTAATAGCCTTAAGAAAATATCAAAAAATGCTAAAAAGAGAACAGAAAACTATGCATATCAACATAAAACAAGTGTGACAACACTCGCTGCTTTTCAAGTCATCCTAGAACTTGCAAAAACAAACGCCTAATCAATACAATTTGACATAGAAGTCAACATAAGATCCATAATCATGAATTACTCTAGGACGCCTAACCTTGCTGCAACACAAAAAGGTATGTTGGCAATTAGCATAAGCAACACAACCACAACAAGAAACACAATTATAGCTCTAAAAAAGTGACAGAACAGATGTCGCATTTAATATCCTGTTTCAAAGCCATCAATAACATTAAATTAGGACTAAATAAAATTCATAATACTCTGTGTAATGATTGAACATACTCACTAATAGTATGTTTTGCAAGCAACATGTTTACAGCATTTCACTCGGTATGCACTACAGCATTTATTTGCCCTAGTTCTCTCCATCAGTTTAAGTTCCGGTGGATTCAGCTCAGTTTTGGATCAGTTTAAGCTAAATAGATCTGCAACTTTATTACTATGTTGTTGTTGTTTTTTCAATTATTACTCAAGAGTTTTAACAAAATTTCAAGCCAAACTTTAAATTTTCACCTGAAAATCATAAACTTTTGAATGAAATTACACTATAGTCTCAAATAGCCTACAAAATTATATTAGAATTCTAGTACTACATTTATTTTAAATATCATGTGTATTATAAATTAAACATGAATAGAAAATCCTCATCGATTTCAATAACATTGGAGTTGGCTTGTTCTTCAACCATGGATTCACTAGCTTTGTTGATGTGATTAGGCTAGAAATCATTTATGACACTTAAATGTTGCAATCCTTTCATTCCTTGAATGGACCTCCTTTTTTAGGCTAGAAATTTATTTTGAAAAAGAATTATTATTAGTATTGGTATTGCTACCATTTTCAATGGCATTTTTTCTTTCAATGATCGTTGTTGTCAATGCCTGGATGGATAAGAAAATTTTTATGTAACAGCTAATCATAAAACTCATGTCAAAACTAATCAGATCTTTGCTTCTAATGCATATCAAGCTAATCATATAAGTGAGTTCTATAAATCCATGATCGGCCAACATTGTTGTCTGGATTCAAACAATGAGTGTGGCAAGTAATGAGAATACTAAGCTAAATGTATAACAAAAGTATGAGAGATTATAAAGTATTTATATTATAGGAACAGTCAATGTGACATCTATTAAATATAAGATAATTGAATATAGACCTAGGTGATTTTTGACATACATAATAAATGAAAGAAAATGAGCCCATTTAACGAGTAAATAAAATTAGTGTCAAATAAATAGGAATGATAGATGATGTTAAATGGATTTTTTTTCAAAATGGTTTGCAAAAAATAAGTTTAAAACTTCAGGCAATACTCAACAAAAATGAATGAAAATTGATGATTCATAAAACCAACCACAAGTCCACAAAAGGCTGCAATAAAGCTAATGATAATAATGATTATGAACATTTAATAATAAAAATAAATTGAAACCACAACTAAAACAAGATCATGAAACTGATGGAACTATATAAACTACCAAAATCAAAAATTTTATATGCACCCAAAATCAAAATTGAACCTTTAAACCTCAGATCTCTCTATATTGGTTTTACAAAAGAGTGATTATGTAATTAACAAGGCAGCTCTACTGCATGAAATAAGGTCCAAAATACATACGCCAAATAGAAAAACATAAACAGCATACGATGGCAAATAAATCAGACATTACAAATGAATTAGACGGTTATTCACTGCTTTGCATTCTTGAATTATTTCATCATCATCTAGCAGCTCTTCCAAAGTACAATTCTCCTTGTCCAAGATAGTATCCACCTGAAATTTGCACACAAATAATAAACAATTCAAAAAAATAATGTGTTCATTGGAAATATCAACCGGGGTAACGAGAATGATAAAATGTTTCTAAGCAATTTAAACCAATGATCCAAACGAAACAATGACAAAAGTTATACTGACGTTGCAAATTTCATTGATGGAAAACAGGGTTTCATGGATTAATCTATCCCGAAAGATTGAGGTTTTTAAAAATGTTGGAAGCAAGATTTAAGGAGAAAGGGGACAAAAAATTTATTCCAACCACTGGTTTTGCAAAAATTCAGAATCACTCATGATAATGCTTCTAAGCATAAAATTGTCTTTTAAAAGCAAAGCCAGAGGATCTAGGGGGAGAGAACTACATAAACCTGGGAAAAACAATAATCCACCAAAACATAAAATGCTGTTGCTAAATTACATGCAACAAATTCAACATATAAACATCAAACCAACTTACGCACACACCGTCGGCCTGAAAGGAAGCTGCTATCATAAACCACAAAACCACGGCAAAAAGACTTCTAACCCACTTCACAAAAACCATGAAGATTAAAAAATACAAAGGGAAAATATTCAAACTTTTAGCACTCACCACATTCAATAATCAATTATCAATATATCGACATCACCGTAAAAGAAATTCACAACGCAAACTCGAAGATCAGACATACAGGTAGAACCATATCCATCAATTCAGACACTTACAGGCGACGCCACGGGCGCCCCAGTCATACGCCAGAACATCTTGATGAAACCAAATCCAAAGATCTCAAAAGCTCACACAGCGCCTAAGAGTTCTGCCATGCGCAAGAGGCGCCAATGATCCGAAAAACCTAGATTCCGATTCCTCCAATGCAACCCTTGCCCTCTAACATCACTGAGGTGATCGAAGGCCAGGAACCAAGGAAAGATCCCTCCCGGCTAAAAGCGGAGTAGATCGATGAATTCAATTGAGAATGGTGAGACGGCCGATGCCCGATACCTAAAATCTTGGAATGGATGTGGATTAAAATTTTGTACTTTTCTCGGAGAATTCAAGTTGTACGTGCAGTGGAATGATACGCCGTTAAATACTCCTATTTGGATGAAGCTGCTGATGCAGCAAGGATTTGAAGTAAAAGACAATTGTTACGATGCACTGTTCAAAAAAAATTTATTTGACATGCCGGCATGAAATAAAATTTTAATTTTATATGTTTTATAATATGCTTATTTAGATAAATACTTTTTAATATTTATTTAAAAAATATACTCAAATATTTATTTTGTATGAAATTACTCTTACAATAATAATAAATAATTGAATTAGATAGTCATCAAAATATGTTCTTTCAAGCATCATTATAGTCTTCTAAAAAATATCTCTCTACAACTTTGAATGATCCTTTCATGACTTCATTATAATGCCTTAAAAGATAGACCCCTTCAAGTGAAGAGAAGATTGGTTCTCATATTCTTTTCATTATATAAATTTAAATATAATCATTGGCCTTTCAAACATTAATAGTCGTATGTTATGATAGAAAGGAGATGATGTTAAAATAGAAAGTCTAAAAGAAATGAGTTTTAAATCTCGTTCAAATCCTCATTTGCATCTTCTAAATTTCTATGTAAATAAACATAATCATATGAATGGGTGGAACTTATAGGAGGCAATCTCAAATTTTTTGTGCACGTTTAGGGGGATGACCTTTATCTCTCCTATTTTTCTGGGATTTTGTTGGTTGCTTAACTAGGGAAACCAATGGATTAAGCCTTAATCACTTTCTTAATATAATTAGTGATAATTAAGCAAATAAATAGTAAATTAATCAATCAATTATGCTTATTAACATCTATTAATGACGATGAAGTCCATGGAAATAGATTATGACTCCCTCTTCCAATCTTTTCTTTAAGTCTTCTCTAATCCCTCTTAAATAATTAATTAATTAACACCCCTTAATTAATTAATCAATAAGATTAATCAAAATTCAAATCATACCTGAACCTTAATTAATTAATTGAAATGATTTAGGGATTGAGACTTAGGCTCTCTTCTTTGGTATGATCTGACTACTAAAATTAGGCGTCATTGTCCAACACACTGGGACATCGGACTATGACAAGTCGACAAGTGTTCGATTAAAATATTATTAAAAAATTAAAGGGACATGCGTGTCCTAAATAATTTTAATTAAAATAATATGAAAAATATTTTAAATTATTGTATAGAGTTTTAGAAATTTAGAGAATGATATTTGAGCTAAAAAGAGAGAATAATATGCTATATTTATTACAATAATTAAAATTATTGAAAATTATAATTAAATTTATAAATTTAGAATTGATAATGAATTTTATTCATTAAAATTATTAAGGTACAATAAAATAAATTACTTAAGTAATATATATATATATATATATATATATATATTACTTAAGTAATTAATTTAACTTATTTTTTATAATTTTTAATATTTTATTTATTTAATTTATACACATTATTCTTAATTATTATTATAATGTCGTGTCTTAACATGTGTTCGTGTCTCATATTTTTAAAAAATAGAAGTATCTCATATCCGTATCCTCATGTCTATGTGTGTGTATCATAGCTTCTTTGCCTCTTTCTCTAAGCCCATCTTATTTTGGTTGGTTAAGGTTAATTAAGGTTTAATTAGCTAATTAATAAACTTAATTAATTCAATTGAATCTATTCCTCTAATTTAATCTTGGGTAGCTCTTTGGGTGTCCAATAACCCAAAGTGAGAGATGATGAAATTATGGTTAACTCGCATATGTGATAAAACCATAAAAGTAGTTAAGTGAGATCCCTTATGCCTAATTAACTATTAATCATGACTCAATAGCATTAGGCCCCTTTCATTTCTTAGGAGTATTGAAAATTTATTTTTCATGTGGTTGCATATCATATTGGCTCATTATTAGTTAGTTAATTAACTTAAAGTGATGTAGGTGAGGGTTAATTAATCTACTTAATTCATATCCTAACCTAATTAAATCATAAAATCAACTTAATCATTTCTTCCTTGAACTAAAATTAACTCACACATGGGGAATGAGATTAGGACCAGTAAACCTCTTTCACATTTCCCAAATCAAATCAAACTCAAAAATGAAATGACATTAAAGAACTTTGGTTTATTTTAAATAGTATTATTTAGTATGATTGTCCTTAAGAATTAATTGGAATGAATGAGATCATGTGCTTATGTTTCTTTATTTCTTTCTACTCATGTTAAATATTGCTTGCCATGTATAATCATGCATTCATTTCTTTTAAAAATTAACTAAATGAAATAGTTTCTTTCATGTCTAATTGCATATGTTTCTTTAAATTAAATTGGTGTGGCTATTATTATTATTAAATCAAATGTTATTTTTAAAAGCCCATAACTCAATTATAATGGATGGAGTGATGCTAATTATAAGTATCTATAAGTTTGCATGTGTTGATAATATAAGATATGAAATATGAAGCTTTCTTTCCTTTATATAAATTTGCATAGGATTTATAAATGTATAGTTCATTTGAAAGAACATAACATTCATCCAAATCTATTCCTATACATTTCCATACTATGTCTTAGGAAGAATCTCATATAATATATCTAAATCATATAATCAAATCGAATATGACTTCTTGCATGACTTCTTATTCTTGTAGTTTTTTTTGTACATTCATATGTATCTAAGAAAAAGGTGTATATTAGTCTAGACACCGCGGGGCTGCAAGGCTTTAAGTAGCCCTAAGTAGGGCTTATACCTTACGCCCCTGGTGTAGAACAATGGCAATGTACTCACTTAAAACTCTTATACATATATATATATATATATATATATATATATATATATATATATATATATATATATATATGTGTATTAAAATGTGTTATTATTGTGTGTGTGTGTGTGTGTGTGTGTGTGATGTGACAAATGAATACAACTTTTGCATAGGTTTTTCTATCCTTCTAGTTGTTTATACATCTATATGTATCTAAGAAAAGTGGTATATTAATTTGGACACCCCGGAGCTGTGAGGCTTTAAGTAGACCTAAGTAGGTCTTGTACCTTACACCTCTGGTATAAAATAATGATGATGTACTCACTTAAAACTTTTATACATGTGAATGTGTATTTAGCTAATGGATGAAAAGTTCCTCTTATCTATTAAAAAGACATGCATTCATAATTCAATCAAAATGAAATATTTAAATTCAAAATATATTTCTTTGCATTCATCATTTAAGTGTGCTAAGATATACATTGCATGTATAGGTATGCTTATGATTTAATCATATGCATGATATACATGATGGAAAGAAATGATTAAACATGTGTTATGTGATAGTAATTTATTCTAATTAATCTTAAGATGTCTTTCTTATTGAATAAGGTCATTTAGAGTAAATCAAAACTTAGGATTGATTAAAACCTATAATAAACCATTCACTAAAGGAAATTTATTAATTAACTTACTTTAGATATGACTTAAGGTAGGGATGAAAGAGAGATTCCCTCTCTTTCTTCTCTTTATAACACTTAGTTGTTAAATATAAGCCATATGAAACAAAAGGAAAACATTAAGTAAAATCTTCAAATCAATTAAGTCACTTAAAGAGAAATCAACCCCTTATAAATTAAATCCCTCACACTTAGCAAATTATAACTATAAATCCTAATTAGGACATACCACACAAGCTTTAATGCACACACATTAGACTAAATCACCGCTTCTAGCTTTATGTTAGGGCACTTCATGGTTTGATATGTGCTTATTTTATGATGTATTATTGTAGAGTGGATGCTAGGGTGTATGTATGTAGTCTAGATGTTAGACCGATATTAGCCTGATTATATTTTCTACAGGGGGTTGTGCTTAAGGGGCTATTAAATAAAAATATAAATGCTTTTTGTTGTGTAGGTTGCTTAGCCCCAAAGCATAACCCAAGTTAGGACAGGTGGGCTTGGTTACCCATGTGTGGGGTGCTAAGTCCAAATTATTTATATAATTGCTTGGGTTGTATGGTGTGTTTAGCTAATATTTTACAGGTGTAGCTAGATTTATTTTCCTTCTTTTAATGTAATTTTACATTAGGATTAGGATGAATATTATGGGAGATTAAGATGAGCATTGGTTATAAGACCAAGTCTTATGTATGATGTGATGCCTTTGGAGCGAGCACATTCAAATCAATCTAAAAGGAAGAAAGAAATATAACAAATCAAATGAAGAAATGAAAGATGAAGAAATGAAGAAATGATGAATGAAGAATGAAGACCCCATAACATTCATCATTTATAATTATTCTTTTATAATCTTGGTTGTATAAGGGTAGAACTCAGCTACTCACATTTCTTTTCGGGTTGTATGGCGGTACCCGACTGCATCGGCATTTTATCCTTTTGCGATAATTTTATAAAATTATTTGATATTTTGTTTAGCTTGTGTATTAGAAAAATCATGTCTCTTCATAGTTTATTTATGATTGGTGATTATTGTATGGTCTGGATGCAATTAGGCTCTTAGGATAAAAAATAAATCACATTAACAACTCATAACTAAACTTTTAAAATAACTCAAAATCTCACATAAAGGTTAGGTATTAAATCAGGATAATAAAATATTTAGCAATCCCTTAGTTGGATGTTGTATGTTTAACATCACACATATCATCTTGTTTCATTCGTGTTAAGAGAGGGCTTCCATCTTTTTCAGATAGAATGGGCTTAACATTTGAGAGCTTATGATGGAAGAACACATCTTTTCCTCTTGATTTGGCCCATAACAAATGTATCATGCATTTAGGCATATAAATTCTCATAGCCTATGTCAAAATAAAGAGTCCCAAATTAAATAAAATTTGATAAAAAATTACATTAAATTAAGTCATTATTCATACCCCTCATGCTCTAGTCTCTTAGGGAGTGGGTTTAAGGACTTAGATTTTTTTTCTAAATAATAACAGCCTAGCCATCTTGCAAAAGCATATGACTTGATCACATGCTTTTAAAATGTATGAGGAGTTATCTAGTTGCCACTCTAGGTGGTTATAAGTCCAGTAATCGGGTCGTTTACTATCTCTTATAGAGATAAACCATATACCCACTTTCACCTTAGATTTAGGTCATGCTTTGGCCCTCGTCAAAGCTCCCTAGATTTAGGATCTGAGATTGTTGTTTCCCTTTGGGGCTATAGGCATAAATCCTTACCTCTTAGGCATTTTCGTAATCTTGTATTGTGAAATTCTAAGTCTTTGATTTCTAATAAAATTTTGTTGTGAAATTCTAAGTCTTTGATTTCTAATAAAATTTTAACTTAAATAAATAAATCTCTTCAACTTTAAATATATAAAACCTAACCATAGGATAGATTGTAGTGCTCACTAGGCCATAGTCATAAACTCATCTCTTTTTGGTTTGATAATAACTCTTCCCTTTTGATCTATTTTCCACTTTTATTGATAATCTTATCTTTGAATTCTTTGGACAACAATCACCTACTTTAATCAAGAGTATTCTTAAGATTCATTTTCCACTTGCTTGAAAACTTTAGAACTCGATTTAAATAAACCCTACTTTATTCAAGTGGAGAAAAAATATATTCAAGACCCATCATGAGTCCTTGTGATTCGGTAAAGTCTTCAGATAGTGACACTGTCCCCCCAGCCACTCTTAATGAATCCACACCTCCACCTACATCACCTTAAGTTAATTAATTAATTAATAATGAGACAATATGATATGCAACTACATGAAAAGTAAAATTGCAATGCTCCTAAGAAATGAAACAGGTCTAATACAATTGGCTCATGAATAATAGTTAATTAGGCTTAATAAATCTCACTTAACTACTTTTATGATTTTTTTACACATGTGAGCTAACCATAATTTCATTATCTCCCCCTTTAGATTATTGAACACCTAAAGAGATACCCAAGATTAATTAGAGGTTTCTTAGGTATGAAGTGAATTTTAGATTGAGCTAATCAAGTTTGGTAATTAATTGATTGAATTCTTTGATTATATTTTGATTAGAATAATAAAATTAACTTAAGGAAAGGGATCAAGGACAAGGCCTCAATCCTTAACCCCTAAGTCACTTCAAACACTCAATTAGGTTTTGATTTTTATATTGGAGATTAATTAATTAATTAATTAATTAATTAATTAAGCAATTAATTACCTCATTAATCATTAACTAATCAAATTCCAAAGAGTGAAGGACACTTAGGAAATGAATTAGAAAAAGTATCCCAACCATATTCTGTAAGCTTCCTTACTTTTCAACAAAGGTAATTAGGCCTAAATAATAAATTAAATCATCGTTCATTGATTAATTATTACTGATTGAATTAAGAAAGTGATTAAGGTTTAATCTATTGATTACCCTAATTAAGCAATCAATAAAATCTCAGAAAAATGGGGGAGGCAAAGGTCATCCCCACAAACATCCACAGAAAGTTGGAGATCAATTGGGTGATTAATTAATGAATAATTAAGCTAATTAGATTTTTTAATTAAATCTTAATTAAGCCAAAATCACTATTCAAAATCAATTAATAATAACTTTCCTAGATTCTACTATAAAATATCTTTAAAATGAGCCTAAGTTTGCATTTTTTAGATTTTTCTAAGATTAGTTATGATTTTTAGAAGTTTTAGGCTTAAAATGAATTAATTAACCATAATTAAAGTCTTAATCCTATCGGGCCAAGTGGCACGGTGGGAGTGTCTACTTAAGTTATCACATCCGAGGGTTGACTCAGATGGCAGTGGATGCGGTAACTCCGTGGACCGTCTGATCTTAGATCGGACGGCCAATGACCACGATTAAACGTGCAGTTTCAAAGGATTAATCAGAGTTATACGTGTGATCAGATCATGCCCGTCCATTTTGATCATGCAGAATGGACAATCCGTGATTGATCTTCTTCCGAGCGGTGAATGACGGATACCGTCCATCGATCGTCGCTCGATCCGAGGTCACCCAAGCTCGGATGGAGATGCAATTTATCTCACACCTTCGGGGAAGCAAAATGAAGAAATCCAACGGTGAAAATCGCATGACATAGAACTTTCTTTTACAAAAGATTAACCTATTTTCATTTAAGGATCAGTTCTAATGGCATACCTCACCGGAGCTTATGACCAGAGGTTCCAACGATTGATATAGCTTTGTTTGGTAGAAACGAAGCCTTGTTGAGCCGCACGAGCTTTGATTTGGTGTAGTTTGCTCAGAAAACCAATCCATAGCACGTAGGTGATCGATTTTGGTCGAACTCCTACTTTTGGTGGTCGGGGGTGATGGGAAATGATTCGTTCTCACTCATCTAGCTCCAAGGAAGGTGTGTGCAAAGTTAATTGTACTTTGGTAGAGTTTTGAGCAAATAGCAAACGTAGGTGACCTCCCCTGTTTCAATTTTTTGTAAAATCAAGAGTAGAGGATTTGGGGAGCTCGAGAAATGCAAGAGGAAGCTCTGGGATGGAGTTCTTTGGCTACTAGGGTTGAATCGAATGTAGCTCTCTTAATTTGGGTGAGAATGAGGGGGTATACCCCCTCATTCCTTAGATCGGACGGCTATGACTAGTTTGGCTTTTTCTTGTTCATTTGGCCATTTCAAAGGGTTATGGATAGAGGTGTAAACAAGCCGAGCTTGAGTGAGCCAAACCCTTGTTTGTGTTCGGCACATTTGAAAATTACTTTGTTCTTGTTCGGCTCGTGATCTAAATGGCTTGAAATTTTACTATTCATGTTAGGCTCATTTGAAAATTGCTTTATTTGTGTTTGGCTCATGTTTGAAATGGCTCAAAATATAATAATCTGACAAATTTGTATGAGAGAGGATTCGAACTTAGGCCAATCTTTTGCATAACAAAAACTTTAACCACTAAGTCATGTTTGCATTTATGATATGTATATGTGTTTGTATGTATATATAATAAAAACAATAATAATAATAATAATAATAATAATAATAATAATAATAATAATAATAATATAATAATAATAATAATAATAATAATAAAATAATAGTAATAAAAAATAATATAATATAATAACATTTTGTATTTCTAGCTAAATCGAGTCGAACATGATCGAACTAATGATTGTTCATGTTCGACTCATTTATAAATCAAGCATGAAATGTATGTTCATGTTCAGCTCATTAAACGAGTCAAACATGAGCTACTTAACAAGTCGAACATGAGTTGTTCGCAAATACTTAGCTTTTTTGACAACCCTAGTTGTGGAGGTCCTTGGGTGGATGATGTGGCTCGATTTAGTTGGGTAAGGATGTGGAGGTGGCTGTCAAGGGAGGTAGTGGATGTCCTTGGTGGTTTGAAATGCTCCAATAGAAATAGGGAGGTGATTTCACCTCCCCACGAGTCATGGCCGACCCAACCACCTTTGGGTCAGGGCAGCCATGGTCCTAGGTGCCTAAGTGGACCTATGAATGTGTGTCAAGTGGCCAAGGGGAGAGAATGACCAAATATGCATGTGTCTTATCTCATGGGATGCCCTAGACCCAAGGGAAAAGTGGTCATTTAAGTATGGGTTTGATTTGGGTAGATTTGAGATGGGTCAAAAATGGGTTAGCCCAAATTTCAAGTGGTTTGGAGTTTATTTGATTTGATTTGATTTAGCTTGATTTGACCTATTTAGGTCAAATTAGATTAGATTGGGTCAAGTTGACCAATTAATCAAATTGGGTCAAACCAAGGGTTGGGTCAAGTTCAAATGACCAATTGGAGTGTATTGGTGTCATTGGTTTGGTTAAATTTGCTTTGGATTTGATTATGGCTCATTTGGGTTCATATAGGTCAAATGGGTCAAGTTGACCAATTTGACCAATTTGGGTTGGGTTAGGTGTTGAGTCAAGTTCAATTGGTTAATTAAAAATGATTGTAGGCTTTGGTTCGATTTAATTTGGATTTTGGCTAATTCGATCCTTTAGGTCAATTTGGGTTAGGTTGGGTCAAGTTGGTCAATTGGTCAACTTGGGCTCAATTATGGCTTTAGTCAAGTTCAATAAGTGATTTGGAATGAAGTTGAGCCATTGGTTATAATCAATTTGGATTAACTCATGATTTGACCCATTTTAGCTTTTTAGGCTAATTTTGGTCAACTTGGGTCAAATGACCAATTAGGCTTGGTTTGACTCAAGTGAAGGTTTGCTCATATTCAATCATTAATTATGAGTTGGTTTGAATTAATGATTTTAATCAATTTGACATATGGTAGATTTTGGCTAGTTTGGGTTTCATTCGGGTTAAGTGTTGACTTGGTCAAAGGCTAGGTTTGACTTGTTTGACCTAATTTAAGGCAATTGATCACCTAGGGTGGTTGTTGGTTATGTTGTGAGGTTTAGATGGACTCAGTTCAATCCAATTTGAGTTGGATTACAACTTGGCTCAAAAAGGTTCCTTTAGGCCACTTTGGATTAATTGGCTTGATCATGGCTTGATTCAAATTTAGTTGAACTCATACATGAGCCTATGATTGAAATATTAATCTAATTGCAAGTGATTTGGAGCCAAATGGGTTTGGGTTCATATGACAATTTCAAGCCAAAAGGGTCAACATGGACTTGACTTGATAATGATGGTTTATGTTTATATTTGGGTCAATGATTGTAGGAATGATTTAATCATGAAGGAATCCATGAGTTTTGAATTAATTTGGGTATCATTTAGCCAAGTTCAAGAATTTGGCTAAAAGGGCTAAAATTGAGAATTTGAATTAATTTGGGTTTCAATCATTTGGAGTTTGGAATTGATTTATGATTTGGAATTTGATTTGAAATTTAATTTGATAATTGAGAAAATCAATTGAATTGAGGTTGATTTTAATTTGGTTAAGGCTAAGTCCATAAGATAAAATCAAAGGGCTTAAGAAGGGATTTGAAGTTTGAACTTAATCATGGGTTTTAATCATTTGGTAGTTAGATTTGATTTTGGAATTTGGATTTGAAATTGAGATTTGATTTAGGAGAAGGAAACAAGGATTTGGGTTTAGGCTATAAGGTAGGTAAGTCCTCCTAAAGCCCTAAGGCACAAACTATTCCTATGGTAAACTCTTCTAAGTATCTAGGGTTAGGTTAAGTGTTCGCCTAATCACTAGAAGTGTCTTAAGACTATGAAACTCTTGGTTTCTATAAAAGTCTTAAATCTATGATGAGGAAGTTGAGAGCTCGCTCCAAAAATGAGGTCAACAGTCTTACATATACTTGAATGTTAATAAGCATATAGTTCGAATATCCCAAGAATGCGAAGTTTTAGTTAGCCCCAAGGAGGTCATTTGATTACCTCACTTCCCTGGTCAACTGTGACACGTACATATTTGATTTTATTTACATGTGTTTCTACATTGAAATTTAGATATAACTTTAATCCACATCCATAAATGTTTCAATCAAATAAAAATACAATTTTTTGCAAGGTTTTCCCTCCTTTATTTATGTATACATATGTATTTGAGAAAAGCAAGTGTTTAGTCTGGACATCCCGGGAATACGAGACTTTAAGTAATCCCAAGAAGGTCATTTGATTACCTCACTTCTTTAGTTAACAATGGCACGTACTTGCTTATGTCTCTCATACATATGTGTCTGTACTTAGTTATGGACTTAAAATATATTCTCTTTTATCAAGGATACATCGATTCTATAATCATCTATATGATCAGCATGTGTTGCATATAAGTTAATTCTCTCTTTCCTATGATTCATGTATACAAATTTACATATGTTTGAATGCTATTGGGTATATAGTTTGAAAATTTCATGAATACGAGGCTTTAGCTAGCCTCAAGGAGGTTATTTAATTACCTCACTTCCCTGGGTAACAATGACATGTACCTATTTAATTTCATCCATATGTATTTTTATATAAGAATTTAGATAGTGCTTTAAACTAATATGATTAAATAATTCAATCACACAAAATGATATAAACTTTAAATACATATATATACATTCATCATATAAGTGTGCTAAAATATATTGTATGTATAGATACATTTATGATTAAATCATATCCATGTTACATGTGATGGAGAGAAATGATTGATTTATGTCATGTGAAAGTAATTCAATTAGATTAATCTTAAGAAGCCTTTTATATTGAATATGATTATTTCAAGTGAATCTAAACTTAAGATTAATTTAAAAAATGTGTAATTAGTCATCCGCTAAAGAGAATTAAATGAATTAATATGCTTTAGAAAGTGGCTAAAGATAAGGATGAAAGAAGGAAATCCTCTTCCTTCTCTTTACAATACTTAGTTATTAAGTATAAATCATATGAAACAAAGTAAAATACAAACTAAAATCTATAAATTAATTAAATCACTTCAATTGAAATTCTCCTTTCATGTAAAATTGAATCCTTCTATATTTAGAAAATTATAACACTAATGCCTAGCAAGACTTACCACAGAAGCCTTAACAAACACATTAGAATTAAGTCACCACTTCTAGCTTTTTGTTAGGACAGTGCATGGTGTGATGTATATTTTGTTTTGTGATGTATTATTTTAGACTGGATGTTAGGGTATATATTTCATAGAGTGGATGTTAGGCCGTGATTAGCCTAATTATATTTTCTGTAGGGGATTATGCTTAAGGTGCCGCTTAAAAATAAATATAAATGCTCTATTTTGCATGTTGCTTAAGCCCCTAAGTATAATCCAAGTTAGGATAGGTGGACTTGGTTACCCCTGTGCAGGGTGCTAAGTCTAAATTATAAACATAACTGCTTGAGTTGTATGCGTGTTTAGCTTACCTCTATTTTATAGGTGTAGTTAGATTTATTTTTTCTATTTTTAATGTAATTTTATATTAGGAATTATGATTAGTGCTATGTGAGTTTAGGATGAGTATTAACTAGAAGGCTTAGTCTTAGGGTGCCATGTGATGCCTTGGAGTCCACCAAATCAAATGAGAAAAGATGTGGAGAAAAGAAGAAATGAAGGAGACATAAAGATATGAAGACTTGAAGATCCCCCATAGCATTTACTCAAATGAGGGAAGCTGGTTTGAAAATTGCTTTGTTCATGTTCGGTTCATGTTCGAAATTGCTCAAAATCTCACTATTCATGTTAGGCTTCTTTGAAAATTGCTTTATTTGTGTTCGGCTCATGCTCAAAATGGCTCAAGCAATAATCTGAAAAATCTGTATGGGAGAGGATTCGAACCTAGACCAATCTTTTGCATAACAAAAACTTTAACCACTAAGCCATATTTGTATTTATGATATGTATATGTGTTCATATGTATATATAATAATAATAATAATAATAATAATAATAGTAATAATAATAATAGTAATAAATAAAAATAATAATAATAAATAAAATAATAATAATAATAATAATAATAATATAATAATAATAATAATAATAATAATAATAATAATAAATAATATAATATAATTTTTTATTTCAGGCTAAATCGAGCCGAACACGATCGAACAAATGATTGTTCACATTTGGCTCGTTTATAAATTGAGCTTGAAATGTTTGTTCGTATTCGGCTCATTAAAGCAGTCGAACACTAGCTATTCGTGAACAATGAGCTTTTTTGACAACCCTAGTTGTGGAGGTCCTTGGGTGGATGATGTGGCTCAGTTTGGTTGGGTAAGGATGTGAAGGTGGCTGTCAAGGGAGGTAGTGGATATCCTTGGTGGTTTGAAATGCTCCAATGGGAATGGGGAGGTGATTTCACCTCCCCATGAATCATGGCTGATCCAACCACCTTTCAGTCTGGCTAGCCATGGTCCTAGGTGCCTAAGTGGACCTATGAATGGGTGTCAAGTGGCCAAGGAGAGAGAATGAATAAATATGCATATGTCTTATCTCATGGGATGCCCTAGACCTAAGGGCAAAGTGGTCATTTAGCTATGAGTTTGATTTGGGCAGATTTGAGATGGGTCAAAAATGAGTTAGCCCAAATTTCAAGTGGTTTGGATTTGATTTGATTTGATTTGATTTGGCTTGATTTGACCTATTTAGGTCAAATTATGTTAGATTGGGTCAAGTTGACCAATTGGTCAAATTAGGTCAAACCAAGGGTTGGGTCAAGTTCACATGACCAATTGGAGTGTATTGGTGTCATTGGTTTAGTTAAATTTACTTTGGATTTGATTATGGCTCATTTGGGTTCATATAGGTTAAATGGGTCGAGTTGACCAATTTGACCAATTTCTCCAAATTGGGTTGGGTTAGGTGTTGAGTCAAGTTCAATTGGCTAATTGAAAATGATTGTAGGCTTTGGTTTGGTTTAGTTTAGATTTTGGCTAATGCGACCCTTATGTCAGTTTGGGTTAGGTTGGGTCAAGTTGACCAATTGGTCAACTTGGGCTCAATTATTCCTTTGGTCAAGTTCAATAAGTGATTTGGAATGAACTTGAGCCATTGGTTGCAATCAATTTGGATTAAATCATGATTTGATCCATTTTAGCTTTTTAGACCAATTTGGGTCAACTTGGTTCCAATGACCAATTAGGCTTGTTTGGCTCAAGTGAAGGTTTGGTCATGTTCAATCATTGATTATGAGTTGGTTTGAATTAATGTTTTTAATCAATTTGGCATATGATGGATTTTATCTAGTTTGGGTTTCATTCGAGTTTAGTGTTGAATTGGTCAAAGGCTAGGTTTGACTTGGTTTGACCTAATTTAAGGCAATTGATCACCCTAAGGTGATTGTTGGTTATGTTGTGAGGTTTAGATGGGCTTATTTCAATCCAATTTGGGTTGGATTACAACTTGGCTCAAAAAGGTTCCTTTAGGCCACTTTGGGTCAAGTGAGCCTAAATAGGTTAATTGGCTTGAACATGGCTTGATTCAAGTTTAGTTGAACTCACACATGAACTTAGGATTGAAATATAAATCTAATTGCAAATGGTTTGGAGCCAAATGGGTTTTGGTTCATATGAAAATTTCAAGCCAAAAGGGTCAACATAGATTTGACTTGGGTTTGATTTGATAATGATTATTTATGTTTATATTTGGGTCAATGATTGTAGGAATGATTGAATCATGAAGGAATCCATGAGTTTTGAATTGATTTGGGTATCATTTAACCAAGTTCAAGAATTTGGCTAAAAGGGCTAAAATTAGGAATTTGATTTGATTTGGGTTTCAATCATTTGGATTTTGGAATTGATTTATGATTTAGAATTTAATTTGAGATTGAATTTGATAATTGAGAGAATTAATTAAATTAGGGCTGATTTGAATTTGGTTAAGGATAAGTCCATAAGATAAAATCAAAGGGCTTAGGAAGGGATTTGGAGTTTGAACTTAATCATGGGTTTCAATCATTTGATAGTTGGATTTGAATTTGGAATTTGGATTTGAATTCGAGATTTGATTTTGGAGAAGGAAGCAAGGATTTGGGTTTAGGCTATAGGGTAGGCAAGTCCTCCTAAATCCTTAAGGCACAAACTATTCCTATGGATAACTCTTCTAAGTCTCTAGGGTTAGGTTAAGTGTTCACCTAATCACTAGAAGTATCTTAAGACTATAGAACTCTTAGTGTTTATAAGAGTCCTAGATCTATGATGAAAAAGTTTAGAGCTCACTCCAAAAGTGAGGTCAACAGTCTTACATGTACTTGAATGTTAATAAGTATATAGTATGAATATCCCAGAAATGCCAGATTTTAGTAAGCTCCAAGGAGGTCATTTGATTACCTCACTTCCCTAGTCAACAGTGACACGTACTTATTTGATTTCATTTACATGTGTTTCTACATTAGAATTTGGATAGAACTTTAATAAACTTACATAGATATTTCAATCAAATAAAAATACAATTTTTTCATGGTTTTCCATCCTTTATTTATGTATACATCCATATGTATTTGAGAAAAGCAAGTGTTTAGTCTGGACAACCCGGGAATACGAGGCTTTAAGTAATCCCAAGAAGGTCATTTGATTACCTCACTTCCTTGGTTAACAATGGCACGTACTTGCTTATGTCTCTTATACATGTTATTTTTACTTAATTATGGAATTAAAATTCATTCTCTTTTATCAAGGATACATGGATTCTATAATCATCTATATGATCAATATGTGTTACATATAAGTTAATGCTCTCTTTCATATGATTCATGCATACAAATTTACATATGTTTCGATGTGAATGGGTATATAGTTTGGAAATTTTAGGAATATGAGGCTTTAGTTAGTCCCAAG
Organism: Cymbidium sinense; assembly: GCA_021442155.1. Lineage (NCBI taxonomy): Eukaryota > Viridiplantae > Streptophyta > Magnoliopsida > Asparagales > Orchidaceae > Cymbidium > Cymbidium sinense. Next base: position 20,176,862 of record CM038230.1, on the reverse strand, counting down.
GAGGTTTTTGATTACCTCACTTCTCTGGTTAACAATGACACGTACTTATTTAATTTCATTCATATGTGTTTTTGTATAAGAATTTAGATATACCTTTAAACTAATATGATTAAATAATTTAATCACATAAAATGATATAAAATTTAAATACACATGCATACATTCATCATGTAAGTGTGCTAAAATATATTATATGTATGGATACACTTAGGATTAAATCATATGCATGTTACATGTGATGGAGAGGAATGATTGATATATGTCATATGAAAGTAATTCAATTAGATTAATCTTAAGAAGCCTTTCATATTGAATATGATTATTTAAAGTGAACCTAAACTTAAGATTAATTTAAAAAATGTGTAATAAGTCATTCGCTAAAGAGAACTAAATGAATTAATATGCTTTAGAAAGTGGCTAAAGGTAGGGATAAAAGAAGGAAATCCTCTTCCTTCTCTTTACAACACTTAGTTGTTAAGTATAAATCATATGAAACAAAGTAAAATACAAAGTAAAATCTATAAATCAATAAAGTCACTTCAAGTGAAATTCTCCTTTCATGTTAAATTGAATATTTCTACATTTAGAAAATTATAACACTAATGCCTAGCAATACTTACCACACAAGCCTTAACAAACACATTATAATTAAGTCACTACTTCTAGCTTTTTGTTAGGATGGTGCATGGTGTGATGTATATTTTATTTTGTGATATATTATTTTGGACTGAATGTTAGGTATATGTTTCAGAAAGTGGATGTTAGGCTGTGAATAGCCTAATTATATTTTTCGCAAGAGATTATGCTTAAGGGGCAGCTTAAAAATAAATATAAATGCTCTATTTTGCATGTTGCTTAAGCCCCTAAGCATAATCCAAGTTAGGACAGGTGGACTTGGTTACCTATATGCAGGGTACTAAGTCCAAATTATAAGCATAACTGCTTGAGTTATATGTGTGTTTAGCTAACCTCTATTTTATAGGTGTAGTTAGATTTATTTTTTTCTATTTTTAATATAATTTTGTATTAGGAATTATGATTAGTGCTATGTGAATTTAGGATTTACATTGGCCAGAAGGCTTAGTCTTGGGGTGTCATGCAATGCCTTGGAATCCACCAAATCAAATGAGGAAAGATGTGGAGAAAAGAAGAAATGAAGGAGACATGAAGATATGAAGACTTGAAGATCCCCCATTGCATTTATTCATTTGTAAATTATAACTATTCTTTTATTTTCTAGGTTATATAAGGGTAGAGATTGACTACCCATTTTCTCTTTTTGGATTGTACGGTGGTACCCGATCGCACTGGCCTCTTATTCTTTAACGATAGTTATAAAAATTGATTGATAATTTGTTTATATTGTGTATTAGAAATTGCATCTCTTTCATAGTTTTTTAAATGATTAATACTTTAATGTGTGGCCTGGATGTGATTAGTCCCTTAGAAAAAAAATTAAATTTTCTATCCCAATTAATCACTCATAATTAAAATTTTCTACAACTCATAACCTCACCATAAAGCCTAAAATGTAAATTGAGATAATTATAAGATTTATCAACCCCTTAGCTGAATGGTGTATGTTTCACATCATGCATGCATATTGTTTCACTCTTAAAAATAGGGAATTTCCATCCTTACACAATAGAGGAATGCTTGATCTCTGAGGGCATCCAGTATGTTGGAAAATGCCCCTTTCTCACTAATTTATCCAATAACTCTATTTCACCATACATGTATGCATCAAAATCCTAAAATCGTTGTCAAAATGAAGTGTCAAAAATTAAATAAAATTTGAAATTTTTTTTTTTTGCTTTAGATTAAGTCATTACTCATAACTAAATGTTGTATATTTTACATCATGCATGCAAATTATTTCGCTCTTGAAATATGAGATTTTCATCCTTATATGATTGGGGAATGCTTGACCTGTGAGGGCATCCATTGTGTTGAAAAATACCCCTTTCTCGTTAATTTAGCCAACAACTCTATTTCATCTTACATGTAGACATCAAAATTCTATAGCCATTGTCCAATGAAGTGTCAAAAATTAAATAAAATTTGAAAAGATTTTGTATTAGAATAAGTCATTACTCATACTATTCATGCTTTAGTCTCCTATGAAATGGGTTTAAGGACTTTAGCCTCTTTTCTAAATAAATAACAGCATAATTGTCATGACCCAGCCCGGGAGCTTGGAATACCAAGGCAGGAATAGACGATCGGACAAATAAAAAAAACTTACATAACAATTCCAATATTAAATAAAATCTTCATTCGTACAAGAGCCACTATAATCCACAAAAGATTTAACAAGAAGGTAGAACTAGCATGCATGTCAAAAAAAAAATTTTGTTATCACATGTACATAAAAGAAATTTGCTTAAATAATTAAATATATGGGTGGCTAGGTATACATAAATATTTCGTGTGAACTTTTACTTTTACATTTATCACCCGTCTTAGGAGTCACCGTCTAAATTTTTATCAATACTCATCCAAAGGACAAATAATAATTACCATTTGCCAATTTTATTAGCCCTTTTTCATCATTTCGTGCACGGGTACATTGCGTCCCAGTCAACGCCATAAGGGGGTGAACTTCATTTTCAACATACACATTCATAACATATGATTATACAACTATGCATATTAATTCATAACTAACAGTAAATCAGTTAACTTTATAAAATGGCTGAGTGGCAATATGATCTAACATTCAGGTTATTATCCAACATGAAGAAACAGTAAACTACATCACAATTTATGAAGAAGAAGAAAAATAATCACAACTTGCAGTACAAGAAAAAGTCATAATCAGATAAACATACATTTCATCACAAGAAATTAAAGATATTTTTACCATAAATATAATAAAAAAATTACTCACTTTAACTTACAGTTTCCTCTTAAATCTTCTTTCTTTTAATGCTTCTTTCCTTAATTTAAATTCCTATAAAATGAAATATTGATTAGATCAATATTAAAAGCAACGTATTTTATTTTATTTTATTCATATGATACTTATATATAGTTTTTATTAATCAACGCTCACATTCATCAATAATCATTGTCTATTTTTTAAAATCAAGTTAAATTAACCTTTAATTCATTTAATATAATTATATGTCTAAGTTGCCATATAATACCTCTAAATCCTATTAATTCTATTATTTTTCTTAATATAATTTAATTTATGAATTTCTATCTTTCTCTCTAATGATTTAAATTTTAAAAAAAATCATAATATGTAATCAATGAAATTCTCATGATTATTATCTTTTATAAAGTAATTAACCTCAAATTTTCACGAATCCTTAAATAATTAAGGCTTAAATTCTTTCATTTACGAATTCATTAAAATTTCTTTTTTTCTTGAAAATCTATTATTTTCACTAATATCCTATAATAAAATGAGGGCTATTTAAGAGTTTAAAGAATTATGAAATTTAAACATATATTTATAAATGAATTAAACAATGTAATATCATTGTTTGTTTATAACAAATTTCTTAATGATTTAATCTTACTTAAATCCAAAATTTAAATAAGAAAACATAAAATCCTTATATAGTCATTTCCTCATTTTATAAAATCCAAAAGGAAATATTCTCAATTAAATTCATTAACAACAAAAATCAGAATTTATAATCTAATAAATAATTATATAAATTATTTAATTATTCTCATAAATCTTTCAAAATTTGTATAAGAAATTGGATATTTAGATTTTCACTTCTTTTTGAAATTGCAACCTATATAATACAAATACATTTCCCTTTATAATATAAAATGTATTTCCTTTTACTAAAAAAAAAAACAAAGGAAAGAAGAACTTACCTTCCTCGATTTGCCCAAGGACCGCCTCTTCTCCCACGCACGCAAAACCTCTCTCGTCGTCACAAGAGCACCCCACATCGACATCTGTGGAGCCCTCACTGACGGCACGAAACTCCTCTTCTTCTTCCTCGACCGACGATGCTCGAAAGACTCTCCTCCTTCCTCTCTTTCGATCGTTGGAGCACGGAAGGCTGTCTCACTAGGCTAGGGGACGCACGGGTAGAGTCTTGCCCTTCTCCATCTCTTTCTCCCTCTCTCCCTCTCTCATGTGTTTTGGGAGTTCAGTTTTGGCAACCCGAAACTAAGCTCGCCTTTCAATTTTTCTCTCTACGGCTAACCATCGTGACGGTTATATTTTTTATTATTTTTTTTCTGGCTTTCGATTATTACAATCTCTCCCTCTTATAAAAATTTTGTCCTTGAAATTAAATGATATTAATAGAAATAAACATACCTTTAATTAAATATTTGAGGATAAAGTTCTTGCATTTCTGATTCCTTCTCCCACGTCGCTTCTCGATCTGATCTATGTTTCCACAGTACACGGACAAATGGAATTTTCCTATTCCTAAGATGCTTAACATCATAATCTATAATTCTTTCTGGCTCCTCCACAAATGTGAGATCCGATTGAATATCAATAGGATCCGCAATAAATTTGTTGGCTTCATCAGTAATATATTTTTGCAGAAGAGAAATATGAAACACATTGTGCACTCCTTGCATGTGAGAAAGTAAAGCCAGTCTATAAGCCACTTTTTCAATTCTTTTCAAGATTTCATATGGACCAATATAGCATAGGCTCAACTTTCCAACTTTGCCAAATCATTTTATACCTTTCATGGGGTTGACTTTAAGAAATACAAATTCTCCCACTTCAAACTCTACTGGCCGATGTTTAGCATCATAGTATTTTCTCTGCCTATCTTGAACAGCTTTTAATCTATCACGGATCAATCGGATCTTTTCAGTGGCTTCATCTACTACATCTGCACCAATGATTCTTTTTTCACCTGTCTCCACCCAACAAAGTGGTGTTCTGCATTTACTTCCATACAATGCTTCATAGGGAGCCATATCAATACTTGCTTGAAAGTTATTATTGTAGGCAAACTCAATCAAAGGCAAATGAATTTTCTAATTTCCTTCAAAATCAAAGATACAAAGTCTAAGCAAATCTTCAAGTGTTTAAATTATTTTCTCTAACTGGCCATCAGTTTGAGGATGGAATGCAGTACTGAAAGTAAGCTTCGTACCTAAAGCTTCTTAAATTTTTCTCTACAGTCTAGATTTAAATCGACCATCCCGATCGAATACTATAGATTTTAGCACACCATATAACTTCACGATTTCATCAACATACTATCTTGTTAGCTTTTCAATGGCATTAGATTGTTTGATGGGTATAAAGTGTGCAGATTTAGTCAACCTATCAATAATGATCCAAATAGCATCCCATCTTCTTCTGGATCTAGGTAAGCTAATCATAAAATCCATAGCAATATCATCTCCTTTCCACTCAGGTATTGGCAAAGGCTGTAAAAGTTCACTTATCTTCTGATGTTCAACCTTAACCATCTGACATGATTGACACTTATAGACAAATTCAGATACACTTCTTTTCATTCCTCGCCACTAAAATATTTCCTTAAGATCTTGATACATTTTGCTACTACCTAGATAAATTGTATAATTAGAATGATGAGCTTCATGTAAGATGTCTTTTCTCAAATCTCCAATATTTGGAATGCAAACTCTGCCATGATACTTCAGTAATCCCTCTGCATCGATTTCAAAATCTCCTGTATGGCCTACTTTTACCAAATTTAAAAATTTTTGAAAGTCATTATCTTGAGGTAAAGCATCTCATATTCTATCTTTTAAATTTAATTGTATAGCCATTTGATTTTAATCATAAACTACTTAAAGCATCAACAACTACATTTACCTTCCCTGGATGATATTGAATATCCAAATCATAATCCTTAATGAGTTCCAACCATCTCATTTGCCTTAAATTTAGCTCCTTCTGAGTAAAAATGTATTTCAAGCTTTGATGATCAGTGAAAACTTCACACCTTACTCCATATAAATAATGCCTCTAAATTTTTAATGCAAATACCACTGCTGCTAGCTCTATATTATGAGTTGGATAATTATTTTCATCATTTTTTAATTATCTTGAAGCATAAGCAATCACTCTTCCATTTTTCATAAGTACACATCCCAAGCCTCTTAATGATGCATCACTATAAATTTGAAATCCTTCTGTCCCTGATGGAATAGTTAATATTGGTGCAGTCATTAAACAATTCTTCAATTTTTTGAAAAGCCTCTTCACACTGATCTGACCATTCAAACTTGACTACTTTCTGAGTTAACCTCGATAGTGGCATGGCAATATGTGAAAATTCTTCAATGAATCTCCTGTAATATCCTGTGAACCCTAAGAAACTTCTGACTTTTGTGACAGTGGTTGGTCTGGGCTATTCAGCTATTGCTCTGACTTTACTCTGATCCAATAAAACCCCTTCACTACTAACCATGTGCCCAAAGAATATGATGTTATTTAACCAAAATTCACACTTTAAAAATTTTGCATACAATTCTTTTCCTTTCAGAACTTGCAAAATACTATGAAGATGGTTTTCATGAGCTGCTTCATCTCTGGAATAAATTAGAATGTCATCTATGAATACAATCATAAATGAATCTAAAAAGGCTTTAAAGATTCTATTCATGAGATCCATAAATACAGCTGAAGCATTTGTTAAGCCAAAAGGCATCACCACAAACTCATAGTGCCCATACCTTGATCAATGCGCCTTCTGGTATATCTTCTTCTTTGATTCTCTACTGATGATAACCTGATATTAAATCAATCTTTGAAAATATTGAAGCTCCTTCTAGTTGGTAAAAAAGATCATCAATTCTTGGCAAGTGATATTTATTCTTCAGTGTGAGTTTGTTAAGCTCTCTATAATCGATGCATAGCCTTAAGCTCCCATCTTTCTTCTTCACAAATACAAGAGCTCAAGGAGATGTCTAGTAAATCCCTTCTAATAATCTGATTTTTCAACTCTTGTAATTCTTTGATCGACATTCTATATGGTACTTTTGCTATAGGTTTTGCACCTTGAATTAAATCAATAGAGAAATCTATCTCTCATGGGTAAACTAAGTCATCCAAGACGGATACCCTTTACTACTATATCCTCTAACTCTTTAGTAACATCGATGACTTGACTAAGAAAACCTTCATAGCCTTTTGCTAGCATATTTTGAACTTTTAAGCAAGACACCATCATAGCTAATACTCCCTTATGCCCACAAATTTAAATTCTTCTTCTCCATGAATATTGAATTTGACTATCTTTTACAATAATTTATAGTAGCATAATGTTTAGCTAGCCAATCCATTCCTAAAGTCACATCAAATTCATATATTGGCAGTACTATTAAATCTGCATCGAAGCTTCTTTTACAAATATTCAGGTTCACACTACAAGCATTTCTAGCATTCATTTGAGACCCATTTGGCATTGCTACTGAAAGTACTATAGACATTTTCATAATTTGCAATCCTAAAATTTTCACATATTCCTCAGATATAAATGAATGAGATGCTCCAGTACCAATTAAAACTATAAATGATTTACTTTCAATAAAGATGATACCTATAAATGAATAGACATATAAAGCAAATATATCTAGCATAATATAAAATTGTAATAATGCTAATTTAAATGAAGACATGCCTGCAATAACATCAGGCAAGTCTTTCGCTTCTTACTGCATTAGTGCATAAACTCGAGGCTGTGTGTTTTGTCAGTTTTGAGTTTGAGATGGAACTGATGCAGTCGATTCAATCACCCTTTGCCTACCAACAGTCCTCTGGGAAGGTTGAATACTTATCCTAGCATCCATTGAAGATTTCTGACTCAAGAGAGGACAAAATTTTGCCATATGTCATGGCTGATGGCACCAATAACAAGTGTTTATGCTTAAGAGGCACTCTCCTTTATGTGCTCTTCCATATTTTTGGCATGTAATGATACTGCTACTGCTAGCATTAGTATCTGATTTAGGCTTCTTCCAGTTTGATTTTCCAATTTGAACGTTCTGCCTAGATTTTGGCATATTGTCATTTCTCCTCTTTTGAATATCTCTCCTCTTCTGAGTAGCTTGCACATCTAATTCTATCCTTCTATCCCGCTCCACTAGTACAACATAGTCATCAATACGCAAAGGAATGAAGGGCTGTATGACTACATCTTTTAGTCTAGATAGAAACCTATGACATTTTTCTTTTGCATTTGGTATCAATTGAGGTGCATACCTTGAAAGCATTATAAACTCAGCTTCATACTGCATTATAAAATGATCTCCCTATATCAATCTGATGAATTTATCTTGCATTTATCTCCTAGCTAAGAGGGGTACAAACCAATCTCTAAAAGTCTTCATAAAGTCCTCCCATGAAATAAGATTGCAAGACCTCCCTTCAAACTTCTCTTGCAACTGTCCTCGCCACCATCTCTCAGCTTCACCTTCAAAAGAAGAAGAAGCCAAAGCAACTCTTCTTTCTGGAGGGCATGACATGTTTCTAAAATTTTCTCTATCCCATCAACCAGTTTTTTGATTCTATTGGCCCTCCTGTCCCTGAGAAAATAGGTGGCCTCATATCCTAAAATAATCTCAGGTATTTGTCAATAGGAATTTCACCACTTCCATTAGCTTGTGTATGCTGATTTATTATCATTTGAGTCATTGCTTCAATCATTTGAGTAAATGCATCTATCGCTAGTGAAGGTGGGTGCACCAAATTCTAGTGATCAGTAGTTTGTGCCTCTCAATTTTCACCCATATCATCTTCCTGAATTGATTCTATAGGCCTGAGAAGCACAAATTAATTATAACCGTTACACATCAATCAATATAATCACATGTAACTCTCTTCATAAAATTTATCTTCCTAATGGCTCTTTGATTATGATCATACTTATATCCCTAAATTTAAAATTTAGCTCTGATACTATTCTTGTCATGACCCGGCCCGGGAGCTTGGAATACCAAGGCCGGAACAAATTATCAGACGGATAAAAGAAAAACTTACATAATAATTCCAATCTTAAATAAAATCTCCATTCATACAAGAGCCACTACAATCCACAAAAGATTTAACAATTTGTCCACACATTTATACTAACAAAGTTCATATGACATACAATTTAAACATAATTGTACATAACTAACATAAATACCTATCTCCTGAAGTCGCTCTACGGCGATAAACATAGCCCTCCTTTCCATCAGCCATTTAGTTAGGATGACTACCTGAAAAAAAATTAAACAACTAACGATTGAATAAAATTCAGTGGGTCAATTTTGCTGTTACACTATAGTAAACAACAAGGTAAAACTAGTATGCATGCCAATTTTTTGTTATCACATGTACATAAAAGAAATTTGCTCAAATAATTAAACATATGGGTGCGTAGGTATACATAAATATTTCGTGTGAACTTTTACTTCTACATTTATCACCCGTCTTAGGAGTCACCATCTAAACCTTTACCAATACTCATCCAAAGGACAAGTAAACATTACCATTTACCAATTTCATTGGCCCTTTTTTATCATTTCGTGCACGGGTACATTGCGTCCCAAGCAAGTACCATAAGAGGGTGAACTCCACTTTCAACATATACATTCATAGCATATGATTATACAACTATGCATATTAATTCATAACTAACAGTAAATTAATTAACTTTATAAAATGGCTAAGTGGCAATATGATCTAATATTCAGGTTATTATCCAACATGAAGAAACAGTAAATTATATCACAATTTATGAATAAACAAGAAAATAATCATAACTTGTAGTACAGGAAAAAGTCATAATCATATAAATATGTATTTCATCATAAGAAATTAAAGATATTTTTATCATAAATGTAAGAACATAATTAACCACTTTAACTTGCAGTTTTCTCTTGAATCTCCTTTCCTTTAATGCTTCTTTCCTTAATTGAAATTCCTATAAAATGAAATATTAATTGGATCAATATTAAAAGCAACATATTTTATATTATTTTATTCATATGATACTTACAAATAGCTTTTATTAATTGACACTCACATTCATCAATATTTATTATCTATTTTTTTAAATCAAGTTAAATTAACCTTTAATTCATTTAATATAATGCTATATCTAATTTGCCATTTAATACATCTAAATCTTATTAATCCTATTAATTTTCTTAATATAATATAATTTAAGAATTTATATCTTTCTCTCTAATGATTTAAATTTTAAAAAAAATCATAATATATAATCAATAAAATTCTCATGATTATTATCTTTTATAAAGTCATTAACCTCAAATTTTCACGAATCCTTAAACAATTAAGGCTTAAATTCTTTCATTTACGAATTCATTTAAAATTTCTTTTTTTTCTTCTAATATCTATAATAAAATCATGGCTATTTAAGATAATTGAATTATATAAATTCTGAAATTTAAACATATAAACATGTAAAACAATGTCATATCATTGAAATTTCATCATTTTAATAAAATCCAAAATTTAAATAAATTCTTATATATATCATTTTATAAAAAAAATAAAATTTCTCAATTAAAATAACAAATAAGATATAAATTATTTAATTATTCTCATAAATCTTTCAACAAATACTTATGTAAACATTTGTATAAGTAATTGGATATTTGGATTTTCATTTCTTTTTGAAATTGCAACCTATATAATACAAATACATTTCCCTTTATAATATAAAAATTCATTTCCTTTATTATATAAAAAAACAAAAGGAAATAACTTACCTTCCTCGATTTTCCCTAAGGACCCGTTTGAGCCTCTTCTTTTTCTCCCATGCACGCAAACCTCTTTTGGTTGTCGGCGCAAAAGAGGCTCTGATGACCCGACATCGACGGCGTGGAGCCGCCTCACTTGACTAGGGCATGAAACTCCTCTTCTTTTTCCTCGGCCGATGATGCACGAAAGGCTCTCCTCCTTCATCTCTTTCGATCATCGGCGCACGGAATGCTGTCTCACTCGGCTAGGGCATGCACAGGTAGATTCTTCCCCTTCTCCTTATCTTTCTCCCTCTCTCCCTCTCTCGTGTGTTTTCGAAGTTCGATTTTGGCAACCCAAAATCGAGCCCGCCTTTCAATTCTTCTCTCTACGGCTAACCATTGCGGCGGTTGTATTTTTTATTATTATTTTTTTTCTGGCTTTTGGTTATTATAATAATAATCTTCCATATTCATATGACTGGACCACATGGATTTGAATCGTAGGAGGAGTTCGCTGGTAGTCACTCCAGACGATTATAAGTTCAGCAGTCGTGCGATTTATCCTCTCATGTGGAGTTAAACCTTATGCCCATCTGTCGCTTAGATTTAGGTCATGCTTTAGCTCGTGATAAAGCTCCCAAGATTTAGGATCTGAGATTGATGTTTTCTATTGGCTACAAGAATAAATCCTCACCTATTAGGTGTTTCCACAATCTCGTGTTGTTGGATTATAAGCCATAATAATCTAATAAAATTTTAACTCCAAATATGTAAATCTCTTCACTTTCAAATATATAAAGCCCATTATAAGATAGATTAAAATGCTAACTAGGTCTCCTAGTATCATGAGCATTTCTACTTATTCCCTTTGGCTTCCAAAAATAAGTCTTTTTCATGAACTTTTCCAATTGAGTTTTCAAATATAACCATTTTATTGATAGTCAAGTCTTGAAATCTTTAAAGACTTTAATATTTACTTTAATTGAGAGTATTTTTAAGAAATTCATTTTCCTTAGGATGTAATTAACTATGGAGGCTTGCCTCCATATGAAACTTTAGAATCCAGTTTAATATAGATCCTACTTTATTCATCCATGTAAAGTAGGAAAAAAATCTCTGGTATATTTGAAGACCCATGTTGACCTCATTTTTAGAATGAGCTCTCAACTACTCCATCTTAAACATAGGACTCCTCTTAGACATTAAGAGTTTCTTAGTCTTATGACACTTCTAGTGATTAGGTGAACACTTAACCTAACCCTAGAGACTTAGAAGGTTTAGCCATAGGAATAGGTTATGCCTTAGGGGTGTTAGAAAAATTTGCCTACCCTATAGCCTGAACCAAATCCTCACTTCCTTCTTTCAAGATAAACTCCAAACTCATATCAACTTCAACTCTGAATCAAACCTTGAACAAATTTCTGTGGATTTTCTCAAATCATAAATCAATTCCAAATAATTGAAACCCATGATTGAAATCCATAACCAAATTCAAATTCCAAAAATATTTCCTAAGCCCTTTGATTCTATCTTATGGACTTAGCTCAAATCAAATCCAAATCAATTCAAATTCAAGAAATTTTCTCATAACCCTTTTATATTCTCATTTATATTTATAAATATAAATGAAATATAAATTCAAATATCCAAAACCAAATTCAAAACTCAAACACAAATTCAACCAAAATCCAACCTAAGCATTTCAATTCAAATTCTTGAACTTAGCCAAATCAAACTCAAATCAAGCCAAACCCTTGAGTTTTCTTCATTATTCAATCAATCCTTCAATGATGAATCCAAATATAAACACAAATTTTAATCATCAAATCAAAATCAAGCTAACCAAAGTCAAACCCATATTCACCCTTTTGACTTGAAATTATCAAATGAACCCGAACCATCACTTACAAATAGATTTATATTTCAATCATAAATTTATATTTGAGGTCAATCAAACTTGAATCAAGCCATGATTCAGGCCAATTTGGTCAACTTAGCCCAAATTGACCTAAAGGATCAAATTGGCCAAAATCTAAATCAAATCCAAATTAAACTAACTTAATTGAAACCAAAGCCTATAATATATTCCAAATGATCAACCAAACCCAAACCAAGTAATTATTCAAGCTGATTTGGTTGATTGGGTCAAATTGGTCAACTTAGCCTAAATTGACCTAAAGGATCAAATTGGCCAAAATCCAAATTAAACCAAATTAATTGAAACTAACTGAACCAATGCAATCAAAATGATCATTTGAACTTGACCACACTCTTGGTTTGACCTAATTTTACCAATTGGTCAACCTAACCCGATTTGACCCAAATGGGTCAAATTAACCCAAATTAAACCAAATGAACTTCAAATGACATGAGATTTGGTCCAACTTACTTTTGACTCATTTCAAATATGCTCAAATCAAATTCAATGCTAAATGACCACTTTGCCCTTGGATTAAGGGCATCCAAAGAGAAAAGATACTTTCTAAAGTGGTCATTTTTCTTCCTTGGCCACTTGACACTCATCCATTGGTCCACATAGGCACCAAGGACACTGATTTTTTGACCCAAGGAGTGGTTGGGGCAGCCATGATTCATGGGGCGGTGAAATCACCTCACCTCCTCCATTGGAACACTTGGCATGAAGGACTCTCACCTCCCTATTTGCTAGGGCACCCATTTGTTCTTCATGGCACCCACTTTCCATGCCTTAGCCAACCCAAGTGAGCCACTTAGGATGATTCTCTTCCATTCCCAATCACCCTAAGTCAAATGACATGAGTTTGGAGCCAAAAATTCAAACAAAAGTGTGCTTTTCGTTCACTTTTGATTTCAAGGCACTAGAGGCTGAAGAAAACTTAAATTCCTCTCATTCTCCTCCTCCTAAAGCTCCCAAACCCATTAACAATTACCCCCACTTCATTTTGGAGAGAAATACTCCAAAACTAAGTGGATTTCGACGAGGAAATGGTGATCACCGGAAGAAACTTCATTTCAACGTGAAGGCGAGGATCGAAACTCATTCTAAGGCCTCTTCCCATGCTCAACAGCGTGCTCGGGTCATCACCGCCGACGAAAATCATTCCTTGTGAGGTAACTTTCAAAAAAATATTGTCGGCCTTAGGATCTTCATTTTATGATGGTTTTTCGTGCAATTTTTAAGAATTTACACTAGATAATCCCACATTTTTTACTTTAAATCATCATAATTAGAAAATAGAAATTTTTTGGTATGAATCGATGTAAAAATAAGTCCATTTGGATAAATTTTCACTTAGAATCTCATTTTTTTTCCAAAGATACCCTGAATTTACGGTTCACCGCTGGGGAGTAGCTGCTGTTGTCCGATCCTGTGGTTTGCAGGATCGGACGGCTCGGATCCGACCCTTTGGATCACCTGATGTGATCTAGACCATCCGATCCCACGATTCACATGATCAGACAGCTCAGATCGTGCGTCGATAATGCGATCCTGGCCTCTGGATCATGCGATCCGATCTAGGCCATCCGATCGACGATCGGGCGGCCTGGATCAAACCGCGTGTCGTGGTCAACCTGCTGACTAGATTTCCTCCCCATCGTATTGACGTGGCACCGCGCACCAATCGCGCAGTGCTGCATCGAGTGACATGCCACACGGTACCACATGTCCAATCGTGCGACGCCATGTTGCCACGTCAGCGCCATGCAATATGCTGACTGTGTTAAGCAGGAAAATAAGATTTTCTGATTTAAATTTTTTATTTCAATCACTTGAAACTTCAAAAATAAAATACATAACTAAAAATTACTAACAATGGCTCGTTAGATTCATCTTTCCGAGAGGAATCCAACAAATCAAAATTTCCCAATTTCACAGAATATTTTGAGTTTTAGTAAAAATCAAATTTTATAAATTAAACCAAAAATACATGTCAAATTAAGTTGAAATTTTTAGAGATTAAAATTGAATTTAAAATATACATACCATAAAAATTTCAGTCAAAAGGACCTTTGAATTAGAAGATATTGAATTTTGAGTGTCAAATGATTTATTTCATTAAAAATAAATTAACTAAATTCATAAAAATCACTTAAATCAATTGAAACTTCCTAAATTCATAACTAATTGTAGAAGAATCTAAAAAAATATAAACTTAGAATCATCTTAAAGATAATTCTGTGGAGAATCCAATAAAATTATTTTTAATTGAATTTGAATAGTGGATTTTTCTTAATTAAGATTTATTTGAAAACTTAATAACTCTAATTACTCCATAATGACTTCGTTAATTAAATAACCAAAATCTAATAAACAAACATAAACTTTTTGCATGATTCTCTTTTCATGCATTTCTTTTTGTACATGCACTTGTATTTAAGAAAAGTGGTATATTAGTCTGACAACCCGATTAGAGACTTTAAGTAGTAAGTAGGTCTTGTACCTACTAGTCAATGATGCATACTCACTTATGCCATTTATACTTGTAAATGTGCATATAAAAAATGGATAAAAGAATCACCGTCTTTTACTTAAGAAAATCATGCATACATGAAACTTTCCAAATTTCCTTAAGCAACCTCTCTTAGCATTCATTATTAAGCTTTGCTAAATACTTGTATCGCATGTATAGATTGTTTAGGATTCATTCATGTGCATGATACACATGTGAGAAAGAAATAAAATATTATGTGTTTTGTGATAGTAATTCACTTTACTTAATCTAAAAATATCTTTCTTTTTTTAATAGGTTTATTTAGAAAAATCTAAACTTAAGATTAATTAAAATACATAAATAATATTCACTAAACAAAAAATATTAATGAATCTATCTTAGAAATCACATAAGGTATGGAGGAAAGAGAAGTTATCTTCTCTTTTCCTCTCTTTACAACCTTTAGTAATTAAGTAAGTTCATTCAAATCAAATCAAATCATCAAATAAAATTAACCCATATCAAATAAACATCTTAAATGAGACCACCCTTCTAAGTTGAACCTTTTCACACTTAGAAAATCCCAACCTTAAAGCCTAGCTAAGCATAGCGCGCAAACCTTACATAACACACATATTAGGCTAAGTCACCACTTCTAGTCCTATGTTTGGCAGTGCATGGTTTGATGTTTGCTTTTATTTTGTGAGGAGATATTTTAGTCTGGATGTTAGGGTGTATATGCGTAGAATGAATGGTAGGACGATTTAGTCTAATCATTATCTTCTGCAAGGGATTGTGCTTAAGGGGTGCTTTAATAAAAATATAACTACTTTTGCTGCGCATGTTGCTTATACCCCTAAGCATAATGCAAAATAGGCCAGGTGGACTTGATTACCCATGTGTGGGGTGCTAAGTCCAATATATGCTTATACATGTTTGGGATTTGTGTGGTTTGTTTAGCTAATCTCTATTTTATAGGTTTTAGTGAGATTTACTTTTTTTTTCCCTTTGCATGTACTTTTACAATTAAAATTTTAGAATGATTGTTATTGGGGATTACGATGAGCATTGCTTATAAGATCACATCTTATGTACCATGTGAAGCCTTTGGAGTATCCACATTCCAACCATCCAAAAGAAGGAACCAAAGAAGAAAGAAGAAAAAAGAAAAAAGAAATGAAGAATGAAGACCCCCATAACATGAATTTCTTGCTTAATTATAATTAATTCATTTGTAATCCAGGTTGTACAAGAGTAGAGCTCGACTACCCAATTTGTTTTTGGGTTTATGCAATGGTACTCAACCACACTTGGCCTTTTATTCTTTTGCATTAGCTTTATAAAATATTTGATGTTTTGTTTAGCTTGTGAATTAGAAATGACATATTTTCCTAGTTTCTTCCTTGCTTTGATGTATGGCCTGGATGACAATTAGGCTCTTAGAAAAAAATAAATCATCTACCAAATTAATCAACTCAAAATTAAAAATAAATAACTCATAACCTCATTTAAAGCCTAAGTCAAAATCAAGATAAGAGAATTAGCAACCCCTTAGCTGGATGAGCATTTCTTTTCTAACATCATGCATAAAAAATATATTATTTCACTCTTGATTGGAGGGCTTTCACCTTTGCTAGAGAACATGGCTTGACCTTTGAGAGCCATGGTGGAAACACACCTCCCCCATCTCGCTAATTTTGGCCCATAATCTTATTTCTCATGCATTAGGCATATGAATCCTATAAGCTTGAGTCAAATGATTGTCCAAAAATTAAAGTAAAATGTAATATGTTTCGCATTAGATCCAGGTCATTTTTTATGCCCTTACATGATCTAGTCTCTTAGGAAGTGAGTTTAAGGACTTTTTATCTTTCTAAAATAAATAACAATCTAGCTATCTTGCATAAACATATGACTTGCCTACATGAATTTGAAATCTTAGGAGGAGTTGGTTGGCGGCCACCCTCAGGTGGTTGCAAGTCTAAGCTGTCCGGTGGTTTGCCCTCTCTTGTGGAGGTAAACCAAATACATATTTTTCATCGTAGATTTAGGTCGTGCTTTTGGCCCTCGCCAAAGCTCCCTAGATTTAGGTTCTAAGATTGCTTCTCCCTTCTATGGGCC
This sequence comes from Cymbidium sinense, assembly GCA_021442155.1. NCBI lineage: Eukaryota > Viridiplantae > Streptophyta > Magnoliopsida > Asparagales > Orchidaceae > Cymbidium > Cymbidium sinense. The sequence goes on along the minus strand of CM038230.1, from coordinate 20,159,661 downwards.
ATAAGTATAAATCATCACTTTTTAGGCATTTTCATAACCTTGTATTGTGGAATTATAAGCCCTAAACTTCTAATAAAAATTCTACTCAAATAAGTAATTCAATTTCAAAAAATATAAAGCCCAATCATAGGATAGTTTGGGATGTTTACTAGGCTTCCTAGTATCCTAAACATCCCCTACTCACCTCCATTTAGCTTCGATAAGAACTCCCTCCTCTTGATCGATCCCACTTGATTTGCCAAAAATAAACTAATTGATTGATAGTCCTACTTATTGAAATCTTTGGAGATAATGATCATTTACTTTAATCGAGAGTATTCCTAAGGAATCCACTTCCTTAGGGTGTAATTAACTATGAGGGCTTGCCCCTATAGGGAACTTAACGAACCCAGTTTAAAATAAACCCTACTTTACTTTTCCATGTAAAGTAGGGGAAGAATCTCTGGTACATATGCAGACCCATTGTCCTTAGGAGTCCTTATTGAGGTGATTAGGTCCATTGTAGGGTGGAGACTTCTATCTTTCGAGATAGTACACCTCTCCTTAAAGTCATACCCGATCACCCTAATAAGAAAATCTGCAGATCTATGTGGTGTCCCAACTAAAGATGTATATTTCTATTTTCATTTATTCTCTTCAAAAGGATAGTTGAAGGCGAAAATATTTCACCATAACCCATCAAGCCTTAGGAGTCCTTATTAGGTGATTAGGTCCATTGAAGTGTGATGCCTGTATCTTTAGAGATAATACATCATACCTCAAGTTCGTACCCGATCACTTCAATAAGTACCCCCTATAATTTGTGTGGTATCCCCATACATCAAAATAAAACACCGGTCACTCAATTCTCCATGACATCGATGAGTTCATCATGATTTTAACGAGCTCATGGTGAATTAGATAGTTTTTTGTCTTCATTCTTTTTAGCCTATTGATTTGCTTTGAATCAGATTGACTTGAACTCAATCTATGAAATATTTAAATGTTTTAATTAACCTTAATCTATTAAGATTTTACTAAAGGGCCTTTTGATTTAAAGTTTTCTATGATTTAGGATTTAGCAAAAATTCCTAAATTTCTTTTTAAGGTTAATAAATCCAATCATTTTAATCATTTAAGTATTTATTTTATAATTAATAATTTAGTAATGATACATTAAAGTTAATGAATACTTGATAGTGCTAATTAATAACTACTCAATTTAATAAAGCATATTATGCCTTTATATAATCTCATCATTATTATTATTATCAATAATTGCTAATAGTTTAGGCTACCTAATTGATTGAATAATTAATATTGATTTAATTAGCTATGTTAAGTTTAATTAATTTGTAATTTGTGAAGCTATACTTTCATGAAGCTACTATTTCAAGCCACAAGATAAAAAAACATTGTTTAGAGAACATAGTTATGATAAGATCATGTCTTTGAAAAATTATAATTACTCATTTAATTCAGATATTAATATTTGAAGTGCATTTATGACATGCTAATCCATACATAAATACAAAATCTATTTGATAAATTATGAATATTTATGCAATATTTATTCACATTGAATACTACAAGAATAAAGGTTAGGATAGTCTATAATTTAATTTTAACAAATTTATAATTAAATTGAGTATTTTGATGTTACATATCGAAAGTGTTATAATCAGAGTCAAGGTGAGATCAAATAAACCACTTGAAAAATAGCAGGAAAACTTTATAATATTAATTTAGAAATTAAATAATCTTTGATTCTTATATGCTTATAGTATAAACAGGCTTCTCTACAAGAGAAATTTAAACAGCCCAAGAACATTCAATTTTAATATTATTAAGAAACTTAAATGCTTAAAAGAATAATCAATGATTGAGGAAATCATTATGAGTTATCTATTATAGCATTTATAATTTGTTGTTTAAATTATTAATACACCACTATAAAAAATTCTAAAAAAACCATCATTTTTACATATAGTTTATTTAAAATTGGAGCAGACTCGGAGATTTGAAAATTTTTATAGTCCTATCCATTTATTGATGCCCCAAAGTACCGTTAACAATTGCTATAACTAGATCATGTCACCTAACCACCATTTCTTGATAACTTTTATGCGATTGTCATTACTTGACTATCATCATTTGATCAATATATTGCATCCATCATTGCCAAATTATTACTACATAGCTGTCAATAACCACTATCACATGAGCGTGGTTGCTTGACCTTCATCACTTAATGAGCATATCCTAATTGCAATCATCCATTGATGACATGGACATCTATTGATTTATGTCCATCTCCAAGTATTATCATTGCCCTTCATTGCTTCTTTATTATTTTTTATTACCACCACAATAGTTTAAATTAGTGTTTTATACTTTGTAGTCCCATCTTTCTCAACTGAGAGATATAATAAAATTTTATTTCCAATAATGATGGCAAATTTTTTATTAATTTTCATTCCTCCTCAAGTATTTTGTTGTTAGCTTTATATTTAATTGGATGGTTAATTTGGGAGTAATTAGACTAATTATATCTTCAATTAAACTTTAATTAAGCCAAATTCACTATTTAAAATCAATTAATAATAATTTTCCTAGATTCTACTATGAAATATCTTTAAAATGAGTTTAAGTTTATATTTTAAAAATTTTTCTAAAATTAATTATAAATATAGGAAGTTTTAATATTAAAAAACTAATTAATTAGCCCTAATTAAAGTCTTAATCCCATCGGGCCATGTGGCGGCTGACGTGGCATGCTTTCTACTTGGTGCGACTAGATTTGTTATTTAAGTAGTCACATCTAAGTGTTGACTCGGATGGTAGTGCACGCGATAACTCTGTGGACTGTCCGATCTAAGATCGGACGGACATGATTAAACTCACAGTTTTGAGGGATTAATCAGAGGCTCTAAGCATGATCTGATCAGGACCACCCATTTCTATCATGCGGGATGGATGGTCTATGAACTATCTCCTCTAGAGCATCGAACAATGGTTACCGTCCATTGATCGTCGCTCGATCCGAGCTCACACGAGCTCAGATGGAGATAAAAATGTGTGGTGCTTATTTTTGAGATGTGGGACACCATGAAGATCTTAGGGGATACTTATTGAAGTGATCAGGTATGACATTAAAGAATGATGTACTATCTTGAAAAATAGAAATCACCACCATATAATGGACCTAATCACCTAATAAGGACTTCTAAGGTATGATGGGTCTTCGAATGTACCAGAGATCTTTCCCCTACTTTACATGGAAAAGTAAAGTAGGATTTATTTTAAGTCGGATTCATTAAGTTCGCTATGGAGGTAAGCCCTTGTAGTTAATTACATCCTAAGGAACGTGATTTCTTAAGAACACTCTTGATTAAAGTAGACAATCATGATCTACAAAGATTTCAAGGCAAGACTATCAAAGGATTGGCTATGTTGGAAAATCAAATGGGATATATCAAAAAGGAGAGACTTATTTTAAAAGCCAAAGGAGATGAGTAGAGAATGCTTATGATACTAGGAAACCTAGTGAGCAATCCAATCTATCCTATGATTGGGGTTTTTATTTTTGAAATTGAAGAGAATAAATTATTTGGGTTGACATTTTATTAGAATACTAGGACTTATAATACCACAACATAAGATTGTGAAAAATACTTAAGAGGTGAGAATTTATGCTTGTAGCCTGAAGAAAACAGCTACCTCAGATCTTAAGCTAGGGAGCTTTGGCACAAACCACAAGCACATCCAAAATCTAAGCGAAAGGTGGACATAATGGTCTACCTCCATAAGAGAGGATAGATCGTCTGATTGTTGGACTTACAATTGCCTGGAGTGGCCTCCAACTAACACCTCTTATGCTTTAAACCTATGTAAGCAAGTCTTATGTTTTGTGAGATGGCTAGCCTATTATTTATTTATAAAGAGACTGAGTCCTTAAACTCAATCCTTAAGAGACTAGAGCATGAGTGGTATGAATTCATGAATTAATCTAATGCAAATTTAATCAAATTTATTTGATTCTTTTGGACTCTTTATTTTGACACAAGCTATGAGATTTTGTTTGCCTAAATGCTTGAGAACTTGATTATGGGCCAAATCAAGAGAGAAAGGGGTGTTCTTCCATCAAAGGCTCTCACAGGTTAAGTATTTATTCTCTGGCACAGATGGAAGCCTCCTCTTAATAAGAGTGGGAGAATATGGCATGCATGATGTTATACATACAATCATCTAGTTAAGGGGTTGCTAAATATTTTATTATCTTGATTTAATTCTTAGGCTTTTATGTGAGATTATGAATTATTTTAAAAAATTTAATTATGAGTTATTAATTGGAGTAGAAAAAATTAATTTCATCCTAAGAGCCTACCGCATCCGGGCCACGCATTCAAACATCAAACATGAAGAAATTAGGAAAAGCATGCAATTCTAGTGCGCAATCTAAACACAATATTAAACAATTTTATAGACTACCATATAAGAATAAAAGGTCAGTGTGGTCGAGTTCCACCGTACACCCTGAAAAGAAAAAAAAGGATGGGTAGCCGAGCTCTACTCTTATACAACCCGGATTACAAAAAATAATACATGTTATGGGGGTCTTCTTTTCTTCATTTCTTCCTTCTCTTTCTTTTGATTTGATTTGCTCCAAAGGCATCACAGGGCACCCTAGGGACTAGGCCTTCTAGCCATCCTAATCCCCCATAACACTAATCCTAGTTTCTAATACAAAATTACATTAAAATGAGAAAAATAAATCTAGCTACACCTACAAAACAAATGTTAGCTAAACACACCATACAACCCAAGCAGCTATATGAATAATTTTGACTTAACACCCCACATATGGGTAACCAAGCCCACCTGTCCTAACATGGGTTATGCTTAGGGGCTAAGCAACCTGCACAACAAAAGTATTTATATTTTTATTACAGCGGCCCCTTAAGCACAACCCCCTGTAGAAAATATGATTAGGCTAATAACGGCCTAACATCCAGTCTACGAGGCATACACCCTAACATCTAATCTAAAATATTACATCACACATACACCGTCCTAACTTAGCACTAGAAGTGGTGACTTAGTATTCTAATGTATGTGCTTAAGACTTATGTGGTATGTCTTAATTAGGCATTAATGTTGAAGTTTTCTAAGTGTAAAAGAATTCAATTTAACATGGAATGTTGGTTTCACTTTAAGTTGTTAGTTGATTTTGCAAGTTTTTATTTTGTAATTTATTTGGTTCCATAAAACCCTACACTTAACATCTAAGTGTTATAAATAAAAGAAAGAGGATTGCCCTCTTTCATTCCTACCTTAAGTCATTTTCTAAAGTATGTTATTATGACTTAGTTTCCTTTAGTGAATGGCTTATTACATGTTTTAATCAGGCCTAGGCTTCGTTCACCTTAAATAACCTTATTCAATATGAAAAGCTTCTTAAGAATAATTAGAATGAATTACTATCACATGACACATGTTCATTCATTTCTTTCCATCACATGTAGTATGCACATGACTGGATCCTAAGTATACCCACACATACAATATGTCTTAGCACACTTAGATGATGAATGTAATGAAGTATATTTAAATTTTATATTTCATTTAATTGGATTAATATGAATGCATGTCTTTTTTAATAGAAAAAGGAGACTTCAATCCATTAGCTACATGTACACTCAAATGTATAAAAGTTTTAAGCGGGTACGACACCATTATTTTGCACCGGGGGAGTAGGTAAAGACCTCCTTAAGGCTACTTAAAGCTGTGCATCCCTAGGATGTCCAGACTAATATACCCACTATTCTCATATACATATAAATATATTCATAACTATAAGGATGAAGAGTCTTGCAAAAGAAAAAATTAATTTGATTGAATTATAACTTTCTATTCATTAGTCATATTGCACACACATATGTGTAAGAGATATGAGTAAGTACGACACCATTGTTTCACACCAAGGGAGTGATGTAAGGACCTCCTTAGGGCTACTTAAATCCGTGCATCCCCGGGATGTCCAAACTAATATATCGCCCTTCTTATATATATATATATATATATATATATATATATATATATATATGAATGTATAATTAACCATAAGAAGAAGAAGTCATCCAAAATGTTGTGTTTGATTCGATTATATGATTTACATATCTGATATAAAATTCTTTCTAAGCCTTAGCATGGACATACATAGGAATGGATTTGGACAAATGTTGTGTGCTTTTCAAATGAAGTATACATTTGTAAATCCTATGTAAGCCCATGCAAAGTAAAGAGAGAAGACTTCATACCACATATGCAAACTCATAAATGTTTCATAATTAACACTTTTGATAGTAATTTTTGATTTAATAATGATAATAGCCACACCTATTTTAATTTAAGTCAACACATGCAATTTGGCATAAATAAAATCATTTTGTTTAATGAATTTTTGTAAGAGATGAATGCATGATCATATATGGCAAATTGCATTTAATATGATTGGAAAGAAATAAAAGAACATAAGCACATGATTTCATTCAATCCAATTAAATCCTAAGGGCAATCGTTTTAAATATGATCATTTAAAACAAACTAAAGCTTCTTAATGTCATTCTGAATTCATGTTTGATTTGATTTAAGAAATATAAGAAGAGGTTTTCTAATCCTATTACATGGCCCATGTTTGTGATTTAATTTGGTTTAATAAGGAATAATTAAGTGAATTTTATGAAATAATTAAGTTGGATCCTTAATTAAATCAATTAATTACCCTTACCTATGCTTATTTAATTTGATTAACCACTTAATTATAAGCCATAAATGACATGGACATGTGAGGAAATAAGATTTCAATGCTCCTAAAGAACCTAATGCAATTGGCTCATAATTAAGGGTTAATATAGTTAAAGAATCTAATTAAGTACTTTTATAGTTCTCCCATACTTATGGGTTAATCATAATTTCCTTAAAGGGTCTTTATGTTGTTAAACACATAAAGAGGAACCCTTAATTTGATATTTTGTATTTAAGGTTTGATTTGATTTGATTTATTTGAATGATTTATTTGAATTGATTTGATTTGATTAGTGTTTGTTGCATTTGTTTTGTATTTGTTTACTTTCATGTAATTTGATTGATTAATTTTTTATTAAACATTTTGATTTAATTAAATCTTGATAATTCAATATCCTTTTAAATTAATATCTAATTATTTTCTTTGATTATAATTATGTGATTTAATTTTATGTTTATTTGATTTAATCATGATTCATTTATTTGTAGTTTGGTTGGATTAGATTAATTGAGATTTTATTTTGATTTTAATTGAGTTTGATTCTTTGTAATTAGAATTATATTTTTAATCTCATCCACTTGCCATGTTTATCAAAGTTTGGTTTGTATTTTATTTCATACCTTGGATAGTTAATTGATTTATCTTATTTAAGTAGGTTGAAAGAGATTTGGTTTGAATACATATTAAATTGATGAGAGTCTTTCTTTATTTGATTTGATTAGATTTATTAATCTATGGGTTTGCTTAGGTTCAATGTGATTATTAGTTTAATTAAGAAGCGTGTTAAGGTTTGTTATTAAATTAAATAAGGGTTTGTTTAATTTTTAATTTGGTTTCATATTTATTTAGGTTGATGATGTAATTAATGACTTAATGATTTAGATTTAATTTAGGATTTGATTAGCATTTTATTGCATTTTAACTATGTCCAAATTTATGTTTGACTAAGCTTAAGTTTAATATGATTAATTTGATCAACTTAATTAGCTTATTTAAGAGGTGTGATCAATTATTAAATTAAATAAAGATTTATTTAATTTTTAATTTGATTTCATATTTATTTAGGTTAATGATGTAATTAATGATTTAATGATTTAAGTTTAAATTAGGATTTGATTGACATTTAATTGCATTTTATATTTGATTAAGATTAAGTTTAATATGATTAATTTGATTAATTTAATTAGTTTATTAAGAGGTGTGATTAATATAATTAGTAGATTAATTAAGTGTTTGATTTTAATTAATTTTAATGTGATTTATAAAGTTAATTTGGCTCATTAAGATGATGGATTAATTCATTATGTTTGCATGAATTAAATGTTTAATTAATTAAGTTTGATTAAGGGTAATTAAAATTTTAAATCATTAGATCAATTAAAGGTTTGTTTAATTATAGATTAATGACTTAATTACCCATATGTAACTTACATTATTTAATAGTTTTAATTAAGCATTTACATAAATTTTATTGATTAAAGGGTTATCATTGTTATTATCATTTGATTAGATTAAGTGATTTAATTATATATTTTTATTTTAATTAAACTTGATTATTCATAATCATAGTTAGGTTTGATTTTCTTCATTTATTAAGTCTATTAGATTTCATTCATGTTTAATTTAGTTATTATGTTTATGTATTAATGGCTAATTAATCATCTTATTCTAAATGGATTGATTTTAAATGTGATTTAATCATATCTTGATTAAGTTTACTTTAGCTTTATTTGGTTTAATTTGATTAATATCAAATGATTATGTTGAATTGGTTTATTAATCAATTTGATTTTAGTTTATTTAATGAATATTTAATTTGTTTTAATTTGTTAAGTAGTTTCATATGATTAAGATTCAGTGCTTGGTGTAGGTTTGACAAGATTAGTTTGGTTTTATATCAAAGTTTCATTGATTTATTCAATTATGACTTTGATTCAAAGATCTCATCATTTAACTAAACTTCATTAACTCAATTAGGTTTAGTTAATTTTAATTTTATTTGAGTGATATATGATATTTTACTGATTTAAAGTTTGATTACCAATCATTTGGGTATTATATCATTTTCGATTTTGATTTGATATTTAAATTACTTTTAGATTATGTTTTAATTAATTTCTTAATTGATTGAACTTTAATCTTAAGTATTTTTTTAGGGTTAACTAGGCTTTAGAAAATCACATTATTTTCTTAAGGGTCCTAGATGTTAACTGAAGTGAGTTAAGTTATTTTGAAAATTTTTCTATAATTTTGAGGATTTTTATGTGAGTTGTTATATTAAAATAGACAATTTGAACTCAAATTTTAATTTTTCTCAATCTAGAAGTTCTTTTAGCTTGAGATTTTTATGGTAGGTGTGTTTTAACTCTTATTTCAATCTCTAAAAATTTCAATTCAATCAGACATGTAAGTTTAGAGTAATTAATGAAATTTATTTTTCACTAAAACTTATATTAAGCTCACACCATTCATTGGAATTTGGAGATTTTTGGTTCATTGGATTTCTCTAAGAAAGAAGGATCCAATGATCCCTTATTTGTAATTTTTTGCTAAGTATTTTATTTTTTATGAATTTTCAAAGTTTCAGGATACTTAAATAATTTTTAAAATTAGAAAATAGGCATTTTCCCACTTAACCAATTCAGTGCCGTGCGAGTGCTGACAGGGAAACGCGGTGCCATGTGCCACCGCGTGATTAAACGCTGCTGTTACGCGTGGCATGCGGTGCCACGAGGTGCCACATCGGTCGAATGAGCGAGAAACTGCGCGATGCGGGATCGTGATGCGTGGATCGGTGCAGACCATCCAATCGTGGATCGAACGGTTGGATAGATCCATGTGATCTGGCCCGCGCGATCCGCGGATTCGAACCTCACAGTCGCGTATCTGAATCGCGCAATTGCGCGATTTGAACCGTTCGATCCCCGAACAGTGGGATCAAACAGTTGGCTGAAAATATGGCAGAACGCTGTTCATCCGACGGGATTTTTCATAATTTTGAACCAAATTTCATCCGATTTAGCTCATTTTCACGGTGATTTTCACTAGAAAATATCCTGATTCGTATTAGGACTAAATATTATAAAAATGTAGGGTTTTTCTAAGGAAATTCCTAAAAATTATGCAAGAATTGACGCAAATAGAAGTTCTTAAGATCGACTAAAGTTTGGCAAAATTACCTCGACGGAGATGATTTCTAGTGGCAGTGAAGATCTGAGCAAGCTCCTAGGTGCAAGAGGAAGTTTTGAAATGAGCATAGCTTTTGCCTTCACTTCAAAATGATGTATCTTCTAGTGCTTGGTGTTTCCTCACTGGAATCCACCCAGTTTTGAAGTTTTTAGCTCAAGAGAAGTAGGGAAGTGGTGGCTGGTTACTTTGGGAACACTAAGGGATGAAAATGATAGGAATAAAATCACCTTTGCTACTTCTAACTCTCTTGGTTTTAATGTGGCCGAAAATCCACCCTTTTTTGAATTTTTGGTTCCAAAGTGATGTCATTTGACTTGCAGTGGATGGGATGGATGATGGCTTGATTGAGAATTTTAGATTTAGCTCTCAAAGTCTTCATTTTCTGCCATATGATCAGCTTTATTGAATGTCATGGATGGGAGGAGTTGAATGCATGCGATGGGGAGAATTAAATAAAGTTTGGTGTAATCCTATGTTAGAGAGGATCCATGAGGGATTTAATTAGGTTGGGTTGATTTTGGGTTGATCCCAAATCAGTTTGGGTTGGGTTTGATCAGTCCCCACTGGATCATGGCTTGGTTTCAAGGGATTTGGCTCAATTTAGGTCATATGGGTCATATTGGGTCATATTGAATTAGGTTGATCAATTGGTCAAATTGGGTCAAACTAAGGCTTAGGTTAGGTTCAAATAATAATTTGAAGTGTTTTGGTATGATCAATTTGATTTAATTTGGCTTAGAATTGATTTTGGCTCATTTGGAATCAAATGGGCCAAATGGGTGAATTTGACCAATTTGATCAAAATTGGCCAAATTGGCTTGGGTTATGGGTTGATTCATATTCAATTGGCTAATTGAAGATGAATGTGATCTTTGGTTTGAATCAATTTGGATTTAGGCTAAATTGATTATTTAGGCCAATTTGGGCTAAATGGCTCAATTGGGCTCGATTGATCAAATTGGATTCAATTATGACTTTGGTGAAGTTCAATAATCAATTTGGAATGAACTTGAGGCATTGGTTGCAATCAATTTTGGTCAGATCATGATTTGATCCAATCTGGTCCTTTAGGCCAATTTGGGTCAACTTTGATCGAATGGCTAATTGGGCTTGGTTTGGCTCAATTGGTGGTCAAGTCATATTGAAATATTGATTTTGAGTTGATTCAAATCATTGGTTTCAATCAATTTCATGTAGGATGAGTTTTGGATAGTTCTGGTTCATTTGGGCTAAGGGTTGACTTAGTCAAATGACTAAGTTGGCTTGGTTTGATCGAATTGATTGTAATTGATCATCCTAGGGTGATCAATAATCATGGTGGAAGGCTTTGGTGAGCTTGGTTCAATCCAATTTGGGTTGGATTGGAAGTTAGCTCAAATGGGTCCTTTAGGTCACTTTGGGTCAAGTGGACCTAAGTGGGTCAATTGGTTTGGTTTTGGTTTTGATTCGAGTTTAGTTGAATTTATATATGAGCCCTAGATTGAAATACAAATTCAATGGTAATCAATTTGGAGTAAGGGATTTTGGCTCATTTGAAATTTTTAAGTCAAAAGGGCTAGGTTGGGTTTGGCTTGGGTTGTCTTAGATTTGATTTGATGATTATAGATTTCATTTATATTTGAGTAGATAATTGAATGAATGACTCATTTGAGAGAAAATCCATTGGTTTTGACTTGACATGGATAGAATTTGGCTAAGTCCAAAGAATTGGCTTAAAGGGTATAAATTGGATTTTGGTTTAATGTTAGATTTATTTTTGGATATAGTTTTGGTCATTTGAATTTTAATTTTATTTATATTTGTGAATATAAATGAAGGAATAATTAATTTATAAAGCAATCAACTAAATTTGATTTGATTTAAAGGGGATTTGGTTAAGCTTATGATGGTGGTTCATATGACTTAGGAAGGGTCTTAGGATTTCAATTTGATTATGGGTTTCAACTATTTGGAGTCCAATTTGAAATTAGATTTGGAATTTGGATTTGAATTTGGGGTTTGGTTTGAGATTTGAATCTGGGTTTGATTTGAGAAAGTGTATCTATATTGGGTTTAGGCTATAGGATAGGTAATTTCCTTAAGCCCTAAAGCATAACCTAATCTTATGATTAATTCTTCTAAGTTTCTAGGCTTTGGTTAAGTGTTCACCTAATCACTAGATGTGTCTTATGACTAAGAAAATCTTAGTATCTAGAAGATTCCTAAGTCTAAGAGGAAGGGGTTGAGAGCTCACTCCAAAAGTGAGGTCAACAAAATGATCCCACACCTTTGGGGAAGCACAACAATCAAATCAAATGGTGGAAAATACGTGATATGAAAATTTACTTCACAAAAGATCAAGCTATTTTGATTCAAGGATTGGTTTCAATGGCATACCTCACTAGAGCTTATGACTGACAGTTCCAACAATTGAGGAAGCTTCGTTTGGTAAAAATGAAGCCAAGTTGAGCTGCACGAGCATTGATTTGGCGTGGTTGGCTCAAAAGACCAAAGCACTAGGTGCATGTGGTTAGGCTTGATCGAATTCTACCCTCTGGCCATCGAAAAGCTTTGGAAATGATTCATTCTCATTCGTTTGGCTCCAAGGAAGGTGTGTGCAAAGTTATTTGCACTTTGGTGGAGATTTGAGCAAATGGGAAATCAAGGCGGCCTCCCTTATTTTGGTTTTAAGTAAAATTGAAAATGGGGATTTTTGGGGACCTTGGGAAGGTTGGGAATCACTCTAGGAACTCTCTCCTTGGATACTAGGGTTGAATCAAGTGTGTCTCTATGCGTTTGAGTGAGAAAGAGGGGGGTATACTCCCTCATTCCTTGGATCGGATGGCCACAACTTCTTTGGCTTTTTGATCAAATGGTTGAGATGGGGAGCTCGATTTGGGCAGAGAATCATGTTAGCTGGCTTTCTTTGAGTGGAGGAGGGTGTGAGAGTGGCTGTCATTGAAATAATGGGTATCACATGGCTTTTCAAGTGTTCTAATGGGGACGGGGAGGTGATTCACCTCCCTATGGATCATGGCTGACCCAACCACTATTGGGTCAGGTCAACCATAGTCTAAGGTGCCTAAGTAGACCTATGGTTGGGTGCCAAGTTGCTTACGGGGAGAAAATGACCCAATGAGCATGTGTTTTATCTCATGGGATGCCCTAAACCTAAGGGCAAAATGGTCATTTGTCTATAGGTTTGATTTGGGCAGATTTGGGATGGGTCAAAAATGGGTTAGCCCAAATTTCAAGTGGTTTGGAGTTTATTTTATTTGATTTTGCTTGATTTGACCTATTTAGGTCAAACTGAGTTAGGGGAGTTAAGTTGACCAATTGGTCAAATTGGGTCAAACCAAGAGCTGGGTCAAGTTCACATGACGAATTGGAGTGTATTGTTGTCATTGGTTTGGTTCAATTTTCTTTGGATTTGATTATGATTCACTTGGGTTCATATAGGTCAAATGGGTCAAATTGACCAATTTGATCAATTTGACCAAATTGGGTTAGGTTGGGTGGTGAGTCAAGTTCAATTGGCTAATTAAAAATTATTGTAGGTTTTGGTTTGGTTTAATTTTGAATCAATTTGGATTTTGGATAATTTGGTCCTTTAGGTCAATTTGGGCTAAGTTATGTTAAGTTGACCAATTCGTCAACATGGGCTCAATTATGGCTTTGGTCAAGTTCAACAAGTGATTTGGAATGAACTTGAGTCATTAGTTATAATCGATTTGGGTTGGATTGTGATTTGATCTATTTTGGCTCTTCAGGCCAATTTGGGTCAACTAGGGTCAAATGGTCAATTAGGCTTGGTTTGACTCAAGTGGAGGTCTGGTCATGTTCAATCATTGACTATGAGTTGGTTTGAATCACTAGTTTTAATCAATTTGGCATATGGTGGATTTTAGCTAGTTTGGGTTTCATTTAGGCTAAGTGTTGACTTGGTCAAAGAGTTCAGTTGACTTAGTTTGACCTAATTCAAGACAATTTATTAACCTAGGATGATTGTTGATCATGTTGTGAGATTTGGATGAGATTAATTCAATCCAATTTGGGTTGAATTAGAAGTTGGCTAAAAAAGATTCATTTAAGCCACTTTGGGTCAAGTAAGCTTAAATGGGTTAATTGGCTTGATCATGGCTTGATTCAAGTTTAGTTGAACTCATACATAAGCATAGGATTGAAATATAAATCCAACTGCAAGTGATTTCGATCCACATGGATTTTGGTTAATATGACAATTTCAAGTGAAAAGGGGTCAACATGGATTTGATTTGGGTTAGCTTGGATTTGGTTTGATAAGGATGGTTTATGTTTATATTTAGGTCAATGATTGTAGGAATGATTTAATCATGAAGAAATCCATGAGTTTGAATTGATTTGAGTACCATTTAGCCAAGTTCAAGGATTTAGCTAAAAGGGCTAAAATTGGAAATTTGAATTGATTTGGGTTTCAATCATTTGGAGTTTGGAATTGATTTATGTTTTGGAATTTGATTGGAGATTGAATTTATAATTGAGAAAACTAATTGGATTAGGGTTGATTTGAATTTTGTTAAGGCTAAGTCCATAAGATAAAATCAATGGACTTAGGAAGGGATTTCGAGTTTGAATTTAATCATGAGTTTCAATCATTTGATAGTTGGATTTGATTTTGGAATTTGGATTTGAATTTGAGATTTGGTTTGGAAGAAGGAATCAAGAAAGCAAGTATTGAGTTTAGGTTATAGGGTAGGCAAGTCCTCCTAAATCTCTAAAGCACAACCCATTCCTATGTCTAACTCCTCTAAGTCTCTAAGATTAGGTTAAGTGTTCATCTAATCACTAGAAGTGCCTTAAGACTAAGGAACTCTTAGTGTCTATAAGTGTCCTAAATATATAGCTAGGAAGTTGAGAGCTCACTCCCAAAGTGAGGTCAACAAAGGGTGCCCAATAGGTGCGGTGTGACTAACAAGGAACACCGCACGTATTAGTGTTGACTGAGATGATCAACAACATCCGAAGGATCATAAACACTAATCAGAAATGATCTATCCCTAAATCCAAGGTGTAGACAAAATCAAAGTCTTAGTGCCATGCAACTCATGCCAAGGACATAAGGGAGGAACAAGGGATCCACTAAGGGATCAAGCATGTGAACCTTCTACTAGGGAAGCAAGTTCAAATTATCCACTAGTGATAAGGGGTTTAGATTTGAATGCACGATATAATTTGGGTAGAGTATCCTCTGGTGATTAGAATGTATAACCCTCCCGAAATAGAGGTTTGATTTGATTTGTGTCTCATTGGGGAGAAATTTGATTTAAGTTAATTGATGGGGCATCCACTGGGGTATGAAAGTTTGATTTGATTTATTGATTTACGATTTGAAGCTCTACTAGGGAGAGAATGATTTGGTTTTGAGCACACATCTTCCAAAGATACGAGCTCGAATCCTCTGGGGATAAGGTGAATGAACCTTCCACTAGGGACGCAAGTTCATATTATCTATGTGGAGGATAAGAACTTGGCTTTGAGCACGCACCTGCTGGAGATGTGGGCTCGGATCCGCTGAGGATAAGGTGAATGAACCTTCCACTAGGGAAGTAGGTTCAGATTTAATTTGGACTCCGCTAGAGGGAGGATGATGAATTTGATGAGATGGACTCTATCGGTGTGTGATGGATCCACTAAGAAGGGGCTAATATCAGCCTAGACATGGCTTAAATTTACAAATCTAAAAGGATAGTCTATTGACCGTGGGGTAGAGCTATCTGACTTAAGGGGTTTCCTTTTGGTGTGCAATGGTCAAGTTAGGAAGAAAGCTTAGGGACTCATATCTTCCTACACAAGGAACCACTGGGGTGATCGGATGATAACAAACTCGACCTAGGGCGACTACTGAAAGAATGGCGCTAGGGGGCTAATATCGGTCCGGAAGTAGTCAATATAATATCATTTGATTGAATTGCATTTGTTTTAATTTGATGGATCCCATCGGTGTGCGATGGATCCACTAAGAAGGGGCTAAAATCAACCTAGACCTGTCTTAGATTAACAAATCCAAAGGGATAGTCTATAGGCTGTGGGGTAGAGCTAACAAACCTAAGGGGTGCCTTTTGTTGTGCAATGGTCAAGTTAGGAAGAAAGTGTGGGGACTCACATCCTCATACACAAGGAACCACTAGGGTAATTTGTTGGATGCAACAAATCAACTCGACCTAAGGAGACTACTGAGAGAGTGCCAACCCGAGGACTTATCTCAACTTAAAACTAATCAGGTGATTCCTATAGGGAGTTTTGCTAACACTGCCCCAATGATAGGATGTCTGCTTGGGAAAGAGGGACTTGAATTTCGAATCCACAAGCAAAGATATATTTTTTTTATTTTATGTTATCATAGACCCTGTTAGTTTGCGAGGGACCGCACTAAGAAGGAGCTCATATCAGTCTAGTCTTATCTCAGACTTACTGGACCAAGGGAGAATTTGTATATCCCTAAGATAAATTCTCCAACCACAGGGCTAGGGGTGTGTACAATCCAATTTTGAGTCAAACTATAGTTGACTCAAAATCAGCTTGAAAAAATAAATTTTGGCTCGAAATCGAGTCGTGACTCGATGATTATGATTTCGAGCTGGCTCGGATTGATTCCAGATCGAGCTCGAGCCAGCTCGAAAGTAAAACGAGCTGGCTCAAAATTGAAACGAGCCGACTCGAAATCCAAACGAGCTGGCTCGATAGGCTCGAAAATCAAATTCTATTTCAGGTTCATAAATTTTTTGAATATGTAAATAATATAATGTAAACATACAACAAGTTACACAGTTGACTTGAAAAATAAAATTTTCAATAACAAATTATAATTTTACATTACAACTAAATAGTTCTTATAAATACAAATTTTGTACAATTTTGACTAATGTTATACATTCGATATTTCATATTTAATCACAAATTAGCAAAAATTTATAATTTGTATACTTCACTTCAATAATTGTCAGCTCCAGCCTCCAAGTTGCTAAAGCCATCCATTAGAGCTCTAAAGATAGAGAAACAAATCTCTAACAAAAGTTACAGAACCTCACAAATCAAAAACATCATGTATTAATATAGGAGACTCAGAATAAAGGCTTTAGGTTGCCCGGCCATCCAATGAGAGGCTTGAGAGCCACCAATAATGAAGCAAAAATTATTGAGTTAGCCCAAATTACAAATATTGAATCAGTTTCCTCCAAATCCTCTACTACTGGATCAAATAGTTTTTGCTTCTTTCCTTTATTATCAATCTTGCTATAGTGATTCATCTTGAAGTGTCTACTTAGTTGAGATGTGGTTCTAGTTTTTTGTTTGACATAAGATTTCACACAATAATTACATTTAAACTTCTCTACCACTTTTTCTTTTTATGTTACAGTAATTTCAGTAAAGTGCTGCCAAACTTCATATCGTTGTCTTTTACTCTTGTTCTTATCAATAGAAGCTATTTCACCCACACTCTCATTTGGAGTTGTTGCATTATCATCAATAGGATGACTTGAATAATTATTAGATTTGCTTTGAGAAGGACTTGTCATTGTGTCTATGAGAAATTACATCATCAACTCAAATAAAAATCTCAATATATCAATAGACAAAGATAATACATAATTTACTGCATACTAATCTCATGCAACCCGAAAAAGGTAATCATGTTTAGCCTTCCAGCTTCCACAAAGAAAATGATAAAACAAGTAAAAAAATATGCAAATAATTAAAGAAAACATTTTCAGGTTTAGCCATTCATGTAGTCAACCAAATACATAAATATGCAAATAACTAAACAAATATGCAATTAACCATTCATGTAGTCAAGCAAAAGCTACAGAATAAACATTGCCCCCATAATTTATTACGGTTTAGGACAGCACAGTCAAGACAAAGCTGGCCGACCCGTCCCTAATTGCACAACATATTACAAGTAGAAGTGTAGAACTGTAGAAGTGTAGAACCTTCAGAAATCAGAACACAGAAGGCTAACATGCAGGTAAAAAAAAGATATAACTTCATCTTCAATAAAATGAAGATGCACATCAATCATCATAAGCTTGGATACTTAGTTAGGTAATAAAAATAAAGCAACTTAAGGAAATCTCTAAACTCAAATAATTGAAAGAACCGAAACCTCTAAAGTTTAGAAGAGCTCGAGTATGGAATAATGGAAATAATTGAAAGAACCGACATCTCATAGGCTCATAGTCATAGCATGAAATACTTACAGAATTAGGAAATAAAACAAGTAGGTAGTTTATTGTGTACTTGAGTAATTCTAGAGCAAAGAAGCAAATTGAGCAAGTAGAGATTGAATAAGCTATGTCGAACAAAAATGATAGTGACAAAGAAACACCTCAATGTCTCAGACACTGCAACCAAAAGAGATCGAAGTCCCTAATTGATGAGATCGGAGCTTTTGGCTTTCAAAAAATTAGGCACGAGCACGTACAGAGAGGCGAGAAGAATAGGAAGAAGAAGGGAGAAGAGTCGAGATGTCTACTGTCGAGGACCTGAGCCGAGGCTGAGATATTAGACAAAGGAATTTCATCTTCACCATTGTTTGAACGATCCCCTTGATCAGACAACAATCTGCATTCGGGTAAGTATAATTAAGTTTCACAGTCGGGCCGACAGGCCAACGACATGATTCAATCGCGAGTCGTGACTCACCGCGTGTGTGGATCTAAATCGAGCTGAAAAATTTTTAGCATAATTTTTGGCTCGAAATTTGGCTCATTTACTTCGACTCGATCTCGATTCGAGCCCAAATTTGAGTCAATTTTCAAGCGAGCCACGATCTTCGGGCTAATTTGTCAGCCCTACATAGGGCTGGCTACTAGGAAAGGGGAACTATCTAATCTAAGAGTAACTGGGGTAATGTCTAAATGGAGTTGCTAAGGACATGATCAAAATAGATTGCCCACAGGGGAGGTGCCATTGGGGGCGTTATCCAAAATAATCTAAAAGAAATCCTATAGTTATACGGTGGCCAACTCAAAGAGAAAGAGTGGGGACTCACATCTGATAAGAGTGGTGTATCCACCAGGTGGGTCACCATCAGTATGGTGAACACCAACCAACCAAAGGTACCCATCAGTTTGCAACAATTAGTGTAGAAAGAAGGCCTATAGGCTTACATCTCTCTAAAGCAGAACTTATCACCAGAATAGTTTGTCTTCAGCTCGACAGGGGCTATCCGGCTTAAGGCGACTACTAAGCAAGGAGTCATGTGTAAGGACTAGACCCAAACTTGAACTAGTCAAGAGGAAAGGAGCCACTGGGGGACTTAACTTAAACCTCAAAAATACTTGACCTAGTCGGTGCATGATGGCTAGTTCAAGAAGAAAGCATGCAGGCTTACATCTTCTTAAATAAAGTCAACATGGGGTAGCTTATCGGCTGCACAGTAAGACCTACCAAACTAATAGGGTGCTCGTTGGTTTATAATAGTCAAGTCAGGAAGAAAGCGTGGGGACTCACATCCGCCAGACAAGTGACCACTGGGGTGACATACTAACAAGGTAGCATATCGACCCAACATACAGTGGCTAATGAGTGAGTGCCACGGGGGGCTTGCTCCCACATCAAAATAGCTCGAGATAAAAGATATGTGTTTATTTGAGTTGTGAAAGAGGGAATAGGATGCCTCTTGGGTTCTCTTACACCTACCCTATACACATAGAAATGGATGAAATGGTGCCGCAGAGGTAATTGTGACTCCACCAAGAAAGGATATCGCTCGGGTTCTCTTACACCTAACTTAGTCGTGCTAGTCTAAATAAGATGCCTCTTAGGTTATCTTACACCTAACTTAGTCATACTAGTTGAAATAGGATGCCTCTTGGGTTCTCTTACACCTATCCTAATAGCACCAGAGGGTTGTTGAAATTGTTCTACAGGGGCATTTGTGACTCCACCAAGAAAGTATGCCGCTTGGGTTCTCTTACACCTAACTTAATTGCGCTAGTCGATATAGGATGCCTCTTAGGTTCTTTTACACCTACCCTAATTGCACTAGAGTATCATTTGTAGTTTGTGTTTGTGTTTGTGGAGGGATAGGATGCCGCTCGGGTTCTCTTACACCTACCCTAAACACGTCATGGCGGATTCGCAAGCGAAAGAAATTTCTAACACATAAGAGATGGAATTTGATATGAAAAAAAGTTTTTTGGGGATTATTTTCAAACAAAATTTATGGATAATATTTCTTTAAGTAGAGCCTGTTGATTGGAAGCATCAGGCGCTCTCCCTTATAATTTATGAGATGATAAGATCCTCCTTGGTAGGCCTTCTCTATAGCAAAAGGCCATTCCTAAGTGGGTTCAAACTTTCCTTCCATCTTTTGACGAGCAACAATTGGCCTCCTTAGAACTAAAACAAGCTCTTCTACTTGAAAAGCTTTAGGCCAGACCAACTTATTATGAGCTTGAATCATTTTGGCTTTGCACAACTCGAGATTTTGGCATGCCAAGAGGTGTCTCTCCTCCAAACCTTCGAGCTCTTCTAACCGTAACTTGACGTTCTGCTCTGTTATGATTTTGCTACCCACAACTATCCTTTGTGATTGGAATTGGACTTCTCATGGTAGAATGACTTCAGACCCATACACTAAGAAGAAAGGTGTAGACTAAGTTGGAGTTCTGTATGTGGTGCGGTAGGCCCATAAAGCTTCAACTAACTGCTCATGCCACTGTCGTTTATTATCGTCGAGTATCTTCTTCAATATTTGGATGAGAGTTTTGTTGAATGCTTCTGCTAGACCATTTTCCCTCGGGTAATAGATGGTGGAATATTTTCAATCTATGTTGTTTCTCCGGGCAAAGCTATTGATTTTAGTGCTCTTAAATTCAGTTCCATTATCATATATAATTCGTCGAGGCACCCCGAACTTATATACAATATGATTCCTGAAAAACTAGAGCACATGCTGAGCTGTGACCTCTCTAAGTGGGATTGCCTCCGCCCACTTGGAAAAGAAGTCGGTGGCAGCTAGAATGAATCGGTGATAATTGGAAGAAGGAGTATTGATCGAACCCATTATATCGGTATCCTAACACTCAAATGGCCATGAGGCCAATGTAGAATGTAGAAGGGTGGTTGGTGTAGGACCACACTGTGCACCTGATATTGGTGGCATTCCTTAGCTACGTTCATGCAGTCTATGATCATCGAAGGCCAATAGTATCCTAATATTTTAATCATGGCTTTCATCTTCGGACAGAATTGATGCACTCCATATAAACCTGGATGCACCTCGGTCATGATATTATGGGCTTCATGTTTGTCCAAACAACATAACCACATATGATCGAAACACCGCTGATACAAGGTGCCATCCATGAGAGCATAGGAAAGAGCTCTTTGTTTCACTTAATTTGCTAGTGACTTCTCTTGAGCTAGTTTGCCTATATTTAATTAATCCTTAAATGGTTGCCTCTAATCTGACTAGTCCTTTTTGCTAACAACAACTTCCCCTTCAAGAGAGAATCTCTCATTGAGTTCAGCATCAATAAGGGATAAGACTTATCTTTTTTGGACCCTTATTGGAATGAACTCATCTTCCATATATGTCAATTCTTTGGTAAGCTTAGCTAATGCACCTACTACTGTGTTATATCCTTGAAGAATCTTGTAGATAGTGACCTCTAGGATTTGTGTCAATAGCTCCATGGTGTAATCATGGTAATGATGGAGCTTAGGCTTTAGAACTTTGTAGGACCCAACGATCTAGTGGATGATGAGCTGAGAATCCCTGACAATATTGCTGCTCTAGATGCATAGTGTAATGACTAACTCTAGATCAGAAATTAGAGCCTCATATTCGGCTTCATTGTTGGTGCATGGATTGGATAGATGATATGAGAATCTCATCACATCGTGGTCTAGAGTCAGATGAACTATTCCTACCCCTGCCTTTCCTAGAAGAGTAGATCGTGGTTATTCTCTTTTTTTGAAAGAAAGCCACACCATCAAAATACATCTCCCAGGGTGAATGCTAGTGTCCCTTAATTTCATGATTTGTTCATCGGAGAGGTCATCACTAAGCAGGGAATTGACAAGAAGTGCGTGTGATGCTAAGAAATTCTCTAGTGCTTATCCTTTTACTGCACGGAGGGGTATCAATGTAATATCAAACATCAACAAAATCATGGACCAATGTGCCAACTGTCTAGATCGCATTGGTCGTGTCATGAGATATTGCAGTGGATTGATCCTAGAGATTATATTCACCTTATGTGAAAGTATGTAGTGTCGTAATATTTGGAAT
Source organism: Cymbidium sinense (assembly GCA_021442155.1). NCBI lineage: Eukaryota > Viridiplantae > Streptophyta > Magnoliopsida > Asparagales > Orchidaceae > Cymbidium > Cymbidium sinense. Next base: position 20,137,426 of record CM038230.1, on the reverse strand, counting down.
GCAAAGATTAAAGCTAAGCAATGCTTTTCAATAGGTGGGTAGTTTGCTTTAATAGGGATTAGACAATGACTGAGATAGTAGAGATCATTTTCTTTCCCTTCATCATTGGTTTGAGCCAACAAAGCACCAAGGGAGTCATCTAATCCAACGGTGTAGAGGATCAATGGCTTGCCCGGGATAGGGGTTGCTAGAACTAGGGGTGTCATCAGGTAGTGCTTGATGTCTTCAAAGGCATGTTGACACTTATCATCCCACTTGAACTTGGCATCCTTTTTGACAAGTGTTGAGAATCGTTGGCATCTTCCTAATAGGTTGAAAATGAAGCATCTTAGATACACCAACTACCCTTGGAATGATCTGAGTTGAGTTAGACTTTTAGGGGGTGGAATTTCTAAGATAGCCTTGATCTTCTCTAGATTGATCTCTATTCCCCGATTTTGAATAACAAACCCAAGAAATTTCTCTGAAGCTACTCCGAATGCACACTTCAGGGGATTCATTTTGAGGTTAAGTTGTCTTAATTGTTCAAAAATTACTCTCAAATCGAAGAGATGGTCTTCATTTTCTTTGCTTTTGACTACTAGATCATCAGCATAGCATTCAACTTGATGATGAATGAGTTCATTGAATATCCAAGTCATGGCCCGCTGGTAGGTAGCACTAGCATTTTTAAGGCCAAAAGGCATAACCTTATAACAATAGATTCCGATCAAGGTTTGAAAAGTAGTGTTTATGTCATCCTCGGGGGCCATCTTGATTAGGTTGTAGCCATATGAACCATCCATGAAAGAGAATATTGCATGAGATGAGGCAATGACCATCATTAATTCTGGTATAGGAAGTAAAAATTCATCCTTAGGACATGCTTTATTTAGAACCCTAAAGTCGACACATATGCGAATTTGGCCATTCTTTTTCTTAACTGGGATGACACTGGCCAACCAGATAGAATATTTTTTTTCCTGATAAAGCCAGCATCAATTAGTTTCTTGATTTCAGAATTGAACTTCTATTCAATGTCTAACCGCATGCATCTAGGAGCTTGCTAGATAGGTTTAGCATTAGATTATATTGCTAGTTTGTGGACTGGTACATGAGGAGATAAACTAAGCATTTCTTCATAACTCCATGTGAAGCAGTCCTTAAACTCATCTACTAGCCTAACTAACCCAATGGGTTCTTCTTCATTCAATAAGGAATTGATGTATGTCGAACGTGGACAAGCTAATTTTTTTATGTTTATCAATGGTTGATCTAATCTCTTCTTCGAACTCTGGTGATGCATTTCTGACTTCAGGCTCATTTGGATCATCTAAAGTTTTTAAACATACCTCCTCAAAAGAGTTAGTATGATTTAAGAAGAACCTATATGACCTCAAATGAGTGGTGATGAATAAGCAATGGTTGTCATCATCGACTGGACCCACCGTGCCGAATCCTAGTCCTGATCTTGATTGAGAATATCTGCTTTAGTAGTCCCATAACCTTTTAAAGTAATTCGACCTATGTTTAGACCAAGTATACATGATTAATCCCTTCTTTGCTATGTTAAGAACACAAGGCAAATACTAATCAAAAGGCAATTGTATTAAATATTTATATGAATCATCTTCAAGTTCTACATCAGCTTCTTGACTTGAGGATGATGCTCCCAACAAAAATCTCTTTGGCTTGACATCTGTGAATAACTTGGGGGCCTCCTTAACTACTAAACCTTTAACTTTCTGGGAAGAAAGTGAGCTAGGGTTCCGAACTATTATCTGGCTCAAAGGGACCCATTGAGAGGGGTTGGTCGGCATGCTAACCACATGAGACTCATCCTCCGAAGTGGACTCTAATTCTATGTGGATAGCGGGAGTACTCCTGTGAGTTGGAACATAGCTCCTATTGGGTGGCCAATAGGGAGGAGATCTTCCACCTCTGGAATTGTCCCTAGATCTACCTCAGCCTCTACCTAGTGGAGGTCGAATCATCCTACCCATGTGTTCGTATGGAGCAACAAAATGTGGGCGAAATCTAATATCTGGCTCTACTTCTTCCTCGGTGTCCGATTCTTGCTCACTTGTATTTTAATTTTTTTCCTTTTTTTTCTTTTTTCTTTTGTTTTTCTTTATCTTTTTTTATTTCTTCTTTTTCTTTTATTTCTTTTTTCTTTTGTTTCTTTTTCTTTTATTTTTAAACTTTTACCAAGTTTGCGAGAATAAACTTTTTGATTTGGAGGAAGATAGTATGTTGCATCCTCATATATCTCGACCTCTCTAACTAAGAATGGCTTCAAGTCTCCTTTGACATAATACTTGATTCCACCTCTTCAAAATTTGATGCACTGATGTAAAGAGGATGGAATCGTGTTATTTCCATGTATCCAAGGACTATCGAACAAAGCAGTGAAAGATGTATCTAAATCGATTATGTAGAACTTGGCTTATATCTTCCAGTCATCCGAAAGCCCTCTCACCTTGTTCATTAAATCCTCTCAACATCATCTGATCTCCTCAGAGTTTGAAGATGTCAATCCTTAAGTAGGCAAGGGTCTTGGACTCTGTTCAACCATGCACGCTCTAACACCATGGAGATGACGCCATGTCCACTATGATGTAGAGGGGACAATTGTGCTCTGTTATTCCCAAAAGAAGGCCTTCATCGATGAATGTAACTCTGTGGGCTTCTCTTGAGTAGCATGCCTCCTCTCCAATAGCGGTCAGCTGAGCTAAGCATATTTCTAGATCAAGAAGAGCTTTGATCAATGACTCCCTCATCTCTTTGGATAAGACAAAGGGCATCATATATGCTTAATTTAGCTGACAACTTTCTTAGGTGAGCGAGAATATTGTAGTCAACTCTAGGCTGGTCCTCCACAAGCATATCCATAGGTAGAGCATTCTATGGAGGGGTTTTTTTATCACTAGAACCAATGACTTGTTTACCCTTATCCTGAGGTACTACCCTAAGAGGTAGAACTTTGTCACTGCGGAGGTTAACTTCAGTGACTCCATGAGATGGTTTAGTGAAAAGTTCCACCTGCTCATCAGGTTCACCTGCAACTTCTCCTATGAGATCATTAGAGTCGGATGACTCCAAATCAATCTCAATCGGCGAACCCGAATGATTTAAGAATGAAAAATTTTCTAAATCAGAAGAGGAATGATCAAAACTAGAGTTATTATTGATTAAACTTGGAGAGTTTTTGAGAGGAATAAAATTTAGAGTAGTAGAAGTGACACAAATGTAACCAGAATCTTTCTTAATTGATTTTTTTTAGATAGAGGTACATGATAGAAATCTAATAGAGTAAGCGGGGTAAGGGAATTAATGCCCTTATCCACTGATACAACACTCCTACTGGTAGAAGGGGAGCTCGTGGAAGATGAAGTAGTAACTGCAACAGTGGATGGAGTGCTGGACTCGGACGATGGTTGTCCTTGTTGACCTCATTTTTAGAATGAGCTCTCAACTCCTCCATGTTAGACATAGGACTCTTCTTAGACATTAAGAGTTCATTAGTCTTAGGATACTTCTAGTGATTAGGTGAACACTTAACCTAACCCTAAAGACATAGAAGGTTTATCCATAGGAATAGGTTATGCCTTAAGGGTGTTAGGAAAATTTGTCTGCCCTTTAGCCTAAACCAAATCCTCACTTTCTTCTTTCAAGATAAACTCCAAACTCATATCAACTTCAACTCTAAATCAAACCTTGAACCAATTTTAATGGATTTTTTTTCAAATCATGAATCTATTCCAAATAATTGAAACCCATGATTGAAACACATAACCAAATTCAAATTTCAAAAATATTTCCTGAGCCTTTGATTCAATCTTATGGACTTAACTCAAATCAAATCCAAATAAATTCAACTTCAAGAAATTTTCTCATAACCCATTTATATTCTTATTTATATTCACAAATATAAATGAAATATAAATTCAAATATCCAAAACCAAATTCAAAACTCAAACTCAAATTCTACCAAAATCCAACCTAAGCCTTTCAAGTCAAATTCTTGAACTTAGCCAAATAAAACTCAAATCAAGTCAAACCCTTGATTTTTCTTCATGATTCAATCAATCCTTCAATCATAAATCCAAATATAAACATAAATTTTAATCATCAAATCAAAATCAAGCTGAGTCAAGTCAAACCCAAATTCACCCTTTTGACTTGAAATTGTAAAATGAATCAAAACTCATTTGATTCCAAATCACTTGCAAATGGATTTATATTTTAATCATAAATCTATCTGTGAGATCAACCAAACTTGAATCAAGTCATGATTCAAGCCAATTTGGTCAATAGGTTCAAATTGGTCAACTTAGCCCAAATTGACCTAAAGGATCAAATTGGCCAAAATCCAAATCAAATTCAAATTAAACCAAATTAATTGAAACCAAAGCCTAAAATATATTCCAAATGATCAACCAAACCCAAACCAAGTAATGATTCAAGCCAATTTTGTAAATTGGGTTAAATTGGTCAACTTAGCCCAAATTGATCTAAAGGATCAAATTAGCCAAAATCTAAATTAAATCCAAATTAAATCAAATTAATTGAAACCAATTAAACCAATGTAATTAAAATTATCATTTTAACTTGACCCAACTCTTGGTTTGACCCAATTTGACCAATTGGTCAACCTAACCCATTTTGACCCGATTTGACCCAATTGGGTCAAATTAACCCAAATTAAACTAAATGAACTTAAAATGACATGAAATTTGGTCCAACTTACTTTTGACTCATTTCAAATCTGTTTAAATCAAATTCAATGTCAAATAACCACTTTTCCCTTGGGTCAAGGGCATCCCAAGAGAAAAGACACTTTCCCAAATGTCATTTCTCTTCCTTGGCCACTTGGCACTCAGCCATTGGTCCACATAGGCACCAAGGACACTTATTTTATGACCTGAGGAGTGGTTGGGGCAGCCATGACTCATGGGGAGGTGAAATCACCTCTCCTCACCCATTGAAACACTTGGCATGAAGGACTCTCACCTCCCCTTTGCTAGGACACCCATTTGTCCTTCATGGTAGCCACTTTCCAAGCCTTAGCCAACCCAAGTGAGCCACCTAGGATGATTATCTTCCATTCCCAACCACCCTAAGCCAAATGACATGATTTTAGAGTCAAAAAAATCAAACAAAAGTGTTATTTTCATTCACTTTTGATTCCAAGGTAGAAAAGGCTGAGGAAAACCCCCATTCCTCTCATTCTCCTCCTCCTAGAGCTCCAAAACCCATTAGCAATCACCCCCACTTCATTTTGGAGAGAAATACTCCAAAACTAAATGAATTTGATGAGGAAATGATGATCACGAGAAGAAATTTTGTTTTGACGTGAAGGCGAGAATCCAAACTCATTCCAAGGCCTCTTCCCTTGCTCAACAATGTACTCAGGTCATCACCGTCGCCAAAAATCATCCCCGATGATGTAACTTTCAAAAAAATATAGCTAACCTTAGGATCCTTCATTTTGTGATAGTTTTTTGAGCAATTTTTAGGAATTTATTCTAGATAATCCCGCATTTTTACTTTAAATCATCCCAATTATAAAAAAAAAAATTTACGGTATGAATTGATGCAAAAATAAGTCCATTTGGACAAGTTTTCACTTAGAATCTCTTTTTTTCCCAAAAACCTCCAGAATTTACTGTTCACAGCTGGCGAGTAGCAACCGCCATCCGATCCCGCTATTTGCAGGATTGGACAGCTTGGATAGCGCGTGGATCGCCCTTTGGATCGCTTGATGCGATATGGACTGTCCAATCTTACGGTTTGCGCGATCGGATGACTCAGATCACGCGACAATCACGCAATCTTGGACTCTGAATCATGCGATCAAATTTGTACCATGCGATCAGTGATCGCACGGTCCAGAACAAATCGTGCATCGTGTTCAACCCGCTGACTAGATTTTCCGCCCATCCTGCAAACGCGGCACCAAACGCCAATCACGTGGTGCCGCGTGGCGCATGCATGCCATGCGGCACTGCGCATCCAATTGCATGGTGCCACATTGCCACGTCAGCGTCGCGCAGTATGCTAACTGTGTTAAGTAGAAAAATCAGATTTTCTAATTTAAAAAATTAATTTTCATCACCTTAAACTTCAAAAATTTATAGAAAATAAATTACTTAACCAAAAATTGCAAACAATTGCTCATTGGATTTATCTTTCTCAGAGAAATCCAACAAACCTAAAATCCCTAAATTTCACTGAATATTTTGAGCTTAATTTGAGTTTTAGTCAAAATCAAATTTCATTAATTAAATCAAAAATACATGTAAGATTAAGTTAGAATTTTTAAAGATTAAAATTGAAGTTAAAATACACATACCATAAAAATTTCAAGTCAAATGAACCTTTAGATTAGAAGATATTGACCTTTGAGTGTCAAATGATTTATTTCAATAAAATAAATTAACAAAATTCATAAAAATCACTTAAATTAATTGAAACTTTCTAAATTCACAACTAATTATAGAAAAATCTAAAAAATATAACCTCAAGTTCATATTAAAGATAATTCAGAGGAGAATCTAATAAAATTATTTCTAATTAAATTTTAACGCTAGAGTTTCTTTAATTAGGGTTTATTTAAAAACTTAATAATCCTAGTTACTCCCTAATGACTTCATTAATTAATTTCAAGCATCTCAAGCATGTTTAGTGGGATGACTTCTGCCTCCCCTAATTTTCTTAAAATTTATTAATGAGTTAATTAGGAAAATTAATTAATGAACCCCTAATCACTCTCTTGATATAATTAAGGTTAATTAAGCATGTGAATAGTAGTTTAATTACTTGATTAAGATAATTAAACATTGTTTTAAGTGATTATGTGGTTTATGAATGATTTTGGGATATTTTTCTTAAGCTATTCTCTAAACCCCCTTTCTTCCTTAAATCTAAATCTAATTAAAGGTTAATCCACTAATGATTTACTTAATTAATCAAATCAAATTCTCAAAACCAAAATTAATCCAGAAAATTAATCAATTTTTTTTGGTAGATGCTTAGGTGTTCAATAACATAAGTAAGTTAAGGAAATCATACCTAACCCATATGTGTGGGAAGGGTTATGAAAGTACTTAAATTAAACCCTTTAACTTAATTAATCATTAATTGTGAGCCAATTGCATTAGGTACCTTTCTTTCTTAGGATGCATTAATAATTTAAATTCCTTGTAATTTTATTTCATGCATTGGCTCATAATTATTTGTTTAAATATGTTAAAGTGGTATAGGTAAGGGGTAATAAATGAACTTAATCTACACCTTAACCTAACCAAAGCATAAAATTAATCTAATCACCAAAAAATTAAACTAAAATAATACACACATGTGGGAATGGGTAAGGACCAGCAAACCTTCTCACACATTCCTAATTCAAATCAAACTCAAAACAAAATGAAAGTCTCTTTAAACAACTTTTGATTCTCTTTAAATGATTTTACTTCACAAGATTATCTTTAGGAATTAACTAGGGTGACTGAAGTTACATGCTTACATCACTTTATTTCTTTCCTAGCATGCTAAATGTGTATGTCATATGAAAATCATGCATTCATGTCTTTTGAAAATAAAATTAAAATGAAAAGTTTCCTTTATGTCAAATTACATATTTTGGCTAAAGTGAGATATTAATGGCTATTATCACTACTAAATCCAAAAATATTTTCAAAACTTATAAACCAAATATTATAAATGAAAAGTATGCTATCTATAAGTACTTATGAGCTTGCATGTAAATAGTATAAAATTTGTTATGTGACTTTTACTTCTCTTTCTTAACATACGTGTGTGTAGGATTTGCAAAGTGTATAGTCCATTTGAAAAAGACATGACATTTATTTGAAATCTATTCCTATACACTCTTATGTCATGACTCAAGAAGGAATTCAAAATCACACATATAAATTAAACAACCAAAATCAAACTCACAAATAAAAACTTTTTGCATGATTCTCTTTCCAGGTATTTCTTTTTGTACATGCACATGTATTTAGGAAAAGTGGCATATTAGTCTGGACAAACCTAGGGTTGCGAGACTTTAAGTTGGCCTAAGTAGGTCTTGTACCTTACACCCTTGGTGCTAACAATGATGTCATACTCTCTTATGTCTTTTATACTTGTAAATGTGCATATAAAAATGGATAAAATAGTCACTCTCTTCTGTTTGATAAACAAACATAAATTCTTTGCATGATTCTCTTTCCATGCATTTTTTTTATACATGTACATGTATTTAAGAAAAGTGGTATATTAGTATGGACAACCCCGGGGTTGCGAGGCTTTAAGTAGCCCTAAGTAGGTCTTATACTTTACACCCTTGGTGTTAACAATGGCGCCGTACTCACTTATGTCTTTTATACTTGTAAATGTGCATATAAAAATGGATGAAAGAATTACCCTCTTCTACTTAACAAAATCATGCATACATGAAAATTTCCAAATTTCCTTAAGCAAACTCTCTTAGCATTCATTATTAAGGTGTGCTAAATACTTGCATCGCATGTATAGATATGCTTATGATTCATTCAAGTGCACGGTACACATGTAGGAAAGAAATAAAATATTGTGTGTTTTGAGAGTAATTCACTTTACTTAATCCAAAAATGCCTTTCATTTTGAATGGGTTTGTTTATAGAAAATCTAAACGTAGGATAATTAAAATACATAATAAAACATTTACTAAACAAAAATTATTAATGAATCTACCTTAGAAATCACTTAAGGTAGGGAGGAAAGAGAAGTTCTCTTCTCTTTCCCCTCTCTTTAAAACTTAGTAATTAATTGTAGGATTCACTTAAACGAAACCAAAATCATTAATAAAATTAACCCATATCAGCTAAAAAACTTAAATGAGACCACCCTTTTAAGTTGAACCTTTTCACACTTAGAAAATCCTAACCTTAAAGCTTTGCTAAGCATATCATATAAACCTTACATGGCACACACATTAGGCTAAGTCACCACTTCTAGTCCTATGTTAGGGCGGTGCATGGTTTGATGTTTACTTTTATTTTGTGATGTGATGTTTTAGTCTGGATGTTAGGGTGTATGTATGTAGAATGAATGGTAGGACAATTTAGTTTAATCATTATCTCTGTAGGTGATTGTGCTGAAGCGGTGCTTTAATAAAAATGTAATTGCTTTTGTTGTGCAGGTTGCATATACCCTTAAGCATAATCCAAAATAGGCCAAGTGGACTTGGTTAACCATGTGTGGGGTGCTAAGTCCAATTTATTTATATACATGCTTGGGATGTGTGGTTTATTTAGCTAATATCTATTTTACAAGTTTTAGTTAGATTTATTTTTTCCATTTTCATGCACTTTTGTAATTAGGATTTTGGAATGATTATTATGAGGGATTAGGATGAGCATTGGTTATAAGATCACATCTTATGTACCATGTGAAGCCTTTGGAGTATCCACATTCTAACCATCCAAAAGAAGGGACCAAAAGAAGAAAGAAAAATAAGAAAAGAAGAATGAAGAATTGAAGAATGAAGACCCCCATAACTTGAACCCTTGGTTAATTGTAATTAATTCATTTGTAATCCAGGTTGTATAAGGGTAGACCTCGGCTACCCAATTTATTTTCGGGTTAGTGCGGTGGCACCCGACCACACTTAGCTTTTTATTCTTTTGCGTTAGCTTTGTAAAATGTTTGATGTTTTCTTTAGCTTGTGCATTAAAAATGGCATGTTTTCCAAATTTCTTCCTTTCTTTGATGTATGGCCTGGATGACGATTAGGCTCTTAGAAAAAAATAAATTGTTTACCAAATAAATCAACTCAAAATTAAAAATAAACCACTCATAACCTCATTTAAAGCCTAAGTCAAAATCAAGATAAAAGAATTAGCAACCCCTTAGCTGGATGAGCATTTCTTTTCTAACATCATGCATAAAAAAATATATTATTTTACTCTTGATTGGAGGGCTTCCACCTTTGCCAGAGAACCTAGCTTGACCTTTGAGAGCCATGGTGGAAACATGCCTCCCCCTTCTCATTGATTTTGTCCCATAATCTCATTTCTCATACAGTAGGCATATAAATCCTATAAGCTTGAGTCAAATGATTGTCCAAAAATGAAAGTAAAATGTAATATGTTTCGCATTAGATCTAGGTCATTTTTCATGCCCTTACATGATCTAGTCTCTTAGCGAGTGAGTTTAAGGACTTAGTCTCTTTCTAAAATAAATAACAGTCTAGTTATCTTGCATAAACATATAACTTATTTACATTAATTTAAAATTATAAGAGGAGATAGTTGGCGGCCACCCCCAGGCGATTATAAGTCCAAGCAGTTGAGTGATTTGTCCTCTATTATAGAGGCAAACTGAATACCCATTTTTCACAGTAGATTTAGGTTGTGCTTTTGGCCCTCATCAAAGCTCCATAGATTTAGGTTATGAGATTGCTTCTCCCTTCTATGGGCCATAAGCATAAATTCTTACCTCTAAGGCATTTTCATAACCTAGTATTATGGAATTACAAGCCCTAAACTTCTAATGAAAATTCAACTCAAATAAGTAATTCAATTTCAAAAATGTAAAGCCCAACTATAGGATAGTTTGGGATGTTTACTAGGCTTCCTAGTATCCTAAACATCCCCTACTCACCTCCATTTGGCTTCGATAAGAACTCCCTCCTCTTGATCGATCCCACTTGATTTTCCAAAAATAAACTAATTGATTGATAGTCCTACTTATTGAAATCTTTGAAGATAACGATCATTTACCTTAATCGAGAGTATTTCTAAGGAATCCCCTTCCTTAGATGTGTAACTAACTTGGCAATTTGCAACAATATAATATAAACCCTACTTTACTTTTTTAATGTAAAGTGGGAGAAGAATCTCTACATATGCACCCATTATCCTTGAGTCCTTATTGAGGTGATTAGGTCTATTGTAGGGTGGTGACTTCTATCTTCTGAGATAGTACACCTCTCCTCAATGTTATACCCGATCACCCTAATAAGAACATCTGTGGATCTACGTGGTGTCCCAACTAAAGGGGTATATTTTTGTTTTCATTTATCCTCTTCAAAAGGATAGATGAAGGCAGAAATATTTTCACCACGGATTTTTCTAGCAACTCCATTGGGGATGGTTCCTCTCTCCATATTTGGTAAATAATCATTATCTCCAAGTATCGATAGTGAGTTTATACTTTGTATAAATTCAAGACTATCTTTCTTTTCCCTTGGCACTTTGTTTATTTCATCCTCAAGCTAAGCTGGCAAATATCCTTTAGGTTTTTGGACCTCACTCCGTGTAGGTCTTAAAACCCCTATTGGGTTCCCAATATGTGAAAATGAAAATTTAATGAAAAAGAAATAACTAAAGACTTCCTCTTTATTATTTCTATGGTAAGGAAAGGTTCATTCCAAAAATTAAAAAAAAAAAGAATAAATCCTTTTATGAAAAACATCATCTTTCCAAAAAGCACTTTTCCAAAATGCACATAATAGAATATTTTCACAAAAATTTTGCAAACCAACCTCATCTAACAATTTTCATGATAATTATATGTAGGATTTTTTTCTTAAAAAAATCCAAAATTATTCTTTTTAAAAAGCACAAGTGAACTTCCTTATTCAATTTATTAAATGAGGACTTCACTTTCCAAAAACCAAAATCAATAATCATATTTTCTAAAAGTATAAATGAACAATTTCATTCAATACACTCAAGTTTATTGAATGAAAGTTTTCATTTTTCAATCAAAAATCAAAACTCAAAGTTTCCAAGAGCACAAATGAACTCTTTCATTCAATATACTCAAATTTATTGAATGAAGATTTTCAATTTGAATCAAAATTAGCAATCACATTTTCCAAAAGCATAAATGAACACTTTAATTCAATATGCTCAAATTTATTGAATGAAGGTTTTCATTTTCAATCAAAATCAACAATCACATTTTTCAAAAGCACAAATGAACACTTTCATTCAATATACTCAAATTTATTGAATGGAGCTTTTCATTTTCAATCAAAATCAACAATCATATTTTCCAAAAGTGCAAATGAACACTTTCATTCAATGTACTCAAATTTATTGAATAAATATTTTCATTATCAATCAAAATCAACAATCAAATTTTTCCAAAAGCACAAATGAACACTTTCATTCAATATACTCAAATTTATTGAATGAAGAATTTCATTTTCAATCAAAATCAACAATCATATTTTCCAAAAGCACAAATGAATATCTCCATTCAATATACACAATTTATTGAATGAAGATTTCATTTCAATATAATAAACAACAATAATCTTTTTAAAAATAAAATTAACAAACACCTTTTCAAAATCAAAATTAACAATCATCTCTCCAAAATTAAAATAACATTTGGATTCTTCATTTAGCATACCCAAATTTACTAAGTGAAAATCCTCTTTTTCAAAATCAAAATACATTTGGATTTCCTTAGCATACCTAAAATAATGAAACACACTTGGATTTCTTTAGAATGCCTAAATTTGCTAAGGATCCCCTTCTCAAAAATAAAAAAAAAGTTAAACCAAACCATGTTTGAATTTCCTTAGCATACCTAAATTTGTTAGGGATCCTCTCTTCAAAATGAAACACATTTGGATTTCCTTAGAATACCTAAATTTGTTAAGAATCCTCTTTTCAACAAAATCAAAATAAAAGCACACTTGGATCTCCTATTTAGCACACCTAAATTTGCTAAGTAGAAATTCTCTTTTCAAAAAATCAAGAGAACAAGATCAATAACATTGGATCCTTTATTTAACATACTTAACTTTGCTAAGTAAAGATCCTCTTTTTCAAAAAAAATAACAAAATATTTGGATTCTTCATTTAGCATACCCAAATTTACTAAGTGAAGATTCCATTCTCAAAATTCACATGATTCACATAAAACAAAATAAATAAAGAAACAAAAAGAAAAAATTATTTTCAAACACCTCACTTAACATACCCAAATTTGCTAAGTGAGTAAAATCCAAAAATCACAAATACAAAACAAAAGAAAATTGATCATGTACTTTAACATACCTAAATTTGTTAAATAAAGGGTCCTCATGATTAAAATTAAAACTCAAATATGAACCTTTGGAAGCATCCCTACAACAAAAATATTTGAACCCATTTTTAACATGCCCAAATTTGTTAAAAGTGGATTCTATATCCAAACAATTCCTCCTTCCAGTCAAAATCTTGAAATATATTCCAAATCATTTAAACTCGGAACATTTTCAAAATGTTGAGTATAAGTTCAAATTCTAAATTCAAAGCTCAAAGTCAAGAGAAATATGATTCAAGTTTATTTTCAACATTACAGACTCTTATTCAACAATAGTTTTTAGTTACAGCCGGGCTTTGATAAAAAACCCAATGCGTGTTTACCTTTCCTCATGGGATGGACTTGTCCCTAGATCAAGCCAGTCTTCCTCGTATTGATTACGCCCACCTCATTCATTTCAGATGATGCTTTGAGTGGGTGAGGATTACACTCACAGTGCTGAGACCATAATGGATGGGCAGAAGCCGGTCATTCAGATTGACTTACCATCAGACTCTGATATCCCCTCGCTAAAGAGGAAGGCAGTGACAGTTTCTACAACAGTGCCAGCGATAGTACTAGCATCTGTGACAGCACCAGTGCACCAGGTTGTTTTCCGTGCTACCCCAGTAAGGGCTAGTACTAACTCATTAGCACCCTCAAAGGGTAAGGCTTCTCTGATCCTAGAGATTATCTCCCCATCTTTTGAAGTCGAGTCTTGTCCTAACTCCATTCGCCCCACCAAGAGTGAAGGAACAAAAAATGCATGATTAGCGGTACTATACACGCATCACCAGAAAGATGGAGGTAGCTACATGGTCAATTGTGGAGGAGTTGCCCACTATGATTTCCCCATTGGTTACAGCAAACCCATTCCATCCTCTCTCTAGGTCTGACAGAGAGGATGCTAAGAGAATCCCTACTTCACTTCCACAAGTTTGATTCCCCACGCAGGTTAGAGTAGGAGGTCATGGCCTCCAACTTCTACACTGGCGGAGCTACTGGATGTTCTCTCCCAATTTGACTTGAGATCTGTTGTCCCCCGTAGCATGGGGAAGCATCTACGACAGGAGAGGGTCAGGGAGGCCCATACTACATCTCATATCACTAGCCGAGAGAGGCAGAGGTTTAGTCGGTAGTCAGTGGTCTCTACACTGATTGATTTCCCTGATCGATGCACTACCCACGTCGATCACATAGACAATATTCTACTTAAAGGGACTACTCACCACAGGAGGAGGGCCCCTATTTCGAGAGAGTGTTTGATGTCTCTACCACACAGCTCCCGTCCATCATCGCTCGTTCATGTCTCAGCATATCCAGTTCTGCCCAAGGCCATGAAGGCCACATCTTGGGAAAAGAGAACCTTGTTGGTGATCCCAGGCGGATCCCCCCATTCCACCGCCATCGTGGCAGGTTGGCTAAGCTCTCCTCGACCTTCATAGCTGATGCGGAAGGAATGACCACCCCAAAGCATAGTGGTCGTCGCTTCACCATCAGCACCGTAGTAGGATTTAGAGAAGGTTACAATAGTTATAAAGGGAAAGGGTGGCAACCTAGTTGTACCCATGATCATAGAACCACCTAGGACTGTCACCCCGTACAGAGTCAGTGATAGTCATAAGTGTATATCTTCTAGCGAGTATAGCCCTCATAAGGTTGATTCTTCGATGGCAAGGGAGGTCCAGTGCCTCACAGTACATGATGTGGATCTCACCACCGATTAGCCAAAAGCATTTGTGATAATCCCAACAGATCATTCTTTAAATGACATAGTAGCTCACTATTTTATGGAAAAGAAGGTGATACTAGGATATGATTGGTCTGATGAGGAGAAGATCAATTTTGATCCCAACGAAGATGATTTGTTGGGAGACTCGGTAGGGGTTTGCATGGTAGATACTAGGGGATCCCTCCTCAGAGAGCATCAGACTATGGAAGGTGTTGAGCCTGAGCTGGAAGACACAGCCCACTCGACCCAACACCTCCTAGCATAAATAAAGTAAAAGGATGAAAAGATAGATAGAATGGAGAAGAGGCTCGAAGATCTGTTAGCAGCTATCTTAGCATTGCAGAACCAAGCCCTAGCAGTTCATCCTACCATAGCTGAGACTAGTCACCCATAATTGGTGCATGTCTTGGACCCAGCCAAGACTTTACCTTTAGTAGAGCAAGGTAACACCGGCAAGTATGGGAAGGTAGTGGATAGTACCTCCATACAGGAAAAAGATATCAAGTCTATAGTTGAGTAGTAGATGAATGAAGCATTGACTCAGGCCCGATGAGGATCATCAGAACCAAAGGGTAGACCCTACTCGAAGGAATTTGATGCAATCCAATATCCTAAGGGTTTCATGCCACCTTCCTTCAAGAGTTTTGATGACAGTGGAAACCCAAGGCAGCACATCACACATTTTAGAGCTAATTATTGCAACGTTGGTGGCAGTGATGCTTTACTCTTCCGTCTCTTTGTTAATAGCTTAACATGGATAGCTTTTGATTGGTATATTAAACTTCCCAATAGTCCAGTAAAGAATTTTGCTGAGTTGGAGAGACTCTTTATCAAGAGTTTGCTGGAGCTCAACAAAGAGTCACTGTTGGCGATCTCGTTTTGGCTCGATAAAACCATGGTGACTTCCTTGTTGATTACATTCTCAGATGGAGTAATTTGAGTATGAAATGTAAGTCACAGCTATCTGAATAGCACACCATTGAGATTTTGCTTAAGAATACCCATGGCCCGGTCGCCTTCATGCTCAAAGGTTTCACTATCAAAATGTTTGAAAATTTAATCAACAAGGCATCTAGCTTGCAAGGAGAAGCCAAATAGTTACCTTCTCTAGATCTACCAATAAGCCAAAGCCACATAAGATATATGAGAAGAAACCCGGGGCATTGATAGCAGTAGATAAGGGGAAACCAGCCACAGAAAGCAGAGACCTTGTGCTCCACGCTTCCCTTCTACCACCACCAAGGTAGCATCGGCTTAAAGTACCACCCATCTACTCTTATGGATAAACTAAACAAACAATATTCATTTAAGAGGTAGATAGTTAGGAAAATCTTTTAAAATCTCTTAAAGAAACCTGACTTTCAGCTACCCAAACTTAGAAGGCCGGAGGAAGTAGGCAAAAGTAATGATCCTAACTTTTGCCCCTACCACCGTATGCTAGGTCATGTTTTTAAAGATTACTTCACATTAAAGGACTAGCTTGAACATAGCTTAAAGACCAGTGTTATAGTCATCTCGAAGGAATACCTTATGGAACAACCATCCAATTCCATTAGGGTAATCCTTGGGGATACTTGTGATCCTTCTAAAACTAAAAAAGGTTGGGATATCTCCTTATCCAAAATTTCTAAAAAGATTGTTCAGAAGATCAACAAACTTTTCTTGCAGGTGCCTGAGTCAGCTCAAACCTCTAACATCAAGGAAGGTTTACAAGTTGCTAAAGCCAACTCAAGGAAAGGGGGAGCTCAGCAGCAACAGTAGCATGTGCCAGCCTTGGATAGCCCATTAGTGCAACCACCGACCGAGTCCAGCCTCCAATCCACCATTTTAGCTACCACATTAGCAACTACCACTATTTCAGCTAGCTCTTCTTCTTCTAGTAAACATCTTGTATCAGAGGATGAGGGCATCAAATCACTCACCCCTCTTACTTTACTTGATTTCTACTTTGTACCTTCTATCAAATCCAAGAAATTGAAGAATAAAGCTAGCTTGAATTATATATGTGTCACTTCTAATGGGTTGTATGAATCTATTCTTAATAACTCTTCAAGTCTAAACAACAACTATAATGATTCTGATCTTCCTCTTTTTGATTTAGAGTTGGACTTTCCTACTCTGAATACTGCAGGTTCACCTCTTGAGATAGACTTGGAATCATCCATTCGAGGCCACATAGGAGAAGTCAGGTGAGTAGAATCTTCCATTATCCTGCCACAAGAGATCACCGAAGTTAACCTTCATAGTTGCAAGGTTCTACCTCCTAGGGCAGCACCTCAAGATAGAGGGAAACAAGTCATTGGTTTAGAGGATCGAGAAGCCCCTCCACCCTTGGATATGCTTTTGGAGGACCAGCCCAAGGTGGACTACAATGTCCTCTCTCACCTCAGAAAGTTATCATCTAAGTTAAGCATATATGATGCCATTATCTTATCCAAAGAGATGAGGGAATTATTAATCAAGGCTCTCCTTGATCCTGAGATATGCTTAGCTCAGCTGATCGCTATTTGAGAGGAGGCACATTACATAAAAGAAGCTAAGAAGATCACTTTCATAAATGAAGACCTACTTCTGGGGGACATTGAACAAAACCATCCCCTCTACATTACAGTTGCCATGGGCAATTCAGACTAGTCAGAGTTCTCATTGATCCAGGTGCATCGATGGACATTCTGAGTCTAAAGACTCTTGCTTATTTAAGGATTGACATCTCCACACTCTGAGGAGATTAGACGATGTTGAGAGGATTTAATGAATAAGGAGAGTGGGCTTTAGGTTCCATAGTGCTACCTTTGGAGATAGGTGACTGGAAGACTGAAGAAAAGTTTTACATAACTGATTTGAATACTTCATTCACCACTTTGGTCGACAGGCCTTAGATACATCAGAATAAGATAATTTCATCATCCCTCGATCAGTGCATCAATTTCAAAAAGGATGGGATTGAGTTTTATTTCAAAGGAGATGAAAAGCCATTTTTAGTTAGAGAGGTTGAGATATATGAGGATGCGACCTACTATCTTTCTCAAAATACCCTTTTCTCATGAACTTGGATAAAACTCAAATTCAAAAGCAAAAGAAAAGGCAAAAGAAAAAGAAAAGCAAAAAAAATCCAAGTGAATAAGAAAGGGGAATTGAAGAAGAAATAGATCTGCATATCACATTCCACCCACAGTTCATTCTATCATATGGACATGTGGGTAGAATTACTCAACCTCCACCAGAGAGGCGTAAATGATGCGTGGTGGAAGACCCCTTGGTTGGCCATTAGCCAATAGGGGTTATGTTCCAGTTCATAGGAGTACTCTTACTATTCACATAGACTTAGAATCCAGTTTGGAGGATGAGTCTTATGTGATTAGCATACCAGCCAATCCCTCTCAATGGGTTTCATTGGAAGTGACACTCGAGCTAGACAGTGATGAAGACCGGTCCTCCAGACAAAGCAAAGTATTTGAATTAGATGTATGCAAAACTAGCAGGTAGTAGTTGGGAACCTTAGCTCTAATCTTACTTTCACCTCAAAAAGTTGAAGGTTTAGTAGTTAAGGAAGCCTCTAAGTATCCAGTGATATGAAGCTAAAAAGATTCTTTTTAGGATCATCCTCCTCATATCCTGAAGATGATGTAGAACTTGAGGAGAATTCATACAAAGAATTAATGGAATTATCATTTGACTTATACTCGCCTTGTGTTCATAATATTATACAGAAAGATTTGGTTCCTCATACATGGTCAAGGCACAGGTCAGAGTATTTTGAAAAGTTGTGGATCAATACAGGCAGGGAAGCATAATCAAGAGCAGGACTAGGATTTGGTACAGTGGGTCTAATCGATGTATTGCTTAGTTGTTACCAATCATTTGGAGTCTAATAGATTCTTTTTACACAACACCAACTCTTATGAGAATGTGTGTTTAGAAACTTCAGATGATCCAGATGATCTCCAAATCAAAGATCCACCACCAGAATTTGAAGAGAATATCCATTCAATAATTAACAAACTTAAAGAAATCAACCTCGACGTAAGAAAATCGCTACATATACATCTTGAATGAAGAAGAAACCAATGACTTAGTTAGGCTATTAACTGAGTTTAAGGACTGCTTTGCATGAAGTTATAAAAAGATGTCTGGATTATCTTTTGACGTAGCAGTCCACAAACTAGCAATAGATTCTAGCGCTATTCCTATCAAGCAAGCTCCTAGACGCATGCGATTAAAATTTAAACAACAGGTCATTTCTAAAGTTAAGAAACTGATCGATGTTAGTTTCATCAGGAAAGAAAAATACCTTACCTGATTAGCTAGTGTCGTCCCAGTTAAAAGAAAGAATGGCCAAATTTGCATTTGCATCGATTTCAGGGACTAAAATAAGGTATGTCCTAAGGATGAGTTTTCTCTTCCTATACTAGAATTAATAGTAGACATCGCCTCATCTCGTGTAGTTTTCTCTTTCATGGATGGGTCATTTGGCTATAACCAAATCAAGATGGCCCTCGAGGATGAAAGAAATACTGCTTTTCAAACCCCAATCAAAATCTGTTATTATAGGGACATGCCTTTCAGCCTTAAAAAAGCTGGTGCTACATACCAATGGGCCATGACTAAGATCTTCAATGAACTCATCCACCATCAGATTGAGTGCTATGTTGATGATCTAGTATTCAAGAGAAGAGAAAAGGAATACCATCTCTTTGACTTGAAAGTAGTTTTCAAACGGTTAAGATAATATAACCTCAAAATGAATCCCCTAAAGTGTGCATTCGGACTAGCTTCATGAAAATTCTTTGGGTTTGTTATCTGACATCAGAGAATAGAAATAGATCCAGCAAAGATTAAAGCTATTATGGAAATGTCACCTCTTAAGAGTTTAACTCAACTCAGATCTTTCCAAGGATGGCTAGCATATATAAGGCGCTTTATTTCCAACCTATCGGGGAGATGCAAGCCATTCTCAGCACTTGTGAAAAAGGATGCCAAGTTCAAGTGGGATGACAAGTGTCAGCATGCCTTTGAAGATATCAAGTAGTAATAGGTGAAGCCGCCAGTTCTAGCAGCCCCTATCCCAGGTAGGCCACTCATCCTCTACACTGCTGCATTAGATGACTCTCTCGATGCTTTGTTGGCCCAAGCCAATGAGGAAGAGAAGGAGAGTGCTCTCAACTACCTCAGCCATCATCTGATTTTTGCTGAAGCAAATTATCCATCTATTGAGAAATATTGCCTAGCTTTGATCTTTGCTTCCCAAAAGCTATGACACTTTATGCTTTCTCATAAGGTGAACTTGATCTCTAGAACTAATCTACTACAATATCTCATGACACGGCCAATGCTATCCGGATGTTTGGCAGGATTGTTCATGATTCTCTAGCAGTTTGATATCACATTTGAACCCCTTCGTGTGATAAAAGGATAAGCACTAGCGAATTTCTTAGTAACACACCCACTTCCTGTTGATTCTCCACTTAACGACGATCTCCCTGATGAACAAATCATGAACTTAAGGGAGGTTGACAACTACTGATGGGAGATGTATTTTGATGGTGCAGCTTCTTTTCATAAAGGGGAAGCACCACGATCTACTCTTTCAGGAAAGGCAGGGGCAGCCAGACCGCAATATGATGAGATTCTTATACTATCTTTCTCACCCTTGCACCAATAATGAAGCTGAGTATGAGGCTTTGATTATCTATCTGGAGTTAGCTATCACAATGTGTGTCCAGAGCATCAACATCTTTGGGGATTCTCAGTTGGTCATCAATCAGATTGTCAGGCCCTACAAGGTTCTAAAACCCAAGCTTCATCATTATCATAAGTATACCATGAAGCTGTTGGCCCAAATCTCTGAAGTCACTATCTACAAGGTTCCTCGAGTAGAGAATGTAGTAGCAGATGCTTTGGCCAAACTTGCCAAAGAATTGGCATGTCTGGAAGATGAGTCCATTCCAATAAAGGTCCAAAATAGACAAGTCATATCCCTTATTAATGCTAAACTCATCGAGAGACTTTCCCTTGAAAGGGAGGTTGTCATTGCCTATAAGGACAAGGAGCTAGATTGGAGGCAACAGTTCATAGACTATTTGAACACTGGAAAACTACCTTAAGAAAAGTCACAAGCCCATCAGGTGAAATAAAGAGCTCTCTTTTGTGCTCTCATTGATGGCACCATATACCGACAATCCTTTGATCAAATGTGGTTACATTGTTTAGACAAACACAAAGCGTATGGTATTATAACTGAGGTACATTCAGGTCTATGCAGAGCACACCAATCCAGTCCAAAGATGAGGACAAAGATCAAGAGACTAGGATACTACTGGCCTTTGATGATTACAGACTGCATGGATGTAGCTAGGAGATGTTATTAGTGTCAGGTATACGGTGTAGTCCTACATCAACCACCCAATATTTTGCACCTTCCATTGGCCTCATAGCCATTTGAGTGTTGGGGTATCGACATTATGGGTCCGACGATCCTCTTTCTTCCAAGGGTTATCGGTTCATCTTAGTTGCCACCGACTACTTTTTCAAGTAGGTGGAGGCAATCCCACTCAGAGAGGTCACAACTCAGCATGCACTTCAATTTTTCATGAACCATATCGTATATAGGTTCGAGGTTCCTCAACGAATAATATCTGATAATGGTACTGCATTTAAAAGCACCAAGATCAATAGCTTTGCCAGAAGACACTGTATAGATTGAAGATACTCAACCATCTACTATCCCAGAGCAAATGGCTTAGCAGAAATATTCAACAAAACTCTCATCCAAATACTAAAGAAGACATTTGATGATAACAAGCGGTAGTAGAATGAGTAGTTGGTTGAAGCCATGTGGGCCTACCGCACAACATACTAAACTCTAACTCAATCTACCCCCTTTTCCTTAATGTATGGGTCCAAAGTTGTTCTACCTTTAGAAGATCAACTCTCATCACTAAGAATAGTATTGGATAGCAAGATCTCTACAGAGCAGGATGCAAAGTTACGGTTAGAAGAGCTTGAAGGTTTGGAGGAGAGTCACCTACGGGCGTGCCAGAACCTCGAGTTGTATAATGCCAAAATGATTCAAGCTCACAATAAGCTGGTTCGCCCTAGGTCTTTCCAAGTAGGAGAACTTGTGTTAGTCCTAAGGAGACCAATTGTTCAATTTAAAAGATGGGAGCCAAAGTTTGAACCCACTTAGGAAGGCCCCTATGTCATAGAGAAGGCCTACCAAGGAGGATCTTATCCGCTTATTGATTATAAATGGGAACACCCGATGCTTCTAATTAATGGGCTCTATTTAAAGAAATATCATCCATAAAAGTCATGTTTGAAAATAGTTCTATCAATCTACAAAAATTTCATTCTAATTCATCAAAATCTTCTCTTCATTCCAAGCGTTGTTTACTTATCTTATGAATCTACCACGACGCATTTAGGGTAGGTGTAAGAGTCCCCCAGCGGCATCCTATCCTTCTTTCATAACATAAACACAATCAAACACAATCTCCTGATGCTATTAGAATAGGTGTGAGAGAACCTATGATGTGAGACACTATAGCACCCAAGAGGGGGGGTGAATTGGGTAATATTAAAATTTTCAAAACTTAAATTTTAATTTTTAAATAGAAAATTAGATTTTGATTTTATAATGATAAGATATAATTCTAAATGCAGCACAAAAATAAAAATACAATAAAGTAAATAGAGACAAGAGGCACGATTTTTTGGTTAGAAACCCCAAAGGCTACGTCCTAGCCACCCGGCTAGGAATCCACTAAATGAAAAATGGTTTACAAAAGTACTTTCTATGGGGCAACCTACAACAATATGTACTCTCTACAAGGCAGTACAACCCCAAAATAAATTTTACAACACAAAAAAAATACAAAATAATAAATTTTGATAAAGTAAATCTCTCACAAATATGCAAGAAATCAAATTCAAAAGTGATCTCACAACTTATAAATGATCACTTTACTCAAAAAATTTGGCAAGCAAAATGCTCACTTAATAAAAATAAATATCTTAAAGTGATCTTACTAGGATGTTTAAGTTATTATAATTTGTAGAATAATACAAAATGATTTCAAAATAAATTCACAATATTCTTTTCATGATAAGATAAATTTTAGCAGGAGTAATTTTTTTTTTTTTAACCAAAAGATTCTTTCAAATAATGCTAATGATCACAAAATAAAAAAAAATAAGTATATGATAGATCTAAGTTGGCTAGTAAGCTTTCAATTAAAAAGAGAGATCTAGAAAATATGAAAATAATTTCAGCACAATAATTTATTTTAAAATGCTTAAAATAGATCTAAGAATAAATGATCTTTCAAAATAAGACCAAAGAAGAAATATTTCAAGAAACCAAAAGAAATTTGTAGGAAGCTAAAATTTCAAAAGTTGAAATAGATCCTACAAATTATCACAAGAGTTTTTCACAAAAAAATGATTGAGAAGCTTTGATGTGAAAACCAATATTCAAAGACTAATCCACCAAAAGTATAAATTAGAAAGAAGAAATAGATGGTGAAAATAGCATGAACAACTAAGAAGTATTAAGATCAAGAAAACAAACTCAAGTAATTTAAAAAGGCTTGCTTCGTTGAAGATGTTGAAGCTTCCAAACCAAGGATTTGATCTTGCAATATTTGGAGAACACTTGGAAAGAACATTTAAGAGATTTTCTCTTAGATTTGCTGGAGAGATTTTGAATTTTGAATGAGGGATGCTTTCATGAAGAGAATGAGGGATATTTATAGGCAAGAAGGTCATTTAAAAAATTATTTCAAAGAAATATATTATACAACCTCATGCTATCATGTGATAATTTAATATTCAATAAAAATATAATTTATATTAAACAAATATTAAATTTAGCAGCAAAATTGCTATTCACATGGGAAAGTCAAAGTAATCACATGTAGCTCTTAATATATTCAAAGCATGTAGCATGCATCCATTATTAAAATCAAGTAATGTTTAAAATCATAATAAATTCAATTTTAATGCAAAGTGGGTCATGTAACCACTTATTTTAAAGGAAAAATCCAAGGAATCGATGGAGATAAAATCAGATATGAATTCTTTGATTAAACAATGACTTTGGCTAAAATACAAAATTTTATATATTTTTGTTAATTTTGACATGTGATATTTAAAATTATGATATAATTTATATATAATCATAAAATATGTTAGTTATCATATAACCAGCAAATTAAATTAAAATACCTAATTATATTAAGTAAATAAAATAATTATACTTAATAGTTATGATCATTTATTACTTTGACAATTTTATTGCTAAAAAAACATATAATTGAATGTTAATTAAATAAAGATTTATACAAATTAACCTCATTAAAATAGTATGTTAGGTTGTGAGCAAATTGATTCATGCCAAAGAACTCATATGAATAGTCATATAACCTAAAATCATGAGCTTCACATTATCCCCTTTCTTTTTTATTCTTGCAATTTCTTCTAACAATTTGTGAGATGTATTGGATATGTAATTAGCAATTGATATATCAAACACATAAAATATTCATTAGAACATCCAAGCATTTGTTTGTTATCATCAAAATTAATCAAATTGAACATGAGGCTAATTAAGCCAACAATCTCCCCCTTTTTGATGATGACAAACTAATGTTGGGTATTGATTTTGATGAAGGTGCAAATTGACCTTTCATCATAGTTTTTGAAAGAAATTCTATTAAAAAAATTATGCATATGAGATGAATAATGTTGCTCCCCCTAAATGTATGCATTAAATAGACTTAATATTAACCAACATTTTACTCTTCTCCCCCTTTTGACAACATCAAAAAGTGAGAACAAACTACATACAATTTTAAATATTAGGATCTAACATTCCAAGCATGGTCTTAAAGTACAAAACGTTCTTACGGTAAGGGTTTTGTAAAATTATCTCAATTTGTAAATCGGTGCTAATAAAATTAATATTAACATCACCTTTCAAAACATGATCCCTAATAAAATGATGTCTAATTTCTATGTATGCTTGGTTGAGAGTCTTTGGATAGGATTTTTAGTTAAACTAATAGCTAGTATTGTCACATTGAACTAGAATGTGATCTTGCTTAATAAAATCTTCTAATTGTTGCTTTAACCAAAGGACACGAGCAACAGAAACTACCTATGTACTTTCGGCCTGTAGATAAAACTACATAATTTTGTTTCCTAGATGACGACACAAGTGATGATCCTAAAAATGACATATGCCGATGTGCTTTTCTATCTACTTGTATCTCAAATCATCGAATAGGCAATCAAATCACATGATAAAGAATTTTTATGATACCATAAACTAACTAGTAGTGCTATCAAATACCAAAAGATAAACGGCTATTAAATGAGATTCTTTGGGTTGGCTGGAGCACAAACAAATAGCAAACATAATATCGCCTACTAGCTGGGTATAAAAGTGAACCTATCATACTCTATAAAGTTTTTTGATCAACAGATTTTCCTAATTCATCTAAATCCAATTTTATAGATGGGCTCATAGGAGTTTTACTAGATTTAAATCTTTTCATGTCAAAGCTCTCAAGCAATTCATTTATATACTTAGTTTGAGATGAATGTGCCATTTTCTTGTTGCTTCACTTGAAGACCTAAGAAAAAATTAAGTTCTCCCATCATACTCATTTCAAACTCTTTAGACATCAAAGATGAGAACTCATGGCATAAAGATTCATTTGTACTTCCAAATAATATATCATTTACATACACTTGTACCACAATCAAATCATCATCTATGCTCTTAAGGAATAAAGTGGTATCTACTCGCCTTTCTAAATCCATGATCTATCAAAAGTTACTTAACTATCATACCAACGAGGAACTGTTTTAAACCATATAAGGCTTTCTTTAATTTATACACATGATTTGGAAAATCAAGGCTCTCAAATCTAGGTGGTTGCTCTACAAATACATTTTGGTCAATAAATTCATTCAAAAATGCACTTTTGACATCCATTTGAAAAAGTTTAAAATTTTTAAAACAAGCATAAGCAAGTGATAGCAGTCTTCTTCAAGATTCTTCAAAATCTATACCTTCAACTTGTGAGTACCCTTGTGCAACTAACCTAGCTTTATTTCTAATAATACAACTGAATCATCTAGCTTATTCCTAAAGATCCATTTTGTTCCAATGACATTTTGATCTTGGGGCCTTGGGACTAATTCCCAAACATCATTTCTTACAAATTGATTTAACTCCTCTTCCATAGCAATAATCCAAAATTATCATTTAATGCTTCTTCTAAATTTTTAGGTTCAACCTCAGATAAAAATGTTGAATGATCTACAACTTCTCTACTATGCCTTCTAGTCATAACTCCTTTTGAAGGATCCCTATAATTAGTTCTTTTGGATGATTTTATTATATTTCCATTCTTTAGGCAATGAATCATCCATATTATCTTCTAAAGATATTTTCTTAAAGTTATCAATCTCTTCATCAATCACTTCATTTCTAATAGGATCAATCAAATTTTCATCAAAATAACATGTATTGATTCTTCTACAATCATTTTTCTTTTATTGTAAACTCTATAAGCTCTTAGAAAGAGTATCCTAAGAAAATACCATCATCGATTTGCAATCAAACTTACCTAAATGATCTTTTCCATTATTCAAAATAAAGCATTTACATCCAAATACATGAAAGTGTTCAATCTTAGGCTTCTTTCCAAAAACAATTCATAGGTGTCTTCTTCAAAATTGGTCTAAAATAGATCCTATTCATTACATAACATGCGTATTACGCCGCTAAAAATATTTTGGCAATTTATACTCATCAAGCATAGATCTACTTAATTCAATTAATATTCTATTTTTTCTCTCTACTCCATTTTGTTGGGGAGTTCTAGGTGCAGAAAAATTATGTCTAATCCCATGTTCATCACAAAAATCCTCAAATAATTTATTTTCAAATTAGACCATGATCGGTTTGAACCCTATTAATCAAAGGCCTTGTTCTCTTTGAATATATTTAGAAAACTTTCTAAACTCACCAAAACATCATCCTTGTAAGTTACAAATAAGACCCAAGTATATCTAGAGAAATCATCAACAATCACATAATTTTTTCCTAAGCTAGTGGTGCTAATAGGACCAAATAAATCCATGTGTAATAATTCTAGAGGTCTAGAAGTAGAAACAATATTTTTACTTTTAAATGAGCTTCTAGAATGTTTACCATGAATACATGCATCACAAACATAGTTTGAATGAAAATTTAATTTAGGCAAACCAACTACTAAATCAAGTTTAGCAATTTTATTAAGTGTGTGCATGTTAATATGACATAGTCTCCTATGCCATAACCATATATCATCATGAGTGCTTTTAAAACAAAGTAAGTTTAAATTTACATCATGAAAGCTATCTAAATCAATGACATAAATATTTTTGTATCTTTTCCTACTAGCAAAATATTTTCATTATTTTTATAATGCAATATGATGCATGGAATACTACATTCAAACCTTTATCACATAATTGACTAATAGAAATTAAATTATGTTTTAATCCTTCTACTAGAAAAACTTTATCTAAAGTGATAGAATTCTTACAAATAGAACCAATGCCAATGATTTTTCCCCCTGCATTATCTCCATATGTAACAAATCCTCCATCACTTGATTCTAAAGTTGTGAATTTATCTTTATCTCGTCATATGTCTTGAACATCCACTTTGTCCAAGTACCACATGCCTTCTTTGATTTTGCTTTGAAGGCATTCCTACAAAATAAACTCACATGTTAACTTTTGGAACCCAAACATGTTTGGGTCCACATTCTAAATTTGAAGTAAGATATTTAGCATGCATGGTTTGTGTAGTGTTTGTACCTTTTGGTACCCATACATAAGATGATTGCTTAGTATTTTGTATTTTACGTGCATAGCAATCAAATGAAATATGCCCTTTTTTTTATTGCAATAGTTGCACCAAACATTAGTGTTTGCATATGATTTAGAATGATAATTATAAGATATATGAGTGGGATGTGTATGATGCAAATAATTTTTATTAAATGTTTTCTTGATGAAGTATTATAATGAACTTGTGATTTTAAACATAATTCTAATCTTGCTTGCTTTTAATAAGATATTCTCTCTTTCAAGTTTATCTACAACTAAGGAACAATTTAATAAAGAAGTATTTTTACTTTTAAATTATCACATTCATTTTTTAAATCACAAAAATGCATATCTAAATTTTTATGTTCTTTTCTAAGGTTTTGTATTTTCTTTTTAATTTTTTATATTCAATAACTAAATCATTAAAAGCATCATCTAATTCATCATAAGATATATCATTACATACCTCTTGAGAATCTAAGTCAAATTCTCCATTTGCCATAAGACATATGTTGACCTCTTCATCGATGAGCTAGTACTTGATTCATTTGAATCTGGATTATAAACTTCTTCTTCTTCTTATGGTACTTTTTCTCCTTCATATTTTTCTTTTGTTTACATCAATTTCTTTTTTCTTTGATTCAATAAGTTACGGACAATCACCTCTTATGTGTCGGGCTTTTTTACAATGATAACAAATGATCCCTTCACGTAGGAAATTTCTTAGTTTGAAATTTATAATTTTTAGATTTTTTATACCTTTGATTCTTCTTCCTTAGCAAGTTCCCAAGCCTTTTGGAAAGCATGACCACCTCATCACAATCCATCACCATCAGAGCTTGAGGTGTTATGCTCATCCTTATCATCAACTTGTAGTGCAATGGCTTTTCCTTTCTCCTTCTCCTTTTTGTTGAGTTATCCATCTTATCCCTTTGAGCAATAACTGTTCATGTGCTATCAAAGAACCCAAAAGATCAAGTGGATAAGTAGATAAATCTTTAGCTTCACTAATAAGTTACTTTAGCTTCCCATTCTTTTGGAAGACATCTAAGAATCTTATAAACTAAGTCTTGATTCATATGTTTTTCCAAGAGAATGTAATGTGTTAATTATTTTCATAAATCTAGTATACATATCGAAATAGAGAAGGAGACATATGAAATAACTCATAATCATGAACAAGTCTATTTATGTGAGCATCTCTAACTTCACTAGTTCCTTCATAAGTTATAATAAGTTTATCCCATATTTCTTTTGTACTTAACATAGAAATTTTCATGTAATCATCGGTAATAAAAGCACAATGTAAAGTATTACACACAGCATTTAATTCATCAAGTTCTCTTTATTTATAGACCATTCCTGAAAGGTTTTTTCTACTTTAATGCCATTTACTTCTCGTGGGTGTATGATATTGATGTGTCAACATATACCACATGCGTGCATCTTGACCTCTTAAGAATGTACTAATTCTATTTTTCCAATAATCAAATGGTACACTATCTAAAAGTGGAGGTCTATGAGTGGATTGTCCCTCCTAATGAACCCTTTGTGAAACCTTGTGCCATAGTGAAAAGATTTACTCTTGGATGTTAAGCCAATAAAAGAGCCTGAGCTCGATACCAATTAACACTATAGCACCCAAGAGGGGGTGAATTGGGTAATATTAAAATTTTCAAAACTTAAATTTTACTTTTTTAAATAGAAAATTAGATTTTGATTTTATAATGATAAGATATAATTCTAAATGCAGCAAAAATAAAAATACAATAAAGTAAATAGAGACAAAAGGCACAGAATTTTTACATTGGTTCGGCCAAACCCAAAGCACTCGTCCGCCTAGCCACCTAGGAATCCACTAAATGAAAAATGGTTTACAAAAGTACTCTCTATACGGCAAGTACAACCCAACAATATGTACTCTCCTGGTAGTACAACCCCAAAATAAATTTTACAACACAAAAAAAATACAAAATAATAAATTTTGATAAAGTAAATCTCTCACAAATATACCAAGAAATCAAATTCAAAAGTGATCTCACAACTTATAAATGATCACTTTACAACTCAAAAAATTTGGCAAAATGCTCACTTAATAAAAATAAATATCTTAAAGTGATCTTACTAGGATGTTTAAGTTATTATAATTTGTAGAATAATACAAAATGATTTCAAAATAAATTCACAATATTCTTTTTCATGATAAGATAAATTTCAACAAGGAGTAATTTTTTTTTTTTTAACCAAAAAGATTCTTTCAAATAATGCTAATGATCACAAAATAAAAAAATAAGTATATGATAGATCTAAGTTGGCTAGTAAGCTTTCAATTAAAAAGAGAGATCTAGAAAATATGAAAATAATTTCACAATAATTTATTTTAAAATGCTTAAAATAGATCTAAGAATAAATGATCTTTCAAAATAAGACCAAAGAAGAAATATTTCAAGAAACCAAAGAAATTTGTAGGAAGCTAAAATTTGCAAGTTGAAATAGATCCTACAAATTATCACAAGAGTTTTTCACAAAAAAAATGATTGAGAAGCTTTGATGTGAAAACCAATATTCAAAGACTAATCCACCAAAAAGTATAAATTAGAAAGAAGAAATAGATGGTGAAAATAGCATGAACAACTAAGAAGTATTAAGATCAAGAAAACAAACTCAAGTAATTTAAAAGGCTTGCTTGAAGATGTTGAAGCTTCCAAACCAAGGATTTGATCTTGCAATATTTGGAGAACACTTGGAAAGAACATTTAAGAGATTTTCTCTTAGATTTGCTGGAGAGATTTTGAATTTTGAATGAGGGATGCTTTCATGAAGAGAATGAGGGTATTTATAGGCAAGAAGGTCATTTAAAAAATTATTTCAAAGAAATATATTATACAACCTCATGCTATCATGTGATAATTTAATATTCAATAAAAATATAATTTATATTAAACAAATATTAAATTTAGCAGCAAAAATTCGGCTATTCACATGGGAAAGTCAAAAGTAATCACATGTAGCTCTTAATATATTCAAAGCATGTAGCATGCATCCATTATTAAAATCAAGTAATGTTTAAAAAATCATAATAAATTCAATTTTAATGCAAAGTGGGTCATGTAACCACTTATTTTAAAGGAAAAATCCAAGGAATCCGATGGAGATAAAATCAGATATGAATTCTTTGATTAAACAATGACTTTGGCTAAAATACAAAATTTTATATATTTTTTTAATTTTGACATGTGATATTTAAAATTATGATATAATTTATATATAATCATAAATATGTTAGTTATCATATAACCAGCAAATTAAATTAAAATACCTAATTATATTAAGTAAATAAAATAATTATACTTAATAGTTATGATCATTTATTACTTTGACAATTTTATTGCTATGTAGAAAAACATATAATTGAATGTTAATTAAATAAAGATTTATACAAATTAACCTCATTAAAATAGTATGTTAGGTTGTGAGCAAATTGATTCATGCCAAAGAACTCATATGAATAGTCATATAACCTAAAATCATGAGCTTCACATTATCCCTTTCATTCTTTTATTCTTGCAATTTCTTCTAACAATTTGTGAGATGTATTGGATATGTAATTAGCAATTGATATATCTGAAACACATAAAAATATTCATTAGAACATCCAAGCATTTGTTTGTTATCATCAAAATTAATCAAATTGAACATGAGGCTAATTAAGCCAACATATGAGGCATTCGATTTTGACTAGCATAACTAAGTTAGCTGTAAGAGAACCCAAGCGGCATCCTTTCTTGGTGGGAATCCCAACTGCCATTCATGACACCACTTCATCAAATTCCCCAAGCGTGTTTAGAATACGTGTGAGATAACCCAAGTGGCATCCTATCCCTTTAACACAAGCACAAAAATAAATATAAATATTTTAACTCAAGCTATTTTGATGTTGGAGCAAGCCCCCAGTGACACTCGCTCATTAACTACTCTAGGTCGAGTCTACAAGCTACCTCGCTAGCTTGTCACCCTAGTGGTCACTTGTTTGGAAGAAGTGAGTCCCCATGCTTCTTTCTAACTTGAACATTGTAAACCAATGAGCACCTTGTTAGTTTGGTAGGCTTCATTGCGCAGCCAATAAACTACCTCATGTTGACTTTGTTTAAGAAGATGTGATTCCCCGAGCTTTCTTCTTGAACTAGCCATCATGCACCGACTATGTTGAGTATATTTGAGATTTATGATAAGTCCCAGGTATTCACTTTCATTAGGTCAAGGTCGGATGCTTTTCGAGGAAGATGGACTATCCCAGATTCTGGGGGATGTGAGTCCCCGAGCTTTCTTCATATGCTAATTGTTGCAAACTGATGGGTACATTAGGTTGGTTGATGTTTTCTATGCTAACAGTAACTCACCCGGTGGGTACACCACTCTTGCTAAATATGAGTCCCCAAGCTTTCTCCTTTAGTTGGATATTGAATATATATTTGATATATGATTAGCCATGTCATCTTCTCCAGGGTTTTGGATTACGCCCTTAGCGACCCCCTTTCCCTATGGGCATTCTATTTGGATCACGTCCTTTGCAACCCCATTTAGACACTACTCAGGTTACTCTTTGATTGGACAGTCCCCCTTTCCTAGGAGCCACCCCTGTGGTTGGAGAATTTGTTCAGCGGATGCGCTGATTCTCCCTTGGTTCAGTAAATCTGAGATAGGTCTAGGCTGATATAAGCTCCTTCTCAGTTTGATCTCTCACAAACTAACAGGGTCCATGATAAATAAACAAACAGAATAAATAAATTAATTTGCTTATGGATTAGGAATTCAAGCCCCCAAAGGGCCCCTTTTCCTAAGTAGGCATCCTATCTCTAGGGCAGTGTCAGCAGAACTCCCTATAAGAATTGTCTGACTACCTGAGTTGAGATAAATCCCCAGGTCGGTACTCACTCTGTAGTTGCCCTTAAGTTAGGTTCAATCTGCTTTGCCACAAGCAAGTTACCTCGACGGTCATTCAACTTTGGAAGATGTAAGACTATGAAACATTCTTCCTAGCATGACTATCGCAAACTGACGGGCGGCCCTTGGTCGGGTTTGATTTGTTGCCCAAAGCAATCGATCACCCCAGTGGAAGATGTGAGTCCCCATGCCTTCTTCCCTTAAATTGATCATTGCAAATCGAAAGGCACTCCTTTGATCGAATAGTTCTCCCATCGGCTAGGAAGCTACTCCCTTTGGTTCAGTAAATCTGAGATAGGTCTAGGCTAATATAAGCTCATTCTCAGTGTGATCTATCGCAAACCAATGGAATCCATCAAAATAAATAAATCTAAAAATGAAATTAATCTTTGACTATCTTTGAGCTGATTTAAGTCTCCATAGGAATTCACTCAATAGTCAGTCCTAGGTCAGGTTCGATTTATTGCCCAAAGTAATCGATCACCCCTATGGTTCCTTCTTCTGGAAGATTTGAGTCCCCGCACTTTCTTCCTAACTTGACCATTGCACACTGAAATGCATCCCTCTGGTTGGTTAGTCTTACATTATGGTTGGTAGACTATTCTCTTTGGATTGGTAAATCTGAGTTAGCCCAAGGCCACCACGGCCCCTACTCAGTACAGTCCATCACAAAATCATGGGACCCATCAAAATAAACTAAAAAATAAAATTATTTTTGACTATCTTTGAGCTGATTTAAGTCCCCTAGTGGCATTCACTCAATAGTCAGCCCTAAGTTGGGTTCAATCTGTTGCCTTGTCAATAAATCACCCCAGCAACTGGTCCCTACTTTGGAGGATGTAAGTCTACTACACTTTCTTCCTAGTACAGCTGCTGCACACCGAAAGGCATTTCCTTTGGTTGGCTAGTCCTACTATGTGTTTGGTAGATTACCCCTTTGGATTGGTAAATCTGAGTTAGGTTTAGGCCTCCGTGGCTCCTACTCAGTGCGATCCATCGCAAACCAATAGGGCCCATCTCAAAATCCAAATTCTAAAAATATGAAACAAATTCAACCCTCCTCCCTCAATGGAGTCAAACAAAAAAAAACAAATTTAACAAAATAAATCCAATCAACCTCCCTTAGTGGAGTCAATCAAATCAAAATAATCAAAATAAATTAAACAAATCAAATCAATTTTTTCTCCCCGGTGAGACTCAAATCAAATCAAACCTCTCATCCCTCAGCAGATGACTTGAACCTTTTCTCTTAGTGGAAGGTTCACATACTCAATCCCTAGTGGATTCCTCCTTCACTCTCTTATGTCTCTGACATTAGTACAGTCATAATGCACTAAGCTATTGATTCCTTCTACACCTCTAGTTTGAGAATAAATCATTTTTATTAGAGCTTGTGATCATTCGATATTATTGATCATCTCATTCAACACTAATACATGTGGTATGCCTTCTCAGTCACAGCACACATATTGGGCACCCTTTGTTGACCTCATTTTTAGACTAAGCTCTCAACTCCTCCATCTTAGACATAGGACTCCTCTTAGACATTAAGAGTTCATTAGTCTTAAGACACTTCTAGTGATTAGGTGAACACTTAACCTAACCCTAGAGACTTAGAAGATTTAGCCATAGGAATAGGTTATGCCTTAGGGGTGTCAGGAAAATTTGCTTAACCTATTGCCAGAACCAAATCCTCACTTCCTTCTTTTAAGACGAACTCCAAATTCATATCAACTTCAACTTTGAATCAAACCTTGAACCAATTTCAATAGATTTTCTCAAAATCATGAATCAATTCCAAATAATTGAAACCCATGATTGAAATCTATAATCAAATTCAAATTCCAAAAAAATTTCCTAAGCCCTTTAATTCTATCTTATGGACTTAACTCAAATCAAATCCAAATTAATTTGAATTCAAGAAATTTTCTCATAAGCCATTTATATTCTCATTTATTTTTGCAAATATAAATAAAATATAAATTAAAATATCCAAAACCAAATTCAAAACTCAAACTCAAATTCAACCAAAATCCAACCTAAGCCTTTCAAGTCAAATTTTTGAACTTAGCCAAATCAAACTCAAATCAAGCCAAACCCTTGATTTTTTTCCCCCTTGATTTTTATTCATGATTCAATCAATCCTTCAATCATGAATCCAAATATAAAAACAAATTTCAATCATCAAATCAAAATCAAGCTAACCCAAGTCAAAGCCATATTCACCCTTTTGACTTAAAATTGTCAAATGAATCAAAACCCATTTGACTCCAAATCACTTGTAAATAGATTTATATTTCAACAATAAATCCAAATGTGAGTTCAACCAAACTTGAATCAAGCCATGATTCAAGCTAATTTGGTCAACTAGGTCAAATTGGTCAACTTAGCCCAATTTGATCTAAAAGTTCAAATTGGCCAAAATCCAAATCAAATCCAAAATAAATAAAACAAAAGCCTACAATATATTCCAAATGATCAACCAAACCCAATACAAACAATGGTTCAAGCCAATTTGGTCAATTGGGTCAAATTGGTCAACTTATCCCAAATTGACCTAAAGGATCAAATTGCCCAAAATCCAAATTAAATCCAAATTAAACCAAAT
This sequence comes from Cymbidium sinense, assembly GCA_021442155.1. NCBI lineage: Eukaryota > Viridiplantae > Streptophyta > Magnoliopsida > Asparagales > Orchidaceae > Cymbidium > Cymbidium sinense. The sequence goes on along the minus strand of CM038230.1, from coordinate 20,102,204 downwards.
TAATTGAAACTAATTGAACCATGCAATAAAAATGATCATTTGAACTTGACCCAACTCTTAGTTTGACCCAATTTGACCAATTGGTCAACCTAACCTATTTTGACCCGATTTGACCCAAATGGGTCAAATTAACCCAAATTAAACCAAATGAACTTCAAATAACATGAAATTTGGTCCAACTTACTTTTGACTCATTTCAAATCTGCTCAAATCAAATTTAATGCCAAATGACCAATTTTCCCTTGGGTCAAGGGCATCCTATGAGAAAAGACACTTTTCCAAGTGATCATTTCTCTTCCTTTACCACTTGACACTCATCCAAGGACACTGATTTTCTAACCCAAGGAATGGTTGGGGAAGCCATGACTCATGAGGAGATGAAATCACCTTACCTCTCTCATTAGAACACTTGGCATGAAGGACTCTCACCTCCCCTTGGCTAGGACACCCATTTATCCTTCATGACAGGCACTTTTCATGCTTTAGCCAACCCAAGTGAGCCACCAAGGATGATTCTCTTCCATTCCCAACCACCCTAAGCCAAATGACATGAGTTTGGTGCCAAAAATTCAAACCAAAGTGTGGTTTTCATTCACTTTTGATTCCAAGGCACGAGAGGTTGAAGAAAACCCCCATTCCACTCATTCTCCTCCTCCTAGAGCTCTCAAACCCATTAGCAATCACCCCCACTTCATTTTGGAGAGAAATACTCCAAAACTAAGTGGATTTCATCAAGAAAATGGAGATCACCAAAAGAAACTTCATTTTGATGTGAAGGTGAGGATCTGAACTCATTCCAAGGCCTCTTCCCTTGCTCAACAGCATGCTCGGGTCATCACCGCCACCGAAAATCATCCCCTGTGAGGTAGCTTTTAAAAAAATGTAGCCGGCCTTAGGATCCTTTATTTTGTGATGGTTTTTGTGTAATTTTTAGAAATTTATCCTAGATAATCCTGCATTTTTACTTTAAATCATTCAATTAGAAAATATAAATTTGTTATGTATGAATCAATGCAAAAATGAGTCCATTTGGACAAGTTTTCACTTAGAATCTCTCTTTTTTCCCCAAAACCCCCTGAATTTACTGATCACCACTGGCGAGTAGCAGCCGCTATCCAATCCCATGGTTTGTGGGATCAGACGGCTCGGATCGTGCGATCCGGCCCTTTGGATCTCTTGATGGGATCTAGACCATCCAATCACACAGTTTGCATGATCAGACGGCTCAGATCGCGCATCGATCACACAATCCTAGTCTGGATCATGCGTCGATCACACGATCCTGGCCTCTAGATCACACGATCCGATCTAGACTGTCTGATTGGCGATCGGATGGTCTGGATCAAACCGTGCATCGTGGTCAATCTGTTGATTATTTCTCCCGCCCATCTTGCTGACACGGCTGTGGTGAAAAATATTCTTTTTATAATACATTTCTTGCCTTCATCTATCCCCTCCCCCTTTTGGATAAAGAGGGTAAATAAAAATAGGAAATATATAAAAATATTCTTTTATTTGTTAGGACACCATGTAGATTAGCAAATGTTTTTATTGAGGGTGATCGGGTACGACATTGAGGAGAGGTGTACTACCTCGAAAGATAGAAGTCACCACCCTATAATGGACCTAATCACCTCAACAAGGACTCCTAAGAATAATGTGTCTGCATATGTACCAAAGATTCTTCCTCAACTTTACATAGAAAAGTAAAGTAGGGTTTATTTTAAACAGTGTTCGTTAAGTTCCCTATAGGGGCAAGCCCCTATAGTTAATTACATCCTAAGGGACGGAATCTCTTAGAAATACTCTCGATTAAGGTAAATGGTTGTTGTCTCCAAAGATTTCAATAGGGCAGGACTATCAATCGATTAGTTTATTTTGGACGATCAAATGTGATTGATCAAAGAGAGGGAGTTATTATTGATGCCAAAAGAAGATAAGTAGGAGATGCCTACGATGCTAGAAAATCTAGTGAGCATCTCAAACTATCCTTTGGTTAGGTTTTACATTTTTTGAAATTGATTTAATTTATTTGAGTTAAATTTTTATTAGAAACTTAGGACTTATGACTCCATAACACAAGATTAGGAAAATGCCTAAGAGGTGAGGATTTATGCTTATGGCCCATGAAAGGGAGAAGCAACCTCAGAACTTAAATCTAGGGAGCTTTGGCAAGAGCCAAAAGTACAACCTAAATCTAAGGCAAAAATAGGTATTTGGTTTGCCTCCAAAGGAGAGGACAAACTAATTGCTTGGACTTACAACCACCTAGGGGTGGCTGCCAACTAACTCCTCCTATAATTTTAAATTCATGTAGCCAAGTCATATGCTTATACAAGATAGCAAGGCTATTATTTATTTAGAAAGAGACTAAGTCCTTAAACTCACTCCCTAAAGAGACTAGATCATGTAAGGACATGCTTCAAATAACCTAAATCTAATGCAATTCAGATTTCTTTCTTTTTTTTGAATAATTATTTTGACTAAGGATTATACGATTAATATGCCTAATGCGTGGCCAAAATTAGCGAGAAGGGAGGAGGTGTGTTTCCATCATCGCTCTCACTGGTCAAGCCAAATTTTTCTAGCAAATGTGGAAGCCCTCCAATCAAGAGTGAAAATAATATGCATTTATGCATGATGTTATAAAAGAAGTACTCATCTAGCTAAGGGGTTGCTAATTCTTTTATCTTGATTTTAACCTAAGCTTTAGGTGAGGTTATGAGTTTTTTATTTTTAGTTTTGAGTTGTTAAATTTGATAAAAGATTTATTTTTCCCTAATATCCTAATCCACATCCAAGCCATACATAAATCAAGGAAGAAACTAGGAAAGGATGCCACCTAATGCACAAGATAAATAAATCATCAATCAATTTATAAAGCTAATCGCAAAAGAATAAGTGGCCATTGTGGTCGGGTACCACCGCACAAACCCGAAAATAAATTGAGTAGCTGAGCTCTACCATTATACAACCTGGATTACAAATGAATTAAATATAATTGAGCAAGAAATTCATTGTTATGGGGGTCTTCAAACTTCATTTCTTTGTTCTTATTTTCTTCTTTCTTCTTCTTTTCTTCTTTGCTCTTTGGCTCCTTCTTTTGGATGGTTGGAAAGTGGATGCTCCAAGGGCTTTACATGGTACATAAGATGAGATCTTATGACCAATGCTCATCTTTATCCCCATAACATTCATTCTAAAATCCTAATTATAAAATTTACATGAAAAAGAAAAGTAAATCAAACTAACACCTACAAAATAAAGGTTAGCTAAACAAATTACACAAATCCTAAGCATGTATATTGAACTTATCACCCTAAACATGGGTGACTAAGTCCACCTGGCCTATTGGATTATGCTTAGGGGTATAAGCACATGCACAACAAAATCATTTATATTTTTATTTATTACGGCGTCCCTTAAGCACAATCCCCTGCAGAAGACAATGGTTAGACTAAGTCACTCTACCATCCATTCTATGCACATTCATCCTAACATCCAAATGAAAACATATTTCACAAAATAAAAGCAAGCATCAAACCATTCACTGCCCTAACCTAAAGCTAGAAGTGGTGACTTAGCCTAATGTGTGTGCTTTGGAGGCTTGTGTGGTATGCTTAGTAATGGCTTTAAGTAAAAATTTTCTAAGTATGAAGCTTGTTCAACCTAGAGGAGAGTTTCATTTAAGTGATTTAGTTATTTTGGGTTGATTTTATATCATGTTTTGATTAAGTTCAAGTGAATCCTACAATTAATTATTAAGTTATAAAGAGAGAGAAAGAGAAGAGAACTTCTCTTTCCTCCACTAACCTAAGTAATTTCTAAAGTGGATTCATGTTTAAGTTTTATTTAGTGAATGTTTTAATTAAGTGTTTTAATTAATCCTAAGTTTAGATGAACTCTAAACAAACTCATTCAAAAAGAAAGACATTTTTAAGATTAAATAAAATGAACCAAATTCACAAAATATATATCACTTCATTTCTTTCCCAACATGTATAGCATGCATATGAATGAGTCATATGCATATCTATACACACAAATAAGAATATTTAACATAGTTCATGATGAATGCAAAGAAATTCATTTAAGAAAATTTGCACATTTATAATGCATAATTTTCATTAAGTAGCTAAGGGGGTTCTTACCCAATTTTCACATGCACATATGAAAGTAAGAAAGGCATAAGTGAGTACAATGTCATTATTAACTAGAAGTGTAAGGTACAAGACCTACTTAGGGCTACTTAAAGCCTCGCAACCTCGGGGTTGTCCAAACTAATATACCACTTTCCATAAATACAAGCATGTGTACAAAAGAAATGAATAGAAAAGAAAGAATGCAAAAGTTGGTGTTAGTGGATTTATTTTTTTTTTATGTAATTTATATGTGCAAGCATAGGTATCCTTCTTAAGTGATAGTATAGGATTGAATAGAATATGGAATTAGGCAAGTGTTAGGTTCTTTTCAAATGAAAACTTATACTAAGCACAACCTTATATCTTACTCACATGCAAGCTTATAATTAAAATATAAGTAACACACTTTCAATTTTGATAATTGATTCATATATTTTGAAAATAATTTGAATTTAATAGTGATAATAACCACTCATATTACTACTTTAGCCAACACATACAATTTGACATAAAGGAAACATTTTCATTTTAAATTTGATTTTTGAAAAGCATGGATGCATGAAACCATATGACACATATTTAGCATGTTGGGGAAGAACTAAAGCAATGAAAGCATGTAAACACATTCACTTTAATTAAATCCTAAAGACAATCTAATGAAATAAGAAAGCTTAAAGTGAATCAAAGTTTATTTAGTATGATTTTTATTTTATTTTGAGTTGAATTATTTTGGAAAATGTGAGTTGAGTTTACTGTTCCTAACCCATTTCCACATGTGCTTGAAATTTGTGTTTAATTTTTAGATGATTAGATTCATTTTATATTTTGATTAGGCTAAGGTATGAATTAAACTTGTTTATTAACCCTTTCCTACACCACCTTAGCAAAGGTAACTAAATAATTATGAGCCAATGAGATGACATAAAAAACTCACAAGGAATTTAAATTTGCAATGCACCTAGAAAGAAAGGGGCCTAATGCAATTTGGCTCGTGATAAATGATTAATTAAGCTAAGGAGTTTAACTTAAGTGATTTCAAAACACCCCTCACACATATAAGTTGGGTTTTGATTTCCTTAATTGAACTTAGGCTCTTGAACACCTAAGCATCTACCCAAAGTAGATTAATTAAGTTCTAGAAAGTTTAAAATTTTAAAAAATTAACTAAGAGGATAATTAGTGAATTAGCCCTTAATTAAGAGAGGATTAAAGAAGAAAAGGGGGGGGGGGTTTAAGGAATAGCTTAGGATAAATACCCAAAAATTATTCCCTAAACCTTTCAATCACTAAATTAGACCTTAATCAACTTCAATAAGGGATTAAAACACTAATCAAACCCTAAATTATCCTTAATTATATTAAGGGGGTAATTAGGAAATGAACTAGCAATTACTCCAATTAAGCCACTAATAAATCCTAAGAAAATTAAGGGATGTAGAATTCATCTCCCAAAATATACCCAAGAAGTTTGAGATTAATCAGTGGATTAATTAGGGAGTAATTAGCAAATTAAAATTTCTAATAAAAGCCAAAATCATAGAAATACAATATTTAAAATCTATTAAAACTAATTTTAGAATATTCTAGATTGAATTATCTTTCAGTGGCAATTTACCTCATATTTGTTTGATTTTTATTTAGAGATATATGAATTTTTAAAGTTTATAGGATTAATTAGAATTAAATCAATCAACTTAATCTAATCAGCCCCATTTCAGCACTTTACACGCATCAAGCAATGAGTGTCCACTTAAACATCTTATCTTAGCACCGCATGGTGGTGGCACTATGTGGTTTGGTATCCATCGTTCGATCAAGGATCGAATGGCTAGGAATTAATCTTAGGTTCAGAGGGATGAAATAGGATATAAACATGTGTTTAATCTTGGCTGTCCATCCAAAATGTGTGGATGGATGGCTAGAGATCACCCATGATCTTCCATGAGGAATAATGGAGACCGTCCACTTTTAAAGGGAAGATCTGAGCTAGATCGAACTCAAATTGGAATGAAATCTTGCATACACACCATCTAACCCTAATGGCAAGCATATCTAACGGTCAAAATCTCATGCCATTAAAATTTCTTTCACAAAGGACCAACACACATTGAGTTTCGTGATCAAAAAATGTCTGACTTCACAGGATGTGATCACCGGCGCTCGATTCCCTTGGAGGAGCTTCATCTGGTTGAGATGAAGCTGTGGTGAACATTTTAGCTCTTGAGGTTAAGTGGATAACTCTATGGACCAACCCCTCCTTAGCTTCCTTAAGGCTTTGATGGAATTAGATCTCCCCTTACCTTTGGAACTTGGGAGAGAGCTTGGGCAAGCTCGACTTGGCCCTCTGGTGGAGTGTGCAAAGACAGTTTGGTTGAAATGGAGTGTAGTGGAAGTTTGCAAATCAATGGAGCTCCCCGGTTTTCACTTGAGGAAAATTGAGAATGACAAATTCAAATTCCTTCTAGATAGCTTAAGATCACTCAAGAATGGTTCCTATGACTCTCTAAACTCAATCGAATTAGCCCCTCTTGGAATTGAAGTGAATTAGGGGAGTATATCTCTTCTTTAGGCAATCGAACGGTCGAAGCTCTACTTGCCATTTTGATCCAATTGACCTTAGGTATTGGGTTGTTTGGTCAGTTAGAAGCTTGCACATGGTCGGTTTGGGCTAGGGAGTGGAATGGTAACCTCCCATGTGCTTCAAATTGAGTGGGAACATGATTCCCATATGGCCAATTTGAGCCAAGTGCTCAATTTTGGCCTTGAGTCAAGTTGGGCTGAACCAAACTCATTGGGTTGGGTGCACCACCCTCCTTAAGATTTACTTGACCTATTAGGAAAGTATCAAGTAGGTGTGAAGAGGAATTAAACAAATTCCCCATAGATTTGACCAAAATTTATTCTATGGCCTAAAGGTAGAATGGTCATTTGGCTAATTTTTGAATATGGATATGTTGGGTATGTTGAGAAAATGGGTTTGGCCAAGTTTCATTGGATTTGGAGTTCATTTGGTATGGTTTGGCTCATGTTGACCCATTTAGGTCAAAATGAGTCAACTTGGGTCAAGTTGACCAATTGGTCAAATTGGGTCAAACCAAGGGTTGGCAAGTTCATATGACCAATTGAAATATTTTGGTGGCTTTGGTTTGATTCAATTTGGTTTAGGTTTGAATTTGGTTCATATGACTTCATTTAGGTCAAATGGGTGAAGTTGACCGATTTGACCCATTTGACTTATTTGAGCTAGGTCAAGGGTAAGTTTAGGTTCGGCTAGTCATATGAAGTGGATTGGTATCTTTATTTCTAATCAATTTTAGTTAAGTTTGAATTTGGCTCAACATGACCCTTTAGGTCAAGTTGGGTTCAAGGTCAATTGGGTTAGGTTAGGTCCAGTTGGCCAGTTGAGGCTTTGGTCAAGTTCAACAAGTGATTTGGAATGAACTTGACCCATTAGTTTCAATCAATTTAGCTTAGATCAAGTTTTGACACATTTTGACTTTTTAGGTCAAGTTGGGTCAACTTGGGTCAAACGGCCAATTGGACTAGGTTAGGCTCAAATATTGACTTGGTCAAGTTCAAACATTAGTCATGAAAGAACTTAGATCAATGGTTTCAATCAATGTGGCCTGTGGTGGATTTTGGCTATGTTAGATTTCATTTTGGCTAAGTGTTGACTTTATCAAATCTTAGGTTTGACTTGGTTTGACCTAATTTGGGTGATTGATCATCTCAAGATGATTGTTGATCATGATGAGAGGCATAGATGAGTTTGATTCAATCCAATTTGGTTAGGATTAGAATTTGGCTCATAAGGGTACTTTAGGTCACTTTAGGTCAAGTGAGCCTAAGTGGGTCAAATAGCTTGGTCAAAGCTTGATTTGAGTTTGATTGAACTTGTATATGGACTTATAAAAATCACTTAAATCAATTGAAATTTCCTAAATTCATAACTAATTATAGAAAAATCTAAAAAAATACAAACTCAAGTTTATCTTAAAGATAATTCAGAGAAGAATCCAATAAAATTATTTCTAATTAAATTTAAATTGTAGATTTTCCTTATTTAGGATTTATTTACAAATTTAATAACCCTAATTACTCCATAATGACTTCATTAATTAATTCTAAACTTCTCAGGCATGTTTAGTGGGATGACTTCTACCTCTCCTAATATTTTTAAATTTTATTAATGAGTTAATTAGAAAAATTAATAAATGAACCCCTAATCACTCTCTTAATATAATTAAGGTTAATTAAGCATGTGAACAGTAGTTTAATTCCTTGATTAAGATAATTAAATATTATTTTAAGTGATTACGAGATTTATGGAATAATTTTGGGATATTTTCCTTAACTTATTCCCTAAACCCCCTTTCTTCCTTAAATTCAAATCTTATTAAGGATTAATCCACTAATGATCTACTTAATTAATCAAATCAAATTCTCAAAACCAAAATTAATCCAGAAACTTAATCAATCCTTCTTGGGTAGATTCTTAGGTTTAATAACCTAAGTAACTTGAGGAAATCATACTTAACCCATATGTGTGGGAAGGGTTATGAAAGTACTTAAATTAAACTCTTTAGCTTAATTAATCATTAATTGTGAGCCAATTGCATTAGGTACCTTTCTTTCCTAGGATGCATTATTGATTTAAATTCCTTGTGATTTTATGTCATACATTGGCTCATAATTATTTGATTGAATATGTTAAAGTGGTATTGATAAGGGGTAATTAATTAACTTAATCTACACCTTAACCTAACCAAAGCATAAAATTAATCTGATCACCTAAAATTTAAACTAAAATAATACACACATGTGGGAATGGGTAAGGACCAGCAAAGCTTCTCACACTTTCCTAATTCAAATCAAACTCAAAATAAAATGAAAGTCTCTTTAAACAACTTTTGATTCTCTTTAAATGATCTTACTTCATAAGATTATCTTTGGGAATTAATTAAGATGAGTGAAGTTATATCCTTACATCACTTTATTTCTTTCTTAGTATGCTAAATGTGTATGTCATATTAAAATCAGGCATTCATTGACCTCATTTTTAGAATGAGCTCTCAACCTGATATAAACCCAAATACAGAAACACATACTCAGAAGTACCAGAGAAAGAAAAACCCCAAAATGGCTCAAGGATTTTATACACTATTAAGCATTACTGAATAATAGAGAAGAAGACTTTATGAAATATGAAGTCTTATTATAATAAAATCAAGAAAAGCACCTTATACATCCAACAGTACAACCCAGAAATAATTTACAATAGAGAAAATACTCAATATTGCCAGATCAGACATTTTACAACATTAATATAATTGAAATCAAGAAAGTAGTGGAGATACTGCCAGATCAGAGAATCTACAACAGCATATAAACTGAAAAATCAAAAAGAAGTATAGATCTTGACATATCAGAGGATTATAACAACATAGGACTGAGATACCAAGAAAAGAACCCACTTCCAGCCATGATAGAAAAATAACTACTTGTAACAGAAAAATAAACCAATCAGATCTTAAGAAAAGATCTTAATAATATGAAGAGAGAGGAGTTCAAGGAGAGAAATGTATAAACAGGAAAAGAACACAAAAGAAAAGTATGTAATCCATATTTCTGAAAAGTAACTTATCTTCCTCAGTTCCTTCATCTTCTCCTTCTTCCTCTGCACTTTTCTTCTGGTTGACTCATCGGAAACACCTTCTTCTCTGGCTGGAAACCCTAGGTTTCCCCTCTGATCCTCAGCCTCTCCCTTTCCTCTGGAGCCATTTCGGCCGCTCGAAGAGCCGAACCCTAGGGAAATACTCCCTTTTCAATTTCATATCCAAGAAGCTAAATCCAATGGCTGAAAAGAAAAGCAAAGCGCACTTTAGAAGGCTCAGATCCAATCTCCCCGGTTAAGGTTCCAGACAGATTGAAAGGTCAGTTTTAAACCATGCTGATCAAACGACTAAGATAGAACTCGATTATATCATTGGATCAATGGTTCAGATCAACTTGGCTCATATCATTGGTGCTCTTGTTGACTCCTGCAAAGATCAATGGCAGAAGGTACCAGACACACAACAAAGATATTGGAAGAGTGTGTTGGAAAACTCAACAAAAATGATGAACAAATGACTTCCATCACTATCATATTAAATGAAGTATCAAGAAGGCTATCAACTATTGAGGATAAATTGGATAAATCTTGTCAAGAACAACAATAATCCCAGGTATATAATTCATCTCATATAAAATTTATTCCTCCAAACAGAACACACACACAAAATAATAGACCTGTTAAGGTAGATATGCCCAGGTTTAATGGAGAAAATCCTAAAGGATGGCTATTCAAGGCTGATCAATTTTTTCAATACTACAATTTTTCTAAAGATCAGAAGTTTATAATAGCTTCAGTTTATATGGATGGACCTGCCCTATGTTGGTATCAATGGATGCATTTAAACAAACAATTGTATTCTTTGCTTCAATTTAAAGATCAGGTCATTCAGAGGTTTAGACCATCTCTATACAGAGATTTAAAAGGAGAATTAGCCAAACTGTAACAGAAATCAACAGTCCAAGAATTCTATAATGAGTTTGAGGAGTTAGTTAATCAAATTTCAGGCATTCCCCCAGAATTTTTATAGAGTTGCTTTGAATCTAGGCTAAGGCAAGATATAAAGAGAGAAGTTAGAGCTTTACAACCCAATTCTCTTCAGCAAGTATTCTAATTAGCTAAACTAATGGAAGATAGATTAGCTGATGAAATAACTATGAGAAGAACTTCCAGATTTCAGCAAATTCTAGTTGTAAAATAGCAACAACATTACAACCACCCCTACTGCCTAATCCAATAATGCCCATTCACAATAGTAACAAACACAATAAATTGAACATACCAATTCAAAGATTGACAGCTACACAGTTGGAAGAAAGAAAGAAGAAAGGACTTTGCTTCAACTGTGATGAAAAATATCATAGAGGACATACCTATAAATCAAAATTATTTGCTCTAATGGTGGTTAATGATGACCAAGAATACCACCAACATCAAGATACTGAGATAGAAAATCAGTTTATTTCAAGAAGAAATTCTTGAAATAAGCTTCAACACTTTCACAGGTCAATCCAATCCTAGAACATTAAGATTGCAAGGAATGATTGGCAACAAAATAGTACAAATACTGATTGACAGTGGGTCAACCCATAATTTTATTCAATCTAAATTAGCCAAATTTATTGATCATACAGTTACACCTACCTCTGTTTTTAAAGTATTGGTTGGAAATGGTGAAACACTGAAATGTACAAGAGTATGCTCCAACATACCAATCAAGCTCCAAGGATATACCTTTATAACTGACTGTTACCTGTTTCCAATACAAGGAGCAGATGTCGTGCTAGGAGTACAATGGTTAGAACAATTAGGGGAATGTACAAGTGACTACAAGAAGTTGATAATGAAATTCAGGCATAATGATACAGTGGTGCAATTACAAGGAGACACAACATCTAATGTGCAATGCATTACATTTCACCAATTCACCAAACTTCAAAACAAAGATGAAATAGCCTCATACCTATAGATTACAACAGTCCCAACATCTACAGAGTCTACAAAAAATGAGTTCCAAAGTTTTTTAAATATTAAGATACTAAATCGATCAAGACATCTTTCAAGCTCCAAATACTTTACCTCCACAAAGGAACATTGATCATCATATCAACTTGGCACCTGGAACTCAACCAATTAGAGTTAAAAGCTATAGATATCCACATTTCCAAAAAATAGAAATTGAAAAGTTAATCAAAGAAATGCTGAAAATTGGGATAATTAGAGAAAGCACTAGCCCTTTCTCATCTCCTGCATTACTAATAAAGAAAAAGGATGGAACTTGGAGATTCTGTGTGGATTACAGAGCCCTAAATAAAATTACTATCCTAAACAGATTTCCTATTTCAACTCCAAAGGAGCTAATGGATGAACTGCATGGAGCAACCATCTTCTTAAAACTAGATTTACGTTCAAGCTATCATCAAATCAGAATGGCTGAAGAAGACATATACAAAATAGCTTTTAGAACACATGAGGGACACTATGAGTTTATTGCACTGTCATTTGGGCTAACAAATGCACCCTCCACATTTCAAGCCATGATGAACACAGTTCTAAAACTTTTTCTAAGAAAATTTGTCCTAGTATTCTTTGATGACATACTAATATACAGCCCTATATTGGAGCATCATCAAAATCAGTTGCAAGCAATGTTAGACAAGCTGAAACACCACAGCCTATTTATTAAACCATCAAAATGTTTTTTTTATTCAAGAAAAGATAGAATACTTGGGTCATATTTTATCAACAAAAGGCATTGAAGTGGACCAGAAAAAAATTGAAGCAGTCCAGTCATGGCCAAAACTAACATCTGTTAAACAATTGAGAGGATTCCTAAGTTTAACATGCTACTACAGAAAGTTTGTTAAACAATATGCAGCAATTGTTGCACCAATGACCTCATTATTAGCTAAACAATAGTTCCAATGGAATGAAGAAGCTCAAAAAGCATTTGAATAATTAAAACAAGCCATGACATCTTTACCAGTATTGGCTTACCCAAATTTTTCTCAGCCTTTCATAATAGAAACAGATGCATCTGGGATTGCAATAGGAGTAGTCTTAATACAAAATAGTTATCCTATTGCTTACTTTAGTAAGAAATTATCTCCTTCATTACAGAAAGCATCCACTTATGTAAGAGAACTCTATGTTATAATAGAAACTGTAGCAAGATGGAGACAATATCTATTAGGCAACAAGTTCACCATCAGAACTGATCAAAAAAGCATAAGGGAACTAATGCAACAGACAATTCAAACTCCTGAACAGCAAGTGAGGTCCTAAAACCTAAAGGATATTGTCTAACTTTGCTTAAGAAAGAAATAAGCTAAGTGCCAATAGAAGAAAAGATAGTCTCAGACTCACATAAAATGCAAGTCCACCATCAATGCTTAGAGACAACAATCATCTACTAAAGATGGAGAGAAGAACCATCCCCAATGAAGTCACCAGAAAAATCTGTGGTATTTATTTTCGGATTAATTTTGATAGGGGGCACCACACAGATCTAAGGGTGTACTTATTAAGGTGATCAAATACGGCATTGAAGAATAGTGTACTATCTCGAAAGATAAAAGTCACTACCCTATAATGGACCTAATTATCTAATAAGGACTCCTAAGGCAAGATGGGTCTTCGAATATAGTAGAGATTTTTTCCCTACTTTACATGGATGGATAAAGCAGGGTTTATTTAAACCAAGTTCTAAAGTTTCCTATAGGGGCAAGCCCCCGTAATTAATTATATCTTAAGAAAAATGAATCTCTTAAGAATACTCTCGATTTAAGTAAGCAATTTTTGTCTTCAAAGAATTCAAAGATATGGTTATCAATAAATTGGTTGTGTTTTAGAAAATCAAGTAGGACAGATCAAAAGAGAAGAGTTATTATCAAAACCAAAGGAGATGAGTAAGGAGTACTTATAATACTAAGAAGCTAGTGAGCACTCCAATCTAACTTATGGTTGAGCTTTATATATTAAAAGTTGAGGGGATTTATTTATTTGAGTTAAAATTTTATTAGAATCTAGGACTTAGAATTTTATAATACAAGATTGTGGAAATGCCTAAGTGGTGAGGATTTATATTTATAGCTCCAAAGAAAAATAACAACCTCAGATCCTAAATCTAGGAATCTTTAGCGAAGGCCAAAGCACAACCTAAATCTAAAGCAAAAGTGGGTATATGGTTTATCTCCATAAGAGAGAGTAAATCACTCGACTGTTGGACTTATAATCACCTGGAGTGGCAGCCAGGTAACTCCTCCTACGTTTTAAAACTATGTGGTCAAGTCATATGCTTTTGTAAGGTGGCTAGGCTATTATTATTTAGAAAAATAAACTAAGTCCTTAAACCCACTCCTTAAGAGACTAGAGCATGAGAGGTATGAATAATGACTTAATTTAATGCAAATTTTTATCAAATTTCATTTAATTTGGGACTTTTAATTTTAACATAGGCTATGAGATTTTATATGCCTAAATGCATAAGAAGTTGGTTATGGGCCAAATCAAGAGAGAAAGAGGTGTTCTTCCATTATAGGCTCTCAAAGGCTAAGCTCATTCTATCTGGTAAAGATGGAAGCTCTCTCTTAACATGAATAAAATAAGATGATATGTGTGATGTTAAACATACAACATCCAGCTAAGGGGTTGCTTAATATTTTATTATCTTTAATTAATACCTAAGCTTTATGTGAGATTATGAGTTATTCTAAAAGTTTAGTTATGAGTTATTAATGGGATAAAAAATTTATTTTTTTACCCTAAGAGCCTAATCATATCCAGGTCATACAATAATCACTAATCATAAATAAACTATGAAAAAGCATATTTTTTCTAATGCACAAGTTAAAAAAATATTAAATAATTTTATAAAGCTATCATAAAAGAATAGAAGACTGATGCGGTTGGGTACCACCGTACAACCCAAAAAGAAATGTGGGTAGCCGAGCTCTACCCTTACACTACCCGAATTACAAAATAATAATTACAAATGATGAATGTTATGGGGGTCTTCATTCTTCATTCTTCATTTCTTCATTTCTTCATTTGATTTGCTCCATTTCTTTCTTCCTTTTGGCTTGATTTGAATGCACTTGCTCCAAAGGCATCACATGATACATAAGACTTGGTATTATAACCAATGGTCATCCTAATGCCCCATAACATTCATCCTAATCCTAATGCAAAATTACATTAAAAGAAGGAAAGTAAATCTAACTACACCTGCAAAATAAATGTTAGCTAAACACATCATTCAACCCAAGCAATTATATGAATAATTTGGACTTAGCACCCCACACATGGGTAACCAAACCCACCTGTCCTAACTTGGGTTATGCTTATGGGCTAAGTAACCTACATAGAAAAAAGTATTTATATTTTTATTTAATGACCCCTTAAGCACAACCCCCTGCATAAAGCATAATTATGCTAATATCAGCCTAACATCTAGACTACGCACATACACCCTAACATCCAGTCAACAATAATACATCATAAAATAAGCACATATCAAACCGTGCACGACCCTAACATAAAGCTATAAGTGGTGACTTAGTTTAATATGTGTGCATTAAAGCTTGTGTGGTATGTCCTAACTAGGCTTTGGAGTTCTAATTTGCTAAGTGTGATGGATTTAATTTATAAGGGGTTGATTTCTCTTTAAGTGATTTAATTGATTTGAAGAGTTTACTTAATGTTTTCCTTTTGTTTCATATGGCCCACACTTAACAACTAAGTGTTATACAGAGAAGAAAGAGAGGGAATCTCTCTTTCATCCCTACCTTAAGTCATATTTAAAACAAGTTAATTAATCAATTTTCTTTAGTGAATGGCTTATTATATGTTTTAATCAATCATAAGTTTATGTTCACTCTAAATGACCTTATTCAATAAGAAAGACATCTTAAGATTAATTAGAATGAATTACTATCACAAAACATATGTTTATTCATTTCTTTACATCAAATATATCATGCATATGATTAAATCATAAGCACACTTATACATGCAATGTATATCTTAGCACACTTAAATGATGAATGCAAAGAAATATGCTTGGAATTTAAATATTTTATTTTGATTGAATTATGAATGCATGTCTTTTTAATAGAAAAGAGGGAGTTTTCATCCATTAGTTAAATACACATTCACATGTATAAAGGTTTTAAGTAAGTATGTCACCATTGTTCTACACCAGGGGCGTAAAGTACAAGACCTACTTAGGGCTACATAAAGCCTCGCAGTCTTGGGGGGTCCAGACTAATATACAACTTTTCTTAGATCCATATAGATGTATAAACAAGTAGAATGATAGGAAAATCCATGCAAAAGTTACATTTGATTTATTTGATTATGATTCTTATTCATTAGTCACATCACAGATACATATGTATAAGAATTTTAAGTGAGTACGTTGTCATTATTCTGCACCAGAGACGTAAGGTACAAGACTTACTTAGGGCTACTTAAAGCCTCACAGCCCCGAGGAGTCCAGACTAATATACCACTTTTCTCAGATACATATGAATGTATAAAAAGAACCACAAGAATAAGAAGTCATACAATAAGTCATATTTAATTTGATTATATGATTTAGATATATGATATGAAATTCTTCTTAAGTCTTAGTATGGAAATGCATAGGAATAGATTTAGATAAATGTTGTGTTCTTTCAAATGAACAATACATTTAAAAATCCTAGCAAATACATATAAAGTAAGGAAAGAGAGCTTCATATTGCATATCTTATATTATCAACATATGCAAACTTATAGATACTTATAATTAGCATCCATCCATTATAATTGATTTATGGGCATTTCAAAATAACATTTGATTTAATAGTAATAATAGCCACACCTATTTAATTTAAAGCAACACATGCAATTAGACATGAAAGAAATCATTTCATTTAGTTAGTTTTTAAAAGAAATGAATGCATGATTACACATTGCAAGCAACATTTAACATGAGTGGAAAGAAATAAAGGAACCTAAGCACATGATCTCATTCATTCCAATTAATTCCTAAGAACAATCATACTAAATAAGGCTATTTAAAATAAACCAAAGTTCTTTAACGTCATTTCATTTTTAAGTTTCATTTGATTTAGGAAATGTGAAAGAGGTTTGCTAGTCCTAACCCCATTCCCCATGTGTGAGTTACTTTTGGTTCAAGGAAGAAATAATTAAGTTGAGTTTATGATTTAATTAGGTTAGGATATGAATTTAAGTGGACTAATTAACCCTTACTTGCATCACCTTAAGTTAATTAACTAACTAATAATGAGCCAATATGATATGCAACCACATGAAAAGTAAATTTGCAATACTCCTAAGAAATGAAAGAGGCCTAATGCAATTGACTCATAATTAATAGTTAATTAGGCTTAAGGGATCTCACTTAACTACTTTTATGATCTTCTCACACATGTGAGCTAACCATAATTTCATCATCTCTCACTTTAGGTCATTGGACACCTAAAGAGTTACCCAAGATTAAATTATAGGAGTAGATTCAAATGAATTAATTAAGTTTATTAATTAGCTAATTAAACCTTAATTAACCTTAACCAACCAAAATGAGATGGGCTTAAAGAAAGATGCAAAGAAGAGAGCCTAAGTCTCAATCCCTAAATCCTTTCAATTAGTTAATTAAGGTTTGTGTATGATTAATCTTATTGATTAATTAATTAAGGGGTATTAATTAATTATTTATTTAAGAGGGATTAGAGAAGACTTATAGAAAAAATTGGATGAGGGAGTTCCAAATCCATTTCCATGGACTTCATCATCATTAATAGAGGTTATCCTAATTCATTGATTAATTTACTTATCATTTGCTTAATTATAACTAATTATATTAATAAAGTGACTAAGGCTTAATCCATTGGTTTCCCTAGTTAAGCAACCAATAAAATCCCAAAAAATTAAGGGAGGCGGAGGTCATCCCCCTAAACATGAACAGAAAGTTTGAGATTAATTGGATGGTTAATTGGGGAGTAATTGGGCTAATTATATTTCCAATTAAGCCAAATCCACTGTTCAAAATTAATTAATAATAATTTTCCCATATTCTACTATGAAATATCTTTAAAATGAGCCTAAGTTTGTTTTTCTAAAATTAGTTATGAATTTAAGAAGTTTTAGGATTAAAAAACTAATTAATTAGCCCTAATTAAAGCCTTAATCCCGTCGGGCCACGTGGTGGCTGACGCAACACGCTTTTCACATGACGCGACAGGATTCGTTATTTAAGTAGTCACATCCAAGTGATGACTCGGATGATGGCGCCTCGATAACTCTATGAATCATCTGATCTAAGATCAGATGGCCATGATTACACCTGTGGTTTTGAGGAATTAATCAGAGGCTCTAAGCGTGATCTGATCAGGATCACCCATTTCGATCATGCGGGATGGACGGTCTATGATATATGTCATCCCGAGCATCGAATAATGGCTACCATCCATCGATCGCCACTCGATCCAAGCTCACCTGAGCTCAAATGGAGATGAAAATGATCTAACACCTTCGGGGAAGCACAATAATCAAATCGAATGGTGGAAAATGCTTGACATGAAAATTTCTTTCATAAAAGACCAATATATTTTTATTGAAGGATCGGTTTCAATGGCATACCTTACCGGAGCGTATGACCGGTGGTTCCTACAATTGAGGAAGCTTAGTTTGGTAAAAATGAAGCCCTGATGAGCCACACGAGCTTTGATTTGGTGTGGTTGGCTCAGAAGACCAAAGCACTATGCGTAAGTGGTTGGGCTTGATCAAACTCTACCCTCCAATCATCAAAAAGCTTGGGAAAGGATTTATTCTCACTCGTTTGGCTCCAAAGAAGGTGTATGCAAAGTTAATTACACTTTGGTGGAGATTTGAGCAAATGGGAAATCAAGGTAGCCTCCCCTGTTTCAATTTTACGTAAAACCAAAAATGGGGATTTTGAGGAGCTTGGGAAGGCTGGGAAATCACTTTGGTAACTCTCTCCTTGGCTGCTAGGGTTAAATCGAGTGTGTCTCTATGCATTTAAGTGAGAATGAGGGGGGTATACCCCCTCATTCCTTGGATCGGATGACCATGACTTCTATGGCTTTTTGATTAAATGGTTGAGATGGGGAGCTCGATTTGGGTAGAGAATCATATTAGCTGGCTTCCTTTGAGTGTAGGAGGGTGTGAGAGTGGATACCATGGGAGTAGTGGGTGTCCTATGGCTTTCTCTAAGTGTTCCAATGGGGATGGGGAGGTGATTTCACCTCCCCATGGATCATGGTCGACCCAACCACTATTGGGTTAGGTCAGCCATGGTTCAAGGTGCCTAAGTGGACCTATGGTTGGGTGTCAAGTGGCTTAGGTGGAGAAAATGTCCTAATAAGCATGTGTTTTATCTCATGGGATGCCCTAAACCAAAGAGCGAAATAGTCATTTGGCTATAGGTTTGATTTGGGCAGATTTGGGATGGGTCAAAAATGGGTTAGCCCAAATTTCAAGTTTTTGGAGTTTATTTGATTTGATTTAGCTTGATTTGACCTATTTAGGTCAAATTGGGTTAAGTTGGGTCAAGTTGACTAATTGGTCAAATTGGGTCAAACTAATGGTTTGGTCAAGTTCATATGACCAATTGGAGTGTATTGGTGTCCTTAGTTTGGTTCAATTTACTTTGATTTGATTATGGTTCATTTGGGTTCATATAAGTGAAATGGATTAAGTTGACCAAATTAGGTTAAGTTGGGTGTTAAGTCAAGTTCAATTGGCTAATTGAAAATGATAGTAGATTTTGGTTGGTTTAATTTTGAATCAATTTGGATTTTGGCTAATTTTATCCTTTAGGTCAATTTGGGCTAAGTTAGGTTAAGTTGACCAATTGGTCAACTTGGGCTAAATTATGGCTTTGGTCAAGTTCAACAAGTGATTTGGAATGAACTTGAGCCTTTGGATTCAATCAATTTTAATTGGATTGTGATTTGACCTATTTTGGATTTTTAGGCCAATTTGGGTCAACTTGGGTCAAATGGCCAATTAGGCTTGATTTAGCTCAAGTGAAGATTTTGTCATGTTCAATCATTGATTATGAGTTGGTTTGAATTAATGGTTTCAATCAATTTAGCGTATGATAGATTTTGGCTAATTTAGCTTCATTTGGGCTAACTGTTGACTTAGTCAAAGGGCTAGGTTGACTTGGTTTGACCCAGTTCAAGACAATTGATTAACCTAAGATAAGTTTTGATCATGTTGTGAGGTTTGGATGGGCTTAGTTCAATCCAATTTGGCTTGAATTAGAAATTGGCTCAAAAAGGTTCTTTTAGGCCACTTTGGGTCAAGTGGGCCTAAATGGGTTAATTGGCTTTATCATGGCTTGATTTAAGTTTAGTTGAACTCACACATGTGCCTAGGATTGAAATATAAATCCAATTGCAAGTGATTTGGATCCACATAGATTTTGGTTCATATGATAATTTTAAGTCAAAAGTGGTCAACATGGATTTGATTTATGTTAGCTTGGATTTGGTTTGATAATGATGTTTTATGTTTATATTTAGGTCGATTATTGTAGGAATGATTCAATCATGAAGAATTTCATGAGTTTTGAATTGGTTTGGGTATTATTTAGCCAAGTTAAAGAATTTAACTAAAAAGGCTAAAATTGAGAATTTGAATTGATTTGGGTTTCAATCATTTGGAGTTTGGAATTGATTTATAATTTAGAATTTGATTGGAGATTGAATTTGATAATTGAGAAAATCAATTGGATTGGGGTTGATTTCAATTTGGTTAAGGCTAAGTCCATAAGATAAAATCAAATGACTTAGGAAGGGATTTAGAGTTTGAATTTAATCATAGGTTTCAATCATTTGATAATTAGATTTGATTTTGGAACTTGGATTTGAATTTGAGATTTGGTTTGGAAGAAGGAAGCAAGGAAGCAAGGATTGAGTTTAGGTTAAAGGGTAGGCAAGTCCCCCTAAATTTCTAAGGCAAAATATATTCTTATGGCTAACTCTTCTAAGTCTCTAGGGTTAGGTTAAGAATTCACATAATCTCTAGAAGTGTCTTAAGACTAAAGAACTCTTAGTGTCTATAAGAGTCATAGATCTATGGCGAGGATGTTGAGAGCTCACTCCAAAAGTAAGGTCAACTTATCCTAACCTAATTAAACCATAAAATCAACTTAATTACTTCTTCATTAAACCAAATTAACTCACATATGGGGAACGAGATTAGGATTAGCAAATCTCTTTCATTTCCTAAATCAAATCAAACTCAAAATTAAAATGTCATTAAAGAACTTTGGTTTATTTTAAATAGCCTTATCTAGTATGATTGCCTTTAGGAATTAATTGGAACGAATGAGATCATGTGCTTATGTTCCTTTATTTCTTTTCAATCATGTTAAATGTTGCTTGCCATGTGTAATCATGCATTCATTTCTTTTAAAATTAACTAAATGGAATGGTTTCTTTTATGTCAAACTGCATGTGTTGATTTAAATTAAAAATAGGTGTGGCTATTATTACTATTAAATCAATAGTTATCTTCAAAAGCCAATAAATAAATTATAATATATGGAGTGGTGTTAATTACAAATAGCTATAAGTTTGCATGTGTTGATAATATAAGATATGCAATATGAAGCTCTCTTTCCTTATCTTATATGTATTTGTATTAGATTTATAAATGTATAGTTCATTTGAAAAGAACACAGCATTTGCCTAAATCTACTCCTATGCATCTTCATGCTAAGACTTAAGAAAAATTTCATATCACATATGTAAATCATATAATCAAATAAAATATGACTTCTTGCATGACTTCTCGTTCTTGTGGTTCTTTTTGTACATTCACATGTATATGAAAAAAGTGGTATATTAGTCTGGACACCCCAGGGCTGCAAGGCTTTAAGTAGCCCTAAGTATATCTTGTACCTTACGCTCTTGATGCAGAATAATGGCATTGTACTCACTTAAAACTCTTATACATATGTATGTATGATATGACCAATAAATAAGAATGATAAATCAAATACAATTTTTGCATGTGTTTTTCTATCTTTATAGTTGCTTATACATCTATATGTATCTAAAAAAAGTGGTATATTAGTCTGGACACCCCGGGACTACGAGGCTTTAAGTAGCCCTAAATAGGTCTTGTACCTTACGCCCCTAGTGCAGAATAATGGCGACGTACTCACTTAAAAATTTTATGCATGTGAATGCGTACCTAGCTAATGGATAAAAAATCTATCTTTTCTATTAAAAAGACATGCATTCATAATTCAATCAAATGAAATATTTAAATTTCAAACACACTTATTTGCATTCATCATTTTAAGTATGTTGAGACATACATTGTATGTATATGTATGCTTAATATTTAATCATATGCATGATATATATGATTGAAAGAAATGAATAAACATGTGTTATGTGATAGTAATTCATTTTAATTAATCTTAAGATGTCTTTCTTATTGAATAAGATCATTTAGAGTGAACCTAAACTTAGGATTGATTAAAACATATAATAAGCCATTCAGTAAAGAAAATTCATTAATTAACTTATTTTAGAAGTGACTTAAGGTACGGATGAAAGAGAGATTCTCACTCTTTCTTCTCTTTATAACACTTAGTTGTTAAGTGTAGGCCATATGAAACAAAAGAAAATATTGAGTAAAATCTTCAAATCAATTAAATCACTTAAAGACAAATCAACCCTTTATAAATTAAATCTTCATACTTAGCAAATTATAACTCTAAAGCCTAGTTAGTACATACCACACAACCATTAACATACACACATTAGGCTAAGCTACCACTTCTAACTTTATGTTATGATGGTGTGTGGTTTGATGTATGCTTGTTTTTTGATGTATTATTATAGAGTGGACATTACGGTGTATGTGTGTAGTCTGGATGTTAGACTGATATTAGCCTAATTATGCTTTCTGCAGGGTGTTGTGCTTAAGAGGTCATTGTAATAAAAATAGAAATGTTTTTTTGTTGTGCAAGTTGCTTATGCCCCTAAGCATAACCCAAGTTACGACAAGTGAGCTTGGTTACCTATGTGCGGGGTGCTAAGCCCAAATTATTCATATAACTGCTTGGGTTGTATGATATGTTTAGCTAACATTTATTTTGCATGTATAGCTAGATTTACTTTCATTATTTTAATATAATTTTGCATTAGGACTAGGATAAGTGTTATGGGGGACTAGGATGAGCATTGGTTATAAGACCAAGTCTTATGTCATGTGATGCCTTTGGAGCAAGCACATTTAAATCAAGCCAAAAAAAAGAACGATAGGGAGCAAATAAAAAGAAAAAATGAAAGATGAAGAGATGAAGAATGAAGACCCCCATAACATTTAACATTTGTAATTGTAATTAATTTCTCATAATCCATATTATATAAGGGTAGAGCTCGACTACCCACATTTCTTTTCCAGTTGTACAATGGTACCCGACTGCATCGGCCTTTTATTTTTTTGCAATAACTTTATAAAATTATTTGATGTTTTATTTAGCTTGTGTATTAGAAAAAAGCATGCCTTTCATAGTTTGTTTATGATTGGTGATTGTCATATGGCCTAGATACGATTAGGCTCCTAAGATAAAAATTAATCTTTCTACCTAAACTAACAACTCATAACTAAATCTCTAAAATAACTCATAGCCTCATATAAAAGCCTAAGCATTAAATCAAGATAATAAAATATTTAGCAACCCCTTAGCTGGATGTTGTAAATTTAATATCATGCATAATTATCTTATTTCACTCTTGTTAAGGGAGGGCCTCTATCTTTCTAGATAGTAAGGGCTTAACCTTTGAGAGCCTATGATGAAAGAACACCTCTTTCCCATTTGATTTATCCCATAATCAACTTTTCATGCATTTAGGCATACAAAATCCTATGGCCTGTGTCAAAATAAAGAATCCCAAATTAAATAAAATTTGATAAAAAATTGCATTATATTAATTCATTATTCATACCCCTCATGCTCTAATCTCTTAGGGAGTGAGTTTAAAACTTAGTTTCTTTTCTAAATAATAATAACCTAACCATCTTATAAAAGCATAAGACTTGCCTACATGAATTTAAAGCATAGGAAGAGTTAGTTGGCTGCCACTCGAGGCGATAATAAGTCAAGCAGTCGGGTTGTTTACTCTCTCTTGTAGAGGTAAACCATATACACATTTTCACCTTATATTTAGGATGTGCTTTGGCCCTTGCCAAGAATGCATAATTGGGCTGGATTGGTTTTGAACTGACCCAAGGTGAGCCAAGAATGGTTCGTGCCAAATTTCATTAGCATTGGGCTTGGTTTGAGTGGGTTTGGCTCAATTTGACCTATGTAGGTCAAATTGGGCTAGGTTAGGTCAAGTTGACTAATTAATTAAATTGGGTCAAACCAAGGCTTGTGTAAAGTTTAAATGAGTATTTAAAATATTTTAGTGCAATTGGTTTGGTTCAATATGGCTTAGATTTGGATTTGACTCATTTGAGTTCATTTGGGTCAAATGGGTCAAGTTGTCCAAATTGATGAAATTGGCCAAATTTGCTTAGGTAAGGCATTTGTTCATGTTCAATTGATCAATTAAAGATAATTGTAGGCTTTGTTTTGAATTAATTTGGATTTGGTTTTGATTTAAGTCATTTTGACCCTCTAGGTCAATCTGGGCTAAATAGGTCAAATTAGGTTCAATCAAGGCTTTGATCATGTTCAATGATCAATTTGGAATGAACTTAATCCATTAGTTGCAATCAAACCCAATTTGATCTTTTAGGATAAATTATATTAAATTGGATGAAAGGGCTAATTAAGTTAGGATTGGTTTGATTAATGGTCAAGTCATGTTCAAGGATTGATCTTAAGTTGATGTGAGTCATTGGCTTCATTTAATTTGGCTTATGATAAAATTTGGCTAATTTGGCACATGTAGGTTAAGTGGGTTAACTTGGTCAAATGACCAAATTGACTAATTTTGACCCAATTGATTACACTTGATCAATGAAAGATGATCAAAATCATTGTGGGAGGTTTTGGTTGGTTTGGTTCAATCCACTTTTGGTTGGATTAAAAATTGGCTCAAATGGGTCCTTTAGGTCACTTTGGGTCAAGTGAGTCTAAATGGATCAATTAACTTGATTGAGGTTTGATTTGAGTTCAGTTGAGTTGAATATTGATTTGGAATTGATTTATAGCTTTGGTTGCAATTGATTTGGATTTGAATGGATTTTGGATCATTGGAATATCTTAAGTCAAATGAGTTAAGTTAGGTTTGATTGGATTGATTTTGGCTTGGTTGATTTGATTGTAGATTTGATTTGATTTGGAATGAAGGATTGAATTGATTTATGAAAAAATCAATTAAGTTTGGTTTGGATTGAAGAGATTTGGCTAAGTCCATAAGATTAAATCATAGGGCCTCGAAAGGTTATCTGAATTTGATTTGAGTAAATGAATTTGATTATTAATTTTGGTATGTTGATTGAAGTGTTGAACTAGTTTTAAGAAAATCAATTGAGTTTGGTTTAGATTTAAAGAGTTTTAGCCAAGGCCATAAGATTAAATCATAGGGCTTAGAAAAGGTTCATTTGATTTGAGATTTTATTGGAGTTTAGTTATGTGGATTTCAAATTGGATTGAATTTGGGGTTTAATTTAGGCTAAGGTGGTAGACATAAATTGGATTTAGGATATAGGATAGGTAAGTTATCCTAATTCCTAAAGCATGATCTGAACTCTAAGGCTAATCCTCCTAAGTCTTTAGGCTTAGGTTAAGTATTCATTTAGTCACCAGAAGTGTCCTATGATTGAGGAGCTCTTAGTGTCTAGAAGACTCCTAAATCTAAGATGGGAAGATTGGATCTCCACTCCAAAAGTGAGGTCAATAGCTCTGCAACATGGTTATTAATTGCTACTTTCGTATACAGATGATCTATAATACATGTCTGAATTCCATTCAAAATTTTGTAGTTATATATATAAATGTGTAAAAATTATTTTTGTACACTGGGACACGCCTCCATGTATAGGCGATGTAATTACGCACATGTACATTGTATGTGTACAAGCCCGAGGACATGTACACTGCATGTGTATAAACAATTGTCACTTATACACTATATATGTATAATGTTCTATATGTAATCTACATACATAAGCATTAATGATCAAAAATTGTGTAAGCATAATAGAATTGACATCCATGTACAACACATATGTACAAGTTAATACACACATGTACCATCTAAACATACACGTACAATTGTTGTATACAATACATTGATACCAGTACAATGCACATGCACAAGCAAATGAATACTGTACAATGCACTGAGTATGCAGTTCTATACGCATGTTATGTACCTAAGCATTAACGATAGAAAAATTTACAAGCATAACAGATAATTTGAATGCATTCACACATTTAATAACAACAGAAGCATGTATATAAAAATATCATTCGTATCACGCAAAAAACTATGTGTTTACGACTTTACCAATAAGTTTAGGTCCAGATCAACTCCAAAAGATCTGAAATTTGTATCACTCAAGTTTACAATCTCTACATTATCTTTAAAGTTGATATTATTTGAATTCTCAATATCACTAAAAAAACTATGTGTTTACTACTTTATCGATAAGTTCAGCTCTAGATCAACTCCAAAAGATCTGAAATTTGTATCACTCAAGTTTACAATCTCCACATTATCTTTAAAGTTAATATTCTTTGCATTCTCAATATCCATTTCAATCTAACATCTTCCAAACTCGAATACTAGCCACCACGGTTCCTGCCAGTCTCCCAAACTTTAAATTTTCAATTTTTGGACTCACGAAGTTTTTTGTGGGAACATGGAAGGGTTTTTAACTTTTACTTTTTATGATGGGTTCGGGTCTGGCCATCGGGCTAAATAATAAAAAAAATGAAGCATGTGTCATCACGTAATTGGAGTCCAGACATAGCTCTATGTCCGGACTCCACACATAATAATTTCTCCTATTATTTACTCTATTTTTGTCTTGTGAATCTTACTAGTAGCTAAGATTTTGATCATATTCGACTCGTTTATATTAGCTTGTGTTTGAAATTGACTCACATTTGAATAAGCTAGTAAAAAATTTGTTTATTTTCAACTTGATATTGATCATTTTGTTTGAATTCCCTCATGTTCTGCTTTAATTGTTGAGTAAA
Organism: Cymbidium sinense; assembly: GCA_021442155.1. Lineage (NCBI taxonomy): Eukaryota > Viridiplantae > Streptophyta > Magnoliopsida > Asparagales > Orchidaceae > Cymbidium > Cymbidium sinense. The sequence continues at coordinate 20,075,236 of CM038230.1, read as the reverse complement.
ATCAACTAAAATAAGTCTTGAAGCTATGCAATTAAGGCCTTCTCACCGTAGGATGTGATAATTATTCACACATTCATGTTAAGGGTTGCTTCCTTTTGTAATATGGGACTAAAAGTATGACACAAATAAAATAATAAATAATAAATTTTATTGAAATATAAAATCGACGGCAGATTCAAACCTACACCACTTACAAAAATCTCCAGCATCTAAGACCATTTTACCACATTTGATGTACTGAATAAATTACACATACAAATATGATTTATAATATATGTATGTATATATATTTATTTATTTATTTATTTTATTATTTGAGATAAAACAAGTCAAACATTATCGAACAAAAAGATGTTTGTTTGGATCATTGATAAATTGAGCTTAAAATATTTGTTTGCATTCAGCTCATTTACTTAACGAACGATTCGAACATGAGTTACTTAATGAGCTGAACACGAGCTGTTTGTGAATAACGGGCATTTTTGACAGCCCTACCCATATGTAATTATAAATTTAATATTTTGAAAGATGTTGTGAGCAATACGTAATAGAATCAATAAAAATGTTAAATATTGCAAGCAATGGATTAACAAAATAGAGAGAAACAATAGACATGGAAAATAAAGACTTTATCAATGACATGCCCCTTGTCCAAGGAATTTGCAAACGCCTAGGAAAATTTTCTATGGAATGTAGTAATGACTTGAGGAACTCATCCCCATATTCAACTCATTTTATATTTGAAGTCATCCAAGGCAAAGTTCACCTCATCTAACGATTAAGGTTATCAAAAGGAGAGTTTATCTAAAGTCATTGAAGGGTTCACTATAAGTAATAAAAAAATGCTAAACTCATTCACTAATTGATGTTGTTGAAGAAGAATTCAACTGAAGTCCTTAAGGGAGAGTTCAATTAAATTTGTCAAAGAGCATAACTCATCAAATAACTAAAGTTGTCCAAGGAAGAGTTCAACTAAAGTCATAGAAAAGACAGTTCAACCCTTCTAATAGTTGAAGTTGTCTAAGCAATAGTTCATCTAAAGCTATCCACTAAAGAGTTCCATTGAAGTCACATTAGAGAGGGTTTAACTTGCCAAATAAATGAAATAATTAAAGAGATTTTAATTGAAATTACCTAAAGAAGAGTTCAACTTATCTAACAATTGAAGTTAATGAAAAAAGAGCTCAACTAAAGTGATCAAATGAAGAGCTCAATTGAAGTCAAACTAGGGGGAGTTCAACTCTTTCAATAATTAAATTCTTTGGTGAGTGAGTACAAGTAAAGTCATCAAGAAAGAGTTCAAGTCACCTAATAATTAAATATATCAAATGGAGATTCAACTAAAGTCATCAATGGAAGAGTTCAACTAAAGTATGTTGACTTGTCAAAATTAAAATAAAGAGAGAGATAGATGGTAAGAGAAAAATGATACCAAATCCCTCAATTATTCCACCTTTGCACCTTATCTTAGTATACTACTCAAAGTATATTTTGAGCTTCAAGTTATTTTCTTTGGGTTGTATTTCTTGATCACTCTCTCATCTCACCTCCCATTCTTGTTTCTACCAATAACCCTAAATGACAAAGAAGCAAAATATATGGTGCACAAGCACTTGTTAGAGAAGGCATCATCGAACCTAAGGCTTGTGGGAATATAACAAGCTGCATTACAGCTCTCAAAAAAAGCATCGATGATATTTTCTACTTGTGAAGAAGAGGGAATCATGAGGGAGCTCAATAGAGAGGGACACAATGAGTCTAGCAGCATATGAACGAGAAAAGTTCATGAACATTGTGGATTTAAGTAAATCTAACCAAGGTTAGCATTTTCTAAAGTTGGGATTTAAGGCAAAATAGAGATTGGACAAAAGTTAAGATTACGTGGGACTTAGTGTTGTCATTTTTGTTGTGTGGTTGAGTTTTCAGTTAAATCCTGATCTAACTCTGTTCAAACCCCTTTGCTAAATAGCCCTCCTCTCCATTTCTATCTCTCTGTCAAATCTCAAGTCCCTCACCATCTCTCTAGTTTGCTCTTTTTTTCTCTCTCTAAATTGAAAACAAAAATTGAGAAATGAGAAGAAAAAAGCAAGGAATAACAAAAAGAAAAGGAGAAAAGAAATAAAGAAAAGAAAATTTTTCAAATAAAATTTTGTGCATTCTTGCATTTGTAATTTTTTTGTTTTGTCACTATCGTCCTCTCGCATAATTTACCCATGTGTATTTTTTAGCGCATTAACATGTCAACACTCACAATGCCATGATTGTGCAACTTTTTTTGCCCATCAAAGAAGTTCAAATATAAGTATTCATGTACCCTATTATAATATATATGTCAAGAAAATCCCTATGTTCTATACAAGTTCATGAAAACCCATACATGCACTTCTTGTCCTGCTCGGAGTAAAGGACTTGGTCATAGTGTCTTATGCACCTTCCATGACACCTTTCTTAGTGTGATTAAACAGCTTATACTCCACTTGATGTCCTTATACAAGGTTTATATAGGGGAGATGTCAGGAGGCTGTTGATTTTTAAACCAAATATTACTAAAAAAAATTATTAAAATTAATCCATTGGAATAAAATGTGACAAATTAAATAAAAATTTGAAATGAAAAGCCAATAACCATACAAAATGTAATGTGTCAAAAGAACCAAACTACAAAATAGAGAATTAGAAGAAAACATAAAATTGAACTTAAATTGGACTTACAAAAGACTTATAATAAATTTGATGACTTTATTATGAGTAAAACAATAAACTCTGAACTCTCTTGAATGCTCACAATCTTATGCATGGTGGGCTAAAAGAGATTAATCGTGATAATGAATTAAGAGACACCTCTATTTATAAATAGAAGAAACATTCCCAGTGGAACCCACTTAAATAAAATGAAGTTAAATACAATTTACATGTAATGCTTTAAACATTCAATAAAAAGTTAAAGTTTCTAACCTTTGCAATAGAAATTACAACAAACAAGGGGACTAGTTTGATCAATAATGCACTTGAAATGCAAAGTCATGAGATTGTTTTAATAATAATGTATTTTTATAAATAATTGTAACAACAGGTCACTCAACATCTTTTAATTAATTGTGTGTTTATCAGACAAAATAGTCTAATCTACTACTATCATAGATCACATGGGTGCTTTAGATGATGTCCATGATGAATTACTAAAGCAACTCTTACACACCTCAAACGACTATGTGCCCTATGAACAAAACCTTTTTAAACAAGGCAAAATATTTAATGTTAATTGTCATGGGTCATGCAATTATTTTAAAAAGGATGCATAGCATGTCGAATCACCAAAAGCAATTTTGTTTGTATATGCAACAACTATACATTTTGAATGCCTAAACCTAACATCTTGAGAGTACCATAAATACTAAAACTGACTAAATAAACTTAAAATTATCTTGCTTTGAGAAGCATGAAACTAATAAAAAATTTATTTTCAAAATAAAATCTCTTGGGCCGCCATAATGATATCGGAGAGTTGAGTCCCATCCTCCACATCCCTAGGATAATAGTCAATAAATTTCCACATCTAGATGAACTAATATGACACCACTCAAAAGAAGGTTTTATAATCATGCAAATTTGCAATTGATATTATCTTTTAATTACAAACATTCTTTAAAGCCTTTTAAGAAAAAAAATGGATTTCAAAATAAAAACTTGAGAATAGCTACACTCATAAAATATATTAATGAGATTGTGATATAGATTCGATATACAAATATAAGTTAATAAGGTTTACAATGCAATAAACAAAGTCAAATTATATATATAATCACTAAATCATTTCTATATAGGTAAGAAAGCCAAATCAAAAAGATCTAAAATGATTTAAAAAATTATTCAATTACTCCAATGATGGTAGTATTGAAAAAGACTGTCAACACAAAGGTCCTAGATTTTTAAAATACTTTAAATTTAAACATAAATTATTTTGAGCTTAAATAAGGATAAAAATATAAAACATCTTAGGAAAGATTGTGAAAATCTTAAAATATTGTAGTAAATGTCATCACTGGAGTTGAGAGCAATAATTTATCTATCATTCTGGTTGTTTATGGCAGGTAACAAATTTAAGTTAATTAAAACTCATAAAGTGCTAATATCATATTAAGTATATCTCTATGATCACTCTCAAAAATCTCATATCAGTAAGGACGTGATATATAGACTATGATTGTATACTTTTGTTGTCAAATGACACCACGAAAAATAATTATGCCCAAAACTCTTTAACTCAGTGTAAAATGATGCCTTTAAATTCTGGTTATAGTTAAACATGAGCATTCCCCATAGCTCAATACTTAATGATTTAAGAATTATAGAGTGTACTTAATAGGGATAAAGACTTTTATTACCTAAAGTTACTTAAAATTGTGTTCATTTTAAGATCTGTTCATTTAAATTATAGCAATATCACAATGATCTAACTCTAATGAAAGCAAGAATGATATATAACACAATGATTTATGTATTTTTATATTATTATTTATTTTTAATCTGATATTAAAAAAAACTTAAATGGAGTAAAGTATGAATGTGGCGCTAGGCCCCCGTGGGATTAGTCACAATGATATCCCCACCTACAAGATGGATGAAGTGTTGGGTGGATACCCATTGCAAAATAAAAAAAAAAATAAAAAAAATAAAAAAAATTCATGCCCCATCCAACTAAACCTACTCAATAAGACCCGTTCTATTAATTACTTTTTCTAAGTTGACAAAAGGAATATAATACTATTTATAATTGTCGGGACCAATGTAGTGTTTGTTCATGGCGGGCATTTGGAGGAAGTATACTCGTTGTGTATGAAAGACAGTGAGGCCAAGACAGTGACTATCGCTTATGGGGACAAAAATCCCTGTTGGCAATAATGGAAGGTTTAATAATATAGTAAATTTTTTAGTCGAATTTTGTTTTAATTGGATTTAAAAAATAGTCTGAAATATGTATTTTGTTATTGTTAATTAATAATATATATGATAAATTATTATATATAGAGTATAACTTTTACATTCAAATTTTAATAATATAAGTATCATTTTTCGGTCAATCATTGTATATTTGATATATATATTATCATGTAATTAATATTATATCAATACATAATATCTGACGATTAATATACAGCAATTATATATTAATCGAGTGCTATATAATACTATATTCTTGAAGTCAGAATATAAATCTATATCTTGACTTCACTTATAATAATCTCTTAATATTTGATAATTAATATATGTAAATTTTCATATTTATATAAATAATACATAAATCTTTAATATTACATCAAAAATAGCATCATCATTAATATTTTAAAGTAAAATATGCATTTTTATACATAAGAGAAGTACGATATTTATAAATATCAAATTTTAGTGATAGATATATAAATGCATAAGAATTATATGCTATGTACATAAATTTTTCAAATTTTTTTAAATTATGTTATGCTTAACAACTACTTAAACATCATTTGACTTATTTGATGATTTATTTTCTTGACTGCCTAAAAGAGTCAAGAGTTCAATAAGATATGGAAGAGGATCAAATTTAAATTCAAAATTATGATAATTATTTTTTAAAAAAATTAGCAATTGGATTAACTAATATCCACATTATTAATCTTCAATTTTGTGACTTTACTTCAATTTAAATGTTTGTGTGATAAAGATTTTAGTATTATCACGTAATAACTGTTGTCATCAAAGGGTATAAATAAATAACCTAATCCTACAACTCACTTAACCTAACTTTTAAAAAATTTGAGTTAAGGCTGTCTCAATCATACTCAGGTTAAAAGACTTAACTTAATTATTATTCAAACTAAGTTCAAATTAATTTGAATAATTTAAAGTAAGTAGAATTGAAAAAGATTAATTGAGTTAAATAGGCTCTCTCTCTCTCTCTCTCTCTAAAATAAAATATTTGGAAAATCTTAAGCAATGATAGCCATAGGAAGCTCAATTAATATTAACAAGAGAGTTTTGTGCTATAACAGTGGTTCATTAACACCTAAAGCTTCTAAATATTATTACTATTATTATTTTGAGCAATGAGAAAAATGAGGGAATCATTAAGTTCATTTTATACAGTCATTTTTTTAATCTCATGTTCTAAGGATTAAAATAAATCATTGAAATTGCTCAGTAATGTGAACTTGTATCTGGAACCTTATTTTTGCCAAGGAAATATTAATTTATAAAGTTTTATAGTGTGATTGGAGCAACAATAACTTTATGAAAAAATAGTAATTAAGTTATTATAAAAAAGCTATTATTTAAAAAATTATGATAAATAATATTTTTTTATTATTAAAAAAAATTAGATCTTAATTTTCTGAGAGTTAACATATTATTAAGTTAGAAAAATAACTTGCTTATCACAATTTCTTCAAACTAAGTTTTTCAAATATCACATGCAGTGCAATATGCAGGTGGAGATTCCCAATATATATTAAATATTTATGAATTATTTTATTATAAATATTTTATAAATTGTATTGTATTTTAAAAACTCAGTTTTTTATTTTATAAAAAAATGAGTGTATCATCATATTATATCAAAAGAATTGTGACTATAATTACTTACAATCAAATTATACTAAAGGTCTATTTGGGGTCAGTTATAGCATTTTGAAAAGCTGGTTGTAAAGCTGTTGTGGATAAAATGGTTTTTTTTTTTAAATTACTCTGTGTGTTATAAATATTTTTCTTTTTGAAAAATTCAGTTCTTCATTTGTCATACTCTAAGAGCTCTTCTCAAAATAATTTTTTTTTTCAAAATTTTCAAAAGACAACCAAAAATTGATAATAAACGAACCGCTTTCATTTAACACGAAAAAAAAGCGATTAAGCAAACCTGTCCTAAACACACCCTAAAAGATGGAGCTACATGAGTATGGCATAATCAATAATCAATTGGTCTAAATCGCATAAATTTTTTTTCTTATTTATGTTTATTATTATTTTTTATTCATTTTTTACTCTCGATTGAAATATGTTTCACTTATTTTAAAAAAAGAGTAAGAAAATAAGAATTCACAAATTAAATTTACATAAAAAGACATTTGAGGTCACGTCCACGTAATGAATTGATAATGTCACAGGAATTTTAAAAAGGTTTTGTTTGAGGAGTATAACTATAAAATAATATTATGAAATTATATTTTGTATCATAAATTTTATAATATATGTAATTTTTCTAATTTATAATTCATCATATATGTCTATTAATTACATAAATAATTTATCTACACATGAAATTCAGAATAAAAAAATTTGTAATATATGACTACATGTTACTATTTTTTTTTTCTATTTTGTAATTATCTAACACCTACACGTAAATGATCTATCTATCTATCTAGCTATATATATATATATATATATATATATATATATATATATATATATATATATATATATATATATATATATAATATCCAACTTTAATATTTAAATAATTAACACTTAAATATTTGATATCATTATAATAATTTTTTTTAAATCAAACTCATATTTTCATGCATAAATTTTGATGTGATTATGGCACATAATTGTCAACATATATATAATTTTTATGTATTTATTCAACATATAAATTTTAATATATATATATATATATATATATTTAATATCTTAATTACATCAAAGTGTTTTCATGAAATGTGTATTTTATTTTGAAATTTTAATACTAAATATATTTTTGATGTGATTTATAATTTGAGTGTTATGTAAATAGATATATATATATATATATATATATAAACATGTATGATTCATGCATAATATAGTATTTCAAGTCATAAACTTTTAAGGCAAATGATTAAATAAAATAAAATAAAGATTGAAGTACCACAATATTTAGAAACATTGAACGATTTTTCTAAGAATTTTTTTTGCTTAACAATTATATGTAAGCAAACATAACCAAAATAACAAATAAATAATTAAATAAAATTTTGGCAAATAAATAGACTTAGTTTCATTTACATAGATAACATGAACAAAAGCCTATTAAAGGAAGAACTGATAAAAAGATATTGGTTGTTTGGTTGAAAAGTAAAGTAATTTAAAATAAATGCCGGAGTTTTAATTTTTTTTTGTGTTTAATATAATGCAAAGTAAAATTTCAAAGTGATGTAATCATTTCGAATTCATCAAAATATTAAATTTTGGTTTATTTGGAATTATTATTAAAATTTCAAATCTGCACGTGTAAAGTTGCGCCAGCATCACGCGCGTCGCCATTCGCCCACTATCGTCGTCCCATGCCGTCTCCTCCGTGAGCGACACCACCCAAAACTTTCAAAATACTCTACATTATTTTTTATTTTATCAAATAGAAAAGAAAACAAACTCATGTATTTCTAGAATTTTCAACCAAACAACCTAAAGTAATCTAAATATATTGCATTCTTTTTACACTTTATTCTTTTTTTAGGCAACCAAACAACCCCTAAAGGTAAACTCACCACATAAATATCAAATACAATTTAGCGTTTGAAGAGACTCTTCGACTAAAGAAGGATATCAATTTCAACATACATCAAGAAACAGTAGAAATAAATGTATTCTTGTATCCATTATATTTTAATAAATTGTTATTAAATATAGCATAAATCTTCTAATGGAATAAAATAGCCTGATATACAAATATTTGAGCATCACGGTTACTATACTTAACATATCTATCTTAATTACTTTAAAAGTGAATTAAATAGTTACTTGTAAATTGCTTTATTCTTGGTTGACCAAAATGAATTTAAATATCTAAATTGGGGAGACATATAAATTTCCATGCTTTATACTTAGTTGATTGCAATAAAAATTTTAATATCATAATGTTATTTTCAGCTAAAGAAAGTTTTATTGTAATAGAGCTCAAATTAATACAAACATAAGTGTGCATATATATATAATATATATATATATATATATATATATATATATATATATATATATATATATATATATATATATAACCAAAAAAAGATAAAAGAGCAAATAAAAAAAATTAAGACTTAGGATCTATTTGGGGCAGCTATAACTCTAACAGCTCTGATTCTCAAACACAACTTTTTATTACAAATTTTTTTAAAAAGTAACTAAAAAACTGGTAGCTAAATGCAACTATGACTGTTTCCTGAAAAACAAAGTAGCTAAAAAACTATCCTAAATTAAGATTGGTTTGTAAAAAACACAACTGTTTTTTTAAAAGTTGTTTTTCTCATAATAGTTTTACAATCAGCTTTTTAAGAAGCTACATGTATCCCAAATAGACCCTTATAGTGTGTTTGAGATAGCTTTTTAGTACATTTATTTTTCAAAAAGTAACAAGAAATCAAACACAGCTGCATTTGGCTACTATTTTTATTATTTAAAATAAATAAAATATTTTTTAAAAACACTCAAAATTATTTTTAAAAATAACTACCAACATCAAATTTGTTTTACAGAAAAAAGTAGGGTTTGGGTAAAGCATGAATGACAACCCATCGTCTCTTAGCTCAGTTGGTGGGTGTGCCCGGCCGGGAACCCCCGATACGGGTTCGATTCCTCCGCGAGAGGCTATACAAAATGCGGAAAATTAAGTGCCACACGCGTGTGTGATGAATGCTTCGGTTTGGGGATTAATACAACGCATACCATCCACAAGATAGGTGGAGTACTCCCATTCCAAAAAAAAAAAAAGCATGAATGACAGCTGAAGCTGTCAAAGCAGGAATAAATACTACGGTAGTAACTGATGGTTCACAGCAGAAGCTATAAAGTAACATCCGGAGACTTCTACAGCAACAGTTCTCTTCCCTATCCATACAGAATCTTGAAAAAAAATCTATGAAAAATATATCTTTCTTATGATTATTATTTGTTGATTATTCTTATGATAATTTTTTTAGTATGTTATTTCTTTTAATAATAAAATCAAGTTATAAGAAAATTTTCTTACCTAAATTAAAGTCCATCATATCTCACCTTAGAAAAAAACCTCGAATCATTTTAAGACATGTAAAAAAGATAATAACATAGTTAGCTGATGAATAGATAATATTTAAATATAAGTTAATGAATGTCAACATTTCATGGAAGGATTCTCTTACATTTATGTGAAAATAGTAAGTAACTCTTTGATACATTTATGCTTAACATACTTCTCCATATTCATAAAAAATTCCTATTCTCTCTCTCTCTCTCTCTCTCTCTCTCTCTCTCCATATTCTCTTGTTATAATATTCTAATTACATGAATAATTTCCCTCAATCATGGGGTGTAACTTGTAAGTGAGATGAGCTGAACTAGGCTCAATGATGAGCTCGGAAGAGCTTAACTTGACTAAGCTCATCAAATTGACTTGATAAATAAATAAATAAGTACATACAATTTTGTATATATAAAGAAAATATTTTATTATATATTTAATATCATGGTTATTCAAAAAGCTATCAATTTCCCCCCAAAAAATAAGTTCTTGGTACTATTTGAAGCTGCCGCATTGATTCCTTTCATTTTGACCATTAAAATATTGCTACTTTTTATTTAAGAGTTTAAGACCAAATTGGTCCCTCAACTATTTATAAAAGATCAATTTAGTCCCAGACTAAATAAGAGGACTAATTTGGTCTCTTAACTATTTGATCAGGGACCAAGTTGGTCATTCTATTTGGAATTTAATGAAAATTTGTAGAAAAATAATGAATACTACAGGATATTTTCGGAATAACAAAAAATAAAAATAAATAGATAACTAATAAACCCTACTCTCTTCTTATTTTCATTCACACACCGCACCACGGAAATACCAACTTGGTCCTTGATGAAATAGTCAAGAGACCAAATTGATCATCTTGTTTAGTTTGGGACTAAATTGGTCATTCACAAATAGTTGAGGGATCAATTTGATCTTAAACCCTTTTATTTAATATTAGTTATTCATTAAAGCCTTTGCATGCATCTCATTTACCTCTCTCATTGGAGGAAATCCAGGGATCCATGATCAGTGAATTTTTGTCGTGCTGTCGGGTCGCATAATAAGTGGATGAGCGGAGCTCACGTTTGAGCTACTTGATAAGTCAAGTTTGAGTTCGTTGTGACTCGAGCTTCTCATTTACACCCTTATCTCAATCTGATTTGCATGTGATAGTATCATTGGTATATTAAATCGATGATAGGGCTATCAACTAAATCAAATGATTAGAGAGCTTTTCTGTGCACTATCTAAAATTTAGTAACAACTTGTGGGAGCAGGTGTGACTTTTTGTAATGAAAGTGATTACATATATATCGAGAACAATGATAAGAATCATATCATCGATTTATGTAAACATCAATGAGATCACTAATAACAATTGCTAGGATATTATTAGAAATTTAATAGAAATTTATAATGATCTCTTATAAAAAAAATAAAAGATATATAGGAAATATGTTATATTACAAAAGAAAGGAGAAGATCTAATTTGATTGAATTTGCTTATATGATTTAATTCTAATCTATATAATTAAAAATAATTTAAGTATTATTCAAAACAATACTATCATACAGATTCTTTTTAATCTAAGCAATTAGTAATACCAGAGTTTTTGTATTTTTTTTTTAAATTCCTGCCTCATACTTTTATTCTTCAGCCGCCACCCTCAAAGCCCCGGTGCCCACAAACTTAGGTGGACCCCGCCGATATTCGTAGACAGTACCGTTATGGTCGAGTCCGACGCTCACTAAGCCGTGCAACTATAAATGGGCGGCTGTGATCATCGCGCGACCTTCGAAAGTTCTCGAATTCTAACCCTGCAGTTCGCACGATCCCTCGCCAATAGATCTTCATGCGCCAAATCCATGCCCGCTTGATCGTTGGGTAAGCAACTAAGATAAGATCCCATTTTAAAGAAAAGGGGGTGATCGGAGAAGTGATGTGCTAGTCTGTTCGTGATTCGTGAAATAGAACTGCGGCTTGAGGTAGGGGGAAGAAGAACGTGGGCAATTCGTCCGCGCAAACCCTAGCTTTTATTTTTAAATTTATTTTGTTCAATAATTTACAAATTTTACGTTATTTGATTCTGGCTGTCTGCATATTCGGAATCCTTATTTGTCTCTCTCACTGGCATTGCAGTAGATTGCTGTATTTTGAAACGAGATGCTTTGGTTCAGGCGATTAGAAGCTGTGGGATTATTTCGCGGTTTGTTTGACAAATTGAGTGTTTTTTTTTGTTCCATTTGGATTATGGGGGAGAAAGGCAATGGAGAGGGGGAGAGACTTTAAAGATAAAAATCCATAGTTTTAGATTCAAGTCATGTTGTAGATTGTTTTCATTTTACGCAAATCAGCCTTTTGTAAGGAAGTGATTTCATCCTACAGGAGGAAATATCGTTCTCTTTGAGTGGTTGGCAGACTTCTTTGTTGATTTGCGCTTTTTGAGCTTGTTTCTGCTTGCGTTCTATGGTTTTGAATTTTCATGCAAAGCGTTGTTCCATTAAGTTGAAGGATTTTGATGTTCACAAGGTCCATCGACTAGTTAAAAAGTAGAGTACTGATTTGTTTATGATTGTTTGTTAGATATGCTTATTATGCATGTAGAGTTGAGGTTTATAGAACAACATAGTATGCCATATTTCATAGCATATCGATCCATGCCTTCTGCACAATTGTCACAACAAGGCACAAAAAGACAAAATAGTGCTTGCTATATGAGTTTTTTTTTTCTTTTGCATAGAATGGTATAATGCATAGCATATGGCGCACTTTATTTTGTTTGGTTCAATATTTCGACTATCTGTTGAAATATTTTGGTTTGTTTTTTCCCCAAATGTTACCATAATCTTAACGCATATTTTGAGCAAATATTCTTGAATCTGGATGATCCGTTTCGATTGTTCTTCATATTGTGGATGAAACATAATGTTGATGTAATTTGAGGATATGAGACCTCTTGAATTTGGTGCCATAATTAGAAGTTAATTGTCTATCCTTGTTAGAAACAATGATGCATGCGAAATCATGTAAATGAACAATATCCTATACAGAAAGATGAACCAGCTTATCAAACATTTATGCTTTATGAATAGATAATAATTTTTTTTATTTTTTTATTTTTATTATTTTATTTTTATTTTTTTTTATTTTTTATTTTTTGTTTTTTTATTTTTTATTTTTAAATGTTCACTTTTAGTAAGTGTAACTATGTCAACCCATATTATGTTGTGTCTAGGTGAACTTGGTAATTCGATTTCAAATCTATTGCAATGCTGTCCCACTTTCATGTTGGTATAGACAAAGGTTGGAGGGTTTTGCTTAGTTTTCCAACTTTCACCACTTGATAGGTATAACATTAATATAAAAACTTGCTACTTCTTTTTTAAATTAAGACCACCACCACCACCACCACCACCAACAACAACAACCACAACCACAAACCTTTATCACACTACGTGGGGTCGGCTACATGAATCCTCTTTATCCATTGTGTCCTATTATGTTTTAAATTCTCATTTATTTCTAATAAACTAATGTCATTTTTTATGCATCTTAACCAAGTCTTTTTAGGTCAACCTCTACTTTTCTTAACATAAAGCAAATCTAGTACCTCTACTCTCCTGACTAGGTCATTGGTCGGCCGACGCTTTATGTGGCCAAGCCATTTAAGGAGACTCTCTCTAATCTTATCTGCCACTGGAGCTACTCCAATCTTTTTCTGAACATACTCATTTCGCATTTTATCTCTAAGAGTAAAGTCACTTATCCACCCGAGCATCCTCATCTCTTCAACACTTAACTCAGTCTTATGCTTCTCTTTTATTGGCCAATATTTTGCATCATAAATCATTGTAGGTCTTATCACCATCTTATAAAATTTTCCCTTAAGTCTAAGCGGTACTTTTCTATCACACAACAGTCCAGATGCATTCCTCCACTTTAATCATCCAACTTGAATTCTACTAATAACATCTCCATCTATTTCGCCATCATTTTGAACAATAGAGCCTAGATATTTGAAACACTCACTCTTTTTTATGACTTGATCACCCAATGTCACAAAATCATTACTAGAAATTCTACAACTAAAATTACACTCCATATATTCAGTTTTAGATCTACTCAAACGAAAATCTTTAGACTCTAAGGTTGACCTCCATAATTCAAGTTTCTCTTGGACTCTCTCTCTTGTCTTATCAACAAGAAGAATGTCATCAGCAAAAAGCATACACCAAGGTACATCTTCCTGTAAATGCCTAGTAAGAACATTCATAACTAGTAAGACCACCAATTTAATTTTATTAATTACTAATACATATTTATTGAGTTAAGACCACAAGTTTACATCTTTCTCTTGAGTTAAGACCACCAAGATGGTTTGGTTTCATAAAATGCCGATGATCTAATTAGGAGAGTAGATGTATTAGATTTGACCTATGTAAGAAAGGCAGAGGTAGATCTAAAAAAAATTTGGTTAGGAAGTATAAAAATGACCTTATTTTATTAGAATTAAATGAGAATTTGACATTTAATATGACACAATGGAGAAGAAGGATTCATGTAGCCGACCCTATATAGTGGGATAAAGGCTTCTTGTTGTTGTTGTAATTATTGATACATATTTTTAACCATAAGGTGAAATGAATCCTTTGCTACATGTGCTTATTGGGGAATGAATTTATTCTAGTTTTCTTTCACTCATCACATAGAGTAGTTCCTTTAATCTTAGAACTCTTTTACCATCCACTCTAAAATGCTCTCAACTTTCCTTATGAGCGAGCAACATCCACTTTGCGAATTATGGATCCTTTTTGGGTTGCTATCTCTTAACCTACGTAGTTGGTGATGACTAGTTTACACGATAGACTTCTTAATGTGCTAAGAATAAACTTTTTGCTTAACACATCAACTACTACATTGGATTTCTTAGGTTAATGGTGAATATGTAAGTCACAATCCTTTAATAGTTCTAGCCACTTTCTTTGCCTCTTGTTAAGCTCTTATGTAAAAAAAAACTTCAAACTCTGATAATCTATGAAAGCATCCTTTAACACCAAATGGATAGTGCTTTTACTTTTTAAGAGCAAAAGCTATAGTTGCTAACTCCAAGTCATGCTTAGGATAATCCTTGTTGTGCAACTGTAGTTGTTTGAATGCATAGTTGGTCATTTGTCCATTCTATGTAAGCACAAAATATAATCATTGCAACTAAGCATCACTAAAAAATTGGAATCCTTCAATTTTTCTTGAAAATGTAGTGTTGTGATGAAATACTTTTATAATTGTTTAAAGTTCTATTCATATACTTGGGTCTAATTGAAATTCACTACTTTCTAGAGTAGTTGAGACAATGATTATGCCTTTTAACAGAATGCTAGGACAAACCTTCTATATTATTCAGTTAATTTGTGAAAACTCCTAGCTTTAAAATATTTTTGAGATCAATTCTTTTTGGTTTTGAGGATTGATTAAAATATTTGTGGTATTAATAGCGTGGACTTGAAGTACTTGTAGTATACCATATACATATGCCCAAAAAGTAAATTAAAAAACATGTCATACGATTATTGTCTTCGCAAAGTTTTCTCAAAATCTTTTATGATAAGGCTTGGCATTAGGGCAACAAGCATGAATGAATTATCCCACCTTTAGGCACATAAATCATTGAGCCCAATTCTCTCTCTGATTTTCTTAGCTTTAGGATTGTTTTGGCCAAGACCTTAGTTCCTCTTAGTAGACCTCCATATCATCCCAACTTAGTTGGTGTTCCTTGGCTCATTATTAGACTATAAGTATATCTCGACCTTGGTCTAATGCTAAGCTTTAGACTAGTCCCAAAGCACAGTTTAACCCCTTACCGGTTGATATTAGGCCAAAAGTTTAACCCTATGCTCTACTTAGGTGATCATGACCCTCATTAGGATTATAATAACATAGTAAGTCCTCCATAGACTAGCCATTCTTACAATGGGTCAAATCGATTACTCTGCAACTCCATTTGTTGAGTATCCATCCTAGGGCTCAAGCAAAATCTGAAGGGTTTGATTCTCTTGGCAGCTTTGAGTTTGGCCTTTACTGTTCAATGGCAATTCCCCAACAACATCTTGGTAGCCTTCAAGTCATCATCCCATGTTGATGCATCTGGCAGACAACTTTTATCTCAGTGGGGTCAACTATGACACCCATCACCTCCTTGACATAAACCCTTTGGGATCCTTGACCTTGCTGTTCTTCGTGGCACTTGTTCACTTGATGGTATCCTGCCTTAGCACATGATGTTCAACTAGCCTTTTTAATGCCATCATTCTGATATGTACTTGATTGATGATTCTTAGTCCAATGATATTTCCACCTTGTTTCTTGATACCTCTTTCTCAATGCTATCATTTTAGTTGGCATTAGGCTTACCCAAGTTGTTCTCCTTGTCACCTCCTCACCCAACATTTTCCCTCTTTGTCACCATCATTTTCTTTGGTACTCAACTGACAAATCTCAATCTAGACATATCGTCAATTTAGTGCTTGATGTGAACTTTTTGGCAACATTGTTTTGGTTAAACTCAACCAAAAACTCCTTACCAAGGATGTTCTCCTCAAAGCCTCTTTTCAATCGACGCTTGATTGACAACTTTCTAGCTAGTGGTTTCTTTATGTTGGCATATGGTTTTTTATGACTTCTCACTTTGGCATTTAGTTGGCTTTTTATCTACATTCATCTAGCCTGCTCAATATCCTCTCCCAAAATTAGTGCATATGGGTCTGTACCTTGATTTGATCTTCCTTATGGACTTAAATCTGTCAAGCTTGCTTTTTAGAAAGCAATGAATCAAAGAAAATATATTGTTATTTTTTAGTCCTTACTTTTTGTAATATTCTTATATGTAGTATGCTCTTAATAAATTCGTTTGCAATTTTTTTTTTGTGTCGTGCTACTTTGTTACTTCCGTGCATTCCTTAGCTCTTTTCTTGCCAAACTTTGGGTCTATAAAGTTCTCTCTTTCTCTTCATAAAGAGTTTGTAGGAGCTCATCTTCTCTTCCCTTTTCTCTTTTTTTCTCTCTTCTTGTTTGGAAGAGAGAAGATATTAGCCATAACATAACCTCTAGCAGTTACTTGAAAATGTTGCATGTAAGAGGTCGAATCTAGAAAATATGAAAACTTCTTGAGCTTGTCATTGTAGTAAGTATAGCTGTTGACCTCTTACCATCTGTCATCTTGCAATATGTACTTCTTGACCTCTTTCGTATAATCACTAAGTCTTCCACTCGATCCTCTTTAAATTCACCATCTCATGGTAGTAAGGGTTACTGATGACCCTATTAGAGTTTCTTATTGGTGAACCTTGAACTTCGTTGGAGGATGGCCTTGTAATCATGTTTATGAAATTAGAGATCACCCTCTTGCTAGGTACCATGCAAGCTCTTCCAGTGGTCCTTTGGCTTTTGTTGGCTTGTATCTTCTTGGCTTGCTTCTCACCTACCTACGATGGCCTATCATCTTTTCTTTTGATGGCTTTCTGTTGCCTCTTATTAAGATTATACATCATCTCTTCTTGAAATAGCTTGTTACCGTCTAATCTCGGTCTACTAGCTATCTTTGGGACCACCACCCGTTGGTTTGATAATTCATTACCTTGACTCATGTAGCTAACACTTCTTGCTAGGTCTTCCACTTGTCAATTTTGCTACCATCTGATGACTCGACATTGTCACACATAGACTTCGTTAGGCATGTGCCTGCCAAGTTGTCGTCCAACACTCTTTGAGAAACTTAGTTTGAATATGATGGCTCTTGGCCTGACCCACGATGCATGCTCTTGCTCAAGTAGATCACCTTAATGTCTCACAATAGTTCTGCTTGGGCCCACCTTCATGCCCTCAGTCGATTGGTCTCACTCCTGTTGGAATGGTTGTTGTTGAACCTTTCCATGGTTTGTTTTTAGTGCCGACTCAAAGGGCAAAGAAAAAGAATTAGCATAATCTGTGCGTGTGAGGGATCTAGTGATGGTTGTAGGGAAATTAATTGCTTATAAAACCATCAAGCCCCCCTTTCTTTTGAAAAGCTCACATTAGTTCAAGCTCATCAGTTTTGACCAAAAGCTCAACCAATGAGGCATTTAAGTCCCAAAAAAATTTCTAGATCTCTACTTTCATAATTCATGAAAATCAATTTTATTTGGAAAGGAAATTGAAAAAGTTGAGCAAAAATTGAGAATTTTATTTTCAGAATTTCCTCATACTTTTTTGAGCCATCTTAGGCTAGTTGACTAATGTTCAATGACTTTTGGTCACTTAGCTGTCTTAATTACATAAATTTAAATGTATTTTATAAACTTGTGTAGTTTATATTATTGTAGCTTCCTGTATGCACAAAAACTTACGCACTCGCATGCATGTACACCCCTTGCTACATACTTTGTTGGTTTTCATTAGGATTAGTACTATATTGCCCCTATTAATATTTAGTCTTGTGATTTATTGTAAGTTTGCAAGAAAATATTGTATTAATGGATTAATAAAGTGATAATTTTTTATGTAATAAATTGTTTTGTGTATTTCTGCATTTATGTAATGTGCTATAGGCAAAGCACATGGAGTGCTAGGATAGAAGCTTGAGTGGGTGAGGATGTGAAATATTTATTGTTCTTTTTCTTTCACCCATCAGATGTTCTCTTTTTACTGCCTTTCTAGAGCAACTTGAGGTTTATTATTTTCCATATAAGTTGCCTATTATGCATTGAATATTTGAGAATGCTTATATGATAAAATTTTCTATCCAAATGAAGAACTCTTAAATCTTTTGGGTCACTTGACCAATATTCTGAAAATTTTGAAAACGAGAATTCATTTATTCTGTGATCCAAGATCAACCCATTTTTGCATGTAGATTATGCCATCAGTTTTTGCATAATTAATCTCATGTGCATATTGGGTAGTTTCGCTTACAAGGTTAGTTTAGTGGCAGAGACTTGTTTGATATGGCTTTAATACTCAGGCATGTGGAGATATCATAAAACCCATCTTCCTCCATATCAACATTCTTGTATTGCATAGAGACTTGTTTGACATGGCTTTAATACTCATGCATGTGGAGTCTAGTGGTATTCCTTGTCCATAGGATGTAAGTTCAGTTGTTGAGATTTTCAAATTTTCCTGCATGTGTTATAAGTCCCTTTGTGAATCTTTTTGGCAGGCAGAATTGTCACTTGTATCCCCTTCATTTTTTTAAGATTTTGGAGGACATGTATCCTTGGTGGTGTTATAAGACCCAACTTAGGAATCTCTCTTTGTTGTTGTGGAGTCTTATATTGCCTTGGGGAATTGTGTTCTGGCTTGAGATTTTTCTTCTAGTTATTTAAGAAATGTAAGTCCTACCTTTGGTTCAGTTCCCCTTTATGATCGGTGTAGACTTGTTACCCTTCTTGCGGGCCATCCTTTTGAGGATTTTAAGTTCCATAGCCTTGGCATCATCTTTTGAGACTTTATAAATCCTTTGTCTTCTTTTTTGTGGCAATCCCTTTTGTAGGAATATTAAGATCTCTGCATTCTTAGGTATCTCTTTCATGTTTTAGTTCATTGGTATAGTGTCTCCTAGACTCCTTTTGAGAGTGTAGATGACAAACTCTTGGTCAATGTGCTGACAACCCAACCATTGTATTATCATATCTCTCGTGGGCACTCTTCTTTTGGTTGATCCCTTTAAGCTTGAACCTCCTCTTACTAGTTGCTACCTTGAATTCTATTTGCTGAATCAAAAAGATAAGATAAACTATTTATTAAAGAGTGTTCTCAGTTTTCATACATGAGTTGCAATTAATCATGGAGGCTTGTGCCCGTGAGATACCTCAACCCCTTAAAACTGAATAAATATACTTTGTTTAGTTTCTTATACCATCAAGCAAAATGTTTATGTTAAATTTTAATTTGTTTTTCATAGGTTCTTATGGATTCTTGTTGGGAGGTGTTAGTTGCCATTACTTGATGAACTCTGTCTTTAATACAAAAATCTATTTTGAGCTATTTTGAAGCCCACAATAACTAGCCAATGGTGCATGAGATGTTCATGTGGGGTTTGCATTTGCAGGACGAGTGTGGGGTAGATGGTGTAGTTTACCATCAGTGATATCACAAGATTGCGAATGGGATCGAAAGTCTCTTTTTAGTACCACCTGATGTGAAGCAGGGCTTAAAGAGATTCAAGAACTCAAATTTATCGAGAGAAAGAGGGAGAGGGAGAGAGAGGGGTTAAAATTTGTTTGCAATTCAATAATATAAGATTGACATGCAACATAAGAGCATCCTTTATTTATAAAGGGATTCTTACAAATTGAAAGGAAAGGAAATAAACATGAATTAATCACACCAATGAAAGAGAATATTGAACATTCTTTTATAAAATGTTATTTATGAAAAAAATTACAAAAATATGAAAACCTCTTCAATACAAAATAAATAAGATCAAATAGCATTTTATAGGCATTTTTATTGAAATATCCGGCATGGATGACATGGCGCCTTATATTGATAGCACACTGTATCACATTTGTCATCATCTACAACAAGATTGTATCCATCTTATTTAACTTAACTAAAACACAGAACAATACCAATCATAGAGTACTTCTATATCGTTATTGATAATGATAAAATCCAAAAAAAAGGAGACAAGTCAAAATGAGCAAAAGTCATCGTTAAGTATGGCATTGAGTTTCTAAACTCAACTATAGAATGTGTTTAGGGGCTATTTGGTTACCTACATTTAGAGTGTAAAGTAAGCTGAATGCAGTGTATTTGGATTACTTCAACTTGTTTGGTTGAAAATTCTACAAATATATGAATTTTATTTTTCTTGTTTGGCAAAATAAATGTAATGTAAAGTATTTTTGAGATTATCGGCCCGAGTGATGGCCGAGCCGGTGGCGGGCGATGGCGGGCGGGCGGCGGCGAAACACTTTATTTCGGTGATTTTGGAATTACCATTTGGGCAAATTCCAAATACATAAATGCATTCTAATGCATTTCAATTACACTCGTTTTATTTTACTCATACTAAACACTAAAAAAATTAAATTTTCTGCATTTGGTTTACTCTACACTCTAAATGCAGGCAACCAAACAACCCCTTAATAGTAAGTTGTTTTATGGCTGTTTGGTTGGATACATTTTGAGTGTAAAGTAAATCAAATGCGGAGATTAACTTTTTGAGTGTTTGATATGGTGCAAAGTAAAATTCTGAGGTATTCTAGTGTATTTGAAATACATTTGAAATGTGATTTGTGAATTGGGGAATTCCAAATACATCGCTTAGTGTGACAATACCGCTTGCCATACACCGCCGGCCACTGCCATTGCTTGCTAGTTAACGCGTTGATCGCCCTACCATTGTCGCCACCACCTCTTGTTGTTGTCAACCACAGCCGACAACCCACGGTCGCAACCACCATTGACCGCTGGGCTTCGGTTGCTCGCCGTCACCACCACCTCCAGTGTCTTTTGGTTGTCGGCTATCTCTGCCGCCATCGCTGCGCCGCTACAGACAGCCACCATTGATCACTGTAGGCCATCGCCATCACCATCGTCCGACTGCCTACTATCGCTGGCGACAAACACTTCATTTTCAGGCAACCAAATAGCCCCTTAAGCAAATATGCTTACGATCTCCTAAAACAATAGTTCAAAAAAATTTTTGGTTGCTTTTTAAACCAAGAATTGGCAAGGTAGTGATTGTAGTGAGGATTGGTAGTGATGACCCTATAGGTGCTATGGGTGACTCTGTGGTGAAAAGAAAGTTTTGGGAAACTTCCTTAAATTCTCCAATGATAGGGACAAAGAGCATCTCACTTGCATTTGGGATATATGATCATGGTTGTCACTATCCCTTGGCATGATGTGCAGATGTGATAGAACTTCTAGATGTTAGGAGAGTTTTTTAAGAGGGCCAAAAGATGGCTTGTATTTTTTCTAAGAGGTATCAAATGAATTTTTAAATGTTGGAAAGATTTGGTTGTTTAGGCTATTTAATGTAGTACATTATGAAGATCAAGAAAAGAAAGATCATATGGATTAATAAAATCAAATTAGTTTAATTATTAGAGTTATGGTTAAAGCTCAAAGAAGAGATTAAAGAACAAGTCCAATTACAAGAACCCGAGTAAAATCCCAATAAGGGCCCACCATCTAAAATATTTTTTCTATTTTAATATTTTTATTTTTATTTATTACATAAAAGCTTGTATAATTGGATATGATACAGAGGAAATATTAAAAATGAGTGATTGAAGCTTCTACGACCACTAACTCTATTTTTTTTTTTCTTCATCCACACACACACACAAAAAAAAAAGAAAACTTAGCCCTAGAATCTTGTAATGCTTATAAATATGGGTTGAAAAGTTTGTAACTCTAGTTATTGAATAAATTATTTTGAGTGGAGTATTACTCTTTTCATTAGCTTTATGTTTGGTTCAATGTTTAAAATTACACTTTTGGGTGTTGATGCATTTTTTGTCCGTGAGGCGAGGCGTAAGCCTCACAACAAAAAAATTGCGTAAATTTCAAAAGATCAAATAAACTTATATAAAAGTCAAATTTTAATATCCTAACATGATAATATGAAATCATCAAGCATATAATGTCAAAAAAATATATGTGCAACACATAACAACCCAAAATGACATAGTTTGTAACAATATTATCTCTAAGTCATTTAAAACAAAGATCATATTAAAGCAACAATACAAATCTATGTGAATTTAGAAATTGACATCACTCTCTTCACTCTGGGAATTTTCATTTGAATCATCATCATAATCAATTGCCTTCTCGCCTACCTCATCTTCTGCAGTATCAATGTTCTCCCAATCTTCCTCCTCATCTTCAACTTCTATCATCTTTTTTTCCCAAATGAAGAAAATTAATAATAATAATTATTATGTTTTATAATTGAAAAGTATTGAAAGCTATAATCAAAAGTTTTGAATATCTTTTCTATATTTTTGTTGCGATGTATTGGGCCTACTAGTAGTGGCCTTTTCTTTCTTCCCATCAAAATAATAAACATTTGATGACACATCATTGCATACTAAAGGATCTTCATTGGTGTCTAGAAGCCCTTTATTCAAACATTTTTTTCAACTTGTTATACATAATGTATAACAAAGAATTCATCTTTAATATTGTCAGTTTATTTTTTCTTTTAGTATGCACTTGATTACATGGTTGTGAAAATCGGACATGTAACCGAAAACGAGAGGTTTAAAGGTCGAGGTTGAACCGGGGTCAAACCGGATGATATAATAAATATTAAAATTATCTAAATGAGATTTAAATGATCAAATAATCATATAATATGTACAATTTGAGAAAAATAAATTATAAAATATAAATCATATGCATAAAATTCTCATACAATTTCAAAGTTAAATACATGAATATATAAATACTAACCTTTTTGTAGCCATGATAATTCTTTGAAATAATCCATCAGAATTTCTAGAAATTGGTTATCTAAAAAAGGAATTAAAATTAAATAAAAATTAGTAATTTGGCATCAACTATATAAATTATACAAGTAAAACATAAACCAAAACTAACTACAAAAAAGATATTATAAATTATGATAAAAAAGCAAGTTATAATAAATTTGAGATATTAATAATTCAATAAAGATGATATATGATGATCAATAATTTACGTTTCTTTACCCAAAACTTCGCTAAAAAACAAAAATATCAAATACATATTAAAATTTATCTCTAAAATAAATTCAAAAGAAATGATTCTAATCAAATATATTAAAATTCATCTCTAAATGTTGTCTCTTCAAAAGATCCTCGTGATCAAAAGCCTCTCCAAAGCTTTGTTCCCAATCAACTCATCGTGTTGTGTTTCATGTAATTCATACATTTGCGTTAGTTGTTTCATGGCCCTCATTAGTATTCACACATTCAAAATAAATTACTTCTTCATCTTTATAATCAACATAAGAATAATTTAACTACTTATTAGTTGTTATATTGGATGATATATTTACTCAATGATAGGAATGGCATCATCTTTATATATTTCATTCTCTAAATCATCATAATTTAATTTAGGGTGTGTTCATCCTATCCAAAAATCTATTGTCGATCTTGAATATTCCAATGGATCATAATTTCTTTTTTTAAGATGAAATCTATCAAATAAACATAAAATTATAGATAAGTATCAATGTTAAGAACTTAAGAATAATAGCGTAATAAATTAATAATAAAAAAAGCATACATATTCCTCAAATTAAGATTATAACGAACATAGACAAGATCATTTAACCTCTGGTGTTCCAAATTATTTCTTCTTTTTTGTATGAATTTGTTCGAAAACACTCAAATTTCTTTCACACCCGGAAGAAGAAGAAGTTTGGCTTAAAATTTTAATAGTCAATTTTTGTAAATTAGGAGCACTAGAACCAAACATCTTCCACCATTCATCTGCAAATAAAATTTTAATTAACTTCAAAATATAAAATATGTCAAAAGGCGATGAGAATTAAATGAAATAATGAAAACTTACTTACGGGTTGCATTTCTTTGGCCGTAGTGAGTCGGCTTCCCAAAACTTTCTAAATTATCTCGATATATTAACTTCATTCATTGTCAATTTAGGCTTGGGACATATATCTTTATTTCCAATAAGTTCAATCAATCCTTGCTTACGGTTTTTGACGGTAATTCTCTTGATCATCTTGAAAATGTGGATTTAAGAAATAAGCGGTGAGTGGATACCTTGGCGAGTTGTTCATCCCATCTTTTCTTAATAATATAAGTATATGCTTATACAATCTTTTCACACTCAAACATGATTTTAAGTGCTTCTTGTTATGCGCTATCATAAACATAAGAGATGGTTTTTTTAAATCAACAACCGCATAATCTTATTAATGGTCTGTTATTTTTGACATGATTAAACAATCATTCCAAAATTTGTTATCCATGATGATAAAAGATGCTTGTTTTCCTTTAATAATTTTCTTTGAATCACATAATGCTTATTTCAGAAGAAGAAATCATGTTTATGATCAAATACACTTTTCAAAGTAATAAAAGTTATTGCAAAACAAACAAGTATTTCATCCACCCTTGTCTTTCCTCAACCAAGATAATAGGAAAATATGATTGTAAATTAATATTGTTATCTTGATCTTCTTAGCAGATCCCTACATGAGGTACCATATCTTTTAGAATCAAATTCAAGATATCCTGAGGAGACCAACAAATATTTCCGTCATGCAATAACTCTCCCCTTCTTATAATTCTTTGCATTATCGTCACAAGTTGATATTTTCGGACCATCCACTCAACTACTTCGAAATAAAGAACAAAGAGTTGTAGCGTCTTTCTTAATAATGTCGAGCGTCAAGATTTTAAAAGATACTCCCTGACAATAAACTAGAATATTAATTAATGTTCTATTTCTAACATTTGTCCATCCATAAGCCATTAAAGTGCACCCTGTTTCCTTCCAGCAACGCTTATAAGATTCAATTAAAAGTTTATATTCTTCTTTGCAATCCCTTAATAGATTAATTCTCATCCTATGATATGATGAAAGTTCATAACCTGGTCCAATAACAAGTATTGCATCTATAGCTCGACGAATGATGAATTTAAAGCGTTGAATGGAATACATTTGTCAAAACCATCTAGAATGGTATGTCATTATTTTTTTTTAGATGCCAAAACACTTTTAAAGATGGTGGTTGTGACCGTTTTGTTCTTGCAAAGTAAGCATCAATTTCATCTACTTTTCTTTTTCCTTTAAGAGCCACTCTCTTCTTCTCAATAATATCTTGATTATAAGTATGCACACTCTCTCTATCCTCTTGTTTATCTTTTTTTTTGAGATATTGCTTTTAAATTTTCTTGCATTTGGCGAATATCATGAAACTTTTGCAGTATATTTAACTCCCTTAAATGTTCGTTCATTCATTTATACCTATATATATTAATCCGCGACAAACACTTATATTGCTTTTTTTTATCGGACATCTAGATTCACTAAAATGATTCCAGAATCTATTTTCTCAGACATTATGAGAAGAAATATAATTTTGACTTTTCGAACGCTCCATCCTAAATATAAAAAAAGAAAATAAATGTTGAATAAATTAAAAAAAATGTCAATCAAAAAATTATGAAAAGATTCACGGAGATATCGAGAAAAATGAAAAATACAAAATTAAATTAAAAATTGCTAAATATGAACTAACAAATACAATTCACTCATACATATTCTAAATATAAGTTTTGATGAATATTCCAATGTTTTGAAAAAACAAATTAAATCATATATGCATTTTTAAATCAATTCAATCATAAACTTGTAGATTTGTAAGAGATATTCAGGAAAAAATATGCTAAATATCACCTTGAAATTTGGTAGAAAGCTGTATTTATAATTTATCCAATGATTATCCACCCCTGTTGATCTGAAGCGATGGAATACTCAGGAAGAGATACACACGGATAATGACGGCGGAAAAAACTTGTTTGTTGCAAAGCAAAAATGCAGGCCTTTGCTTAGTTTGTTAGAGATAGCAGAAAGAATATTTTTTTAAAGCTGATTTTAAGAAACAATTCTTTAAAATCACTTGAAAATTATTGAGTTCAAGTTAACTAAGATTTAATTCAGTTTAAATACATCCAATGAATGCCCAATGTTCAATTGCTTCCTAAATTCACTTAGAAGCCGACAAGGAGAAATCATAAATCGATGCAATAATATAATAGCTAAACGACAATATACAAGTTTAGAAAAATAAATGTGAAGAGAAGCAATAATTTAGTAAAAAAAACAAATAAACAAGAACTGAACCAATTCATATAAATATAAACTAGCAATAAACATGAAAAGAACAAGTGAGAAACACATACAATCAAACCGAAAATAGAATCTTGCATAGGAAGAGGGAGCAAAACCAAAAAACCGAGGAAGCCTGGGAGCAAAACAAAAATAGAATACCATGAGAATAAAATGGAAACGACAATATACAAGTTTAAAAAAATAAATGTGAAGAGGAGCAATAATTTAGTAAAAAAAAAATAAATAAACAAGAACTGAACCAATTCATATAAATATAAACTAGCAATAAACATGAAAAGAACAAGTGAGAACACATACAATCAAATCTAAAATAGAATACACTTCTGCAGAAGAGGGAGCAAAACCAAAACCGTAAGAGGAAGCATGGGGGAAAAACAAAAACCGGAAACAGGGAGGCCGGGTGCTAGGGATAAGCATCGGTCAGCAAATGCCAAAATCTTTATTCTTTCACGACGAAGCGGACCAGCAGTTCTCGGTTCAGCGGTTGAACCGCCGGTTCTCTATAGTGTCCCCGGTTTTCTGCTGAGCCGGTTTTTTGAATAATCCGGACCGGTGCAGTGACCGGTTCATGGTCGAATTACAATGCTTCCATTTTATTTATCATTTTTAATGTAAGGATTGGCCTTGGTAAAATTGGAAGGTAAGCAAATCATGTATATATGCTTTCGTAAGCTGGTTAATCTTATTCGTGGTGTCTATTTTAGAAAGTTATCAATATCTAGTTGAGTGCTATTTTGATGTTTTAGGTCATTTGACGCAGCATTTCATCTGTCAAATTTAGTGGACTTTCCTGTAAAAAGTAATGGAGCCATTTAAGTTTTAGAAATGAAATTGGCACCTTGCCAAGCAACTACTTGTTATGAAGTTAACCGCTGTTTGTTTCAGGGTTTGGCTAATCGAATGAACTGAAAACTTTATTTGTTACTGCTCTTAGATTGTCTAGGATTAATGCTATTAACTTTTTTTTATCATATTCTATGAGCTAATGCATTGTTTAAATTGCACGCAAGGATGTTCAGGAGGTTTTATTCATGAGTTGGAAGATAGTGCCTTGATTCTTAATTTTCCGTAGCTGGTGTGATACGCTAAAGTTATTTACGAGGAGCTATCAGAACTTCTCTTGGAATAATTAAGTGATTCATCATATTGTCTTTTGACAGCACTAGTCACAGTTTTTGGATTTATTCAGGAGCTTTCAGTAGCATAATGACACCCGCAGCAGTTGATTTATCTGGTAAAAGCCTACATTATCTCATGTTAAGTAAAAGTTGCAATTTTCTTTATTTTGCTTTTTTTTTTAAAACTTCTATATCCTGGTTTATGTATGAGCCATTGTACAATTTTTGTGTTTTTGGACTGCATTTGTGCATCAGCCTGTTTATGAATAGTACTTGATGGGAAATGCATTGTATGACCAAGTTTGCTATATTTCTATTGTTAAGTAATAAGTTCATAACATGGAAATTAAATCAAGAAAGATATGGGTATTTCTTAAACTTAGAAAACTGCACCTTCTGTAGAGAGAATTAGAGGAAAGTACTTACACAAGATTTTAATATTTATTGAGTAGTTTATTGTCATATCAAAATCAAAGTGAAGAGAATATTTGGTTCTCATCAAGCCTCGATATCTAATAATGAGCAATTTGACCGAGTACTTTGTAAAAGTCTGCTGGTCTTGTCTATGAAAGTTTTTTTATTTTAGATTATTTTACTTTTTTTGGGGGAGGGGGAGGGGGATTTACATGCATAGCACACAATTCTTATATATTTATATATCTAATACTCAAATTTTAATATTTATATATCTAACACTTAAATTCTTAATATTATGTTAAAAAATACCATTATAACAAACTTACCTTTTTATGCATAGGAAGGTATTATGAATAATGTTTTAAAAATTGGACCGGACCACGATTGTTAATTGCACATATGATCAATTCGGTTAGTCTAAAAATCGGCCTTTGCATTGAACCAATTAAGACTGGATTGAATTGTTGGTTAAACAAGTGAACTGGCGAATCAGTCCCAATTTTACAAAATTGGCTGGTTTAATTAATAATTATATTAAATTATTTAAATATGTTATATAAATATAGTAAATAATTATATTTAAATAACAAACTTAACAAAATATGTTATTTAAATAGGTTTATAAGAAATATTATAAATTTTAAAATTGCTTTTATTATTATAATGAGTTTGAATTAAATTAATCATAACATTTTTTACAAAACAATCTCTCAAGTATGTTACAAGCTCATGCTTTGGAGCTTTACTTCGTAATATAAAGAGTGCAATACTAAGTCTTCTTTATGATGCTTTAAAGCTTTTCAATCAGGGAGGGAGAGGGGATTTATGTGCATAGCATAGAATTCTTATATATATATATATCTATCTAATACTCAAATTTTAATATTTACATATATAACACTTAAATCCTTAATATTACATTAAAAAATACCATTATAATAATCTTTTAAATGCACCTTTAAATGCATAGGAAGGTTATTATAAACAATGTTTTAAAAATTTGACCAAACCACGATTGTTAACTGCACATATGACCAATCTGATTAGTTTAAAAATCAGCCTTTATATTGAACCTACTAAGATCGGATTGAACTGTTGATTAAATTGGTGAATTGGTGAATCGATTCTAATATTACAAAATTGGATGGTTTAATTAATAGTTATATTAAATAATTTAAATATGTTATTTAAGTATAGTAAATAAATAGTAAACCTAACAAAATATGTTATTTAAATAGTTTTATAAACAAACTTTTAAGTTTTTAAATTATTTTGATTATTATAATGAGCTTGAACTAAATTAATAATAACATATTCACCAAATCATCACCCAAGTATGTTACAAGCTTATACTTTGGAGCTTTATTTCTCAATATAAAAGGTGCAATACTAAGTCTTCTTTATGTTGTTGGATTAAAAAAAACTAAATTTAGTGAAATTTTTTGAGTTGGCCTTTAGGATTGAGAAAGTTAGATTATATGATGTGAGCTTACTAATATCAAATGGGTGTTAAAATGTAATAATATAAGAAAAATATTTTAATATTTAACTTATTTTTTTAATATAAATTATCTTTTATAATCTAGAATGTTTTTTTAAGAATATAAAATCTATGATAATATTTTATAGAATTTCTAAAATAGTTTTTTATATTATAATCTTATATATTTTTATTATAATTTATATCTTTATTTATAAATATATATTATCAAAATTTTAAATTTTTAAATATTTTTAATATACATATACCTAGATTTATAATAATATTTTAAAATATTTATATATTATATTTTTATAATAGTTATATTTTATAAGGTTTTTAAAATAATTTTTAATATTTTAAAATTAATATTTTTATTATAAACTAGAATTTTTATAAATTATATTCTTATTATAAATTTATATTATATATTTTTAGATTTTAAGTATATTTAATATACATATATTTTGATTTATAATATACATATAATTATATCTTATTGAACTTCTATATCAATCTTGAATTTATAATTATTATAAATATTATTTCTTATTTAATCTTGAATTTTTCTTTCTTTCAGTTCAACCAGTATACACAACTTGATTATGAATGTGAATATAAAACTTTTAAGTGTTAAATATGTAAGTGAATAAGAATTGTGTAGTACGTATGTAAATTTTATTTTATTTTTTGTTGGTTTGCAATGCCAACCTACGTTTTGGTGCCTATGTTAGGAATTTGGAGATAACTAAATTCAAAGTTGCTTGCTTGAAAGGTGCAATGTTAGTATGGTTAAAACTTGCTCCTTTATGTATGTAAAAAAAGGACATTAGATTATTTTCTACGCTTCACCATGGCCTTACTTTTTTGTGTTTTGGTATGTATTTAGTTGGGTTACCTGACTCCTGACTTAGATTTTCCATGTTTTCGTTTCACGTATACCTATTTACTGTTTCCCTCTTCAATTAAAGGTTCGGAAAGCAGTGGGCCTGATGAACCACAAAAGCAGTCACATTCTGATACCCAAAATCAACATTCTGCAAGTGGAAATTTCCAACCAAGCATTACAATGCCATCTACTGTTCATTTTGTGCCCCGCAGTCAGCTTGCATCAGGGCATATCATGGTATGATTTTTCTTCAATCTATTTGGAACCATACGTCCAGTAGCTAGAGATATCTTCATCTGGATTCTAAAACGCATGTCTTCAACTTATAGAAAAAATTATTGTTTCATGATGATAGGAAAGATGCTGCTTTCTGAAGTCAGAACCTTACCTTGTTAACTTTTGTGATTTGAATTTGATTCTTCTGCATTAGTTGCTACATTGATGAAGTGCTGTGGTTATTTAAAATTCATAATGCTTTTTTTAATGCATCTGTTTGGATGGTGGTAAGACCTGCAATGACTTATGGTGCAGAATGTTGGCCAATAAAAGAGAAACATAAGACTAAGTTAAGTGTTACAGAGATGAGGATGCTTAGGTGGATGAGTGGCTTTACTCTTAGAGATAGAATGCAAAATGAGTATGTTCGGGAAAAAGTTGGAGTAGCTCCAGTGGTAGATAAGATTAGGGAGAGTCGTCTTAGATGGTTTGGCCACATAAAACGTCGGCCGTCCATGATTAAATTAGATGCATTAGATTTGCCTTATGTTAAGAAAGGTAGAGGTAGACCTAAAAGACTTGGTTAAGATGTATAAATAATGATCTTAGTATACTTGAATTAGATGAGAATTTGACATGGGACACAATGAGGAAGGATTCATGTAGCCGACCCCACCTAGTGGGATTAAGGCTTGTTGTTGTTGTTGTTGTTGTTGTTGTTGTTTGGATGATGCAGTCTTTTTGTTCATAACCACTTGTATTGTGTGACACAAGTAAATATAGGTAGGTCTAAGTTTTAGCATCTCTAATATCTCATTGTGGTACAATTGGCTATTTACTTAATTCAACTGCTCTTCCGTTATTTAAAGCTTTCAAGGCACATTCGTTGTCTTTTGTTGAATGCTACAGAATACTTCATCGTTGCCTTGGATATGTTAACAATCCCGTGCTTTTGACTTTTCTTATTCCCCATCTCAACTATTTGTTCTATTAAAGTAGGAGGTTGTCCATGCGGAGATTCAAACAAATTTGCTTTCACTGCAAAGTAAACTAATGATATAAACTTCACTAAAGGTGCTCATCCATTTGGGCATTCTGCATCATCTAGGATGTTCCTTGATGGGACACACTGGCTTCAGCATGATGGTTGTCATTCTACTTACCTGCAGCTTTTTCAAAGTATTTTATGATGAATTGACATTTCTGATGGAACAAAAATGGTCAAATTTTGAGGGATTGAAGCTTTCAGAATGTGTATAATATCTTTGGTACTCTCCTGGGCATTTAGCTCGACATAAGTAGTTCTTGCATAACTTTCAAGCTCTTCCCTTTGATAATGCTCCAATACTTGATGGAGAATAAGCTTGCTGAGACCTTTCACCTTTTGTTAGGTTACCTGTTGGGTTGGAGACACGTTATCTTCATCCGATACTGTCACTCCAACTCCATCAATATATTTTTTTCATCAATATCTTAGGTAAACACATCCCCTTCGCCAAGTTTGTCCAAGATTAATCCCCACTTATCATATGCACATTGTTTTTTTCCTTCAACTCCCAACTTACTGGAAGAGGATCAGCTTCATTACTATCGCCAACAAATTAGCTTTCTACTGTTTGATATGATAAAATCAGAAGTTGTTATTCCTTTTCCATTGGTTTTTAATATTATTCTGGCAATTCTGTGTCAATCTCAAACAAAATGATGTTTATCCGCATATTTTAACATTTATATTTTTGGTAATTCTATGGCATGTTTTCATGTATTTTCTTAATATATGATTAACTTGTTATGAAAGTTTCTTTTTGAACAACCTTGTCTTTGTTGGACAATGAATGATTATGATGATGAGTGGGATGCGGCTAGCTCCTAGCAGCAGTTGAAACAAATTTGTTTTTTTAAGGGAAATCATGGACTTTGGATTATCCGGACTGTGTTGATCTTGGCAGGCACCAGTGGCCTACCCATATATTGATCCTTTCTATGGAGGCATCATTGCTGCATACAGCGGTCAACATGTGGTAGGTTTTCTGTGTTTTCAACTTACATATAGTGATTGCCAAGTTTAACAAGCTGGCTTAGAACTTTTGTCATAAATTTGTCTGCAACTTTCACTCCAGATGCATCCAACCATCACGGGAATCATGCAGCCTGGAGTGCCTTTGCCTACTGATGCTGTTGAAGAACCGGTGTATGTGAATGCCAAACAATATCATGGCATTCTAAGACGTCGGCAATCACGTGCAAAAGCTGAATCGGAAAATAAATTGATTAAATCTCGAAAGGTACTTAACTAGTTTTTATTATTTTATTATTTTATTATTTTTTAAATCATGTTGTGTCAGCTTTTTGTTAATGCTGTTTTCACCTCCTGCTGATTAACTCATGATATTTTTCTGTAACGCTCTCTGCAAATGTTGTAAAAATATTTATAGATGTTTATCTATAATGAAAAATTATTAAATTTCTTGACTTCGAATCACCAGGTGCTGGACATTTTGCTTAACGTCTTGCACCATCTATTGCTATGAGGAAAATACTTTATGACTCACAAGATGTTTGGGAGGCTTAAAGAAGGTATCTGTGAAATCACTGCTCTTCAATGTCTTAGGCATGGAACCTTGAAGCCATTAATCATGTTCAGTTTGCCCCTTTAATAGATCAATGTTGGATTCCCTAATAGATCAATGTGAGAGTGGTTACTTGCCAAAGATGGGACTGCAGAAATTTGTTTGCGAGTGGCTTTGGAGATTTAATAGTGAATCGAGCTAGCTTGTAGAACTTCATACAGCATGGAGTGACTGTCTGGGATGAGATATATTATGCAGGCAGAGGTGAATAATAGAAAATTGCCTTGTGAGAGAAGACTAAATGAAAATGTGTTGAGTTGATATGGAGGGCTCCCCATGACTTCTACTTGAGGTTGTTCAGCATCAGCATCGCTAGTAAATGGTAGGTACTGGAAGATAGAAATAGAACATTAAATGAGAAATGAGAATAGCGGAAGATAAAAGAGTCTGTGTGTGTGTGTCTGCTACCCTCCCTCCCTACACCCCTCCTCATCTCTACCTCCATTTCTCACCTCTTTATCTCTATCAATGGATCTTCACCTTGTTTGATTTCATTTCAATCTTGTCTATTTTCTTAAGAACTTTTACACAATTTGACTGCAATAATTAACTACGTGGTATTATTTATTTCATTTGTGATTCTATCCTGAAGAGTAAATTTCTAAGCTGTTTCTGCGACTACTACTTCAAAGTCATTCAAATTTTTGATGGTAATTGTGGCTAAACTCCACATTTTTGCTGTTTTATGGAAATCATTTAAGAGTCCATATTATGGATGGATGGATTGTGTTTCAAGAATTTTTTGTCCATGCTCTGTCATCATTGTCTCTATTTGTTTCAATTGATCATTCAATTTCAGATCACTTGATGGAGAAGGATAGTTGAGATCATGGTTTTGAAAATAGGCCCAAAATGAATTCTCATTGGTCATTCTGGATCAGGTTTATGCTAAATTCATGTTACGCATTTTTATGATAATAGTTTATTCCAACTAACTTCACCTAAACAATTATAATCAGAGAGAGTGAGAGAGAGAGAGAGAGAGAGAGAGAGAGAATGGTATATATAGAAGCACCTATGTTTGGAGCTATACCTTTTTTTTTGTTGAGAGTTTTTTAGTAGTCTTTTGAAGAAAGTTAAAACAAATTAATGGAAACCCAAAGTCAAGGACTGACATGTCGTTTGTATTAGAAGTCGGCAAATTCAGAAATAAACAAAACAACCAGTACAAGCCACATACCTTCCAATCGTATATCAGAAATCATTTCCATGTCATATTGTCTATTGCAAGGTCTAGAGGACATTTTATTAGCACTTATCGTTTTTATTGAATGAATATTGTCAATGTTAATATACTGTGTGTTCATCGCCTATTGTGCGCTGCACTTTATTGAGAATGTCATAAAATCATCTTTGGCACCAAAGATGTTCTGTAGTATAATTTTAGTCCCCTCTCTGTCCCTGCAATGATAGGATCCACGTTAAGTGCCTTATATTCCTCATTCAACTGAATGAGATTATATATATATATATATATATATATATATATTAGGAATAATTCAAATTACATTCTTTCATGTGCATTGTTCCTTAACATATCGCTATCTTCTCAATTTTCCTCGTATTTTTGATGCCTAACGAATAATCTGCTTCTCAGCTTGGTACATGTTGTCGCTTCCATTTTATTGATGACTTTAATATCATTCTACTTCACAAATTTTCTCAGCCATATATTCACGAATCCCGGCATTTACATGCTATGAGAAGAGCCAGGGGAACGGGGGGACGATTTCTTAACTCCAAGAGCAAAAGCGAGCATGAGAATGATGCTTCCTCTCATGGCAAGGCTCAGTCTTAACTTCTCACAACCCAGCTTCAGGTTAGTGGCAGCAAGATCTTATGAAAGACATGATATCTGCACACCCACACTATAAGCTGTGACACCAAATAAACAAAATAAGGAACCATGTACAGTGCTTGCGCAGACGACTTTTTCCGACTGTATTTTAGAAATCAGTTTAAGTGTTTATATATATATATATACACACAGTAGGAATCTACTATTTGGTGTGTTCTTTTTAGGAGATTAGAGCTGGTTTCAGTAATATTTCATGACTTTGTAGTAATAGGCGTGGTAATTGTTTGTCTTTGCAAACCATATGATGATAGTGACTTCTCCAAGTGATAATAATATAATAATAATAGGATGATGCTTTTCTCTTTTCCCTTTTTTCTTCTGTTTGTTTGATTTGCTTCTGAAGATTAGCGATGAAATCCTTTTGTTCTCATTTCTCTTTT
Source organism: Cymbidium sinense (assembly GCA_021442155.1). Taxonomy (NCBI): domain Eukaryota; kingdom Viridiplantae; phylum Streptophyta; class Magnoliopsida; order Asparagales; family Orchidaceae; genus Cymbidium; species Cymbidium sinense. The sequence goes on along the minus strand of CM038230.1, from coordinate 20,039,387 downwards.
CCCATCTTGCTTTAAGTTTCTGCATTTTCATTGTGTTTTTCTCTAATTTTTACTGAGATTTTTCATATGGTTGGAAGCTGTGGGTTGAAGAAACAATTGGTCTGTCTATGTATGTATAAAATATTTAATACTAACATTTTATGAATGTTAGTGCACTTCAATGTTTATGATAATTTCTCCTCCTGGATATTGTTAGCAAATAGAATCTTAATGGATTTTTGCTCATTGTTGATCTACATGCCGGTCCCAAGTCCGGATGCAAAAAGTGGAGGGTTACGTTAGGTAGTCGACAGCCAGCATAAAATTTGTCGAAATAATCAAAGGATGCTCAGGTGGATGAGTGGCTTTACCCTTAGAGATAGAATGCAAAATGAGTATGTTCGGGAAAAAGTTGGAGTAGCTCCAGTGGTAGATAAGATTAGGGAGAGTCGCCTTAGATGGTTTGACCATATAAAGTGTCAGCCGTGATGGAGAGAGAAGATTAGATTTCTTATGTTAAGGTAGGTAGACCAAAAGACTTGGTTAAGATGTATAAAAAATGATCTTGTATACTTTGAATTAAATGAGAATTTAACACATAATAGGACATGCGGTAAGGATTCATGACCCCAGTGGGATTAAGGCTTGTTGTTATTGTTGTTGTTGTTGTTGTTGTTGTTGATCTACATGCTTATGCTTTTATTAAATAAAATATTTCATATGTAGTCTTTTTTTATGCTTTTAACTTAAAATTTTATTTTCGGTAGACAATAATAGCGTGCGTTGAAAGGATATTTTTTAATCTAATGATTAAAGGGAGAGATTATGTATTTGAAGTAATGAGTCACATAATTAATCACTCATAATTAGAAAATAATAATTATTATTATGCGTTAAATCAGGGCACTGTAATCGTCATTTAATATTTTCCTTCTGTGACTCGATTATGAATTCTTGGAGTTCTTTGTCTGAAGGGGATTTGTTAAGCATTTGTTGAGGGTCTTGTCTAGTTTTTATTGAACAAAGAGAGTTATATCATATATAGAAACTGAAGAGTATTTAAATAGCTTGTTGGTTGGTTGTTGGTAGGGTAGGGTTTGGCTAAATTTTGCCTTGTATTATTAATTTTTAAATAAAAATTTCAATATAATCATTAAAATAATATTTTCATTTAATTATAGTTTTTATTAATTAATTGAACTATTTAAATAAATATAAAATTAAATATTAAGCATATTACATAATATTTAGATAATTATTTAAAATTTCTTATTTATTTTAAATTAATATGAGTGGAATGCAGAGTTATTCTTCTTTTATTAACTGAGCTTAAAAATTTTATTTCTCTCTCTCTCTTTATCTCTCTCTCTCTCTCTCTATTAAATTAATTGTCTTGTTATTATTTTTTTTTTGAACCATCAAATCCATCTATTTTTGTATGCCTTAGTCACACTATTAGAATTTGATAAACATAAAAAATAATGGTTCAAATTTTATTGTGAATTTAAATACTTGAGTGAAACTTTGAAAAAAGAATGGAAGAGAGTGCTATTTTTATAAATAGTAATATTTTGAATGCTTTGTATGTTATTTCCACTAATTTGATGGAATATCTCTAAATAAAATATAAGTACATAGATGAGTGCAACATGAAAATTGGATTAAGGTGATTTACATAATTAAATAGTAGAATGTGATTGGAATATCCCTCAATAAAACACAAATACATTGTTATATGCAACACCAACATTACATGGAGATGATGTACAAAATTGTGTAATAAAATAAACTATGTGTAACAATAAATTTAGGCTGAGGTGTTATTCATAATTATGTATTTATAATATAATATTTCTCAATAAAATACAAATATACAATTATGCACAATATAACATTGGGTTAATAGAAAAATTGGGTTGGGTGATGATATAATTGTGTTCTTGTAATATGACAGACTAATTCTCATTAAACATAAATGCATAGTTTTGGACAACATTTGCATTAGGTTTGTGTGTGGTGCATAAGTGTGTAATAACCCAATTATGTTCCACACACTTATAGTGAGTTTGGGAGATGTACAAATTATGCACCACACATTTATAGTAATTTGATAGGCTATTTCAATAAAACATATGTTCATAATTATGCATAACACTTATAGTGAGTTTGAGAGATGTACATAGTTACAGCACTAATAGTATGGACTAACTCTTAGTAAATACAGACTATATAGCTATGAATAAATTTGTTGAGTAGTTCAAATGTGGTGCACAGTTCTATACTGCTAATATGATATGTCATCTCTTAGTAAAATATAAATATGCAACTATGTATGAAGTTATATTATATCTTAAAAAAAATGCAAACAAAGTATATTGCATAAATATATACTAAAATATCAATTATCATAATAACAAATTATATAAAATTATTTGGTCATATTTTCTACACAATATTCTATTAGAAATGATAAAATTCATTAACATCTTAAATAAAATTGAATAAGTTTTGATTTGAAATCTTGAACCCTAATAGTTGATGCACTAGCCTAAAGAATAAATAAAGATAAGATAAGGAGTTACAAAATAACTGTTGTTCAAGTAATGAAATATTAAGGGCCCATTTGGGCATTTATTTTGAGAGACAAGTGAGCGTGCGAAGAAGCGATAGAGGAAGGCTGTCATTTGCTATGATTCTGTTTGGAAAACTCTGTTTAGAATCTTTTGTGCTGCAGCTGTTTGTGTAGAAATGACTAAAATATCATTGTGGTTATATAAGCTGAATAAATTTAAACAGAAAGAATAAAAATATGATAACTAATACCCATATGTAGTCAGAAGTCAACTAATAAATTATATTAACAGATTGCACATCACTTAATAAATAATACTACCTAATTAATAACACTAATATTAAAAGTACAAATATAACAACTAGTGCGATCAGAATATTAAATCTAATATCTTGTTAATCAAATCTTTCTAAAATTTCTTTTTTAATTGCTACCCTCTTAGCATGATCAGCTTTGATGTGTCATCATTAAATCCATCATGCAATTATCTTCTCTATTTTCTTGGACACCTAAAAAATCTTCTCACATAATTTCCTTCCCTATGTGAAGTGAATACATAACATTCAATCATCTGCTGACACTAGGTGAGCTCATTGAACTCATATTTCCTAATAAAGTAAATTATGCGAGCAATAAAAATATTAATATGATGACTGGTGACATTACAAAATATTTTTAAAATGAAAATGAAACGGAAAAATATTTATTTTCCCATAAAATGATAGATATTTCATTAATAAAAATAGAAGGGTTACAATTATTAACAAAAACCTGCAAGAAGCTCAAAAAAGACATAAGCAAACGTAGAAAGATACATTAAAGTAAATTATAACGGCTCAGGCTCAATGAAAGCCTATCCCAAGGAGCAACATTGTATGTGATCATCCAAACTTCAAAAAGAAGAGTTACAATCACATAAAATGCTACCAGCCTTTGCCGATAAAATAAATAACATCAATGCCATCATAATCATTTCCTTCACTATCAGAGAGAATCAGCCACCAAGCAGCAGTTCTAGATACCACATAAGCAGGAACAATAGTACAACTAACCAGGACACCAATTAGCAGAAAACCAGTCAATAAAAGAATAAAAGGTGTACCTGGTTCTTAAAAAAGCATGTGTAGTATAGTGCCTTTGCTTATCTTGCAAGAAATATATAGTATAGTGTACCAGGTTCTTGAAGAATAAAATAGCCTAAAAGTATTCCAAAGTCAAGCCTTTGTTTAATGAAAGATTAATAGGTACATAGAACTTTCTGAAACAATGATCTTAAATCAAAGGAATAGCATTCAACCAAATAAAGATTTTCCAAATATATTGTGTATGATGATAAGCAAGAGATAAAAGGGCAGCCACACCTCCACCAAGATAGATAAATAGCAATACCAAAAGAGCATCCAGCAAAGAGCCAAAATAAACTCCAAGATACCAAACCAAGTCACCACCATCCTAGGTAAAACAACAGCCACTAAACAGCCTTCTACCAGCTAGCCCAAAACAACAACAAACCCAAAACCAAGACCGAAAATCCCACAAGAGCTCACCAAGAATAAAACAAGCAACAAAAAGGCACCCAACCCAAGCTGGTGTAGCAGGAGAAATCAGACCCATAGCTAAGCTACCATCCAAATAGGGAAAAAACAAAAGATAAGTAGCTGCAGCCAAGAGATGAAGAACATTATAGGAGGAGGCTGAAACCAAAGATAACAGCCAACAAACACCACCACCTGGCCAAATCCAAACCATAGATAAACCACCAACAGCCCCCCAGTTTTATCACCAATAGAAAAGGAAAAACTAGCCAACACAACCAACCAACCCCCATAACCTGACCACAACCCAAATAACATAACCAACCAAATAGCCACCAAACTAAAATAACTAATGAAATAACCAACCAATAACCTAGCCAACCACAACCAACAATAACCACAAAACCAACAATAACCAACTAGCCAACCAACCAACCACCATAGCAATAGAAATTCCAAACCAGTGAAAAGACCAACAGTAGCCATCAAGTAAAAACCTCCCAAGATAATCAGATAGAGTGTAGAAGCAAACTGCAGCATCCACTAAGCCCAACCACAACAATATAAAATTTGACTCAGGTAGATAAAGAGACAGAGAGCACGAAAGGAAGGAGGGGTGTTAAATAATACATGAGTAAGACATGTAAATGAAAGAGCGAAACCAACCTGCATACAGATCAAACCGAGGGAATGCATTCTCCAAAAATGTTACCAAGTGCTAGCAGAAACAATGGCAGACCATTTAATAATACAAATAAATTACATGAAACATTTTTAATAGATGTCAGCAGCTACATACCACTGATCAGACAGAGTTGGTCTGATGAAAGCATAGTGATGCCCACCATGAACACCACCACCATGCACAAGAACTGTATATAGTAACATATAAACATAATATATACAAATTTATTTGGCAATCCAATCCAGTTTTGATTGAGATTTGCAATAATGATGATGAAAAAAATAGGCATAGTTCTAAGGATTATGAAACAAAAAGGCATCAAATTAGAAACCAGTATGTTTTAGCTAAATACAAAGGCTGATGGCACAAATTATATCGACAATCAACTAGTTGGATTAGCTTTATGTATCATTATCTCAATTCATTCTTGTTTCTTATTTTTGGGCTGTAAAATCTTATTTTGTGAATATAATTTTGAACAATTTATAAAGATATTTTTTTGGCATACCCTTTTACTCTTCCAAATGTAGCCACATTAATTTAACTGTCCATTTTATAGTTGCATCATCTACCCCATTGTACATGCTTAAATAATCTCTTTCTATTTTTTACTATCCTAACTTTGAAGATAGCTACTATCACAATCATTTATAATTCAACCTTCTTAATTTTGATATGCAACCATATCAATAGTCTCATTGTTTTGGACAGTTACTAATCTCAAATAATCATTTATAAATTGCATATTTATTTCTCAACACTTAAATCAATTTGGCATAGCCAATCAAGCGACATCCATCTCAAAAATCTCATTGCTTTGGATGCTAAATTCAACTATTAATGACTTGTTTATTTCTCGGCGGTAAAATCAATTTGACAGAACCAATTGAACCATAGACTAATTGAAGTTCCACTTAAATCTCTATATTCACATATCATAATATACTCCTAAAGAGACTTCTCCATTTTGATAACAATATCTTAGAGCCATAATTTATACCTAATTCTTTATTCTTTAAAGCATCTGTAATTTGCTCTCATAACTCTTTCATCTCCTCAGCTCCTTCTCTGTCCGGTGTCTCCAATTTCGTGGTATGCTGACTCGTTTCTACCATTGAGTACTCCAACCGATGTTTGAATGCTTCAGGTGGAATAAATGATTGGTCGTTATCGATAAAGTTAAACTCAACATCATGGTGTGATGGGTGACGATGTATGTAATTATGCAAAGCCATAGTAGCTAAGGAGTACGCAGGCATATCACGTAGAATAACCAATTTCTTCTTCCATACTCTGAAGGCTTGCTCAATTACACCATGCAATGATGAGTGGCATTTATTAAAAAGTTCTTTTCATCCTCTGGTGACTTGGCTGCTCCTTTCAAAATCAAAAATATGATATTTTATTTCTGAAAAAGGCTTCAAGAACCCTCATTGCATTGGGTAACCAGCATTAATAATGTAATATTTTCATGTTTACATTTGTAATTAGAATATGTAAAAAATATCATATTTGTTATACTCAATGGATGATTCGTTCTAGTAATACCCAGAGGAGGCAATGAGAAGTTATTTTCTCTGCGCCGTATAACATTATTGAATATGTGACTATCATGTACACTTTCTTCCCATCCAGCCATTAAAAAAGTGAAGCACATATTGAAATCACATACTGCCATCACATTCTATGTAGGTTCTCCACATCAATCAATGTATGTGACCTTTTCAGTTTATGGCACACAGACATCGACATGTGTTCCATCAGTTGCTCCAATACAATCCTACAATAGAATTTGCTGTGAACTTAGGTGATAATCAGAAATGGTCATTTTCAAATAAACTTACAAATGAAGCATACCTTGAAATATGACATGTATCGACAATCATGCAGAATCTCAGCAGGTATGTTCTGAAAAGTTGAATCTATCGGCTTTATAACTTTAGTTGATAAACATACCAAAGCATCAAGGCTAATAGAGAAGTATTTGCTTATGGTTTCAGAGGAGTACTGAAATCGCTCGCTAGCCACCCTGATAGATTCATTATGCGATAAAATATATAATGTTAAGGCCAAGACTTCTCTAGTTATAGTTCTAAAAGATCCACTAAGTTCATGTAAATTTTTTAATTCCTGCAGTAGGTCAGTGAAAATAACTTGTGATATACGAAACATGTTATGAAATCTCCCTGGGTGCCCTGCTAGTAACTCATTGATCCAATTTTTATCAATAAATCTGGAAGTCATACATGGAGTCTTGTAAACATAAGTCTCATAGTACTTATGTATTAAGCATACTACAGTAACAATCGCAGTCATAGGTTGATCGTCATCATCAATATCCATAACTGTAACTAATGATAAAAAATATATGTCACTATATTAGCCTTTACAGATTAAGGTACTAAACAAAATTCCTGCAACTAAAGAAGTTCAACAGTTTATAGAAACAAGTACAACAAGTAAAAAAGAGCAAACTCTCCACTACTAGATCACGGAGAAGTTTAAATTTTGACATATCAGAAAACATATTTTCCTAAAGGCAACCTAGTTAAACATCACGTGATTCAAAATGATAGCGTAGATAATGAACTCTCCGTTTAGGTGTCATAGCCACAAAGATCTCTCGCTTGTTTGGATCTTCAAGCAACCTGGTTGAATGTAGATAAAGTAGAATATCATCAAAAACTTCAATGATTTTATCTAAAATACTGATCATCTCAGATAGTGATGGTGTAGCAATTGTCATATTTGCCCTGGAAGTGCATGCATTGACTAACTTTGATATCTGATGTAGGAGGAATCCAACACCTCCTCTTTTTTTTTTCTGACCTCTCGGAGCTAGAGCTAGTGAATGCCTAGCATGACTAGATTCGGTGTGGGAATCTGTGGCATGTAACAATTCATTGTCTGAATCATTTGAAACAGACCTTTGCTCAGAATAACTTTGTTCTTGCACAATGTCGTTAGCTTCTGGATTTGGTGTCCAAGAATGGGCACCTGTGGCAACCATACCACTGAACATGAGATCCAATTTCTCTTCAATTTCATGATCTAAATCGTAATATCTAAATTTCTTCACATTTGGTAATATCTGCAAGAACACATGCAATTATATTCAGATGTTATATTCATATGAACTCTTTGTTGAGTTATTAGAATGGAAAAGTATATATACGAAAGTTACCAGTATCTTTTCTCGCCACCAATCATCTGATGAATCAATCGTCTTCTTTGTCGGATCCCATCCCAAACTAGTTGATCCATGTTTCAACTCTTTCCACAATTTTCGATCCTTCTTCAACTGATTATATTTATTTTTAAGTTGTGTCCTTAAATTTTTTGGTTAAATTATTTCAACCCTCTTTATTAAAATAGGTCATCGGTCTATTACCCAAGTCTATCTCCTTTAGACAAAGATCACAGAATATTATTTTTACATCTCTCTCCCAAGTAGCACTGGCTCCACCTTCCCTTGGGTTTCCCATTTAAAGATCCTATCATTATCACATAAGCAATGAAACCCAAATGAATCAAACAACAAAGGATTCAATTATTTAATTTGGTTAGGCAATGCTAAACATATAACATAACTTATAGCGAATAAACAATTTTACTTTAGTATTTCTCATGTAAATTTTTATGTCTTCAAATAATGTATGTAAGCAATGTATTAACAATTCTTCATATTACTAAGAGTATGCTTTATGTCCTAACATCGTTATATGATCTCGTGTAAATTTTAAATATGTAAGCCCATATTTGAAGTATTATAAATATTTTAACATTTATAAAAATGATGCATAGGTATGCCATTTAAATTGAAATCCAAGAGGTTCATCACAAAATTTTCCAAACAATTTGATCCATAGGTATGCTATTAATGCAAATTATAAATCATTTGTAATGATAAAGTTATACAGGATCCTTTTTTTTTCTTTTTTAGCAACTAATAATAACTTCACTCTTCACCATTCGCAATTCAAAATTATTGTTTGAACTATACTAACATCTCCCTTAATAAAAGCAAGATGGCAGTTGAAGAGGCGAGAACATGACGTGGGCTTTGGATGACATAAGAGGTGTGGCAATCCAAAGGTGTGCTAAAAAATTCCATTTACTCACATTTTCTTAAAGGTGTGATTATTAATCACATTATTTATAAAAGTATAATTATAACTCAAATTTATTGCAAAGAGTAATTTGAACTTATCTTCATAGTTATGTCTAATTACAACATCACTAGCCATATTTTTAATTTCATAGTCACTTTTTAAGAAATGTGATTATTAAGTATATTTTGCATAAAAAGTTTACAAAAACATGATTAATTAATCAGACTTTGAAAATATGATTGCATAATAAATAAATGATCAAAAGATATATATTTTATTGAGTTTTCTTAAAAATAAGTCGGTTAATAAGCTCATGGTTCATAGCATTAATTTAACAAAAATAAAAAGACTAATGTTCATGATTCTTGTAGTGCTTGAAGAGAAGACTTCAGTAAAAGAAAGGGATCGCATAAATCTATTAGCTGAATCCTTCTTGATTAGGCAACGAACCAAACCCCTGCATCTTTTCATGCGTGAGAGTTTCCTTATAGATTGTTAACTAGTTCGATATATCTGTTTGAATACAGTGTCTCATAATAACATAATATAAAGAAAAAAAGCTTACCTCCCGTTAATTAGAAATCTTGGAGACAGTAGCAAAAATCCTCCGAAAATGTGGAAATCCTAGAAATTTCTATGGAAAAGCTTAGTTTTTGAAAGCCTTAATTTTTCCCTGAATTTCCCTGAATTTTTTCACTAAAAAAACTTACCAAAGATCCAATTTTTCATAGAATTTCCTCTCTATCTCATGGGCACTTAGCACAAAACAATCTCCCTGAATTTGGAAATAGCTTGAAGAGAGGTTGGAAACGGGAGAAATCAAATAACAAATGCTCAAAGGAGAAATCAAATAAGACGAGCTTCAAAGATCTGTTGAAAATGGATGCTTACCTTCGCAGACGACGGAAGACGGCAAAAGAGAGATTAGAAATGAAAGGAGGAGATCGAAGCCCTAGACTCTTAGATCTGTCGATGCCCTGGTAAAGAGAAGGAGGAGATTGAAGCCGAGATCTGTAGAGCACGGGAGAACAAAATGACCATGGACACTGACGTGCAGTTCTTGTCACGGACACGGGGTAGTTTAGATAAACTTTTTTCACCCGCCGCGGCAGCTCCCTTCGATCCGTGTTTAAGCTTTGCGGCAGCTTCCCTAAATATCATAGAAACAAACAGCCGAGCGGCGCGGTTCGAGCCATGCCGCAGACGAAATGAGGCCCCAAACGGGCCCAAGTTAAAGTTTGTGAGTTTCTTCAAACCCTATAATGTTGGTCTGCTAGAAATAGAAGAAACCTAACAAGTAGAGGAAGAGCTGGCATGAGAAATTATAATGAGCTTGTTAAGTGCTGAAAAGGAAAGTAGTCATCGCCAAAGTAACACTAAAATTATAATTTCTTCACTAACTCTCAAATATGAAATTTCACCTCTATAAGATGCCTAAGTGCAAGTATACATAAAAATTATGCCATTAATTTTAGATAGACATTTATAGGTTATTATCAAATTGAGTTGACTTCAAATAGAAGTATAATAAAATAAAACCATATACAAATATCACACTTTTGTAGGTCTTCGCAAGCACTACTGTTTAAATAATTTTCATAAAAGTTTTTCTATTAGTGTCACAATATATCCTTTCTTAAAACAGTCTTAAAATAATTTTCAAAATAAATTTGAGAGATTTACATGTCTATCACTTTAAACTATACTTTTTTATATCTTTAATATCTAAATTTACTATTTATATAATATAACTTTATTATATTTTTGTTGAAACTCTCGATAATGAGGAGGTCAAGATAAGATCTCGTTGGAGAGGAAGAAGAGATGAGAAAATTATGATGGAACCTTGATAAGGAATGTTATCTATGGGCCTAGCGGCATGTGAAGGAGAAAGAAGAGATAAGCCTAGGGGATAGTAATTGAATATGAGAGAAAAGAAGTGACAATAAGAGACATGATTGACGACAAATGAATAATTAGTCTGGATGATGGATCATAATGGAGAAGATGTGGAGGATGTTGTGAGTAATGGAGAAGATGAGAGAGGACATCAAATCTCACATGTAGGGTAGCAAATGAACTAATGGACTGTTTGGCACAGCTATAACTGTATGAAGAAATAACTGTGAAGTTGTAGGAAAAAGTGATGTCAGAAAGGTAGTTTTGATGAAACAGTTTAACTATTTGAAAAATTGAGCCGTGCAAGTGCTATGCTACAACTATTTCTAGAAAAATACTGAACTACCCTTATGAGTATCAAAACTACACTATTTTATGATAACATTAAGAGAATAAGAAAATTAAATTTTTGGAAGTTCATACATATTCATAAGTCTAGTATTTGACTTTTGAATTTAATATGTCGCATTATATTAAATAACATGAAAATTAGAATAATATTTGCGATCAGTAATTCCGATATAATATTAAGTTTTGTATCCAAATGGTCAAGTCTTTTACAAAATTTATTTTCCAAAGCTCTTCTCTAAATATGATCGCTATCTACAATTGTTTCTTCATAATTGTCTGCCCATCTAAGAAAATTGCAGTCATCTAGTGTTCGCTTTCGAGGACACGAGTAAAATCTTTTTCCATAGTTGCCTTCTCGGCATGAAGTGAATATGCAACATTGTAAATCACAGTTGTAGTTCACAATTCTAGAGACACTGAAAATCTTTGAGTTCATATTTACTGAGATATGTTGATGTAAGTAAAAAAAGTATTAACATATATAGATTAACATTTGTGTATATAAAGAATTTAATACTTCTAACCATGACAATGCTTTTAATACAACCATTGCTGGCAAAGTTTCTCATAAGAATGAGCCATATAGTTAGCAAAAAGGCATTTAAATAATAAGATAAGAAGTAAAAAAGGTGCCATACAATACATAAATGAAAAATATATTTTATCCGTACAACTAAGAATAATAAAACACATTTTGCATATTCATTAGACCATTAGTGATATGTTATATCAACTACTTCATCTCCTAAACCCTTTCCCCATAATGTGTCTCACTATCATTCACTATTAAATCACTCTCAACAATTAATTGGCCCATATAATATTAATATGTTTTAGAAGGTACAAATATTAGATCATCATCTACGGCATTAAAATAAATATCTTCTCAAGATGTATGTCGTCGTATATAGTTATATAGAGCCATTGTTGCTATTATTATCTTTACTTATATTTGGAATGAATATATCGGTATGTCATGTAAAATAGCCCACTTTTTCTTCCAAACTCTGAATGTCCTCTCGATAAAACTCTGTAATGAAGAGTGTCGCTTGTTAAACATTTCTTTTTTTTTTCCTCTTACTACTTGGCTACTCCTCTCAAAATTGGGGATGTGATATTTTTGTATCTGGAAATGGCTTAAGACAACCTCATTGCATAGAATATCTGTCATTAATGAGGTAATATTTTTTCGAAGATGATAAAAATATGATAAATTCAAATGAATTGCTTTAAACAATGCTTTCTTGCACAAGTGCTAACCTAGAGGCAGCATTAGAAAATTATACACTCGCCTGCATGTTGCATATTTGAATATACGACTATCATATGCTCTACTCTTCCATGCAGCCATGATGAAGGTGAAACACATGTTGAAGTCGCATATTACCAAAATATTTTGCATCGGTGATTCACAATGTCCAATATACATGACTTTCTCACTATTAGGAACATGAGCATCAACATGTGTTCCATTGAGTGCTCCAATACAATCCTGTCATATGCTTTACACTATTTAAAAAATATTATTAAGAAAAAAGGTATAACAAGAAAAAAGTCATAACATGTCTACTTTAAAAAATGAAATATATCTATCATCATTATATATTTCTAGTGGAGTACTTCCAAAAGTTAGATTAGTTGGCTTTATAATATGTCTGGCCAAACTTACTAATGCATCTAAATCCACAAAAAAGTGCCTACAAATAGTCTCTGATGAATGCTGAAAATGTTCACATGTTAGTTATATTGATTCATTGTGTGATAAAATATATAAAGTTATAGCCACACTTCTCTTGTGCTTGTCTTGGGTGAACCATGAAGCCCATGAGAAACTTCAAGTTCATGTAGAAGGTTAGAAAAAATTACTTTTAATATTCAAAATACATTGTGAAACCTAGTATGGTGACTCGTTGTAGTTCCTCAATTCATTTGTCTCTAATGTGAGATGAGGTCATATCTGGAGTCTTGCATATATATGTTTCATAGAATTTAATTATGAGGTATGTCATCGTTACAATAAGATATATGTGTTGAGCCATTTCTAGTAGCTCATCAGCCTCTGCTGTCTCCATCAATACGTAACTTTCTTTATTAGAAGACACCAAAAATAAATAACTCATAGTTTGTGCAACATTAAAACACAGCTACAGAATGAGAATTACAAATATGATTACTAGCAATGAAGAAACATAATCAAATAAAAATAATGAACTTAAAGTACAACACTATTAATATTTCATGAAATGATTAATTATATAATGAGAGTTCATATATAAATAAAAAACAAACAATCAAAGTTAGTTAACAATATTTAGACATCACTATTGTTCATAAAATAGTGAAAGTAATGAACTATTCGCTCATACACCATTGTCAGAAAAGCCTCTCACTTAGTTGGGTCTTCAATGAGTTTTGTTGAAGGATCCTACCCTAATCCAGTAGATTCTCATTTTAGTTTTCTCCAGAGTTTCCAGTTTTTCTTAAGTTAGTCTCTTTTGTTCTTCCATTGTGCTTTATCATATTATCTTCCTATAATCTCTTGAAAATATATTAAAATGTTTAACTAGCCTTCTTTATTGAAGTGAGTTGTTGGTTTGTTCCCCAATTTCACCTCTTTTAAATATACTTCACAAAATATGATCTTGATTTTCCTCTCTCATGTGGTAGATACACCGCCATCTTTTGATTTTTCCCATTTGGAAAGCTATAATATTCAAAGCAATATAGCAATACGATAATAAATAGATGTTTAGAAATTATGCATATATATATATATATATATATATATATATATATATATATATATATATATATATATATATATATATATATATATATATATATATACTATAACTATATATGTCATTTAAAATTAAATAAATGACATAGAGGTTAAATGCCGCGATCGAAATTAATTAAATTGATTTGATTTGAAAATTCGACTTTATAATGCGTCGAAAGCATCAAAATTAATTAAATAACAAATATCAAATCAATTAATAATCGATCAAATAATTAAAATCAATTTTTAATGAAATTACACGCATATCAAAGTCGGGAAGCCCCGACAAAGTCCGAACGACCTCTGTTCACGAAATTGATCGCGCCGTCGTTGCCGAAATATCAAATTCTATCAAACAATGCCTTCCGAGATCGATTCGGCAAAGTGTGCGTGGACATCGATCAATTCGAATGCGATGTCGCACAATTTAGACCTAACTTCACTTCAACCATTGCCGACGTTGTCCGAACAGCCTCCAATCACAAAATTGATTTGATTCGTTTCGTTGACTGTAAAATACCTAAAATTGTTTGTTAGGGTTTATTATTGGGATGATTAGTCAAGATTTTATAATTAGGATTAATTCTATTAATCCTTAAACTAATAAGTCCTTAATCACAGTCTAAATCAGGCTTCCAATGCAAGCGACCTAATCCCTATTGGTCCAACGGTAATGTCAGGCGATTTCTAAAGGCCGAAACAAGGGTTATCCCCTCGTTGACTCTCATTCGACTCTCCCCTCTCTGGTTTTTTCCGACTCTCGACTCTCTCCCTCTCACGATCTCTCTCGTTTTCCCCTCTCCACGCTTCTGCTGACTCTGGAGCTCTGGTTGATTGTTGATGCGTGATCCTCTTGCGTGACTCTCGGCCGAAGCTCCTTCTCTCGCTTTCGTTCTTAGTGTCCAGCCGAAGGAGCTCACGCTCTCTCTCATTCCCGACTCCCATCCGTGCAAACCGAAAGAGCTGCTCTACCTTCCTCGACTGACTTCCTTGCTTGGATCGTCCGTCCCTCTCGAGTATTCTGAGCTCGATTCCCTCTTTCCTTCAGTTCCGTTCAGTTAGCTAAGCAAGAGACCTTAGCTACCTCAACCGAAAGTTCTTCTCCTTCTTCTCCTTTTAGCGTTCAACACCTCCAGGTCATTTCTCTCTAACCCTAAGCTTTTCCTTATGCATTTGGGTATTCCGAAAATTAGGGCTTGGTAAAGTCAGCTTTATTTCATGCTTAAAACCATGCTAAATGCTTTCTCTAGGGTTTGGGATGTTGTATGGCCTAAACCTATGTTTGCTTTTGTTATTTGTGAGATTGCAAGCATGTGGGTTGCTGAAATTTTGTTTGGAAAGTTATATTGCCTAGATTTCACATCTTAGCTTATTTGGAAATGGGTTTGGGATGTATGGCCTAAACCATGTTTACCTTTGTTATTTGTGAGATTGCAATCTAGTTTGCTAAAATTTCTTTGGAAAGTTATATTGCCTAGACTTCACATCTTAGCTTGGAAATGGGTTTGGGATGTTGTATGGCTAAACCCCTATGTTTACCTTTGTTATTTGTGAGATTGCATCTAGTCCGAAAATTTTGTTTGGAAGGAATTTTGGAATTCACTCCATCCATGAATATGTGTAGGCACGAAATCATGCAAGGAGTGTTGTTTTATATTTTCTTCTTGTTATTTTCCTTAATACATGGATATACTACCTTTACATTCTTGAAATTGGTTCTCTCGAAGGGAAATTAGAAATTTGTTTGAAAGGTAGAAAGCATCTTTGGAATTATTTTACATGAAAGGAAATTGAATTAATCGCCTTTGAAATATATTACATCTGAAATCATTTTAATCAAGAGATTATGCTATGCTATGTGCTATCTCTTAGGGATTTCATTTGTTGTATCTCTTGCATATGAGTAAAATAAAATCTAAAAATGCAAATATGAAATCAAATTGAAACGGGTTATGCCATGCTACATGCTATCTCTTAGGGATTTCATTTGTTGTATCTCTTGCATATGAGTAAAATAAAATCTAAAAATGCAAATCTGAAATCAAATTGAAAGGGGTTATGCCATGCTACATCTATCTCTTGATTTCATTTATTTTGCCTCTTGCATATAGGTAGAATGAAATCTGAAAATACAAATTAAATAGAGCGGGATTTGGTTATACCACTTATTATCTATGGATTTCATTCTTGCAAACTTGCATGTGTGATATCTTGCTTAGGAAAATGCTATCTTTCAAGTTTGGTGTCTCCACACCACCAACCTTTCTTGGCATGGTGGGAAGGGCTCTCAGCAACCTACGAGGGAGAATTTGTAAATTTTGATAAGCACGAGATAAGGATTGGTAAAATTCATCTTTATACTCTTGTAATAATGGGGAAAATTGTTGCTATATTATGCTATATGCTTTCTTGGTGGTGAAATAAATTTTAGGTGTTTCACACACACCACGCCTTTCTTGGCATGGTGGGAAGGCTAGTCTCCGGCTCCCATGTGGGATGGCAGGAGCTAAGTTTTGGTAAACAAAAATGTGTAAAAATTTCCTAAGTGTTTGAAAAGGAAGGTATATGCATATGATTATTCATGCTTAGTTTAATGAATACTTGAATCTTTCTAGTATGTGGCAATCAATCATGCAATATTCAAAATCCTTTCTTTCTTATGCTTTAATTTCTTGCTGATAGGAAAGATTGATGCTTGCAAATTCCCCACATGTCTACATGTGATCAAAGTGTGGAAAATAGAACATAAGTGGATGTTTATGCTTATGACATATATTTGTTAATGTTGGTTCCAATACTCTCCTTAGCTCTTTATGAGACATGCTTAGAATACATGCCTAAACATGGGTTTAATATGTCATCTTTTACTCTATATGCCCATTTTACAATGATCAATACATAATTATAGAAACATGGCACAAAAAAAGGGGGGGGGGAACATGAAATGAAACTTGCAAGTGTGATATGACATACTAGATGAAATTTACAAGAGTGAGATGTATTGTATAATGCTCATCTTAGGATTCTATCTAGCTTGACATGTTATAAAATATACACTAAATATATGATCAAACATAAATACCTCCCTTATTTTACTTGTCATTTCCACCATGATTTACATACATACATGAGACATAGTGAAAGAACTTGACACATATGGAATAAATTAAATCTACCATATGACATGACATATATCAAGAAGATATTAAAAAATTTGTTGAGTTAAAAAGAAACTCCACAATCTAAACCCTTTATGCAAGATTGAAAGAACTTAAACTTGTGGTATAAGGGAGAAAGGAGAGTAGGAAATGTAGGTATTGTGAAAGGAAATCTCCTCTTATTTATAGGCTTCCCTAGCCCTCTCCTCTTATCATCTATTCTTATGGCATCGACACATGTGGTGCCTCATCATAAGTTGCATGTAAAATCATCTAGTTTAATACCATTTGTCATATATGCATGCATGGATGTATCCCTCATCTTCTTAAGGAAAATAAACTCTTTGCCATATCTTCTTAATAAATTTAAATTTGTCCCCACTTTCCATGAGCTTGCATGTGAAGGATATGGATTTTAATTAATCCACTTGCCTCTCTTAAATGACATATGACATCTACTCATATATTTGTCTTCTCCTTCCCCTTACCAAGAGAAAAATGGGCTTTGGGTGATTGATTATATGGGCCTTAAAAAAAATGATTTATTTCAGCCCCTTTATGATTGTTGATTTGCCACATAGAGAAAGGGTTCTTAGACCAAATCAGGTGCCTAAATTCATTCTAGGCTCATTACTTTATATTTGATCATATGAGCTTCAAAATGATTTATTTTAGTCCCTTTATGTTTGCTAATTTGCCACATAAAGAAAGGGTTCTCCCAAATCAAGTGCCTAAATTCATTCTAGGCCCATTACTTTATATTTGATCATATGAGCTTCAAAATGATTTATTTCAACCCCCTTTTTGATTTGTGACATAAAGGGGGTTTTGCCAAAATAATATGCATATCATATTTTCTAAGAACGATTCTTGCTTCTCGGTTTGGTCTTTGGTAGTGCAATTAATAAAACCCAAAAATGTCATATTGAAAATTAAGCTTGCAAATTGAACCTACATTTCAACTGACATTTAATAATATTTTTAAACAGATACTGTATGTATTTTGAAATGTCAAGGGACATGCTTGAGTTACATATAAAAATAAAGAACAGTCTACACTTCGGTTTGGTCTTGGGGTCAAGTTAACAAAACCTAAAAATCAAAATTTGACATCAAAACTTCAACATTAGACATCTTAATGTCCATGCAATTTTCAAAAAGAGCGATATTTATGCATTTTGAAGTAATTATTAAGGTAAATACAAAAGAATCTATATTTTCGGTTTGGTCTTGGTCAAATTAACAAAACCTAAAAATTTGATATTATAAGAATTTCAAATTAATAATATCGAGAAGCTAATTATCGTATAATAATACAAGATATGAATCGAGCTTCTAAAATTCAAATCCTCAGGAAGAAAAGTCCCAAACCCGATCATCTATGTTTAAACTAGAGTGGACAAGGTTTTGAAGGATTATACTCTTTGAGATAATGAATTTAGACATGATCCTCTGTAGAAAACCAGACAGAGTAGATAAGGTCTATCAATTGATATTAAGCCTAGGATCGAGAAGGGTAATTATAATTAAAATTTAATGATAAATGATAAATGATCAAATCAAATCAATCAGTGATCAAAATTCAAAAAAAAATAACAAAAAATAAATAAAATGAATTATGTAAATTAAAACTTAAAAATAAAAAAAATTAATCCACACCATATTTGTTTGTCTTGGTGACAAATTAAGAAAACTTTTGCTCACAAAGAGACAATGTCAAATTAAATACATAACTACTTTTACACTCAAATATTCTAAAAGCAAAGGCTTCTGTCCTCTCTCTACGTGGTTTTGCCGCGATGGCACCACATAAATGGCGGTTATGACTGAGCCCTCGAGGGTCGTTAGGTGATATGCACCATAAATTACGGTCGCACTGCGGCTCGTATATTCCTCAATGGCTTTGCTCTTTGAGTTGTGAAATGTAGAATGTATTTGGTTGGGCAAAAACTATGTTAGCTAAGGTTGACTTATATTTTTTCCCCTTGACAAACTCCACCCAGTCTACAGGATACCTTGGGCAGCGTAACCCATGTGTTCGATAAGGATCCCGGTCGGGTTGTCGACTACCTCTCGACCAGCGGACCGGGGGCGGGGACCGGAACCATGGGATCTAGATCACGTCATCGTTCCCCATAAAAGTTTTAAATTAAAATAATAAATTTCATAAGTTCTAAACTCACTCACTACAATTATATACTCGTTCTTTTGATTCATTGGTAACTTTCGAAGTGCTCTCTCAATATTGGGAGGGATAATTAACTATAGGGGCTTGCATAGGAAACTTGGAACCGGATATAAAAGTTCTCACCAAATGAGAATGAAATCTCAGGTAGTGTCTACTTATTCATCTTATGAAATTATCAGACTTAAACAACTCTTTTGTTTTGAAAGAGGTGGTAATTTTGGATCCCACAGATTTCTAGCGACTCCGCTGGGGATAGGTTTCTCTTTCCATCTTTGGCTAGTCAAATCTAAGTTATAATTGTAGTGGAGTATAAAAAAAATGAAATGAAAATAAAATGAAAAATGATAAGTTAAACTTGACAACTTCAAAGTTTTCTAAATAAAGTCTTAAGTTGTTTGAGATTTTATTTAGTGCATGTGTTTAGTATGTTTTTCTTATCGTACTTATATTCTTGGAAGTAAGGTGATAGTGCAGTTATTTTTAATAGCAAATTTTTACCTTTAAGCTCCAGAATAGCATTACAGAACACATTGTCCTTTATTACTCTCGGCGTGGCATGACATTCGTTTAGCCAATCACCATCATCAATCAGAAACCACCATCGGTTTGGTAGCATTGACTTATTCTACGAAAGGCAGTTGTATTTTTATTGTTGGGGCACTTGAAAGAAGCCTTGGTTTTGAAAGGCTCGACCCTTGGAACCCAATCTTAAAGAGGGTTGTCATTGGGGTGTGTCTCTAGTCCCTCGAATAATGCAATCCTACCGGTGAACCCTTCGGGAGACACGATCTTTGAAGCTTCTTCATAGAAGCAAGCTTAGCGAGAGAACGAAAGAAAAGCTACGTGCTCAACACTTTGCCGTCTGACCCGGTACCTGATCAATGGAACCGGTGAGTGTTCCAACCCGCCGGTTTGACAACCTTAAGTGGGTAAAATGGAGCACTCTTGGTCGTCTTGATCCCCCGACAGCGGCGTCAGTTCCGACTCCTCTGAGGAAGCGGCTATATCTGCCGCGAGTGGGTTCTCAGTTACCAAGAGAGGAATGATGAAAAGAAAATATCGGTCCAGTATCAAGGATGCTGGGGTCCTCGAGACCTCATCCTGTAACTCAAATGGCAGGATGCCAACATATCCATGTCCCACACGGTGAACATCGGGGTGTGACACTTGGACTGTGTGTCCAGGAATCCACTACCAAAAGGTCCCGGTGGAAAGGTAAGCAGATATGGAGGCCTAGGCCTCAAAAAGAAATTACTTTAGAGCAAAGGCATGGCGTGACATCTGGTGTGAATTCCCAGAGATCCACCCCAACTCAAATCTATCAGCGATGGGAGCCTAAAAAGAGGGCCCCCAATGATAAAGAATATGATGGTAGACACCTTGGAGAATCCTCCAGGGGATCCCGTCATCAATCAACTCCATCCCATCAAGAGGAGGTTAACTTCAATCGAAGCCCTCTAATTGAAGAAGTTTTGATTCCACTTGGAATGGAAGTCCATTGGAGCGTCGATAAATCCGTATCAAGAGGGCGAAGCGAAGAGGAAGATGCAACGGCGTTGAAGTGGTGTATATGGTACAACAAATTGTGAGCCATCGGTTTGTGATATCAACATAGGCGTGTACCTCCCCTCAACCTGAAGAACAATAAAATGTTCAAATAGAGAAAGCATCCTCTGAGTCTTCAGGAGAGGAACAAGAAGAAGAAGAAGAAGAAGAAGAAGAAATGGAAGAAAATCTCACCTTCGCCGATACTACCACTTTGGCAGAAGCACAAAGACAAATTCAGCGCCAGATGAAAGCCAAAGATAATGAAATCATTTCGTTGAATATGAAAATGAGCGAAATGATGATCTGAGATGACTGATGATGCAGTTAATGCAGAAAAATATCGCGATAGGTCCAACATCTGTCCCCCCAAATAATCATCAAACCTCTAGTAATGCCCATGACAATCGTCCAATAAATATGATCTCACATTCTTCAAGGGTCCAAATTGAGCACGGCGGATTGAAATAAATGAGTCATTTCGACAACTGCTTCTCGAGAATATCTGATTATATTTGAAGTCGTGATGTCTCAACTTGATATTATCTTGAATGAGAAGATCAAAGGCATTATAGCAGGCGGGTAGAAAAAATTGGTGAGCAAAATTGCCCGTATCCTGAGTATGATCAAATTCCATACCCAAAAGGATATTCAATGCCAAAGTTTAATCTATTTGGAAATGGTAATCTAAACAACATCTAGCTCAGTTCAAAGCATCATGTGGTAACACAGGGGGCAATGATGCATTATTATTCCGTCAATTCGTTAGTAGTCTAACTTTGACTGCTTTCGAATGGTATGCTGAGTTGTCAAATGACTCAGTAAAAAATTTTGCTGAACTTGAAAATATGTTCGTTAAAAGGTTTGCTAGCGCAGTCAAAAAGACAAATCTCACTCTTGAGAAGAGGAAGAAAGACAAATCAGTGACCTGATATATCACACGTTGGCGAAAAATGAGTATGAAATATGAACAACAATTAGAAGAAGAGCAAGCAATTCAATTACTGATGGGCAACATCGATGATAAGATGGCACCTTATCTTTGCATGGCTTTAATTACCACATTTCAAGAGCTACTTGATAGGGTGGCTAAATTTGAGAAATTAAATTTATCACATTTTGATAGCCACCAAGATAAATCCAAAAGAATAAAAGCTCCAGACCCAAAGAAAGGTGAAATGTATTTCACCTCATACAAGAAGGATACAGGTAAGCGGTTAGTTTATAACATAGACAAAGAAAGGCTACCTATCTATCAAGAAAACCAAAGGCGGTCTTTCAATCTCCACAACCAAGCTCATACTTGGAGGTATGATGATGTACACCGAGGTGCTTGATGAAGGTGGCGACCAAAACAAAAAAAGGAATGACTCAATGACCACAAAGAAAAGCGAACAAAGAGTATTCTTTTTTAGAAAGTGTGGCTAAAATGTTTAAGCATACACTCAGTAGGTCTCAGTTACAGTGTAAGAGGCGAAGATTTGATAAGCGAGATAATCCTAACTATTACCCATATCATCGGGTGCTCAGTCATCCTATTGAAGATTGCTATATATTCAAAGATTGGCTTGAACGAAAATATAGAAATAGAAAATTCACATTATCGGATAGTGTATTGGTGCGTCCGAAGAAAAAATTTATAAAAGTAATCACCTCATCTCCGATCTATCAAGCAATGATAAAGGCAAAGAAGATGATGAAGGATGGCAGAGACGATCTCTAAAAGACTGTAAAATGTTGAAGCAATTGGAAGGCGTTCCAGGTATTCAGTGGAAATCACCACTTGAGCCTGTACTTGAGTTGAGACAAAACCTAAGTTATGGGAAGGCTAGTTCATCTCATGAAAGACGGCAAATCAAATGAGGAAGGCTAAGAAACATGCCAAATGAAAAAATAAACTAAATAAAAAGAAGAAGATAGTAGCATAAAATGTTACTACTACTATTGATGGTTTGATGTAACACAAATCATTAATAATATGAAAGATTATATATAATCAGCAAGACGACCTATCACGCTTGCAGAATTCATTACAAATCTTCAGATCAATGAAGAAACAGGGGAAGAAGCTGAAGAACTTCCTACTAAGTCTTGCTTGATGATGCATGAAGATGATAACAACTTAGAAGAACTCTGTTTCCTAAATGAAGATGAATCAGAGCTCACCATATCAACAGACATAAAATATAAAAAGCGGGCGTGATTAGATCTTAGTCTATCATTAGGCAGGCAGTTGAAGTGAGTCATCTAAAGATTAACAAATAAAGTAGCTCAAGTACTGGTTGAGAAGTGGTAGTCTACCATCCCATGAGGAAATAGCCAATGAATAAGGATAAAGGAAAGAAATTGAAATCAATGAAAAATTATCCCTAAGGATTAAAATAAGAAGCCTTCATCAAAGGGATCGACTATAATATTCTATCCCATCTAAGGAAAATTTTGGCGCAGCTTAGTGTATATGAAGCACTTCTAATGTCGGAAGATCTCCGTAACACCTTAATTGAAGCTCTCAAAGAGCCGAAGAAGTTTAAAGCATATTTTGCTGAACGCTATCTAATGGAGACCTTGCATGTTCAAGAGCCTCCAACCTTCACATTTTCAGAAGATGATCTAATGCTCGGGACTGTAGAGAACAATCGCCCTCTATATGTTATAGTTGAAAGTGATGAAATTATGATACCATGGATCTTAATTGATCCCGGTTCCTCCGTGAATCTTATAAACTTGAGAACTCTTAGATGGTTATCTCTAGATGTACAACATCTAGGACGAGATAAAGTCATGGTTTAAGGATTCAAGGAAAGAAAACTATCGGTCATTCATCCTCCCTCTTAAATTTGGAGACCTCTACGAAGCCAAATTTCATGTGATCGATCGGATACTTCATTGAGCCCTTACGGGTCCATGACTTCATAAGTATGGCATTGTCCCATCTACATTGCATCCATGTATGAAATATACAAAGGATGGAGAAGAATGCCAAATTGTGGGCGACATGCAACCTTTTGCAGTGCATGAAATGAAGATTTATCAAGATGCCAGTTACTTCCTTTTGAGGGAATCAAAGCTAACAAAACAACTAACAAATACTACATCTACTTCAAAACTCATAAAAGAACAAGTTAAGAAGAAGGGAGAAGATAAAATGAATAAAGGAAAAGAGATTGTTCCAAATATTCCTAGGGATATAAAACAGTCCAAAATCAATAACTCTGTCCCTCATCTAGGCAGTGATACTGAAGAAGAAGATGAATGTGTTCCTTCTAAATCCAAAGGTCCATGCGAATCTTCCAGTTAAACACTGATTGAGGAAAATCAATTTGACTTTGATTATGAGTTTGAATCTGCTTTTGAAGGTAAGGTGCAATGCACCTACTTTAAAATAATCATAGATCCATCGGCTGAGAGACTCGTAGTCACTCCCATTCCTCCCATATTTTAAAGAAATCACCCGAAACTCACAAAGTCGGCGGTGACCTTCTATGTACCTCCTCTCCACGGAAAGCCACGGGCCGAAGCTATTTTATAAATCAGGGGTGTCGAGGAGGATCTGATTGGGTAATGCAACTATCTGAAGAAGAAGAAGCTATGCACATAAGGATGCCAAGATATTACTCTCCAAAGATGCAAAATCTAATGCGTAAACATGGGGTCCAGGCTGGAGCAAGTAAGCAAAGGACTAAGCTCTTTAAAATGATGTGGTACCCAAAAGGTTCTCAAACCATTAGTAAGAGAAATAAACATACTACCAAAGGCCTTGGTTTCATCCAAGATAACGGTCCACAAGGATATACCTGTTACGCTATAATAGGAATAGAAGTAGAGAGTGATGATGAGGATGAGAATGTCATTCTTAATGTTAGTCTCATACATAATGAAGAAGTAGAAGCCAGACTGGCACCTGGAGAGCTTGAAGATGGTGGGGAGGCATTCTTATGGATGAACTTAAAGAAATTAATTTGGAAGCGAGGAGGATCCTGTGCATTCATCGTTACTACTTCACGAAGATAAAGTGGAAGAATTAAAACCTTGCTCTGAATTTAGGGATTACTTTGTGCGGACATATCTTTGAAATGCGGCTTATCCCGATATAGCGGTTCACAAATTAGCAATTAAGCGGATGCGGCACCGGTCAAGCAAGCCTCAGGCAAATGAGGAGGTTGAAGAATGAGTAAACAAGAAGCTCATTGAAGCTAGTTTTATTCGAGAAGAAAAATATGCTGACTAGATAGCTAATATTGTCCCCGTGAAAAAGAAGAATGGTCAGATTTGTATCTGTATCGACTTCAGAGATTTAAACAAAGCATGTCCAAAGGATGACTTTCTGCTTCCCGTATCAGAACTATTAGTGGATAACACTTCAAATCACAACATGTTCTCATTTATGGATGGATCATCAAGTTATAATCAAATCAAGATGGCTCCTGAAGATGAGAAGCATACCTCATTCAGGACTCCAATTGGCATATATTGCTATACAGTCATGCCTTTCGGCTTGAAGAATCTTTGGAGCTACATAGGGCATGAATCTTGATGATTCATCAAAAGTAGAGTGCTATGTTGATGACCTCGTTGTCGAGTATAGATCATAAAGATCATCTCGATGATTTAAGGATTGTCCTTGAAAGAATCAGAAAATATGATCTCAAGATGAATCCTCTCAAGTGTGCCTTTGGAGTTTCTTCGGGAAAGTTCCTCGGATATGTTGTGCACCGTGGAGGGATTGAAATCGATCCCAACAAAATCAAAGTGATTGTCAAAATGCCTCCTCCAAGGAGTCTTCGTCAACTTCACTCCATCTGGGGACATCTAGCATTCATTAGAAGATTTATATCAAATCACGCGGAGATGTTGACCCTTTGCAAAATTAATGAAGAAAGATACTCCTTTCAAGTGGGAGGAAGAATGTCAAGAAGCCTTCGGATATCGAAGATATCTGTTGAATCCATTCTTGCGACAAACCCAAGAAGCTCTCTCATCTTGTACCGGACCTTGGAGTCTCTAGGTGCTTTGTTGGCACATAATGAAGGAAAGGAAAAATGTATTATATTAGTCTAATAGAAGAGCGTTATTCTCAATTGAGAAGCATTGTTTGGCATTAATTTTTGCTGTTCAAAAGCTACGTCATTATATGTTATCTCATAAAATTACCCTTATCTCAAGGATCGATCCGTTGAAGTTCTTGATGATAAGAGCGTTGACAATTGTATGGCATGTCCCTACAATTTGATATTACATATGTTTCCTAGAAAGCGGTGAAGGGGCAAATTCTAGTAGATTTTCTTGATGCTCATCCCATACCGGTAGACTCATTGCTTAATGATGATCTTCTTGATGAGCAAATCATGCACATATATGAAAAAGAAAAGCAACAAATGTCGGAATTATATTTTGATGGAGCTTCATCTATTAGATACACTCGACCCTCAAATCTCCCAAAGGCTCCGGTATCGGTCTCATCTTGATCACACCGAAGGTGGCATCAGACATTCTTATAAATTAACTCAACCAGAACCAACAAGTAGAATATGAAGCGTTGGTGGCGGGTTTAGAAGAACCATTTCCATGGGGTCAGAATCTACAAATTTATGGCGATTCTCAGTCGTCATTAATCAAGTGTTGGGCCTTTACAAAATCAACAAGCTTGAATCTTTCTTATCTGAGTTCTCGAGCTTATGAAGCAAATTCCAAATGTCATTATGACTCGAGTCTCCAGAGCTAGGAATAGCAAAGCAGATTACTTAGCTAACATAGCTAAAGAAATGGCGAGTATGGATGACGATGATTACATACTAATCAATGTTTGCACTCATCGAGTCCTAGAGCCAATAAGTTTAAAATCCCCATTGGAAGAGAGGTCATCAAACACAAATCAGAGTGCGTCATGTTGCTCCTTACACTCCCTTACAAATTACTTTCCAAAGTCAACAAGACAAGGTTCAAACCATTCGGATAAAGGCCTCAACGAAATGCTAAAACCACGATGAAATTCTTATAGTAGAGAAGGAAGGCGAGACCGACCCTTTACTTCAAGGAAGGCAAATTGCCAAGTAATAAGTCGATAGCGCACAACTTGAGAAAAGGCTTATTATATGCTTATGTTGGCAATACTCTCGTAGATCCTTGGCGGATGTGCGTGATGTTTGTGAATAGAAGAAGCCAACAAGTAATTGTTGAAATCCATCAAGGACTTTATGGTGCACCAATCAGTCTAAAATGGCTTTCAAAATTAAAATTGGATCTTATTGGTCGTTTATGGTAAAGATTATATCAATCATGCGAGAGATACCATGAATGTCGGTCCACGGTAACATAATTCATCGACCTCAAATCCGTTGCATCCAACGATAGCATCTTGATGCGTTTGAGTCGGGGGGGATGTAATTGGACAATTGATCATCATCATCGGTAGTCCTTCATCTTAGCGACCACCGATTACTTCTCCAAGTGGGTAAAAACCATTTAAAAGTTCTTTGAACAAGTGACTAACTTCTTTACCCATAATATATCATAGATTTGGTGTACCATGAATCATTTGATGATGGTCGACCTTCAAAAGTACTAAAGTTTATAAATTTGTTGATCGACATAAGATTGATTGGCGATATTCATCAATTTATAATCCAGAGCAAATGGCTTGGCTGAGGCATTTAATAAAACACTAGTCAAATTGCTTAGAAAAATTCTCACAAGAAATAAAAGGGAGTGGCATACCAAACTTGTGGAAGCGTTATGGGCTTACCGTACCACTTACAAGACTCCTACAAAGTCTATGCTAGTGTTTTGGCGATTTTACTTTCAGTTGAACTACCTTTCAGTAGCCATTCAACAAAATCTTACCCAAGATGAGAATGCTCATCTCTGGATGGAAGAGTTTGGCTTGATGAGGTCGGCTCAAGCTCAGAAAATCTAGAAGTCATCGGCGAGGATGTCCGAGCATCATCTGATGCGTCCTCGAGCTTTTAGGAAGGAGAGTTGGTCACTGTGAAGAAATCATCCCTCATGGAATTGGCGGTAAATTTGAACCTAATTGGGAAGGACCTTTTATTATTGAAAAGGTATATCAGAGGAGCTATCACTGTTGACTTCAAGGTGAAAGACCAATGCCGATCAATTGGTATTAAAGAAATATTACACATGAAAGTGTGATTGGACAAATCACATTTGAAAATCTTTATTGTCAAACACTTATGAAAATTTTCATTGGAAATTCTCTTGTAACACTGAATGCATTTCCAAAATAAAATAAAATCCCACAGGCAGGGGCATTTTAAAGTTTTATAGTAAAGTATCGGGCATTCTTGGTAAGACAGGAGGCCTTTCTTTCTCTTTGGGTGACATCGTACTAGTGCGAGATCCCCATGCATACTCAAAATTATATGTTCAAATGTTCAAATTTAAAGTCTTCTTGACTAAAGAAAAAATTTCAAGTCAAACTTCAACAAACCAAGTTGGATATACATTTTCATCCCACTTCAAATCTAAAGGCTCGAGTTGGTGTATAAGGTCGGACTCAACACCAAATATGAGTCATTGGCAGTGCCTTACTCAACATGCCACAAAAGTAGTAAGAGATCCCCATCTCGTTAGCAGAGGATAAAATCCTTCATCAATTGCTCAAGTCCATCAAGTAGGTGTATAAGGTGGACTCAAACCCAAAATACGGAGTCGTGATAGATCACTTACTCAACATGCCACAAAGGTCATAGTAAGGGATCCTCCCTCGTTAGTTCAAAGACAAGAGCATCCAAATCCCAAATCTCTCCAACTTGGTGAGTTTGAGACGGGAAATTATCCTTATTGGTCATAAGGTCATTTCTCAAAATTCTACAACAAACAAAGATATCCTTACTCGAGAAGGCACTAAGCCAAGTTTGGAATCAAATATAAATGTGAAATCTCAACTCCTTCAGTAAGTCTATTAAAACAAAAAGCAAAGACTGAAGGAAGTTCTTCTTCAGTAAGTCCAATCAAGCAAAAAATAGAGGATCGAAGAAGCTATCCCAATGTTCGTATAAAGTTAAATGCTAAACTAAGGGAGTTTTTTGTCATCAAGATGTCCATTACAGGTGCAAAGCACAGGACTGATGACTCTTTGCCATTGATCCAACATGAGCTCTGAGAGCTAGGTCGTCGGCATTTATCCTTCTAGCAGAGGCTGAAGGTAATTTTGTATCGCTGACAAATCTCAAGATAATTGGGACTTTCCTCCATCAAATCTACAAGGCATGAGGCGGGATAAAGGAGGCACAAGATCAATCCTCGATGAATCTTCAACAAGTCAAAGCACAAAGCAGGGTCGAAGACATTCTATCTCATCAACTCCATCAAGTCCAAAGGCACCGGATGAAGGAAAATATTCCAAATCATCTTCAACAAAGCAGCCAAAGCCTGCAGGATAGAAGACATTCTATCTCATCAACTCCTTCAAGTCCACCAAGGCATAAAGCTAGGACAGGAGGAAAATACAAATTTTAAAATTTTGAGATGAAATCTTCAACAAGTCCGTCAAAGCACAAAGCATAGAACCAAAGATGTTCTCATCTCAGCAACAAATCATCAACTCCATCAAGTCTGCTAAGGCACAAAGCAAGGACATGAGGAGAAAATACAAATTTTCAAACTCTCAGGAGAAAGTCTTTAATAAGTCTATCAAAGCACAAAAGCCAAGGATCGAAGACATTCTAAATTCTCTTGACAAGTTGATGATGACAAGTCAAAGCATCTCCTTCATCTAGTCCATCAAGCACAAAGCATTGGACTAATGACAACAAATATCGGTTCAATGAGTTATTGCAGTCGAATTGATGAAATTCAAATTTTTGCCCAAGTTATATACTCTTCATCGAAGCGGATGGTATTATCAAGAGTTATAAATTACAACTTGGACATCCAAGCAAATCTCTTGGAGATCCGCAAGGTCAACTTACATACAAACACGGTTAATGCATGCACCATATTTGTTGGGGGTATGTTTGTTGACTATAATGTCATTTAAAATTAAATAAAATTTAAATGAAAATTAAATTCGATTTGATTTGAAAATTGACTTCATAATAATCATAATATTAAATAATATCGAATCAATTAATGATCAATCAAATAATTAAAATCAATTTTTAATGAAATTATGTGCATATCAAAGTCGGGAAGCCCTGACAACATTCGAACGATCTCCGTTCGTGAAATTGATCACACCGTCGTTGCTGAAACGTTGAATTCTATCAAACAATGCCTTCCAAATCGATTCAAAGTGTGTGAAATCGATCAATTGAATCGACGTCGCATAATTTAGACTAACTTCCGCCGTAGGCGTTGTCAGAATAGCCTCGATCATGAAATTGATCACGTTCGTTCTGTGAAATATCTAAAATTGATACCCATATTGTTCGGGTTTATATTGGGATGATTCATCAAGATTTTATAATTAGTTTTAATTATATTAATCCTTAAACTAATAAGTCCTTAATCCTAATCTAAATCTGAAACTTCCAATTAATGCAGCTAATCACATCAGCGAGACCAATCGAGAAGGATTGACTCAAGGCCAAAATGAGGGTTATCCCCTCGTTGACTCTCATTTGACTCTCCCCTCTCTGGTTTTTTTTGGCTCTCGACTCTCTCCCTCTCACGATCTCTCTCATTTTCTCCTCTCACGCTCTCGGTTGTCTGTTCTGTTCTTTGGGCCATGATCCTCTCTTGCTCTCGTGCTCCTTCTCTCTTTCGTTCTTGTCCAGCCGCGACTCGCTCTCTCATTCACGACTCCCATTGTGCAAATTGAAAGAATACCTTCCTCGGACTTCCTTGCTTGGATCGTCCATCCTCTTGAACTGATTCCCTCTTC
The DNA here is from genome assembly GCA_021442155.1 of Cymbidium sinense. Lineage (NCBI taxonomy): Eukaryota > Viridiplantae > Streptophyta > Magnoliopsida > Asparagales > Orchidaceae > Cymbidium > Cymbidium sinense. The sequence goes on along the minus strand of CM038230.1, from coordinate 20,008,737 downwards.
CTTAAGTTTTTCCTTCTAAGCAAGAGAGACCTATGAGAAAGTTCTTCTCCTTCTTCTCCTTTTAGCTTCAACCTCAGGTCATTTCTCTCTCTAAGCTTTTCCTTATGCATTTGGGTATTCCAAAAATTAGGGCTTGGTAAAGTGAGCTTTATTTCATGCTTAAAACTATGCTAAATGCTTTCTCTAGGGGTTTGGTATGTTGTATGGCCTAAACCCTATGTTTGCTCTTGTTATTTGTGAGATTGCAAGCATGTGGGTTGCTGAAATTTTTGTTTGGAAAGTTATATTGCCTAGATTTCACATCTTAGCTTGCTGGAAATGGGTTTGAGATGTTGTATGGCCTAAACCCTATATTTACCTTTGTTATTTGTGAGATTGCAAGCATCTACTTTGCTAAAATTTTTGTTTGGAAAGTTATATTGTCTAGACTTCACATCTTAGCTTGCTGAAAATGGGTTTGGGATGTTGTATGGCCTAAACCCTATGTTTACCTTTGTTATTTGTGAGATTGCAAGCATCTAGTCTGCTGAAAATTTTGTTTGGAAGGAATTTTGGAATTCACTCTGTGTCCATGAATATGTGTGAAATCATGCAAAGTGTTGTTTTATGTTTTCTTCTTATTGTTTTCCCTTGTATGGATGTTTACATGCTTTTTGAAATTGGTTCTCTCAAGGGAAATTAAGCAAGCTGTTGTTTGAAAGCGAGAAAGCATCAATTATTTTACATGAAAAAATTGAATTAATGCCCTTTGAAATATATTACACATGCTGAAATCATTTTAATCAAGGGATTATGCTATGCTTGCTATCTCTTAGGATTTCATTTGTTGTATCTCTTGCATATGAGTAAAATAAAATCTAAAATGCAAATGAAATCAAATTGAAAGGGGTTATGCCATGCTACATCTATCTCTTAGGGATTTCATTTGTATCTCTTGCATATAGTAAAATGAAATCTAAAATACAAATCAATCAAATTGAAAGGGTTATGCCATACACATGCTATCTCTTAGGGGTTTCATTTATTTTGCCTCTTGCATATAGGTAGAATGAAATCTAAAATACAAATATGAAATTAAATAAAAAGGTTTGGTTATACCACTTGCTATTTCTATCATGGGTTTCATTCTTGCAAACTTGCATGTGATATCTTGCTAATAGGGAAATCTTATGCTATCAAAGTTTGACCATGATGTCTCCCCACCATGCATGCCTTTCTTGGCATGGTGGGTGACTCGATCTCTGGCAGAACCTACGGGGAAAGAGGCTGTTGTAATTTTGATAAACAGATAAGGATTGAGGTAAAATTCATCTTTATACTGCAATTAACAGGGAAAATTCTTTGCTTTATTATACTAACCCCATGCGCCTTTCTTGGTGTGGTGGGAAAAATAAATTTTTTGAGGTGTCTCACACAACCATGCCTAACTTTTTTTGGCATGGTGGGAAGGCTCTCCAACCCCACATATGGGGATGATCTTGGGAAGGCAGAAAGTTTTGTTAAACAAAAATATGTAAAAATTTCCTAAGTGTTTGAAAAGGAAGGTATATGCATATGATTATTCATGCTTAGTTTAATGAATACTTGAATCTTTCTAGTATCAATCATGCAATATTTAAAATCCTTTCTTTCTTATGCTTTAATTACTGGCGATTGGAAAGATTGATGCTTTTCCCCTTTTTCTAACATGTGATCAAAGTGTAAATAGAACATAAGTGGATGTTTATGCTTATGACATATATTTATTAATGTTGGTTCCAATACTCTCCTTAGCTTGATATATGAGACATGCTTAGAATACATGCCTAAACATGGGTTTAATATGTCATCTTTTACTATATGCCCATTTTATAATGATCTATACATAATTATAGAAACATGGCAAAAAAAGGGACATATATGAAATGAAACTTGCAAGTGTGGTATGACATACTAGATTAAATTTACAAGGTGATGTATTGTATAATGCTCACCTTAGGATTCTATCTAGCTTGACATGTTATGAAATATACACTAGATATATGCTCAAACATAAATACCTCCCTATTTTACTTGTCATTCCCACCATGATTTACATACATACATGAGACATAGTGAAGACTTGAAGCAAACACATATGGAATAAATTAAATCTACCATATGACATGACATATATCAAGCAGATAGCAAAAAAAATTGTTGAGTTAGAAAAGAAACTCACAAGTCTATGTGGCACAACTTAACCCTTTATGCAATATTGAAAGAACTTAAACTTGGGGTATAAAGGAGAAAAGGAGAGTAGGAAATGTAGGTATTTTTTGAAAGGTAAATCCCCTCTTATTTATAGGCTTCCCTAGCCATCTCCTCTTATCATCTATTCTTATGGCATCGACACATGTGGTACCTCGTCATAAGTTGCATGCAAGAAAATTATCTAGTTTAATGCCATTTGTCATATCGCATACACATGCATGGACATGTGGCATGCCCTTGTGCATCTTTATCACTTTCTTTGAAAGGGAAAATAAACTCTTTGCCATATCTTCTTAATAAATTTAATGGGTATTTGTCTCCCCACTTGCCATGAGCTTGCATGTGAAGGATGTGGATTTTAATTAACCAACTTGTCTCTCTTAAATGACATATGACATCTACTCATATCTTTGTCTTCTCCTTCCCCTTATCAAGAGAAAAAATGGGCTATGGGTGATTGATCATATGGGCCTTCAAAAAATGATTTATTTGCTTTATGTTTGTTTGCCACATAGAAAGCGGTTCTTAGCCCAAATCAAGTGCCTAAATTTATTCTAGGCTCATTACTTTATATTTGATCATATGAGCTTCAAAATGATTTATTTCAGCCCCTTTATATTTGCTGATTTGCCACATAAAGAAAGGGTTCTTAGCCCAAATCAAGTGCCTAAATTCATTCTAGGCCCATTACTTTATATTTGACCATACGAACTTCAAAATGATTTATTTCAGCCCCTTTACCCTTGCTGATTTGTGACATAAAAGGGGGGTTTTTGGCCAAAATAATATGCATATCATATTTTCCAAAAGAACAGGCTACACTTCCGGTTTGGTCTTGGGAGGTCAAAACCCAAAAATGTCATATTGAAACCTAAGCTTGCAAATTGAACCTATATTTCAACTAGACATTTAATGTCCGTACAACATTTTAAAAGAACAGATATTCATATGTATTTTGAAATGTCCAAATAATAGGGACATGCGCAAGTTAGATATAAAAATAAAGAACAGATGCTACACTTCCCGGTTTAGTCTTTGGACCGAGTCTGGGTTAACAAAACCTAAAAATCAAAATTTGACATCGAAACTTCAACATTAGACATCTTAATGTCCATGCAATTTTCAAAAGAATATATATTCATATGCATTTTGAAGTAATTATTAAGGTAAATACAAAAGAACAGATGCTATATTTCCCGGTTTGGTCTTCAGACCGGGTTCGGGTTAACAAAACTTAAAAATTTGATATTATAAGAATTTCAAATATAATATCTGAGAAGCTAATTCTGTCGTATAATACATGATATAAATCAACTGACATAGCTTCTAAAATTCAAATCCTCAGGAAGAAATGTCCCAAACTCGATCCTCTATGTTCAAACTAGAGTGGACAAGGTTTTAAAGGATTATACTTTTTGAGATAATGAATTTAGACCTGACCCTCTGTAGAAAACCAGACAGAGTAGATAAGGTCTATCAATTGATATTAACCCTAGGATCGAGATGGGTAATTATAATTAAAATTTTAATGATAAATGATCATATATTCAAATCTAAATTCAATCATAAAGTGATCAAAATTCAAAGAAAATAATAAAAATAAAAATAAAAATGAAATGAATTATTTAAATTAAAACTTAAAAAAAAAAAATCAATCCACCCTCATATTGTTTATCTTGGGTGACAAATTAAGAAAGCTTTTGCTCACAAAGAGCCAATGTCAAATTAAATACATAACTACCTTTACACTCAAATATTCTTAAAGCCCGTAAGGACGTGGCCCGTGTCCTCTATCCGCATGGTTTTGCCGCGATTTGGCACCACATAAATGGCGATTCGACACGAGCCCTCGTAGGGTGGTTCACGATATGACACCACTAAATTATGATCGGCGCGGCCGTATGTTCCCAACTTTGCTCTTTGAGTGAAATATAGAATGTATTTGGTTGGCGGCTATGTTAGGCGAGGTTGACTTATATTTGTCCCCTTAGATAAACTCCACCTCAAGTCTACAAGGACACCTTGGATGATGTAACCCATGTATTCTCAAGGATCCTTGGTCGGGTTGGTCTACCTCTCGCGGACCGGGGACCACGCGGCGGGATGACGGAACCATGGGATCTAGAGGATGCGTCATCGTTCCCCCCATAAAAAGTTTTAAATTAAAATAATAAATTTCATAAGTTCTAAACTCCACTCACTGCAATTATATACTCGTTCTTTAACGATTCATTGATTAGCTTTAATCGAAAGTGCTCTCTCAATATTGGGAGGGGTAATTAACTATAGGGGCTTACGCCTATAGGAAACTTGGAACTAGATATAAAAAGTTCTCACCAATTGAGAATGAAATCTCTGGGTAGTGTCTTATCTACTATTCATCTGCCTTTTGAAATTATCATCGACACTTAAACAACTCTTTTGTTTTCTGAAAGAGGTCGGTGGTGAATTTTTGGATCCCATAATCTATATATATTGTGATGTCTGTTTTCAATTTTATGTGTGTGGAGGACACCACATAGATCTGGGGGTGTACTTATTGAGGTGATCGGGTACGACATCAAAGAATAGTGCACTATCTCGGAAGATAGAAATCACTATCTTACAATAGACCTAATCACCTAATAAGGACTCCTAAGGTATGATAGGTCTTCGAATACACCAGAGATTTTTTCCTTACTTTACATGGATGAATAAAACAGAGTTTATTTAAACTAGGTTCTAAAGTTCCCTATGAGGGCAACCCCCATAGTTAATTACATCATAAGAAAGATGAATTTCTTAGGAATACTCTTGATTAAAGTAGACATTATTATCTCCAAAGATTTACTATCAATAAATTGGCTATGTTAGAAAATCAAATGAGATAGATCAAAAAGGAGAGACTTATTATTGAAGCGAAAAGGAGATGAGTAGGAGATGCTCATGATACTAGAAAACTTAGTTAGCATTCCAATCTATCATATGGTTGAACTTTATATGTTTGAAGTTGAAGAAAATTATATATTTGAGTTAAAATTTTATTAGAAAACTAGGACTTATAATCCTAGAATACAAGGTTGTGGAAATGCCTAAGAGGTGAGATTTTTATGCTTGTAGCCCGTAGGAAACAACAACCTCAAATCCTAAGTCTAGGGAGCTTTAGCAAGAGTCAAAGCATGTCCTAAATCTAAGTGAAGATGGGTATATAATTTACCTCCACAAGAAAGGGTAAACTACCCGATTGCTGGACTTATAACCGCCTGAAGTAGTAGCCAGCTAACTCCTCCTACATTTTAAAATATGTGGTCAAGTCATATGATAAGATGGTTATGTTGTTTTTATTTAGAAAGAGACTAAAGTCTTTAAACCCACTACATAAGAGACTAAAGCATGAGTGGTATGAATAATAGCTTAATCTAATACAAATCTTTTCAGTTTTTATTTATTTTTGACTCTTTATCTTGACAAAAGCTATAAAATTTTTATATTTCTAAATGCATGATGAAATAAGGTTATTGGATAAATTAGAAAGAAAGAGATATTTTCCACCATATAGGAGACCCTCAAATGTCAAGTCTTTCACTATCGTGCAAAGATGGAAACCCTCTCTTAGCAAAAGTGAAACAAGATGACATGCATGATGTTAAGCATATAACATCCAACTAAGGGGTTGTTAAATCTTTTTATTAACTTGATTTAATGCCTAGGCTTTATGTGAGGTTATGAGTTATTTAGAAAATTTAGTTATGAGTTGTAGTTGGGTAGAAAATTTATTTTTCTAAGAGCCTAATCAGATTCAAGCCACACATTAAATCACCATATATGAAGAAACTAAGAAAAGATATGAAATTGCTATTGCACAATTATAAATAAAACATCAAACAATTCATAAACCCAATATAAAAGAATAAAAGGCCAGTGCGATCGAGTACCGCTGTACAACCCAAAAAAAGAAATGGATAGCCGAGCTCTACCCTTATACAACATGGTATATGAAAGAATAATTACAATTATAAATAAATAAAAGCTATGGGGGTCTTCATTCTTCATTCTTAATGTCTCCACTTCTTTTCTTCTTTATTTTAATTTGCTTGGTTCAAAAGCATCAAAGGGCTTCCCAGAACAAAGCCTTCTAGCTACTTCTCATCCTAACCACTCATAACACTAATCCTAATTCCTAATGCAAGATTACATCAAAAATAGAAAAGTTAAATCTAATAATACCTGCAAAATAAGTGTTAGCTAAACACACCATACAACCCAAGCAGTTATATGTATAATTTAGACTTAGCACCCTGCACATGGGTAACCAAGTCCACCTATCTTAACTTAGATTGTGCTTAGGGGTTAAGCAACCTACAAAATAGAGTATTGATATTTATTTTTAAGCACCTTTAAGCATAATCTCTCGCAAAAAATATAAAATAAGCTAATCACGGCCTAACATTTAGTCTATAAAGCATAATCATAACATCCAATCTGTAATAATACATCATAAAACCAAACATGCATCAAGCAATGCACTGCCCTAACATAAGGCTAAAAGTGGTGACTTAATCTAAGGTGTGTGTATTAAGGATTATGTGGTATGCCTTAACTAGGCTTTGTTATAATTTTCTAAATAAGAAAGGACTTAATTTGAAGGATGGTTTCACTTTAAGTGCTTAATTGATTTATAAGTTTTTCTTAATATTTTTTTTATTTCACTTGATTTACACTTAATAATTAATTGTTATAAAGAGAAGAAAAGAAAGGATCACTATCTTTTATCCCTACCTTAAGTCATACCTAAAGCAAGTTAATTAATCAATTTTCTTTAATGAATGGCTTATTATATATTTTAATTAATCCTAAGTTTAGGTTCACTTTAAATAATTTCATTCAATAAGAAAGACATCTTAAGAATAATTGGAGTTAATTAATATCAATCAACACATGCTTATTCATTTCTTCCCATCATATATAACATGCATATGATTATGTCCTAAACATATCTATGCATTCATTATATTTTTGGCACAGTAAAATGCAAGATGCATAAATAATTTTTATAGTAAAAGAGAATTCTCATTCATTAGCTAAATACACATTCAAATGTATGAAAGTTCTAAGCAAGTACTTCACCATTGTTTGACCACGAGAATGAGGTATAAACCTCCTTGGGGCAACTAAAAGTCGTGCATCCCTGGGTGTCCAGACTAGTTATACCCTTTATTCTTAAATACATATGGATTTATAAGCAACTATAAGAATGGAAATCATGCAAAAATTATATTTTGTTTTGAATTATGCACATGGAATAAGGTGAGATTTTCATTTATTAACTAAATGCACACACAAGTGTATAAAAGTTAAAGCAAGTACTTCACCATTGTTTGACCATGAGAATGAGGTAGGAACCTCCTTGGGGCTACTTAAAGTCATGCGTCCTCGGGTGTCCAGACTAGATATACACACTATTCTTAAATACTCATGAGTGTACAAACAACTACAATAATGCAAATCATAGAAGAATTATATATTTAATTTATTTATACTTGTGATTTAAAATTCTATCTAAATTTTAACATGGATATACATAAGAACAAACCTAAAGAAGTGTTATTTCCTTTTCAAATGAACTATACACTTGTTAACATTCATATCCTTATGTAAATTCATGAAGATTAAAGAAAAGAGAACTTCATATCACATGTTCCAAGTTCTAAGCACATACAAGCTTATAAATTCGTATAATTATCATTAATTCATGTGCTATAGTTGATTTATACACTTTTAAAATAATTTTCTAATTAATAGTGATAACAGCCACACATATTTTTAATTAAGTCAACACATACAAATTTGACATATAGGAAACCATTTATTTTAATTGATTCTTGAAAAAAATGAATGCATAAATCAAGTGGCATGCAACACTTTAATATGATTGAAAAAAATAAGGAAACACAAGCATGTAATTTTATTCAATCCAATTAATTCCTAAAGAAAATCACATTGCATAAGCTTATTTAAGACAAATCAAAGTTTCTTAAAGTCATTTTTTAGATTTTTTTTATGTTTAACTTCATTTAAGAGAGATGTGAGAAAGAGGTGTTTGCTAATCCTAATCTCATTCCCATACGTGTGAATTAGCTTGATTTAATCAGAAATAATTAAATTAATTTTATAAATTGATTAAGTTAAGCATGGGTTGAATCAATTAATTAAACCCTTACCTATGTCACCTTAAGATAATTGATTAAATAATTATGAGCTAATGTAATATGCAAATGAATTGAAAAATAAATAACAATGCTCCTATGAAATGAAAGAGGCCTAATGCAATTAGCTCCTAATCATTTAATAATTAAGCTTAAGGAACCATTTTAATTACTTTTATAATTTTCTCACATACATGAGCTAATCATAATTTCATTAAACTTTTTTAGGTTCTTGAACACCTAAAGCTCTACCCAAAATGGATAAAGAAAATAAAATAAATTTTAACTAGATTTTTCAAATCAATTAAACCAATAATCTATTAATTCACCTCTCCTTAAAAAGGACTAACCAAAATTAATAATTATATCGAAATGAGATAGGTATAATGGAAAAGGTAGGGAAAAAGGTCCCCAACTATTTCCATAAGCCATCCACTAGATTAAGCATGATTTAAAATGATTTGAATTCCAATTTAGCTAATCAAGTTTGTAATTAGTTAATTAATTAATAATTAGGACTTTAGTTGAAAAAAGAGGGAAAATTAGAGAAAGGATTAGGAGGGAGGCTCCAATCCACTTTCCAAAGTCTCCTTACTGTTTAACATGATTTGGGAGTCCAAATAATTAATTAATCACTTTTCATGTGCTTAATTATCTCTTAATTAAGTTATGAAGGTAATTATGGCTTAATTAATCAATTTTCCAAATTAATCACCCAATGAATTTTAAGAAAAATAGGGGAGACAAAGGTCATCCCCCTAAATATTCTCTAAAAGTTTGAGATTAATTATATAATTAATTATGGATGTATTAAACTAATTAATTTTTAATTAAACTTTAATTTAGCTCTATTTACTGTTCAAAATCTATTGAAAATATTTTTATTAAATTATTCTCTGAAATACCTTTAAAATGAGCCATTATTTATATTTTTTTTATTTTTCTACAGTTAGTTAAGAATTTTAAAAGTTTCAATAATAAAAATGGATTAATTAATCCTAATTAAAGCCTTAATCCTGGTGCCACATGGCATGCTGACGTGATGCGCTTTCTGCATGGCACGACGGGATTGGGTATTTAAGTTATCACATCGTGCGGTTGAGTCAGCTGGCGGCAGACGCACTTTTTCATGGACCGTCTGATGACCACAATTAATATCATAGTTTAAAGAAAATAATCAGGTGATTTAATCATGATTTAATCACGACCATCCATTCCGATTATGCAGAACTGGCAGCCTGTGATCTTCCTCCTTCACGAGCGACGAAAGGCGGATGTTGTATGTCTTTCTCCATTTGATCCAAGCTCACTAGAACTTGGATTGATTATAAAATGATCTCACACCATTAAGGGAAGGAGAGGAACACATCCAACGGCTAAGATTGCATGGAATGATAATTTTCTTCAAAAAAGCCCAACCACACTTCCCTATTTCTACGATTTTGAGGAATTACCTTACCGGAGCTAAGATCGACTGTTGAGATCGATAGAGATAGCCTCGTCTAGTAGAGACGAGGCCTTATTGAGAAGCTTGGTCCTTGATTTGGAGTAGATCACTAGGAAGACCAATCCACGCACTTTGGTGCTTTGGTCTTGATCAAACTCAAGCTTCTGGTGGCTTTGGAGCTTGAGAAATGATTCATTCTCATTCATCTAGGTCCAAAGAAGGTGTGTGCAATGTTGATTGAAGTTTTATGGAGGATTGAGCAAATGGGATTTGGAATTGGTCTCCCCTATTTCGGTTTGACATAAAACTGAGAGAGGGGGGAATGGGGGAGCTTGGGAGCTTTGGAAAATGGCTGAGGAGTTTCGTTTTAATCTCTATGGATCAGAAAAAAATGAATGATGAAATTCCCATTCGATTGAGGGGTTATATCCCCTCAATTATTGACATGGATGGATGAGATTCAATCCTAATTTCTCACCGGCCAGCTGCCATCAGACCCTTGAAATTATCTCCATCAAGTCCATGTGGCTCGCTAGGAGTGGGGAAGGCTTGGGAGGTGGCTCAATGTATGATATGGAGAGATTTCCTTTCCTTTGTCCATAGGGTGCTTGTTTTGCATGGGAGGTGAGTTAACTCACCTCCCCTTGGTTCATGACAAGTCCTAGTGTGCCATCAAAGTCCCATGGATTGATTTTGAGTGCTTGGGCTTCATTTGGTCAAATGGGCTCATGTTGGGTGGGGTTGACCAATTGGTCAAATTGGGTCAAACCAAAGCTTGGGTTAGGTTCAAATGATGATTTGAAGAGTTTTGGTTCAAGTGGTTTCAATCAATTTGGCTTAAATTCGATTTTGGCTCACTTGGATTCATACAGGTCAAATGGGCTAAGTTGACCAATTTGACCAATTTGACCAAATTGGGTTGGGATAGGTGTTGGTTCATGTTCAATTGGTCAATTGAAAATTATTGTAGGCTTTGGTTTAATTTGAATTTTGGCTAATTTGACCCTTTAGGTCAATTTGGGCTAGGTTGGGTCAAGTTGATCAATTGGTCAAATTGGGCTCAATTGTGACTTTATTCAAGTTCAATCATTGATTTGGAATGAACTTGAGCTATTGGTTACAATCAATTTGAGTTAGATCTAGATTTTAGCCAACTTAGCCATTTAGGTCAATTTGGGCTAGGTTGGGTCAAGTTGACCAATTGATCAAATTAGGCTCAAGTGTGACTTTGGTCAAGTTTAATAATTGATTTGGAATGAACTTGAGCCATTTGTTGCAATCAATTTGGGTTAGATAATTATTTAGCCCATTTTAGTTTTTTTGGCCAATTTGAGTTAAATGGTCAATTGACTTGGTTTGACTCAATTGAGGGTTTGGTCATATTCAATCATTGATTATGAGTTGGTTTGGATCAATGGTTTCAATCAATTTGGTATTGATGGGTTTTGGCTAGTTTAGATTTTATTTGGGCTAAAGGTTGACTTGGTCAAAAGACCAAGTTGGCTTGGTTTGACCCAATTGAGGTGATTGATCATCCCAAGGTGATTATTGATCATGATATGAGGCTTAGATGGCCTTAGTTCAATCCAATTTGTGTTAGATTAGAACTTGGATCAAAAATGATTCTTTAGGTCACTTTGGGTCAAGTGGACCTAAATGGGTCAATTAGTTTGATTTTGGTTTGATTCAAGTTTAGTTGAACTCATATATGAGCCTAGGATTGAAATATAAATCCAACTACAATCAATTTGGAGTCTAATAGATTTTGGCTCATTTAAAGTTTTCAAGTCAAAAAGGCTAACTTGGGCTTGACTTGGGTTGACTTGAGTTGACTTGAGTTTAATTTGATAATTATAGTTTATGTTTATATTTGGCTAAATGATTGAAGGAATGATTAATTCAAGATAAAATCTATTAGTTTTGGCTTGATTTGGATATGATTTAGCCAAGTCCAAGAAATTGGTTAAAAAGGCTTGAATTGAGTTTTGGTTTGATTTTGGACTTGGTTTTGGTTTTGTGATTTTATATTTTATTTATATTTGGGGGTATAAATGAAGATATAAATGATTCATGAGAAAATCACTTGAGTTTGGAGTGATTTAGAAGAAAATTTGACCAAGTTTAATGGTGTAGGTCAAAAGAGCTTAAGTAGGGAATTGATTTAGTTTGATTTATTTTTAGTCATTAGAGGGTGGGTTTCATTTATATTTATGAATATAAATAAAGGAGAAATTAGTTTATAAAGAAAATAATTGATTTTGGGTTGATTTGGATTAAGATTTGGTTAAGCTTATGGAGATAGGTCCTTAAAACTTAAGGGGGGATTTGGCTTGGTTTGGTTTGATTTGGTTTTGGCTATTTGGGTATGGATTTCATTTATATTTGTGAATATAAATGAATGAATAATTGATTTATAAAGAAATCAATCAAGTTTGGGATAATTTAGGTGGGGATTTGGCTAAGCTTATGAGAGTGGGTCATAAGGCTTAAGAAGGAATTTTGGACTTGGATTTGATTTGAAGATTGAATCATATGGAATTAGGCTTGAATTGGAATTTGATAAATGATTAAGGAATTGAATTGATCTTTGAGAAAATCAATTGAATCGGGATTGATTTGAATTTGGTTAAGACTAAGTCCATAAGATGAGATCAAAGGGCTTATGAAGGGTTCTGAATTTAATCATGGGATTTTATGGAGAAATCTTAAGCTTGAATTTGATCATGGGATTGATTATGAATCTTTGAAATTTGGTTTGGGTTTGTTATGAATTTGAAGTTTGGTTTGAGAAGAAAAGCATGGATTGGGTTTAGGCTATAAGGTAGGCAAGTTTTTTTAAGTCCCAAAGGCATAACCTATTACTATGGCTAACCCGTCTAAGTCTCTAGACTTAGTTTAAGTGTTCACCTAATAACTAAAAGTGTCTTAAGACTAAGGAGCTCTTAGTATCTACAAGAGTCCTAGATCTATGATAAGAAAGTTGAGAACTCGCCCCAAAAGTAAGGTCAACAAAAAGACCCTCAATAGGTGTGGTGTAACTGACAAGGTATACCGCAGGTATTGCGTTGACCAAGATAATCAACAACATCTGAAAGGCTGCAAGCACTAACAGAAATGATTTACCCCTAAACCTGAGATATAGACAAAATCAAGATCTTAGTGCAATGCAACTCAACTCATGCCAAGGGCATAAAGGAGGAAGAAAGGATCCACTGAGGGATTAAGTATGTGAACCTTCTATTAGGAAAGTAGGTTAAGATTATCCATAGGTTGGATAAGGGTTTGAGTTTGATCATAAACATGATTTGGGGGGGAAAAGATCCACGGGGAATTAGAATTTATATCCCACCGAGTATGAGTGCATGAACCTTTCACTAGGGAAGCAGGTTCAAATTATCCGCCAGGGATGGGAATTTGATTTGGTTTGATTTTGTAGGGCTTCATTGGGGAGAAGATATGATTCATGCCTCATTGGGGAGAATTTTGATTTAATTTCAAGGGCACATTCGCTAAAGATAAGAACTCGAATCTACTAGGGATAAGGTGGATTTGATTTATGATTTTCTTTGGTTTGTTTCGGGAAATCATCCACTAGGGATAAGAGTGAATGGATTTAATTCGGACTCCACTGGGGAAGGATGGTAAATTTAATAAAATAGACCATGTTGGTGTACGATGGATTAATTAAGAAGGGGATATATCAGCCTAGGCTTACCTCAGATTTATAAATCCAAAGGGATAGTCTACCGGCCATCACGTGGGACTAACCAACCTAAGGGTTTCCTTTCGGTGTGCAATGACCACATCAAGAAGAAAGTTTGTAGACTTACATCCTCTTAAATAAGGAACCATTAGGTGATCTATTGGCAGCACAACAAATCAAACCTGACCTAAGGCGACTATTGAGTGAATGCCACTGTGGACTCACATCAACTTAAAAGTAGTTAAAATTAATTTTATTTTAGATGGACCTTGTCGGTGTGCGATGGGTCCACTAAGAAGGCGCTATATTAGCCTAGTCCAATCTTAAATTTACAAATCCAAAAGGATAGTCTACTAATCGTGGGGTAGAGCTAACCAACCTAAGTAGTGCCTTTCAGTGTGTAATGGTCAAGTAAGGAAGAAAGCTTGCAGACTTACACCATCCTAAACAAGGAACCACTAGGGTAATCAGTTGATAGCACAACACATCGAACTCAACCTAAGGCTGCCCGTCAGTGTGCAATAGTCATGCTGAAGAGAATGCATAATAAACTTATATCTCCCAAATCAAGGAAGACCACCAGGGTGGCCTGTTGGTGGCACAACAAGTCAAACCTGACCTAAGGTTGACTACTGAGAGAGTGCTGACTCGAGGACTTATCTCAACTCAAAAGTAGGCAGACAATTCCTATAGGGAGTTTTGCTGACACTATCATAAATATAGGGTGTCTACTTGGGAAAGGTACCATTGAGGGTTCCCTCCTAATCCACAAGAAAAAAAATATATTTTTTGATTATATGTTTATATGGACCCTATTGGTGTGCGAGGGACCACACTGAGAATGGGTTTATATCAACCTTGTCCTATCTCAGACTTATTGGACCATGGGACAATCTGCATATCTGCAAGACTAATTATCTAACCATAAGGGTGGCTACTAGGAAAGGGGGACTATCCAATCTGAGAGTAACTCAGGTAGTGTCTAAATGGGATCACTAAGGATGTGAGCTAAGAGTGCCCATAGGGGAGGTACCGCTAGGGGCTTTATCCAAGACCCTATAAAAGAAAGCCTATAGGTATATGGTGGCCAACTCTCGGAGAAAGCTTGTAGACTTATATCTGTTATGAGTGGTGTATCCACTGGGTGGGTTCCCGTCAACATGGAGATAACCAACTAACCTAAGGTGCTCGATAGTTTGCAATGATCAATCTGAGAAGAAGGCTTGTAGACTTACATCTTCACAGACGAAAATGATCATTGGGATAGTCTATCATCGGCTGGATAGATGCTATCTGACCTAGGGTGACTACCAAGTGGGGAGTCCCGTGTAAGGACTGGACCCAGACTTGAAGTACTCAAGAGGAAATGAGCCACTAAGGGACTTATCTTAAATCTCAAATATACTCAAGCAATCAATGCATGATGGTTAGTTCAAAAAGAAAGTGTGTAGGCTTACATCATCTTAAATAAAGTCAACATGAGATAGCTTACTGGCCACACGGTAAGGTCTACAGAACTAACAGGGCGCACATCGATTTGCATTGCTCAAGTTAAGAAGAAGCCCAGTAGACTTACATCATCTAAACAACAAACCACTAGGTGACACATTAGCAAGGTAGCATGTTGTCTGCCCGACCTAGAGCAGCTAATGAGTGAGTGCCGCAGGGGGCTTTATCCCACATCAAAATAGCCCAAGTCAAAAGATATGTGTTTATTTTATGTGATTATGTGTGATTTGTGTTGGTTTTGTGCTACTAAAGGATAGGACATCGCTTGGGTTCCTTACACCTACCCTAAACACATTATGGTGGATTCACAAGCAATGATATTTCTCACCAATATGAAGAGATGGAATTTGGGATGAAAAGAAGTTTTGCTGATAATTATTTTGAAACAAGATTTATATGTAATATTTCTTTAGGTAGAGCTCATTGATTAGAAGCATTGGGCGCTCTCCCTTACAGTTTCTAAGCTGATAAGATCCTCCTTGGTATGCCTTCTCTATGGAAAAAGGGTCTTTCCAAGTGGGTTCAAACTTGTCTCCCATCTTTTGGCGGGCAATAATTGGTCTCCTTAGAACTAAAATAAGCTCTCCTACCTGAAAAGCTCTAGGACAATCCAACTTGTTATGAGCTTGAATTATTTTCGCTTTGTACAACTCGAGGTTCTTGCATGCCTGGAGGCATCTCTCCTCCAAACCTTTGAGCTCTTCTAACAGCAACTTGGTGTTCTACTCCGCTGTGATTTTACTACTTACAGCTATCTTTAATGATGGGAGTTGGACTTCTAATGATAGAACTGCTTTGAATCCATATACTAAGGAGAATGGTGGAGTTTTGAATGTAGTATGGTAAGCCCACAAGGTTTCAACTAACTGCTCATGCCACTGTCGCTTATTATCGTCAAGTGTCTACTTTAATATTCAGATGAGATGTTTATTAAAGGCTTCTGCTAAGCCATTTTTCATTGAGTAGTAGATGGTAGAATATCTCCAGTCTATGTCGTGTCTCCGAGCAAAACTTTTGATTTTGGTGCTCTTGAATGCAGTACCATTATCAAATATAATTCATCGAGGCATCCCGAACCTATATACGATATGGTTTCTGAAAAATTGAAGCACATGTTGAGCTGTGACCTCTCTAAGTGGGATTGCCTCTACCCATTTTGAAAAGTAGTTAGTGGCAGCTAGAATAAATCGATGACCCTTGGAAGAAGGAGGATCGATCAGACTCACTATGTTAGTACCCCAACAATTAAATGGCCATGAGGCTAATGTAGGGTGCAGAATGTTGGGTGGTTGGTGTAAGACCACACCATGTACCTGACATTGGTGGCACCCCTAGATATGTCCATGCAGTATGTGATCATCGAAGGCCAATAGTATCCTAGTCTCTTGATCTTGGCCTTTATCTTCAGACCAGATTAGTGTGCCTTGCATAAACCTCAGTGTACCTCGATCATGATCCTATGGGCTTCGTGTTTGTCCAAATAACATAACCACATATGATCGAAGGACCACCGATACAAGGTGTCATCTGAGAGCGAGAGAAAGGACTCTGCTTCTTCTTTAGTTTGCCTATATTTAGATAATTCATGAATGGTTGCCTTCAATCCAACTCCTTATCCTTTTTGGCAATGACAGCCTCCCATTCAAGAGAGAGTCTCTCGATGAGTTCAGCATCAATAAGGGATACGACTTGTCTATTTTGGACCCTTATTGGTATGGACTCATCTTCCAGATATGTCAACTCTTTGGCAAGCTTGGATAATGCATCTGCTACCACATTCTTTCCTCGAGAAATCTTATAAATGGTAACCTCTAGGATTTGGGCCAATAGCTTCATGGTGTACTTATGGTAATGATGGAGCTTAAGCTTTAAAACTTTATAAGACCCAACGATTTGATTGATAACTAATTGAGAATCCTCGAAGATATTGATACTATGTATGCATAGTATAATAGCTAACTCCAGACCGACAATCATAGCATTATATTTGTCTTCGCTGTTGGTGCATGGATTGGACAAATGATATGAGATCTCATCACATCGCAGTCCAGAGTTAGAAAAACTATTTCTACCTCTATTTTTTCTAGAAGAGTATATCATGGTTTTTCTCCTTTTTGAAAGGAAGTCACACCATAAAAATACATCTCCCAACGGTGAATATTAGTGTCCCCTATGTTCATGATTTGTTCATCAGGGAGGTTATCACTAAATGGGGAATCAACAGAAAGTGGGTGTGCTGCTAAGAAACCTGCTAGTGCATATCCTTTCACCGCACTGAGGGGTATGAAAGTGATGTCAAACTGTGACAAAATCATGTACCAACATGCCAACCATCCAGATAGCACGGCCGTGTCATGAGATACTACATTGGATTGATCTTAGAGATTAGGTTCATCTTATAAGAAAGAATATAATGTTGTAGCTTTTAGGATGCTAAGATTAAAGGTAGGCAATACTTTTTAATAGGTGAATAATTTGTCTCAGTAGGGATTAGACGATGACTAAGATAGTAGAGTGCATTCTCTTTCTCTTCGTCATTAGTTTGAGCCAACAAAAAACCAAGGGAGTCATCTAATGCAGCAGTATATAGTATCAATGGTTTGCCCGGAATAAAGGCTGCTAGAATTAGTAGCATCATCAGGTAGTGCTTGATGTCTTTGAAGGCATGTTGACACTTGTTATCCCACTTGAACTTGGCATCCTTTTTGACAATTACCTAAAATGGTTGGGATCTTCTTGATAGGTTGGAAATGAAGCATCTTAGATACGCCAATTGCCCTTAAAATGATCTGAGTTGAGTTAGACTTTTAGAAGGTGGCATTTCTAATATCACCTCGATCTTCTCCAGATCAATTTATATTCCATGGTGCCAGACAATAAACCCAAGGAACTTCCCTGAAGCTACTCCGAATGCACACTTCATGGGATTTATTTTAAGGTTAAATTATATTAATTGTTCAAAAAATACTCTCAAGTCAAAGAGATGGTCTTCCTTTTCTTTACTTTTGACTATAAGATCATTGACATAACTTTTGACTTAATGATGAATGAGTTCGTTGAAGATCTGAGTCATGGTCGGTTGGTATGTAGCACCAACATTTTAAAGGCCGAAAGGCATGACCCTATAGCAAAAGATTTTGATTAGGGTTCGAAACATAATGTTTCTTTCATCTTCAAGTCCATCTTTATTTGGTTATAACCAAATGAGCCATCCATGAAAGAGAATAATGCATGATATGAGGTAATGTCCATCATTAATTTTAGTATTGGTAGTGAAAATTCACCTTTTGGACATGCCTTATGTAGATCTCTAAAATCGATGCATATGCGAATTTGGTCATTCTTTTTCTTAACTGGGATGACATTGGCCAACTAGATAGAATTTTCTTTTCCTGATAAAACCAACATTGATTAGTTTCTTGACTTTATAAATGACATGTTGTTCAATGTCTAATCGTATGCATCTAGGAGCTTGCTTGATAGGGCTAGCACTAGGCTCTATTGCTAGTTTATGGACTGTTATGTAGAAGATAAACTAGGCATCTCTTCATAACTCCATACGAAATAGTCTTTAAACTCAGTTAATAGCCTAACTAAGTCATCAATTTCAATATTATTTAACAATGAACTGATATATGTCAGATGTGGATTATCTTCAATTCTTAAGTTAATTTTTTGAGCTCATTGATGGTTGATCTGATCCCCTCTTTGAACTCTGGTGGTGCATCCTTGACTTCAAAGTCATTTGGATCATCTGAAGTTTCTAAACACACCTCCTCATATAAGTTAGCATGATTTGAAAAGAACTTATTAGACTCCAAATGATTGGTGGCGATGACTAAAATTATCATCATTGGACACCGTATCACGTAATGTAAGAGGGTGGTTGTGCTTGGTCATTACTAGAAGTAAGTCTTTATCACTGAATGTAACTCCTAAGATATCTTTTGAACTGTGTGTCTCCACTTCAATAGTGGTTAGCTGAGCTAAGCATGTTTCTAGATCAAGGAGAGTCTTAACTAGAGATTCTCTCATCTATTTGAATAAGATAAGGGCATCATATATGCTTAATTTAGCTGACAACTTTCTAAGATATGCTAGGACATTATAATCAACTCTGACATGGTCGTCCATAAGTATATCCATGGGTGGAGCATCCTATGGAGGGATTATCTACTTACTTAAACCAATGACTCGTCCATAAGTATATCCATGGGTGGAGCATCCTATGGAGGGATTATCTACTTACTTAAACCAATGACTTGTTTACCCTTATCCTGAGGTGCTATCCTAGGAGGTAGAACTTTTTCACTATGTAGGTTGACTTCAGTGACCTCTTGAAATGATGAACTTGTGAAAAGTTCTACCTTCTCATCAGGTATACCTACAGCTTCTCCTATGATATCCTCAGAGTCAGTTGGCTCTAAATCAATCTCAAGAGGCGAAGTCGATTGATTCAGAAAAGGAAAGTTTGATTCTGAATTAGAAGAGAGGGGATCAGAATGACTAGAGCTATAATTATTATTTTCTAGACTTGGAGAGTTTTCAAGAGAAACAAAATCTAGAGTATCAGAAGTGGACAAGATGTAAGTGAAAGCTTTCTTCATTGATTTCTTTTAGGTGGAGGTACATGGTATAAATCTAACAAAGTAAGCGATGTAAGGGATTTAATATTCTTGTCTGCTAATACAACGCTCCTGCTAGCAGAAGAGGACCTAGTGGAGGAAGAAATAGTAGCTGCAATTGTGGATGGAGTGTTGGACTCGGGTTGTGATTGCACTACTGAACTATCCCATACAAGTAAGGTGGACAGCTGATGCTGCTGCTGGACTGTCACCTTCTTCAAGTTGTCTTTGGCAACTTGCAAATCTTTCTTGGAGTTGAAGGTTTGAGCTATCTCAGGCACCTGTAAAGAAAGTTTTTTAATTTTAGAAACTACCTTTTTTAGAGGTTCAGGATAAGGCAATATCCCAACCTTCTTTTATCTTAAGAGTTGCATGTCGTCTCTTTCATTTGATTACTTGATTTAATGTTGCTTGATTTTATCTTTTGATATTAAGTCAGAACCCACATTTCAACAATTTTGGTTATGTTGAATGTGGTTCAAATTGCATAGAGGGATTTGTAGAGTTGGAGGAGAAGCTTTTGCATTGATGTTTGCCTTCAATCATTGACTTCTATACTTAATTTGAAATTTTAATCCACACTTAACAAATTAGGCATGGTAAGTGGGGTTCATTGAATTTTGGAGAGATTTTTGATATTGGAGAAGAGACTTTACCATATAATTTTGATTTAGAACTCATACTCAACCAATTTATGTAGGTTGGGTGGGGTTCAAATGGTTGGAGAGACCTTTGAAGATATTTGTATTGTATGTCTTGTTTGAAAATTTTGATTTGGAAAATCTTTACTTAGCAAATTTAGATATGCTAGGAAGAGGCTTTGATTATATGTTTGAAAATTTTGTGAAAGTATCTTTGCTTGTGATGATTGGTTATGTGTGTGATATAAGTTGATTTTGATTTGAAAGTGAGGCTTCTTACTTAACAAATTTGTTATGTTAAGTAGAGGCAAAATGTGGTTGATATGTATTTGAAAATGAGACTATCACTTAACAAATTTGGTATGTTAGGTGGGAGCAAAATGTGATTATGATTTGTGAATGAGATTCTTACATAGAAAATTTGGTATGTTAAGCATGAATCAAATGTGATATGATTTTTGGAAATGAGACTCTTACTTAACAAAGTTGTTATGTTAAGTAGGAGTCAAGTGTATTTATGATTTTAAAATGAGACTCTTACTTAACAAATTTGGTATGTTGAGTAGGAATGAAATGTGATATGATTTTTGAAAATGAGGCTCTTACTTAACGAATTTGGTATGTTAAGTAGGAGTCAAGTGTGATATGATTTATAAATGAGATTCTCACTTAACAAATTTGATATGTTAAGTTGGAATCAAATGTGATATGATTTTTGGAAATGAGACTCTTGCTTAACAAATTTGGTATGTTAAGTAGGAGTCAAGTGTATTTATAATTTTAAAATGAGACTCTTACTTAACAAATTTGATATGTCAAGTAGAAATCAAATATGATATGATTTTGTTTTAGGAAAAATGAGACTCTCACTTAACAAATTTGGTATGTTAAGTAAGAGTCAAGTCCGATTATGTTTTATGTTTTAAAAATGAGACTCTCACTTAATAAATTTGGTATGTTAAGTGGGAGTCAAATGTGTTATGCTTTTTGGTAACGGGACTCTTACTTAATAAATTTGGTATGTTAAGTATGAGTTAAGTGTATTTATGATTTTTTTTTTGAAAGAGAGGAAATTTATTTAAGAAATTTGGGTATGTTTGTGGGCTCCAAAAATTCGCCACCAACTTCTCGATGAAGAGAGTTTAATTTATGTCGGTTATATTTTTAAAAGGCAAATAAAATAGTTAATAAGGCGCTACATAGAGATTTTGCCCTCATTTTGTGAGTACTTTAGATCTGGTTCCTGGTTTCCTATAGGCGTAAGAACCTATAGTTAATTACCGTTCACAATGCTGAGAGAGAATTTTGATTAAGGCTAGTCGTTAGATTGCTAAATGCATAGCGTATAGTAGCAGCATGGAGTATAAAATTGTGAATTTATGAAATTCATTATTTCAACTTAAAGTAGATGGTTGGGGAACGATGATGTGCTCGATCAAGATCCCATGGTTCCTCCATCCTGGGTTATCGTGGTCCATAGTCTACTTAGTTAAAAGAGATAGTCGACCCAACCTGATTGAAGGATCCTTGTCAGCAGCCATGGGTTGCGTTGTCCAAGAGAATCTTGTAGACCTTGGGTGGTGTTTGTCTAAGTAGACAAGCTTAAGTCTACCTTAGCTAATAGAGGACTTTTTTCCTATTAAGAGAACTTTATGATTTACAACTCAGAGGACAGAGCCATTGGGGAGCATACGGGAAACATTCATGACCGTAATATAATGGTGTCATTTGGTGAAAAACCACTGGTCGGACTTTGGTCGTATTGCATTATATATAGCTCTTGGCCAAACCACCAGGTCTAGTATGAGATTGATTGACAGTGAACATAGTAGAATACTTGATTTGACTTTGGCTCTTTTGTGAGCTAGAATTTTCTTAATTTGCCACTTATGACAAATAATTACGTAAGCTGGGTTAGATTTTAATTTTAAGTTTTTAAAATATTGATGATTTTCATTTGGTCATTTATAACTTAATGACACGTTAAATTTTACATTTAAATTGATATTTTATTTAAATCAATTTGATTTAAAATTATGATTATATTTTAATGAAAGTATCCCCTCTGGTTGAAATCTTCATTCAACACAGCCATTATCGAGGTAGATGTATTATTTTGCTACTCCAGATCTTGTCGACACTATTAATTTAATAATAGAGGATTATATCTACTATCATGAGACAGAATTAACTTATTAGATATTTTACTGAATTGAAATTCTTATAATATTATTATTTAATTTTTAAGTTTTGTTAACCTCGTCCTTAGACCCAATCGAGAATCAACCCACATAGCATCCTCATACACTAAGTTTAAGCATTCAATGCAGTGTTGAGGCCTATACTTAAGAATGCTTGCATAATTTTAAGACATTATTGAGTTTTAATCATGTCTTATGATACGAGCAAAACTCATCACATTAAGTCATATGCATGTATTTTAATTCCATAAATTTAAGCATGTGATTTCCTTATAATATGTGCACTGCTTGTTCCATTTAAGAATTTAAACTTATTTTCATGCATTCTACCAGCATGAATTCGAATGCAAGACCACTTCAAGATGGTTTATTAATGCCTTCTGTTTGCTTATATGATATGTTGTGATTCTAGTGGTATAAAGTGTTTCAACTCCTGTTCAATTATTTAGATTAATATTTATTTGTTTGTATTGGATAGGCATCTGACTTGTTGTAAACTATTGTTAGTCAGATAATTAAAAGTCCAATCTTATCTCATAAGCTTAGTATATTATACTTAGTTTAATTATTGATCTTATTACTCGTTTAAGCTTTAAAGATTCTTCTTTAACTATTTCATTTTATTAATTATTAATCTTTATTTTGAAGAAATTTTGGCAACCTCCCGGCGTCTTCCCCACATAGAGGGCTACTTCGGGAGTGCTAGAGTCTTCCTACCATGCTTAAGAAAGTATGTATATTCAATGTCTTACGACACTGTGGCTTAGAGAATTTTCTAAATCCATCATGCTTCAGAAAGCATGCATAGGCCTTCAATATCTGTGTTTGGAATGAAATTTGGCAGCCTCCCGACGTCATCCCTTTATAGGGGGTTACTTCGGGAGGGTTAAGGCCTACCCACCACTCTTATGGGAAGCGTGCATAGTTGGTGTCTTGTGACACTACAGCCGAGTGATTTTTTTTGCACCTACCACGCCTATGCAAAGCATCGCATAGGCCTTCAAACTCGTATAAGAGACATCCTGGTTTTCTTATCAAGCTGAAGCAACATGCATGAGTACTTATATCTAGCAAATATATGCAATTGTATTAAAGCAGTAGGGATAAGAATTTAATATGCTGTAGACATATGTACATGTATTTGGAATGAAATTCGGCAGCCTCCCGACATCATCCCGATGTAGGAGGCTATGTCGGGAGTGTTATAGCCTTCCCACCACACTTATGGGAAGCGTGCATGATAAGTGTATTGCGACACCACGGCTTAAGAGGTCTTCCAAATCCACCACACTTAATAAAGTATGCATAGGCCTTCAATACACACGTAAGAGACATTTGAAATGAAATTCAATAGTCTATCGACATCATCCCCTTGTAGGGGGCTGCATCGGGAGTACTGAGTCTTTCTCACCACACTTATGAGAAGTGTGCATGGTAGGTGTCTTGCAACACCACGATCAAGTAATTTTTGCACCTACCGTGCTTATGAAAAGCATCTCATAAGCCTTTAAACCTGTATAAAAAGCATTCTAATTTTCTCGACATGTTGAACCAGCATGCATGAGTAGTTAGGTCAAGCATATTTTCTCGTTACGTTAAAACAACACAAACGAGTTCTTAAGACAAAAACATCTCTTATCATTTTACTCTGGCAAGCACATTAGGGTAGGATAATTAGAACATAAGCCTTATTGCTCCATTATACCCCGACTCCTATCGCTATTTCATCCCTTCATCATTTTTTTCAGCTGCTGCTCAGGATGGGTCGGACGAGAGAAATGAGGGGAGGAAAGGCTTCTCTCGGGTACTCGGTTTGCACTGACGGGAAAGAGGTGTAGCCTTCAACGGCTTTGTTCTCTAGAGAGGGATGATCGAGAGAGGGGATCACCACGAGCAGAGAGAGTCATTCGGTTTGGAAGTTTGAATTGAGAGAGTGAGTATGTGGCACTGAGTTAGGGTTGCGAATAGAATTCTTTAGGTTTAGGTATTTATAGGTAGGCTTCTCTTCTTTCTTTTTTTATTTGAGATAAAATAAATCTAATTTTGAGTTTTCACGATTGTATCACCACATAGATAAATTGGATATCAATTTCAGGTCACTTCGATGTTCAGGATGCAACAATATAGTCTATTTCATGATCGAAGCTCGTTTGGTTCAAGTCAGCATTGAATCAAGTCAATTTTAGTTCAAAATTGCATGACGTCTCTTTCGACCACTCGACATTCATGAAGACTCATTCGAATTGAGCGCAGATAGTCTCATTCGATAGGTTTCAATATTTTGACACTAACGACGTGATGAATTTTGTAAACAGAGATCATTTGTGCATCATCACAGCCTCCTAACTCTGATATACATGCAAGTGCATTGACGGATTTCCTTCTTAATTGGTCATCTATTGAATTATGCAATATGTATCTTCTAATTAATTTCGACATTTTGAATGCAATAGCGAAGTCAGTTCATCGATCGGAGATCATTTTGCCTGATTTTGGCGATGTCGAGTGTATTTCAGCTTTGATATATGCATCGTTGCATCCGAAGCTGATCGACTTCAGCTTGTAGGCTCGACCCAACTGATGCAGCATGCATGGTGGTCAACAATGTTAAATAGAGTTCAATTTATTTTTGTGACTTTAAAAATGAGACTCTCATTTGACAAATTTGGGTATGTCAAATGGAGTCCAAAATATATTTTGATTTCATGTGTATGATTTCTTACTTTTGAAAAGAGGAAAACTTCAACTCAAGCATATGTGAAATATGTTAAGTAGAGTTTCAATTTTATGCTATAGTTTTTATTTGAAAATAGAATCTTCATTCAACAAACTTGAGCATGTTGAATGAAGGTGGTCATTTTCAAAAGTGTGCTTTTGAAAAAGAGGAAAACACCAACTCTAGCATATGTGATATATGTTGAGTGGAGTTTTAATTTTATACTATGATTTTATTTGAAAATAGAGTTTTCATTCAATAAATTTTGGTATGTTGAATGGGGATAACTATTTTCAAAAAGATCCTTTTGAAAGATGATTTTGACTTTGATTTTAATTTTGATAACAATCACGGGGATTGTTAGATGAGGTTTGGTTATATGAGTTTTATGCTTTTTGAAAGTTTCTTATGAATTTTATGTGAGATCTTTTATTACGTGAATTTTGAAAAGTGCTTTCGGAAAGTGGCATTTTTGCAAAAGAGTTTATTTTCTTAAATATAAGATGAACCTTGCCTCACCAAGCTAGTGGTGAGGAGTTTCTATGTTTTTATCATCTCCTTTCATTAGTTAATTTTATCTTTCACCTATTGGTAGACCCAATATGGGTTTCAAGAGCTACAAGAAGTAATGTCATAAAACCTAGAGGATGCTGTCTAGCTTTGTTTAAGAATGAAATAAGCTAAGTATCAATAAGAGGAAATATAGTCTTGGACTCATATGAAATAAAACTCCACTATTTATGCTTGGAGACAACAATTATCTACTAGAGATGGAGAGAGGAACTATCCTCAGCAGAGTCACAAGAAAAATATGTGTTGTTTGTTTTTGATTTTATGTGCATGGGGGACTGTGGTGAATTATTTTTGCCTTCATCTATCCTTTTGAAGAGGATAAATAAAAACATAAATATATGCCTTTGTGACGCAGATCAGTAGATATTTTTTATTAGGGTGATGGACATTGAGGGAAGGTGTACTATCTCGAGAAGTCACCACCCTACAATGGACCTCAATTACTAGGACTATGGGTCTGTGAGACTTCTCCAACTTTACATGAAAAAGTAAAGCAGGGTTTATTTTAAGCAGGGTTCATTAAGTTCCCTATGGAGGCAAGCCCTCATAATTAATTACATCATAAATGAGATTCCTTAGGAATACTCTCGATTAAGGTAAATGATAGTCGTCTCCAAAGATTTCAAAGTTAGGACTATCAATCAATTGGCTATTTTTAAAAGATTAAGTGAGATTGATCAAGAGGAGGGAGTTATTACAAAAGCCAAAGGAAGATAAGTAGGAATACTTAGGATACTTGGAAGCCTAGTAAACATCCCAAACTATCATATGGTTGGGCTTTATATTTTTGAAATTTGAAAGGAATTATTTATTTTGAATTGAATTTTTATTGAAAGTCTAGGGCTTATAATTTCATGACATAAGATCATGAAAATGCATAAGTGGCGAGGATTTATGCTCATATCTCACAAGGGGAAGTAGTAACCTCTGAACCTAAATCTACGGAGCTTTGGCGAGGGCCAAAGCATGACCTAAATTCAAGGCGAAAAATGGGTATTTGGTTTACCTCCACAAGAGAGGACAAATCACCCGACTGTTTGGACTTAGAACCACCTGGGGGTGACTATCAACTAACTCTTCATACTATTTTAAATACATGTAGGTAAGTCTTATGCTTTATGTAAGCTAATTAGATTGTTGTTTATTTAGAAGGAGATTAAGTCCTTAAACACACTCCCTAAGAGACTAGATCATGTAGGGCATGATTAATGACTTAAATATAATACAAAATTTCCATATTATTTTTGGACAATTCATTTGACTCAGGCTTATAGGATTCATATGTCTAATGCATCAAAAATTGGATTGTGGGCCAAAATCAACAAGAAAAGAGATGTATTTCTACCATGGTTCTCAAAGGTCAAGCCAAGTTCCCTAGCACGGGTGGAAGCCCTCCAAATCAAGAGCAAAATAATATGCTTTTTATGCAAGATATGAGAAAGAAAATACAACATCCAACTAAGGGTTGCTAATTCTTTTATCTCTATTTATAATCTAAGCTTTAAATGAAGTTATGAGTTATTAATTTTTAGTTTTGAGTTGATTAATTTAGTAGAAGGTTTTTTTTGGGAGCTTAATCGTCATCCAGGTCATACATCAAAGCAAGGAAGCAAGTAGGAAACATGCCATCTTAATGCACAAGCTAAATGAACACCAACTATTTTATAAAGCTAGCGCAAAAGAATAAGAGGTCGTTTGTGGTCGGGCTCCACCGCATAAACCCGAAAAGAAATTGGATAGCTGAGCTCTACCCTTATACAACCTAGATTACAAATGAATTACAAAAAGGAATTCATGTTATGGGGGGTCTTCATTCTTCTTTTCTTCTTTCTTCTTTCTTCTTTTGGTTCCTTCCTTTAGATGGTTGGAATGTGGATGCTCTAAAGGCTTCACTTGGTAAATAAGATATAATCTTATAACCAATGTTCATCCTAATCCCCCATAACAATCATTCCAAAATTCTAATTATAAAATTACATGAAAAGAGAAAAGTAAATCTAACTAAAACCTACAAAATAGAGATTAACTAAACAAACCACACATTCCCAAGCATGTATATAAACAAATTGGACTTAACACTCCACACATGGGTAACTAAGTCCACCTGGCCTATTTTGGATTATGCTTAGGGGTATAAGCAATCTGCATAGCAAAAATAATTATATTTTTATTACAGCGTCACTTAAACACAATCCCCTATAGAAGATAATGATTAGACTAAATCATCCTACCATTCATTCTACACACATATAACCTAACATCCAGACTAAAATATCACATAAAATAAAACCACACATCGCCTATAGACTAGAAGTGGTGACTTAAATTTAATGTGTGTGTTTTAAAAGGTTTGTGTGGTGTGCTTAGCTAAGCTTTAAGGTTTAGATTTTCTAAGTATGGAAATGTTCAACTTAGAGAATGGTTTCAATTTAAGCTGTTTAGTCAATTTGAGCTAATTTTATTTGATGATTTGATTTAGTTTGAATGAACCTACTTAATTACTAAGTATTGTAAAGAGAGGAAAATATAAGAGAACTTCTCTTTCCTCCCTACCTTAAGTGATTTCTAAGGTAGATTCATTAATAATTTTTTTTGTTTAGTGAATATTTTCTTATGTGTTTTAATTAATCCTAAGTTTAAATTTTTCCTAAACAAACCTATTCAAAAAGAAAGGCATTTTAAGATTAAGTAAAGTGAATTGCTATCACAAAACACACAATATTTTATTTCTTTCTCACATGTGTATCATGGACATGAATGAATCCTAAGCATATCTATACATGTGATACAAGTATTTAGCACACCTTAATAATGAATGCTAAGAGAGGTTGCTTAAGAAAATTTGGATTGTTTCATGTATGCATGATTTTGTTAAGTAAAAGGGAGTGATTCTTTTATCCATTTTTCATATGCACATTTACAAGTATAAAAGACATAAGTGAGTACGATGCCATTGTTAGTACCAGGGGTGTAAGGTACAAGACCTACTTAAGGCTACTTAAAGCCTCTCAATCCCCAGATTATCTAGACTAATATACCACTTTTATTAAATATATGTGCATGTATAAAAATAAATGCATGGAAAGAGAATGCTAAGAGAGGTTGCTTAAGAAAATTTGAAATGTTTCATGTATGCATGATTTTGTTAAGTAAAAGAGAGTGATTCTTCTATCCATTTTTCATATGCACATTTACAAGTATGAAAGACATAAGTGAGTACGACGTCGTTGTTAGCACAAGAGGTGTAAGGTACAAGACCTACTTAGGGCTACTTAAAGTCTCGCAACCCCGAGATTATCCAGATTAATATACCACTTTTCTTAAATACATGAAAAGAAATGCATGAAAATATAATCATGCAAAAAAGTTTATGTTTGTTTGTTTGATTTGGTTATTTATTTTATATATATGATGTGGAATTCCTTCTTGTGTCATGTCATAGGAGTGTATAGGAATAGATTTCAAACAAGTTTCATGTCCTTTTAAAATGGACTATACACTTTGCAAATCCTATGCAATCCTATATTAAGAAAAAGAGGCAAAATCACATAACACATTTTATACTATTCACGTGCAAGCTCATAAGTACTTCTAGATAGCATACTTTTTATTTGTAATATTTGGTTTATAAGTTTTGAAAATAGTTTTGAATTTAGTAGTGATAATAGTCGTTCATATCTTACTTTAGCTAAAATATGCAATTTGACATAAAAGAAATATTTCATTTTTAATTTAATTTTTCAAAAGACATGAATGGATGATTTTCATATGACATACACATTTAGCATGCTAGGAAAGAAATAAAGTGATGCAAGCACGTAATTTCATTCAATCTAATTAATTCCTAAAGGCAATCCTATGGAATAAGATTATTTAAAGTGATTCAAAGTTGGTTTAAGTAAATTTTGATTTGGTTTTGAGTTCGATTTGAATTTAGGAAATGTGAAAAGGTTTGTTAGTCCTAACCCATTCCCTATTTTAGTTTAATTTTTAGGTGATTAGATCAATTTTATGCTTTGGTTGGATTAAGGTGTAGATTAATTTCATTAATTATCCCTTACCTATACCACTTTAACATATTTAATCAAATAATTATAAGCCAATGTATGACATAAAATCACAAGGAATTTAAATCAGCAATTCACCTAGGAAAGAAAGGGCCTAATGTAATTGGCTTACAATTAGTGATTAATTAAGCTAAAGAGTTTAATTTAAGTACTTTCATAACCCATCCCACACATGTAGGTTAGGTATGATTTCCTTAAGATACTTAGGTTATTGAACACCTAAGCATCTACCAAAGAAGGAAGTGATTAAGTTCTAGAATGTTATGAAAATTTTATCAAGTTAATTAAGCAGGTCATTAGTGGATTAGTCCTTAATTAAATTTAGACTAAGGAAGGAAAGGGGTTTAGGGAATGACTTGGGTTAAATACGCCAAACCCATTCCATAAACCTCCTCTTCATTTAAATAAACTTTAATTAACTTAATCAAGCAATTAAACCACTATTCACATACTTAATTAAGCTTAATTACATTAAGAGAGTGATTTGGGGTTCATTAATGAATTTTCTTAATTAACTCATTAATAAATTCCAAGAAAATTAGGGGAGGCAGAAGTAATCCCAATAAACATGCCTTAGAAGTTTGGAATTAATTAATGAAGTAATTAGGATTATTAAGTTTTCAAATTAACCCTAATTAAGGAAAATATACTATTCAAATTCAATTACAAATAATTTTATTAGATTCTCCTCTGAATTATCTTTAAGATGAACCTGAGTTTGTGTTTTTTTTTATTTTTCTATAATTAGTTATGAATTTAGAAAGTTTCAGTTGATTTAAGTGATTTTTATGAAGTTTGTTAATTTATTTTATTAAAATAAATCATTTGTCACTAAAAATTCAATATATTCTAATCTGAAAATTTCAACTTAATCAAACATGTATTTTTAGTTTAATTAATGAAATTTAATTTTTACTAAAACTCAAATTAAGCTCAAAATATTTAGTAAAATTTGGAGATTTTGGATTTGTTGGAATCCAATCAGAAAGATGAATTCAACGAGCCCTTATTTGTAATTTTTTGTTATGTATTTTATTTTCTATGAATTTTTGAAGTTTTAGATGATTTAATTAATTTTTTAGATCAGTTAAATTTGATTTTTCTACTTAACACAGTTAGCACTGCGTGCGGCACTGATGTGGCAATGCGGTACCACGTGATTGGATGTGCAGTACCATGTAGCACGCGTGCACTACGCATCATCGTGTGATTGGCGCGCGGTGTCGCATAAGCTCTTGAGTAGGAATCCGAGTGAGCAGGGTTGACCACCTCGTGCTATTTGACTCGGATCGTCTTATCACCGATCAGATGGTCCAGATTAGATCGCACAATCCAGAGGCCAGGATCGCGCGATCGGCGCACGATCTGAGCCAATTGATTGCGCGAACCACATGATCGGACGGTCTTGAATGCATTAGGCAACCTCGCAATCGAGCATCCGATCCACGAATCATGGATCGATACTCATACCATCGTGAGCGACAAAAAATGGGATATTAGGGAGAAAAATGAGAAATTCTAAGTAAAACTTGTCTAAATGGACTCATTTTCACATCGATTCACACAGGAAAACTTCTATTTTCTAATTAGGATGATTTAAAGTAAAAATGCAAGATTACCTAGGATAAATTTCTAAAAATCACATGAAAAACCATCACAAATGAAGGATCCTAAGGCCAGCTACGATTTTTGAAAGTTACCTCACTGGGGATGATTTCAGGCAGCGATGATGACCCGAGCATAGTGTTGAGTGAGGGAAGAGGCCTTGGAATGAGCTTGGATCTTCACCTTCACGTCGTAATGAAGTTCCACCGGTAATCTTCGTGTTTTCGCCTATTTCTATCCAAAATGAAGTGAGGGTGATTGACAATGGGTTTAAGAGCTCTGGGAGGAGGAGAATGAGAGGAATGGATGATTGCTTCAGCCTCAAATGCCTTAGAATGAAAAGTAAATCAAAATCTCTTTTATTTTGAAATTTTTGGCTTCAAAGAAATGTCATTTGGCTTGGGGTGGTTGGGAATGGAAGAGAATCATCCTATGTGGCTCATTTTGGTTGGCTAAGGCATGAAAAGTGGCTACCATGTGGGACAAATGGGTGTCCTAGCCAAGAGGAGGTGAGAGTCCTTCATGCCAAGTATTCCAATGGGAGAGGTGAGGTGATTTCACCTCCTCATGAGTCATGGTTGCCCCAACCACTCCTTGGGTCAGAAAATCAGTGTCCTTGGTGCCTATGTGGACTAATGGATGAGTGCCAATTGGTCAAGGAAGAGAAATGACCACTTGAATAAGTGTCTTTTCTCATGGGATTCCCTTGACCTAAGGGCAAAGTGGTCATTTGATATTGAATTTGATTTGAGCAAAATTGAAATGAGTCAAAAGTAAGTTGGATCAAATTTCATGTTATTTGAAGTTCATTTGGGTTAATTTGGGTTAATTTGACTCATTTTGGTCAAATTGGGGCAAAGTGGGTTAGGTTGACTAATTGATTAAATTGGGTCAAACCAAGAGTTGAGTCAAGTTTAAATGACCATTTGGGTTATATTGGTTCAATTGGTTTCAATCAATTTGATTTAATTTGGATTTAATTTAGATTTTAGCTTGATTTGACCTTTTAGGTCAAATTGGGCTCAATTGGGTTAAGTTGACTAATTGGTCAAATTGAGTTTAATTGAGGTTTGGTCAAGTTCAATAATCAATTTGGAGTGAACTTGATCCATTGGTTGTAATCAATTTGATTTATGTTACAATTTGGCTAGTTTGGGTTCATATGGGTTAAAAGGTTACTTAGTCAACATGCTAGGTTGACTTGGTTTGACCCAATTCATGACAATCGATTAACCTATGATGATCAACAAATATGACATGAAGTTTGGATTGGCTTAATTCACTTTGATTTGGATTGAATTAGATTTTGGTTCATATAGGTCAAATTGGTCACTTTGAGTCAAGTGAGCCAATTAGGTTTAGTTGGCTTGATCAAGGCTTAATTCAAGTTTGGTTGAACTCACATATGGACTTGTGATTGAAATATAAATCCATTTGCAAGTGATTTGGAGTTAAATGAGTTTTGATTAAATTGACAATTTCAAGTCAAAAGGGTAAATATGGGTTTGACTTAGGTCATCTTGATTTAGATTTGATGATTGAAGTTTGTGTTTGTATTTGGTTTGTGATTGAAGGGTTGATTGAATCATGAAGAAAATCAAAGAGTTTGGATTAATTTGAGTTTGATTTGGCAAAGTTCAAGAATTTTACTTGAAAGGCTTAGGTTAGATTTTAGTTTAATTTGAGTTTGAGTTTTGAATTTAGTTTTGGATATTTGAATTTATATTTGTGAATATAAATGGGTTATGAAAAAATTTCTTGAATTTGAATTGATTTGGATTTGATTTGAGCTAAGTCCATAAGATAGAATCAAAGGGCTTATAAAATATTTTTAAAATTTGAATTTGGTTATGAATTTCAATCATGGGTTTCAATTATTTGGAATTGATTCACGATTTGAGAAAATCCATTGAAATTGATTCAAGGTTTAATACAGGGTTGAAGTTGATATGAGTTTGGAGTTTGTCTTGAAAGAAGGAAGTGAGGATTTGGTTCAGGCTATAGGGTAGGCAAATTTTCCTAACACCCTTAAGGCATAACCAATTCCTATCGCTAAACCTTCTCAGTCTCTAGGGTTAGGTTAAGTGTTCAACTAATCATCAGAAGTGACTTAAGACTAAGGAACTCTCAATGTCTAAGAGGAGTCCTATGTCTAAGATGGAGGAGTTGAGAGCTAATTCTAAAAATGAGGTCAACAGGGACACCAAGTAGATCTGAGGGTGTACTTATTGAGGTGACCGGATACGACATCAAGGAAGAGTGTACTATCTTGAAAAATAGAAATCACTACCCTACAATAAACCTAATCACCTAATAAGGACTCCTAAGGCATGATGGGTATTCAAATATACCAAAGATTTTTTTCCCTACTTTACATGGATGAATAAAGTAGGGTTTATTTAAATTGGGTTCTAAAGTTCCCTATAGGAGTAAACCCCCATAGTTAATTACATCCTAAGGAAGATGAATTCCTTAGGAATACTCTCGATTAAAGTAGGCAATTATTATTTCCAAAGATTTTATGATAAGACTATCAATAAATTGGTTATGTTAGAAAATCAAATGAAATAGATAAAAAAGAGAGACTTATTATTGAAGTCAAAAGAAGATGAGTAGGGGATGTCCATGATACTAGAAAACCTAATGAGCATTCTAATCTATCATATAGTTGGACTTTATATGTTTGAAGTTGAAATTTTATTAGAAAATTAGGACTTATAATCCCACAAGACAAGGTTATAAAAATGCCTAAGAGATGGGGATTTTATGCTTGTAGCCTGAAAGAAACAACAACCTCAGATCCTAAGTCTATGGAGCTTTAGCGAGATCCAAAGCATGTCCTAAATCTAAATGAAGATGGGTATAAGGTTTACCTCTACACGAGAGGGTAAACCACCTGACTGGTGCACTTATAACTGTATGGAGTGATAGCCAGCTAGCTCTTCCTACGTTTTAAAATCATGTGGGCAAGTCATATGATTTTGCAAGATGGTTAAGTTATTTTTATTTAGAAAGAGATTAAAGTCCTTAAACCCACTCCCTAAGATACTAGAACATGAGTGGTATGAATAATGGCTTAATCTAATTCAAATCTTTTTAATTTTTATTTGATTTTTGACTCCTTATCTTGATAAAGGCTATAGAATTTTTATATTTCTAAATACATGATGAAATAAGGTTATTAGTTAAATCAGAAAGAAATATATGTTTTTCACCATAAAGGAGATCCTCAAATGTCAAGTATTCCCCTATCATGCAAGGATGGAAACCCTCTCTTAGTAAAAGTGAAACAAGATGACATGCATGATGTTAAGCATACGACATCCAACTAAGGAGTTGCTAAATCTTTTAATTATCTTGATTTAATGCTTAGCCTTTATGTGAAGTTATGAGCTATTTAGAAAATTTAGTTATGAGTTCTAGTTGGAGTAGAAAATTTATCTTTCTTAAGAGCCAAATCGAATTTAGGCCACACATTAAATCACCATATATGAAGAAAGGAAAAGATATGTCATTTCTATTGCACAATTGTAAATAAAATATCAAACAATTCACAAACCCAACGTAAAAGAATAAAAGGCCGGTGCGGTCGGGTACCGTCGTACAACCCGAAAAGAGAAATGGGTAACCGAGCTCTACCTTTTTACAACCCAATATATAAAAGAATAATTATAATTATAAATAAATAAATACTTTAGGGGTCTCATTCTTCATTCTTCATGTCTCTTCTTCTTTTCTTCTTTGTTTGGATTTGCTTGTTTCAAAGGCATCATGGGAGTCTCCCAAGACAAAGCCTTCTAGCCACCACTCATCCTAATCTCCCATAACACTAATCTTAATTCTTAATGCAAGATTACATCAAAAGTCAATCTAATTACACCTGCAAAATAAGTGTTAGCTAAACACACCATACAACTCAAGTAGTTATATGTATAATTTGGACTTAGCACCTTGCACATTAACCAAGTCTACCTATCTTAACTTAGATTGTGCTTAGAGGTTAAGCAATCTGTAAAAAAGAGCATTTATTTATTTTTAAGCACCCTAAAGAGAGCATTTATTTTTCTTTTTAAGCACCCATTAAGCACAATCTCCTGTATAAAATATAATTAGGCTAATCACGGCCTAACATTCAGTCTATGAAGCATACACCCTAACATCTAGTCTACAATAATACATTATAAAACCAAGCATACATCATATCATGCACTGCCCTAACATAAGGCTAAAAGTGGTGTCTCAATCTAAGGTGTATGTATTCAAGCTTGTGTGGTATGCCTTAACTAGACTTTATTATAATTTTCTAAGTAAAAAAGAATTTAATTTGAAGGATGGTTTCACTTTAAGTGGCTTAATTGATTTGTAAGTTTTTCTTAATATTTTCTTTTGTTTCATTTGATTTACACTTAACAACTAAGTGTTATAAAGATGAGAAAAGAAAGAATCACTCTCTTTTATCCCTACTTTAAGTCACACATAAAATAAGTTAATTAATCAATTTTCTTTAATGAATAGCTTATAACATATTTTAATTAATCCTAAGTTTAGGTTCACTTTAAATAATCTCACTCAATAAGAAAGGCATCTTAAGATTAATTAGAGTTAATTACTATCAAACAACACATGCTTATTCATTTCTTCCCATCATATATAACATGCATATGATTAGGCTCTAACATATCTATGCATTCAATATGTTTTTGGCAAACTTAAATGCATGATGCATAAATAATTTTTATAGAAAAAGAGAACTCTCATTCATTGGCTAAATACATATTCAAATGTATGAAAGTTCTAAGCAAGTACTTCGTCATTATTTGACCAGGAGAACGAGGTAGGAACCTCCTTATAGCTACTTAAAACCATGTGTCCCAGGGTGTCCAGACTATTTATACCCTTTATTCTTAAATACATATAGATGTATAAACAACTATAAGAATGAAAATTATGCAAAAAAATATTTTTTATTTTGAATTATGCACATGGAATAAGGTGAGACTTTCATTCATTAGCCAAATGCACACACGAGTGTATAAAAGTTATAAGCAATTACCTTGCCATTATTTGACCAGGAGAACGAGGTCGAAACCTCCTTGTGGCTACTTAAAGCCATGCGTTCTCAAGTGTCCAGACTAGATATACACATAATTCTTAAATACTCATGAGTGTACAAACAACTACAAGAATGAAAATCATACAAGAATTATATTTTTGATTTATTTATACATGTGAGCTAAAATTCTATTTAAATTCTAACATGGATATACATAAGAACAAACCCAAGCAAGTGTTGTGTCCTTTTCAAATGAACTATACACTTGTTAATATTCATATCCTTATATAAACTCGTGAAGATTAAAAAAAAGATAACTTCATATCACATGTTCCAAGTTGTAAGCACATACAAGCTTATAAATACTTGCAATTATCATTACTTCATGTGCTATAGTTGATTTATATACTTTTAAAATAATTTCATATTTAATAGTGATAACAGCCACACATATTTTTAATTAAGTCAACACATTCAAATTTGACATAAAGGAAAACATTTATTTTAATTGATTTTTGAAAAAAATAAGTGTATAAATCAAGTGGCATGCAACACTTTAATATGATTGGAAAGAAATAAAGAAACATACGCATGTAATTTCATTCAATCCAACTAATTTCTAAGGACAATCACATTAAATAAGCTTATTTAAGATAAACCAAAGTTTCTTAAAGCCATTTTTTTATTTTTAATGTTTAACTTTATTTAAGTGAGATGTGAGAAAGAGGTGTTTGATAATCTTAATCATATTCCCATATGTGTGAATTAGCTTGATTTAATAAGAAATAATTAGATTGATTTTATGGATTGATTAAGTTAAGCATGGGTTAAATCAATTAATTGAACCCTTACCTATGTCACCTTAAGATAATTGATTAAATAATTATGAGCTAATGTAATATGCAAATGAATTGAAAAATAAATAGCAATGCTTTTATAAAATGAAATGGGCCTAATGCAATTAGCTCATAAGCATTTAAAAATTAAGCTTAAGGAACCATTTTAATTACTTTCATGATTTTCTCACACATATGAGCTAATCATAATTTCATTAAGCTTCTTTAGATTCTTGAACACCTAAAGTTCTACCCAAGATAGATTAAAAAAGTCAGATTTTAATTAGATTTTTCAAATCAATTAAACCAATAATCCATTAATTCACCTCTTCTAAAAATGGACTAACCAAAATTAATAATTATCTTGAAATGAGATGGGCTTAAGGGAAAAGATAGGGAAAGAGGTCCCCACCTATTTCCATAAGCCATCCACTAGATTAAGCATGATGTAAAATGATTTAAATTCCAATTTAGCTAATCAAGTTTCTAATTAGTTAATTAATTAATAATTGGGACTTTAGTTAAAAAGAGAGGGAAAATTAGGAAAAGGATTAGGAGGGAGGCTCCAATCCACTTCCCAAAGTCTCCTTACTATTCAATAGTGATTAGAGAGTCCAAATAATTAATTAATCAGTGTTCATGTACTTAATTATCTCTTAATTAAGTTAACAATATAATTAGGGCTTAATTAATCAATTATCCTAATTAATCACCCAATAAATTCCAAGAAAAATAGGGAGGCAAAGGTCATCCCCCTAAACGTTCTCTAAAAGTTTGAGATTAGTTGGATAATTGGGTTTTTAAACCATAATTAAGCTTTTTACAGTTCAAAATCTATTGAAAATATTTTTATTAAATTCTTTTCTGAAATACCTTTAAAATGAGCCATTATTTGAATTTTTTTGGATTTTTCTACAATTATGTAGGAATTTTGGAAATTTCATCATTAAAAATGGATTAATTAACCATAATTAAAGCCCTAATCCCATCGACACCACGTGGCATGCTAACTCGGTGTACTTTTCACGTGGCGCGATGGGATTGGGTATTTATGTTGTCACATCGTGCAGTTGAGTCAGCCGATAACGGATGCGCTTTTTCATGGAGCGTCCAATTTAAGATCGGATAGCCATGATTGATCCCACAGTTTAGATGGAATAATCAGAGGATTTAAGCATGATTTAATCATGGCTGTCCCTTTCGATCACGCGGAACGGACAACCCGTGATCTTTCTCCTTCTCGAGCGGCGAAAGATGATGTTGTCTGTCTTTCTCCATTCGATCCGAGCTCACCATAGCTTGGATTGATTCCAAAATGATCTCACACCATTAAGGGAAGTATAGGAACACATCCAATAGCTAAGATCACATGCAATAAAAATTTTATTCAAAAAGGCCCAACCACACTTCCCTATTTATACGGTTTTGAGAAATTACCTCACTGGAGCTAATACCGGCGGTTGGAATTGATGGAGGTAGCCTCATCTAGTAGAGATGAGACCTTCTTGAGAAGCTTTGGCCTTGGTTTGGAGTAGATCCCTCGGAAGACCAATCCAAGCACTTTAGAGCTTCGATCTTGATCGAACTCGAGCTTTTGGTAGCTTTCGAGCTTGGGAAATGATTCATTCTCGTTCGTCTAGGTCCAAGAAAGGTGTGTGCAAAGTTGATAGAAGTTTGGTTGAGGATTGAGCAAATGGGATTTGGAATTAGTCTCCCCTGTTTCGGTTTAACGTAAAACTGATAGAGGGAGGAATGGGGGAACTTGGGAGCTTTGGAAAATGGCTTAGGAGTTTCATTTTAGACCCTAGGGCTTAGACGAAAATGAATGATGCAATTCTCATTCGAATTATGGGGGTATATCTCCTTAATTGCTGAGGTATATGGATGGGATTCAATCTCATTTTCTCGTTGGCCAGTCGTTGTCTCCATCAGGTCCATGTGGCT
Source organism: Cymbidium sinense (assembly GCA_021442155.1). Taxonomy (NCBI): domain Eukaryota; kingdom Viridiplantae; phylum Streptophyta; class Magnoliopsida; order Asparagales; family Orchidaceae; genus Cymbidium; species Cymbidium sinense. The sequence goes on along the minus strand of CM038230.1, from coordinate 19,969,400 downwards.
CGCCAGATGGGGGGAAGGCTTGGGAGGTGGCTCAAGGTTTAATATAGGGAGATTTTCTTTCATTTGTCCATAGGGTGCTCGGTTTGCATGGTAAGTGAGTTAACTCACCTCCCCTTGGTTCATGGCAAGTCCTAGTGTGCTTCGGGTGGGCTAAGAAGGTTAGGCATGCTTCATTTGGCAATTGGATAGCTGTCCAAGTGATGGGAGAGTTGGCATTGCCTTTTAAAGGGAGAATCTAATGCAAAGAGGTTTATCCAATGGCTAATCCCCTTGGATGGGGCACACTTGTCTTATGGGTAGACTTTGGGCTGGCTTAGGGTCAATTTGGGTTGGGTTTACTCAGCCACTAAAGTCTCATGGGTTGATTTTGAGTGCTTAGGCTTCATTTGGTCAAATGGGTTCAAATGGGTTCATGTTGAGTTAGGTTGACCAATTGGTCATACTGGGTCAAACCAAGGCTTGGGTTAGGTTCAAATGATGATTTGAAGAATTTTGTTCAAGTGGTTTCAATCAATTTGACTTAGGTTTGATTTTGGCTTACTTGGATTCATACAGGTCAAATGGACTAAGTTGACCAATTTGAACAATTTGACTAAATTGGGTTGGATTAAGTGTTGGTTCATATTCAATTAGTCAATTGAAAATGATTGTAGGCTTTGGTTTGATTTAATTTGGATTTAATTTGAATTTTAGCTAATTTGATACTTTAGGTCAATTTGGGCTAGGTTGGGTCAAGTTGACCAATTGGTCAAATTGAGCTCAAATGTGGCTTTGATTAAGTTCAATAATTGATTTGGAATGAACTTGAATAATTGGTTGCAATCAATTTGAGTTTGGTCTAGATTTTGGCCAACTTAATCCTTTAGGTTAATTTGGGCTAGGTTGGGTTAAGTTGACCAATTGGTCAAATTGGGCTCAATTATTGCTTTGATCAAGTTCAATAATTGATTTGTAATAAACTTGAATCATTGGTTGTAATCAATTTGGGTTAGATAATTATTTGACCCATTTTGAGTTTTTGGGCCAATTTGGGTCAACTTGGGGTCAATTGGACTTGGTTTGGCTCAATTGAGGGTTTGGTCATGTTCAATCATTGATTATGAGTTAGTTTGGATCAATGGTTTCAATCAATTTGGTATATAGTGGATTTGGCTAGTTTAAGATTCATTTGGGCTAAAGGTTGACTTAGTCAAAGGACTAAGTTGGTTTGATTTGACTCAATTGAGGTGATTGATCATCCCACGGTGATTGTTGATCATGACATGAGACTTGGATGGCCTTGGTTCAATCCAATTTGGGTTGGATTAGAACTTAATTCAAAAAGAGTTCTTTAGGTCACTTTGGGTCAAGTGAACCTAAATGGGTCAATTGATTTGATTGTGGCTTGATTCAAGTTTAGATGAACTCATATTTGAGCTTAAGATTAAAATATAAATCCAACTATAATAAATTTGGTGTTTAATGAATTTTGGCTCATTTAAATTTTCAAGTTAAAAAGGCTAACTTGGGTTTAACTTGGGTTGACTTGAGTTTGATTTTATAATTGTAGTTTATATTTATACTTGGCTAAATGATTGATGGAATGATTAATTCATGAGAAAATCTATTGATTTTGGCTTAATTTGGATAGGATTTAGCCAAGTCTAAAAAATTGGCTAAAAAAGCTTGAATTGGGTTTTGGACTTGGTTTTGGTCATGTGAATTTATATTTCACTTATATTTGAGAGTATAATTGAAGATATAAATGATTCAGGAGAAAATCACTTGAGTTTGAAGTAATTTGGAAGTAAATTTGACCAAGCTTAAGGGAGTAGGTTAAAAGGGCTTAAGTAGGAAATTGATTTAGTTTGATTTATTTTTGATTATTGGAGAGTGAGTTTCATTTATATTTATGAATATAAATGAAGGAGAAATTGGTTTATAAAGAAAATAATTAATTTTGGGTTGATTTAGGTTAAGATTTAATTAAGCTTATGGAGATAGGTCCATAGAGCTTAATGGGGGATTTGACTTAGTTTGATTTAGTTTGATTTGATTTTGGCTATTTGGGTATATATTCCATTTACATTTGTGAATATAAATGAAATGAATAATTGATTTATAAAGAAATCAATCAAGTTTGGGATAATTTAGGTGGAGATTTGGCTAAGCTTATGAGAGTGGGTCATAAGGCTTAAGAAGGAATTTTGGACTTGGATTTGATTTGAGGATTTAATCATCTGGAATTGGGTTTGAATTCGGATTTGGTAAATGATTGAGGGATTGAATTAATCTTTGAGAAAGTCAAATGAATCGGGATTGATTTGAATTTGGTTAAGGCTAAGTCCATAAGATGAGATCAAAGGATTTTGGAAGGGTTCTAAATTTAATCATTGGTTTTATGGAGAAATCTTGAGCTTGAATTTGATCATGGGATTGATTATAAATCTTGAGAATTTGGTTTAGGATTAGTATGAATTTGAGGTTTGGTTTGAGAAGGAAAGCATGGATTGAGTTTATGCTATCAGGTATGCAAGTTTTTTCTACGTCCCGAAGGCATAACCTATTCCTATGACTAACCCTTCTAAGTCTCTAAACTTAGGTTAAGTGTTCACCTAATCACTAGAAGTGTCTTAAGACAAATGAGCTCTTAGTGTCTATAAGCACTTAGTATCTATTAGAGTCCTAGATCTATGATGAGAAAGTTGAGAACTCACCATAAAAGTAAAGTCAATATATATATGTATATATAATATAACACTTAACATCATTTTAAATGTAACCACTCAAACAAAATATGTCTTTACTTATAGATCATACACTGCATTATTGCTATGAAACCAACAAAAATCTATAGACAATAATATATTTTCAGAAACTAGACATTAGAAACTTTTTACAAGTGCAATATAAATGATTGAGAGTGTAATGAAACTAGCAAATCAATATAACAAAATCCACACATGATTCAAAAGAAGAGCATTTTACAGTATCTTTGATAAACCCGATTGCATATTACTTCAACATATAACTTTCGAAGAAGAGCTTTAGATAAACCCGACAACATACTAAAAGTCTTTCCAAAGCTTAGATAGATAGATTTTATAGGAATATATCAGCAGAGAACTAAGTTTGGAGAAACTACATAATCTGTAATTACATAATTTGTAAACATAGCTGGGCAACTTCTCATTTGGCAGGAGCTATAACTATATCATGTTCCTCTCTTGGAGTCTGAAGAAACTGTAAAATGTCACTTGCCAAAGGATAACAGAGGTTCACGATCGACGAGACCATATGTAAATGGGATTACCATGATTATAACAAATATTTTTTTAATGGTAATGATAACTTCAAATCTGATTATAAAAACTGAAAGATAGAAATGTAAATCACAAAAAATTGGTATCACAACTTCTAAATCACAACAAATCAACAATACATTTTCACTTTATTCACATAAATTTAATGATTATAAAAGAAACCGAGAGATGCACTTCACGACTCATTACAATGACATACATTTGGTCACCGTTAGAGTCACGATCAACGGGACAGACGAAAGATAGTGCCCGTCGACACAAGGAAAATGAATAGCCGGTGGCAGATTCGAAGCCCCTTTGTCATTTGATGCTCAGTTCAGTGAAGCCCCAATGGTGCTCGAGGCCCTTCATGGTTCACTGGTTGGAGAATAGGGAAGTGCAGATGCGAAAATGCCAAACACGGGAGACATAACTCACATCTTTTGTTCATTATACTGGGTGAATAGAAGGGGTAATTTTGGAAGATTATTTTTACGGAAGGTGGAACAGGATTTAGAAAGCCCGATAAAACATCCACTTCCAAGTTGCAAAAAAATATGTGCCAACCGAGATTTCTTATGAAATGAGATTTAGAAAGCAACTCTCAAACACTCCAGCCTGCTTTATCAAAACCAAACTAAAAAATTGTGTCAAATGAGACCTAAGTGTTTGACAAACTACTCAGGACTCAACTCGATTAGAGCTCATTCTTGATCATTTTTAATTAACTAATCGAATAAGTTTGAACAATTTTATAAATACATAGTAGGTAAATGTACAAGCTTGAATATTTATCATTTGATTTATTTATGTTTTTGAACAATATCATTTAAAATTTTATTATTTAGGCTCAACAAATTTTATTTGATATAACTCATTTATGCTTCTTAATAAATTATTTGTAAGTAAACTCTATTGAGATTTAATTAACGATCATTTATTTTATTTAACTAGCTAGGTAGTCGACAACCAGCGTAAAATTTGTCGAAATAATCTTGACATGAATCCTTTAAATCATTGCATTAATGCTAGGGCCTCCCCTGGAAGCGACGCGTTGTATGGCTTGAATACAGTGAAAAATATGCTAGAGCCACTGCATGGGTGCAAGTGTTAAATAAGCAAGGGTTCCCACATTATGGACAGATGCGGGCAAAGAAGTTAGTCCATGAAACTAGAATTAGGTTAGGATCTTGGAATATAGGTACTCTTATAGGTAAATTAATGGAATTAATAGATATTATGGTTCATAGAAAGATAAATATTTTATGTGTTCAAGAAACTAAATGGGTTGGTGAGAAGGCCAAGGAGATTGATAGTTTAGGTTTTAAACTCTAGTATTCGGTAAAAGTCGAACTAGAAATGGTGTAGTGTGATTATAGATAAAAGTTTGAAGGATAATGTTATAAGTATTAATATGTGGAGATAGAATTATAATTATAGCTTTAAAGATTATTGTTGATACTAAGATTATCAATGTTATAAGTGTCTATGCTCCTCAAGTAGGTTTGGAGGTAAGCTCAAAAGAAAAATTTTAGAATGAATTAGAGGGATTAATACAAAAGATACCTCTTGAAGAAAATATATTTATTAGGGGAGATTTAAATGGACATGTTGGTAGAGTGGTAGAAGATTTTAAAAGTATTCATGGTAGTTATGGATTTGGAGTGACTAATGAAGAAGGTAGAACTATATTAGATTTTTCCTTAGCTTATGATTTTATAGTTGCTAACACTCTATTTAAGAAAAGAGATGAATATATTATTACTTATAAAAATGGATCTAGTAAAACACAGATTGATTTTTTCGATAAGAAAAATAGATCGCTTTAGATTGTAAAGATTGTAAGGTCATTCCAAGTGAAAATTTAAGTACCCAACATCGACTATTAGTTTTAGATTTTAAGATGAAAGGTTGTAAGAGAAAAATAAACTAAATTATTATCCTAGATTAGATGGGGACACTTAAAGAACACAAATAAAAATATTTTAAAGAGCAAGCTACAAGAAAAAAGAATTTGGGATGTTCATAAGGAAGCTAATGTTATGTGGGAAAAAATATCAACTGAAATTAAGCAAGTTGCTAAAGATGTGCTTAGAGAATCAAAAGAAAAAGCTTCTTTTAATAAGAATAGTTGGTGGTGGAGTCAGCGTGTACAAGAAAAGATAAGAAATAAGAAGCATTGTTATAAAACTTGGTTTATATGTAAAAACTCGGAGAATTAGGAAAGATATAAAGTGGCCTATAGAGATTCTAAGAAAGTAATATATGATGCAAAAAATTTAGTTTTTAGAGATTTATATAATAGATTAGATACCAAAGAAGGTGAAAGATGTATGTATAAGTTAGCCAACCAAAGAGATAGGAGAAGTAAAGACATAGTTCAAGTGAGGTGTATTAAGGATGAAAATAATAGAGTATTTTTCTTAGAAAATGATACTGAAAATAGGTGGATGAGGTATTTTGATAAACTTTTCAATGAAGGATCTGAAAATACGATTGATTTTAGCAACCTTAATACCCTAAACAAAAATAGAGAATTTTATTTTTATCGTCAGAAAGTAACTGAAGTTAGTGAAGCTTTAAAGAAAATGAAATGTGATAAAGCAGTAGGACCGGATAATATTCCAATAGAAGTGTGGAAATGTTTAGGAGATCAAGGAATTTCTTGACTTACAAATCTTTTTAATATTATTTTAAAGACTAAAAAGATGTCAGATGAGTGGAAAAAGAGTTTGTTGGTTCCTATATTTAAGAATAAAGGTGATGCACAAGAGTTTGCAAATTATAGAGGAATTAAGTTAATGTGTCATACATTAAAATTATGGGAGAGAGTAATTGATCATAGGTTACGATGTCATACAGAAGTTTCTCACAATCCGTTTTGTTTCATGCCAGGTAGATCTACTATGGATGCTATAAATTTGTTAAGAAGTTTGATGGAGAAGCATAGAGAAAGTATGGATGATCTACATATGATATTTATTGATTTAGAGAAAGCTTATAATAAAGTCTCAAGAGATGTTCTTTGGAGAGTTCTAGAACAGAAAGGAGTTAATATTGGTTATATTCAAGTCATTAAGGATATTTATACTAGAGCTCTTACTTGTGTCCAAACACAAGGAGGATTGACAAAATATTTTCCTATTTCAATTGGATTACATCAAGGATCAGCATTAAGCCCTTATCTTTTTACTTTAATTATGGATGTTCTTACGAGGCATTTACAAGAAGATGTATCTTGGTGTATGCTTTTTGCTGATGATATTCTTCTTGTTGATAAGACTAGAGAGAGAGTCCAATAGAAACTTGAATTATGGAGGTCAACTTTAGAGTCTAAAGGTTTTCGTTTAAGTAGATCTAAAACTGAATATATGGAGTATAATTTTAGTTGTAGAAGTTCTAATGGTAGTGTTGTGACTTTAGGTGAACAAGTCATTAATAAGAGTGAGTTTATCTGATATTTAGGCTCTATTGTTCAAAATGATGGTGAAATAGATGGAGATGATATTAGTAGAATTCAAGTTGGATGGCTGAAGTTGAGGAATGCATGTGGCCTATTATGTGATAGAAAAGTTTCACTTAAACTTAAGAAAAAATTTTATATGATGGTGGTAAGACCTGCAATGACTTATGGTGCAGAATGTTGGCCAATAAAAGAGAAGCATAAGACTGTTAAGTGTTACGAGATGAGGATGCTTAGGTGGATGAGTGGCTTTACTCTTAGAGATAGAATGCAAAATGAGTATGGGAAAAAGTTGGAGTAGCTCAGTGGTAGATAAGATTAGGGAGAGTCGCCTTAGATGGTTTGGCTACATAAAGAATCGTCCATGCCCTGACAAGAAGTAGAGATTATGCTTTAGTTAAGAAAAGAGTGAACTAAAAGACTTGGTTAAGATGTATAAAAATGATCTTAGTATACTTGAATTAAATGAGAATTTGACACGTAGTAAACAAATGAGACGGATTCATTTAAATGTACCCACATTGTGGGATTAAGGCTTGTTGTTGTTGTTGTTGTTGTATTTTATTTAACTAGCTATTCGTTAATAGGCTGAATAATCAGAATATTAATAAAGTTCAAATCAAATTCAAATTTAATTTGAATAAAATTTTAATAAATAAATTTGAGTTTAAACATAATTTTAAAAGTTTAAATTGTGCTCAAATCAAGTTATAAAAGAAGCTGATAAACTAACTCGCTCGAACAAGCACTGCTCGGCTCGGCTTTGCAGCCCTATTCACAAGTCGTTGGCTTTTCTACTTTCATCTCGTTGCTGGGAAGATCTCTTTCCATCCGTTCCTGTGCGACGGCGAGGAGAAGGAGATGCACGGCCGGCCGCGTCAACCCCTCCGCGTGAAAGACGCCGCCGCTGATGCGGCCAAGGCCTCCAATCTTCGCGACCTTCAGTCTGAACTTCTTTACAACCGCCACCACCGCGTGTAGCTTCTCTTCCATATTCCCCTCTCTGTTTCTCCAGTCTCTTATGGTTAACCATTTGCCCTTGGGGTTTTTATTTTTTATTATTTTTTATTTTTTTTATTTTTATAGGTATACCAAGGAGGCGATCTCCGCAAGCTTGAAGCTACTGGAAATAAATCCAGAAATATTAACCATCTGGAACTACCGGAAACTGGCTTTTCAGCAAAATATCAAGGAAGCGACTGATTCGGAACGCATAAAATCTCTGGTTGATGATGAGCTCAGAGCGGTGAGCTTTTTGCTTCTTCTCCGGAAGTGAATTGAGAATTTTTTAGTATTCATATTGTGGATAGATCTGATATTGTGGTCTTCATTGCAAATTCTGAAGGTAGAGACAGCTTTGAGAGGGAACCCTAAATCTTATGGGGCATGGTACCACCGGAAATGGGTTTTAAATCAAGGGCTTGCTGAGGTAGATTTCGACAGGGAATTTCGGCTACTGGATCAATTGCTAAAAGCTGATTCCCGTAACTTCCATGGTTGGAATTACCGTAGGTGATGCATCTGCCATGATTTCATTGTTTCGTTGGATTTTGCAAGCTTTGTAGTTCATGCGTTGGTATTTTAGGTTTGTTTCCAAGTTGAAGGGTTTGCCTGAAGTGGAAGAGTTGAAGTTCACTATGGATATGATTAACACCAATTTTAGTAATTATTCTGCCTGGCACTGTCGGAGGTATTTACATCATTATCATTTTCAGCGTTCTTGTTATATATATATATATATATATATATATTTTCCTTTTTGAACATTTAACTGGATTGTCGTGAAACCATTTTGATTTTTACTTTGAGATATTGATTGAGCATGTTATTGTGTTTGCCACATAATGAATGGTCATATGTGGTCACATGCTCAAATCTTTTGAGGTTTTCATCAGAGGAAGAGTAATGAAATTATATACTAACTATCAAAACTTGGTAGTTTTTTTAAGTATGGACACGTTTTAAGAAACATACACTAAAAGGAAGCCAAGATTAAAATAAACCTTATTTGATGTTGATAAATGGATAAATGCATGGATGAATCTATATATATAGATTGGTAGATACTTGTTCTATTGTCTACTAGTTGCATTCAAGATAGACAGTGAGTTTGAGAGAGATTTAATTGTTTGCTCTAGGGCTGTCAAAAAAGCTCGTTGTTCGCGAACAACTCATTTTCGGCTCGTTAAGTTGCTCTTGTTCAAATCGTTCGTTAAGTAAACGAGGAGAACACGAACAACCCTTTGTTCGATTGTGTTAGGCTCATTTTAGCTTGAAATAAAAAATATATATATATATTAAGAGATTTAATTGTTTGTTCTAGGGCTGTCAAAAAAGCCCGTTGTTCGCGAATAACTCATTTTCGGCTCGTTAAGTTGCTCGTGTTCAAATCGTTCGTTAAGTAAACGAGGAGAACACGAACAACCCTTTGTTCGATTGTGTTAGGCTCATTTTAGCTTGAAATAAAATATATATATATATTATTTATATAATAATATATTATATATATTTATATATAAGATAAAATCACCATAGCTCATGTGGTTGAGTGGTTGTGTGCCTTTTATTGCATAGGAAGGGTACAGGTTCGAATCTAGCACCACAGCTTATGTCTAGTTTTCTAATTAAATTTGCTATTTATTTTTTCAATAATATCATGTTTTAGTCCCACATTGCAAATCGATGTGAGTGAAAGTGATTTAGCCTGATTAAATATCATCTCATCGAAATATGTGGCTTTAAGGCTCCCAGTTATATGAAATTCGAGCCAATTCGAGTTAAACAAGCCGAACGAGCTCATATATAAGTTGAACACGAACAATGTATTTTTGAACAATTACGAATACAAGTAAAATTCAAATAAATATATTTTCAGATGAGTCGAACACGAATAATGAACCAACTCGCTCAAGCTTGGCTCATTTGCACCCCTATTCTACTCACTTCATTGAGGTCTTCTTGATTGTTAGATTATGCATAAATAGATAGAAAAATTGTTGCTGGGAACTAAAGGGTTCCATTGCCTGCTTGTTACCATGCATTAGATATAAAGTCTAGAAATTGATAAATATATTCAAATTTCATGAAAACTAAGAGGACATCAAATTTCATGAAAATTCGAGATGATTTAATCATTTAATAAGTATGATAATCTAAAAAATTAAAACCATAACAAATGGTCTAAATAATGAGATAAATGAGTCACAAATATATATATATTTTTTTTGGAGTTGATCATTCAAATCTAATAAAACTTTTTTGAACATGCATAGTACATTATATGACTTTGATTAAAAAAGTTATGGAGTAATACTTTTATATAGGGGCATTATATATTGCAGGACATCTAAGGATTAGGGTTACTTGATGCACTTCTATGAAGAGATGCAAAAAATCAAGCATATTTTTAAATTCAAATATTAATTTTGACAACAATTTGTTTCTTTAGATGGAAAATGAAAAATATGTGTAAATTCGACTCAAATTTTAATTTAGTAGTCATAAAAATTTGAAAATAGTAAACTCAAATGTTTGATGAAAAATCACACCACAATTGAAACTACATTGTGCCCACTTTAGCAAAAAGTCAATTGAATTTTTAAAAATTTTAAAAATAAATACCGAATAAAGGACTGTATCTCTCTCTAATATAATGAGATAGTATCCCCCAAAATTGTCAATGGCTTAAAGAAATTAGATCCAAAAAAAATCGTTTCATCAAAGTTTAAATCAAGTAATGTGCTTTACATGCCTCATATTTAAATCACTTGCCCCCTTAATTTACAATAAATAATATCAAATAATATATTCAGATGCCCTATTCAAAATGAGAAGCATTAAAATCTTATAATATAGAAAAGATAAAAAGAATCCACAAGGATTATGAGAGGGAAAGGTTTGTGGAATTCTTTATTACAATGAGGAGAACAAATCAGGAGCAGCTATAGTTAATCTCCTTACATTTAAAAATATATTTTGATAAATTATGTCAAGCAATCATTAATGATTGAGTAGCTTAATAGGTTGCATCATAATTGCATTCAAACAATTAGAACTTGATATTTGCATCAATTTTAATTGACTTTTAGCTCCAATGAATCTTTCAATTGATATTCATCAAGCATATTGTGTTGTATGTCAAGTGAATCATCACCTTATGACCCGTCTTTTCAATTTATAAATTATCTTTGGTATATTAATTGTGAATATGATTTCATCTCAAATACTAGCTTGAGAAATAAGATTATTATGAAAGTTTGAATGTTTTTTAAATGATATGTTGGAATCTCAAAGGAGATGACGGAAAGAGAGACACAATATAAATTTAAATCATGCATATTAAAGATTGACCACACTTGAATTTTTTGTTCTTTTTAGTTTGTGACATTCGTCCAAATGTGTTGTATGATTTTATGTGATGTTACTTTTGCAATTAATTTCTTAGAAATAAGTGTATAAACCTCTAGGATTACAAACTATTATTCTATGACTTAATTTGAATCTCACATATCTCATATTCACATATTTTGTATACTTATAATTTTGTTATTACAAGTAGGTTTTCAATGAATTCTTACATGCAAATCAAGCAAATAACTAATGAGTGAGGCAATATGATAGGAATTGTGCATTGATAACACTAACATAATAAGATTCTTCCTCATGAATACTAATGAGGGCATTATAACATAGTTTTAGAGTATGAGATGATAAAAAGACTTAAAATTAATGTTTAATGTTTGTTAGGTTCAATAAAGGTTTATTCAATTAATATTAGGCCACACAAGTGTGATGTGTCTATTATATGGATATATGACCCGATTAAATAATGTCCAAATGGCTTAAATATTACTCATGATGAATTATGTCTATTTGGTTTGAACTAGTTAAATGATTATTTGTATTTCTTTTCTTGATGGCAATTATTATGAATAAGTCATTTAATATGTGGACTGAACTCAATCATATCTGTTTTTTTTTTTTTAACTTATAAATCAAGGAACTAAAATCCAAATAAAACTAATATCACTTGATTTTAGATAATTTTTTCAAAAGGCTTAATTGATTCCTTAATTTTAGTAGAATTGATTTGTTAAGTTTCACATTCAGAATAAAATTGATTTCTATTAGTGGTTTAGATTCAAATGTAATCTCATGTTCAATTTTGATTTTATACTTAAATTTTGACTCCTATTCAAGCACAGATCAAGTTGACTGAGTATGTTATAGTGTTAGTATAGATTTAGATCTAACAAATTTATTTGTTGAATATAAGTATAAATTTTCTTCGACATTAATACATCTTCAAAATAATAGTCATAAACTATAGCACTTTTAATGGGATTATAGTCAGTCACATCTGATTTTTTTTTTTTTAACATGCGTATAGCCCTACTAATTTTATTTAGCATATTCAACTATTTAGAATCAAACATATTGCAACTTTCGAAGAAATCTTCAAAGTCAATGATTTACTTTGAAAACTCCTTAAGAATATACCTCTAGTGAATGTAGGAATATAATTTGAATCTTATGTTGCATTTTTCTAGAATTATAGATTAACTATTTTGTTTTATTAAATAACTAAATAATAATAATGTATGTTTTGAAGGCATTACTGATGTAATGTTAAGTATTTTTATACGAAATTTGGTGGAGGGATGTCGTAAGTTATGGCTTCCTAATGCAATACGACGAGATGAACAAAGCTTCAAGCTTACTTTGAAATTTGTACTTCATAAAATCGTAGCAAAATTATACTAGTTTCGTTAAATTATTTCATCTTCATGTGAGGAAGGTCTTTTGTAGAAGCAAACTTTGGATTAAGACAATCAATTGAATAATATATAGTATATTGTGAACTCCAAAAATTCACACCTTACTCTCACACGAGAGTTTTTATATTTCAGTCAAACTTTCATAAGACATTCGATTGAAGGCGACACTATCATGAGATTTTGGCCTCATTTTTTGAGGACTTTAGATGTGAATTTAGGTTTCCTATAAACACAAGCACTTATAATTAATTACTCCTCCAATTAGTGAGAGATAATTTTCGATTAAAGCTAGTCATTAGGCATTGAGAACTCGGCTTATGGTAGTGATAATTTAGATTTTAAGATTAAGAAATTTATCACCTTTAGCTTAAAGTAGATGGTGATCCTATGATTCTATCATTTCGGTTTGTCATGGTTCTTAGTCTATTTAGTTAAAAAAAGGTAATTTACTTAATTGAAGAATCATTGTCGGTAGTCATGGGTTGCTTCGTTAAAGAGAATTTTATAAATTTATATTGAATGCTTATCTAAGAAGATAGAATATAATAATACATTTGATCTAACATTGGTTCTTTTATGAGTTAGAATTTTTTCAAAATTATTACCTCGACAAATTATTTTGGATGGTAGATGCTTTTTTTGCTTAATCTTTATGGTAATGAATTTCATCTAAACAATTTTATATTTTATAATTTTTCTTGAATTTCTCATATTATATTAGAATTTAAGTATGAGATGATTTATATTAGAGTTTTGGATATTTTAATGATAATTTTTTCCTGTTGAAATCTTTGATCAACGCACACATTATTGAGGTATTTGATTGATTGCATTTATTATATGACTTAGGACTCTGTTAACTTTGTTTAGTTGCTAACAAAAGATTGAGTTCATAGTATATGTTTGAATATTACTTAAATTCTTTCGAGTGTTTATCGTATAGATCTTGTTGGCCCTATCTTTATGTATAGAGGATTGGATCCATAGGACAAACCTATTACCACACTTCAATGATGACATTCAAACATAAGCCTAAAAGAGTTTGAATTTTCAAAATACTTGAGTTCTTTTAAATTCGTTGCACATTGCTCAAGACAATCAAACTCGAAGTTATCTTATTTTAAGCTCACACTGCATTCTCAGACCATATGTTTAAGCATTTTATGCATTGGTTGGAGCACATACGAGCTACTTGAATTTTGAAATGATCTTGAATTTTAGAGATTTTGCAATATTTCAACATTTTGTATGACTGTTTGAGATGATTCTTTGTTATTTTAACTCGTGCGACATCCTCAAACATTATGTTTGGGCATTTCAATCTTGATAGTGCACTTGCATGATGCATTACATTATAGTTACGCAATATTAGATGTATATGCATGATACAATTGCATATTTTTTAGATATTTTGATTGTGTTTAGAGTAGTCTCGTGATTCATGCTCATTTTTGAAAGTATTTGATTTTATTGCATGCACGAGTATTTTATCACTTGAGAACAACAACAACAACAACAACAAGCCTTAATCCCACTAGGTGGTTACATGAATCCTTCTCCATTGGTCCTATTATGTGTCAAATTCTCATTTAATTCGAGTATACTAAGATCATTTTTTATACATCTTAACCAAGTCTTTAGTCTACCTCTACCTTAACAAAAGAAAAATCTAATGCATCTACTCTCCTAATCGTCATCGGACCGACGCTTTATGTGGCCAAACCATCTAAGGCGACTCTCCCTAATCTTATCTACCACCTGAGCTACTCCAACTTTTCCGAACATACTCATTTTGCATTCTATCTCTGGGTAAAGCCACTCATCCACGAGTATCCTCATCTCTGTACTCACTTAACTTAGTCTTATGTTTCTTTTATTGGCCAACATTCGCACCATAAGTCATTGCGGTCTTACCACCATCTTATAAAATTTTCCTTAAGCTTAAGTGGAACTTTTCTATCACATAATAGGCCGATGCATTCCTCCACTTCAACCATCCAACTTGAATTCTACTAATAATATCTCCATCTATTTCACCATCATTTTGAACAATAGCCTAAATATCTCAATCGCTTCACTCTTATTAATGACTTGATCACCTAAAGTCACAACACTACCACTAAAATTTCTACAACTAAAATTACACTCCATATATTCGCTTTAGATCTGCTTAAACGAAAACCTTTAGACTCTAAAGTTGACCTCCATAATTCAAGTTTCGTTGGACTCCCTCTAGTCTTATCAACAAGAAGAATGTCATCAAGAAAAGCATACACCGTGGTACATCTTCTTGTAAGTGCCTCGTAAGAACATCCATAACTAAAGTAAAAGATAAGGGCTTAATGTTGATCCTTGATGTAATCCAACTGTAGGAAAATAGTTTGTCAATCCTCCTTGTGTTTGGACACAAGTGATAGATACATATCTTTAATGACTTGAATATAACCAATATTAATTTCTTTTTTGTTAGAACTCTCCAAAGAACATCTCTTGAGACTTTATCATAAGCTTTCTCTAAATCAATAAATATCGATGTAGATCCTTTTTATTTTCTATGCTTCTCCATCAAACCTCTTAACAAATGTATAGCATCCATAGTAGATCTACGCATGAAACCAAAGACATTGTGAGAAACTTCAGTATCACATCGTAACCTATGCTCAATTACTCTCCCATAATTTTAATGTATGGCACATTAACTTAATTCTCTATAATTTGCACAATCTTGTGCATCACCTTTATTCTTAAATATAGAACCAACAAACTCTTTCTCCACTCATCCGCATCTTTTAGTCTTTAAAATAACATTAAAAGATTTGTAAGCCAAGAAATTCCTGATCTTCTAAACATTTCCACACTTCTATTGGAATATTATCCGGCCCCATCGCTTTTCCACATTTCATTTTCTTTAAAGCTTCACTAACTTCGATTTACTAATGACGATAAAAATGAAATTCTCTATTTTTGTTTAGATTAAGGTTACTAAAATCAATCGTCTTTCGGATCCTTCATCAAAGTTTATTAAAATACCTCATCCACCTATTTTCAATATCTTTTCAAGAAAAAACACTTTATTATTTTCATCCTTAATACTCTCACTAACTATGTCTTTACTTCTCTTATCTCTTTAATGGCTAACTTATACATACATCTTTCACCTTCTTTAAGATCTAATCTATCAGTATAAATCACTAAAAGTTTAAATTTTTCAGATCATATATCGCTTTCTTAGAATCTCTACGCCATTTTATATCTTTCCCAATTCTCAAGTTTTTACATCTAAACTAAGTTTTATAACAACGCTTCTTATTTCTTATCTTTTCAGACACTCGACTCCACCACCAACTATTCTTATTAAAGAGTTTTTCCTTTTGATTCGCCAAAGACATCTTTAGAACTTGTTTAATAAAGACGATACTTTTTTTTCACATAACGTTACCCTTATGAACATCCCAAATTTTAATTTCAGAATTGCTTCTTAAAAATATTTTTATTTATGTTTTGAAGTGTCCCCATCTAATCCTGGACAATAATTAAGTTTATTTTTTCTCTTACAACCTTTCATCTTAAAATCTAAAACTAATAGAGATGTCTTAAAATTTCACTTGGAATAATCTTACAATCTTTACAATCTAAACGATCTATTTTTCTTATCAAAAAAATAATCAATCGTGTTTTACTAGATCCATTTTTATAAGTAATAATATGTTTCATCTCTTTTCTTAAATAAAGATAAGAACTAAAATCATGTGATAAAATCTAATATACCTACCTTCTTCATTACTCCAAATCCATAACCACCATGAATACTTTTAAAATCTTCTACCACTCTACCAATACGCCCATTTAAATCCCCCAATAAATACTTTTTTCTTCAAGAGATCTTTGTATTAATCTCTAATTCATTCCAAAATTTTCTTTTGACTTACCTCCAAACCTACT
This sequence comes from Cymbidium sinense, assembly GCA_021442155.1. Classification (NCBI taxonomy): domain Eukaryota; kingdom Viridiplantae; phylum Streptophyta; class Magnoliopsida; order Asparagales; family Orchidaceae; genus Cymbidium; species Cymbidium sinense. The sequence continues at coordinate 19,952,937 of CM038230.1, read as the reverse complement.
TGAGTAGACACTTATAACATTGATAATCTATCAACAATAATCTTTAAAGTATAATTCTATCTCCACATCTATTAATACTTATAACATTATCCTTAAACTTTTATCTATAATCACACCTACACCATTTCTAGTTCGATTTTACTCGAATACCAAAGTTTAAAACCTAAACTATCAATCTCCTTAGCCTTCTCCCCAACCCATTTAGTTTCTTGAACACATAAAATATGTATCTTTCTATGAACCATAATATCTATTAATTCCATTAATTTACTGTAAGAGTACCTATATTCCAAGATCCTAACCTAATTCTAGTTCATGGACTAACTTTCGCATCCCCATAATGGGAACCTTGCTTATTTAACACGACCGGGCGCCACGCAATGGCTCTAGATATTTTTTCATCAGATTCATAAATAAGGCCGCCGTGGGACTTCAAGATTAACACAATGATTTAAAGGATTTATGTACGATTATTTCGACAAATTTTACTACGTCGACTACCTAACGCAACCCTCCACTTTTTGCATCCGGACTTGGGACCGGCAATGGTAGTTTTTATTTTATCACTTGAGAGATGTGTATAAATATTTTATTTATTATTCTATGGAGACGTCATTTGTTCGCTTGCATTTGTATATTATGGATTCATTGGCGCAGTACAGTCTAGGTTCTTTTGATATAAAATAATGCATCATCATTTACATTAATTTCTTAATTTATTAAATTTAGAATTTTCAATAAGATCTCATTTATGCTCATTGACAAGTTTTCAAGTTCATTATGTAACTCATTTAAGTTTTTTTGGCTACTTCTAATTTGTTTAATATAATCTGTAGCGTTATCTAGGTGTTCAATAAAGAGTTATTTTCATGCTTGTTAGTGAGCTATTTTATCATGTTTTTGCTCTTGAAAAACTTGTGATGTTCTTACGTGTGAGTGAACTACCATGTTCATTATTGCCTAGTTTTATGAGTTTCAGATGTAGTAGAAAGGCTTTATTGTGCTCATTGATGAGCTGTCACTTGTTGTTCTTGTGTGTGTTTAGTTCTTTCCCGTTCAAAGTGACAGTCATTGTATTTGGAGTTTTCGTTTTTTTGTACTTTAGGGTTTAGGGTATATATATTCATTTTTGTCTAGTTGTTGAGTTTAGAGAATCATTAGTTTTGTCCTTTGCAATGTCGTTCACTAGAAATTTTGACAGTATTTTGATAGCTTCTTGGCATCTTCCTCGTGTCTGGCCTGCTTCAGGAATACTTGGCTTGCCCAATGTGCTATGTTTGGTTTGAACTATGATCTGATTGTTTCCCCACTACACTAAGAAAAATGCTTATGGTTCACTTGCACAAAATTTTGTGGAAAATTTTCTATTGCATTAAGAAAAGCACATCTAAGTACTTATTGAAATTTTCCACCATGCTAAACAAAAAAAATACAAGACTTACCCATGGCATCAAACATGTACTAATTCCACTTGTCACATCAAACATGTCACAAATGGTATTTTATGAGTTCTAAGAGGACTGCATTATATTTTTTATGCAAGGTGATAAAAATGAGGCAACAAATTTGCTACGAGGATGTTTTTTGAGTTTTCTTTTTTTTTTTCTTTTTTTAAGAGAGAAATAGAGATGAGAGGGAGAGAATGAGCTCTTTCTCCATTTAGAGACAGAGGAGGATGTGTAAGATGTTTCTCCCTCTATCTAGGGACAAATGACGGATAGTGGGAGAGGGATCCTAGAGAGAGATTAGAAAAGAATGAGAAGAGTTTTCCTCTCTGATTAGAGAGAAAATAAAGAGCGAAGTGGAGCAATTTGATAGCAAGATTTTTGTACAGGTTTGAGCAGGAATTAGCTTAAATCTACAAAATAATACAAATTTCAACTTCAAATTTCATAGAATACTAAACTCTTGCTTCTCCTTATACCATGATCTCGTGGATTGTTCCCATGGAGAACTATTATGCCCACTTGTACCTTCTTTGTTGTAGATGGTTTCAGGCAAGATCAGAGAAGGACGAAGGCAAGGGTTTGAGGTCATTGTTAGGTGAGTTGAGCCGCGGGCCAATGAAGGAGAGGGGGATGTGAGTGAAGGCTTGTGGTTGGAGAAAAGATGTGCTGGGGTCTCATGTGCAGGCTGGGAGAGGAGACTGGAGAGGACACTAGGTTAAGGGGGTCGTAGTGGTGTTCTTGGTGCATAGATGAGAGTTGAGATGTGCTTGTGGTGGAGAGAAGCAGGGGTGTAATGGAGAGAGAATGAAAGAGAGGGGGAGTCCCCTATGGGAGTGTGGACTAGTGAATAGAATAGAGAGAGGGGTTATGGACCTTGGACTTGTGCGTATGGTCATAAATAGAGAGATGTACCTTAAGATATATTTTGTGTGTGAAACTAGCTTGGATGGGATGGAATGAGCTGCACGTGAACAACAATGAGATTTGGTTGGATATGGAGTAAAGGATAAGATTTGAAGTGCAATTTATTGAAGATAAGATAATTAAAAACTTAAGTGGTTTGAACATATTCAAGGATGGAAATGCACTCATTATTACTAGTGAATAGAAGTACTATCGGAAGACAGAAGGAAAATGTGTAGATATAAGATAATGTAGATTATAGTTCTAAATAGTTTGTGATTAAAAGGTTTAACACTTAAGATAGCACTTAGCAAGCATGAATAGAAAGTGAGAATTTATAAATTTAGTCCAAAATTGTTGGGATAAGGCAAATGATGATGTTATTTTTAATTTTTGTAAGTTATACATGATAATGCAAGGCAAGTAGATTACATGATAATCATAACGAAATTATAATTAAAACATCGCTTGTTTGTAAGTAAAGTTTTGATTCAGACCATTACTGCACTGACTTGAATTTCTTGAACGCATTGAGTCAAATAGGCTATTAGGAAGGAAGCTTACTAGTTATCTTCATCAATATTATGAATAGATTTGTTGTGATCAATGTTCCGATTTTCCTTGTAGCATAGCCTCACTTGTTTCATGATCATCTCCTTTAATTATGCTGCAATGTCACCTTTTTAACTATAATTATTGCATTAAGATTTATGTGACAATCTTGCACGTATCACCTCTTCTTTAAAATACTTATCAAAGCAATATCGCTATGAGGTCTGCACTGCATTGATCTCCAATAAGACCTATATTATAACCATCTCTAATGCACTCGAATCATATCATCTTCAATTAAGTTTGTGCTACAGCAGGCTCCAATTCCTTCATTCGCCGTATAGTCGCATACATTTATGATATTCAATCAGTGCATTTAAGGGTAAATTTTGGTGCCCTTGGTTATGCCCTTTTTTATTTCCCAAGGATGTGCCTTGTAATAAAATTTATTCATTTAGAGGTGGATCACCATTGTATCAAAATATTTTTCAGCTAAGCTAGACCTCAATGTTTTTCCTCTTCAACAATTTTGTAATAAAAACTTGTCCTTGTTATATTTTTATTTAATTGATTGATATTGACCTCAGTTTATTGGCTTAATTTCTTCCTTGTGACTATGCTCATCTTTTCTGTTTACCTTTGAACTTTTGTTTTTTATTCATTTGTATTTGATGTTTGTTAAATATATTTTGTGCAAATAAATTTAGTCAACTTTTAGCCATATTATCTTTGGTCTACCCTTTAGCATTATTTTTTTCTTCGCATATAATCAGTGCATATTCTACGTTGTTCATGCCCAAACTATCTAAGAAAAACTAGTTCTATATGAAGTTTAAACCAATTATCAGTTGAATAAGAAAATAGTACCAACACACACTAGCTATGGAGTGTCTTTAAGAATTACTCTTCAAAATTTGTTGCTCTTCTTTATGTAATGCATAGCATTTGGCACCAGGAGACTTTGCACCATGGGCAATTGGTGTTACATAATTATTGAGGAATACGTGAATCAGATAACTTCATGATTTGGAATTGTGGTCGAGCTTATGTTTAAATTTCTGTTACCTCGTACTAGTTAGAATGAAAGTAAAGCTTTAAACAGAAGAGCACAGGTATATTGGTTGTTTGTGAATGTATATCGCTATTTTATGTGTCAAATATTCTTTTAGCTGATGCTGTGACTTGTTATGTTATGAATAGTTTTAGAAATCATTACCTTTTTAAGACATCTTTAGTACATGTTTCTTTCTCATTAAGCAGCAGATTATTTTGACAAATTCACTGAAAAGAATATGCATTATGCATGCCTTTAATGATCTTGTGATTACTCTAGATTAATTTGATTTTTTGTTTTCACTATTTAAATTAGTTAGTTATACATTGCTGACGTTTTTCCATATATCCCAATAAAACTCAATTGCTTATTCATGTAGTGGACTTTTATCCGGCTTGCTAAACAAGAAGGCTCAGGGATTTGTTCATAGGGAAAATATTCTGACAGAGGAATATGAGCTTGTAAGTCAAGCTCTTTTCACCGACCCATGTGATCAAAGCGGATGGTTCTATCATCTTTGGCTTCTTGATCAGACCGTCCATCCAAATGAAGTTTTATTGATATCTTCCTGGCCTTCTCGTGATTCAGACTGGGTCCTAACAGTTAAGGGAAATGCAGCATATTGCAAACCGTCCAAGCCAAATTGCACCGGCTACTATTTCATGAATACTGGAAAATTACCTGTTGTTCTATATTTTAACCAAACTGTGAAAGGTGTAAATTCATCAAGTGTGACTGTGAATTCTATGTTTGTCAAGAATGAAAACCTTGTTTGGAGCCCACTTCCACCCTCCAAATCTCAACAGGCTTCTTGTTGGGTTACTTACCTACAAATTCCAGATGTGATTAGCGATACAAAAGCTTATATAGTTGAGGTCAAACTTGGCCATTCGAAGGATATTTTATCTTCTAGTGGTTCTGAATTCAGCCATCCTTTGCATTTCAGATTTACTTTGACCTTAAATTCTGACAGTTTGGAGAATGCTGGAGAAGAATCAGTAGATGAGCTGTTAGTCTGGAATGATAGTGGAAGTTCTGCTTTGGAAAGTAATGATTTGGTATCACTTGATCAACTAAATTTGTCTGAAAATCATGCGACGGCATTTTCTAAATGGCAGTTGGCGACAATATCTAATGAAATAAATCTTTTCAAAGAGTTATCCGAAGAAAACTGGTTAGGATTCTCTATTATCCATTGCTGGCTGATTTGTTGTCAAAGTTCACGTTGATTGTTTCTCAATTCGTATATTTTAATATAGTGACCATCTTTTTTTCTTTTTTTTTTTAATTATAGTGTATTTGTGAAACTTACATTAGCACGACTGTTAATTGCTCAAGATGCAATGCTGTCACACAGAGCTCTCACGCAAAGGTTAATCCATTTGAGAGATGTCTTAGAACTCTATGATGATTTGCTGAAGTTGGATCCAAGGCATTCTGGATACTATGAGGATGAAAGAAGCTTAGTTCTTTTGAATCAGGTAAATTCCTTATTTTTCTGACTGATTTTACATGCATCCAATATTTATAAGCGTGAATTTTTTTTGTAACTTGTATAGCAGGTTATGCCTATTTATTAGACGGAATCTTTTTGCAAAACTGATGAGAATTAGAAGTTTTTGTGAACACTTCCCAAAAAACAAATGTAAAATTGCTTTCAGTGAAAATTTTGAAAACACCTCTACTGTTGTATTGGAAGTATCACAATATGACTACAGCACTTTTTTTGTCCTTTGGCTTACCTTCCAATTTCCTCGATATCTTTAGATTTTCGTTCTGATTTCAAACTAAAATAATGCATGCTGGCTTTTGGAACATCACTGTGTTGTCATAACAATTGTCTATACCTTCTGCTTACGAAAGAGAACATTGGCATACATTTCATATTATTATTTATCAGTTCTAATTATATTTGTGGTTATTGCATGCCAGGTAGTGGTATTAGGTATTTCTAATGTTGTTTACATTGTGTGCATGGCATGTTGAATTCCATAGCAACATTTTGTTAAAACCTATACATATTTTGATACTAATTAACATCTTGATATCAGTAAATACGCACATTGTGACTGAACTATTAATTTGAGATTAAGGATATTAATATGGCGCATCTTTGCTGAAAGCTTAGACATAAAGAAAAACTCAATTGCCTAGGAAAGGAAAATGATGTAATGACCAAAAAAGTGTACATGTCAATGGGTAAAATTACTTATGTCTGAAGTCTTTGGCTGCTAATAAAACAATGTGACTAAAGGCTTTGGTAGGTAATATCAAATGGGTGTACTGCAGATACTCTGTAGGATATATATGCATGTATGTAATATCCTTCATTATAACTTTAGGTAGTACGGTGAATAACATGCTACATATAAGTTTTTATTTGGTGTATCATTTGAATTACTATAATCAGCATGTTAATTATGCATATGTTCCGTGAATGATTCAATATAATATGATGTGTGTGAGTGATGAACTGAAACTTGGAACTTGTCTAATTAGTATGTTAGAAATAATTTCAAAATGTGGCTGATAGGTGGCTTAGTGCAAGACTCATACTCATGTTTGGGCTTACTTCCAAAAACATATTTAGCCTGAAGTGTGGATAAAATGTATTTAAAACTGTTATTTTCATTCGATATCTTTTCTTAAGTCCTAATCAAGATGAAAAAGTGAATTAGAGATTTTATAGAGTATAACTTCTTTATTAGGACCAAACTTGTGTTTATCTGATTTTGGTGTTGATGCATGTTTAATAAATTATGAGCTATATAACAAATTTTGTTATTGTAGAGATTTCAAATCAGAATATAAGTTGCGGGAGGATAATTGTTATATAATTCAATCTTGAAAGCTATCAAATAAGTCTCATTTATTGTCTTAAAATAATAAAGACTTATTTCTTGCTTAATATTTTTCCTGGAAGAGTATCAATGAAGCTAGTCACGGTAATTCATGATTTGTCGAACAAAAAACTTTTTTGTATAGCCACCAAACATTTGAATGTGTTTCATTACATTGAAAAGTTTTTTGCCTGAAGCTTAGAAATCGTTTAATTAATTTCCTGTGATGTTGTGTGGTGCATATTTTTTGTTTAAAATTATATTTCTTCTCAGTCATTGTAGTAATAGGATTATCTTTAATTTGAATTTTTTTGCTCAAATATTCGAGTAAAGCCTACCAATTTAGCATAAGAAAATTGAATGCATCAATCATGCAATACTTATTTAAATCAATTTAATAAAACGTCAGATTTTTAACCATTAAAATTGGAGTCAAATATCATATTAATATAAATTTTATCAAATGGGAGTCATAACAAATATGTTTCTTATACTCTATGAGGGATTGAATAGCACTTCACATAGTTTAGTTTTTCTAATAAATCATTGCTAAGGGTGTTAAACCATTCATTAGATGTATTCACGATTAGGATGATATTATGATTCCAGCTACTTGTAATGAAAATATATGCTAGATTGGATGACTTTCAAGATTTGCAATCTATTTGATGTATTCTGTCAGGTTATTTTACTGACAATAATAGAATGTGCTTGTGTAAACAATTTAAATTTTATAAATTGGCAATTGAATTCATTGGAGTGTCTAGATTTCATCGAAGGTAATTAAATCCTATATCATGTAAAACAAAGCACATAATTAAATGCAGGTCAAAGTTTGCATTGAGATTCAAATTATTTTGTTGAAAGCTTGTAAAACCTATAATTGTGCACGTTAAAATGTGCCAATTAACAAAATTTTAGTCCAAACTTCTTGTTGAGATATTTCACCTGAACTATAGTACACAATCGAACTTTGAATTTGTTGAGGTGTGTAGAAGATTTAAATCTCTTGACTAGAAGTTGGATGCTTTTTTAAGAAGGTGAACTGGCCTGTAGAAGATTCATGGCTGATTTGTATAATAGGCTGGACTTTTTTTTTTCTATTTTCCTTCTGTATCGTCTTTGAATTTTTTTACCATTTTTTTAAAGGTTTTCCAAGATAAGATTAGATAGATTTAAGTTTTGAACGTTTGTTGCTAATATTTGGAGGAAATTAAGGTGAATATTTCGCAAAGTAGGATTGAGCTTTGTTAGGGTTTGAAACACAAATTTAAGTTTGAATAGGGCTAATTATATGGACATTAGGGAACTTTGGTGGAGGTTTATTTTAGGCAAGAGAAGGGAAACGGATGATGGAGAAAACAAGGGGTTAAGGCGAGTGTACTATTCCCAGAACAATAAACTTGCTGATTGTGAACAACAATTTAAATGTTAAGGGGCGAAACTAATGTAGTTTTGGGAAAACTGGGGAGACTTTTTGAAGTTGGCTTCAAAGTGATTGAGCATACAAAATGATTGAAAAGCCTAGCTCTAATATATATTTATATGATGGAAAAGATGAAAGGGGTAAGACAAATGACTTGATAAGCAAGTCTTGTATTAAGTTTCAGTTCTCACACCTAATTAGTGAAAAAAATCTGGGAACAGATGAATTGTCGTCACATTCACAATTAAAATTTTATTCATGAGATAATGTCTTCCATGACTCGAAGTTTTCATATTTATAGATGTAAGAAATAATAAACTGTCAACAAAATGTTAATTTTATGATATCTTCTAAAATTGCCGCTTCATTTGGCATTTTTGAGTAGAGAGTAAATTCTACATATTTTATAATGGGATTGCATAAATGACATGTTAATTTTTTTTATTTTTGCATCTAACATCAAATCTTCATTACTTACTAACTTACCACTCAAACCTTTTTTTTTTTAAAAAAGGCCTCTCCTTTTACGCTTAATTTTTACTTGTGTGGTCTTTACTGCCTCCATCTTTCCTGCTTTTTGTCATAGATTTAAGATTTTATCCTTGCTGGTTCGATGGTTTCTTTGGGAGTTATTCTTCTAATGGGCATGCTAAGAGAACTGACATATGCTGTTAACATCAGGCCTACTTATATTGTAAATTTACATTTTATGCAGATCACTTCTGATGACAAATCTCTTTCTAGCCATCATTCTCATCCAACAAACTATACTTCGTCAAAGCTTCCTCTCCTTGGCTGTGTGCAACTTAAAGGCTTATCATTGACTCGGATTGGGTACTTTGAGCGATTGTTATGGGTTCAGAAACTAGATCTTAGCCACAATAATCTTAGGTCATTAGCAGGTGAGACTTGCTACTTTTCCTTACTGTTTCACTTTCAATATGTTCTTCACTTTTTTATCAAACAGAACTTCGAATCAATTATTGCATTCAAATCCTATAAAATATCTTTCAAAGTGTATAATGGAGAAAATCTCATATTATTAACTGTAGAGAATACAGAGAGTATAAGGGAGAAAATCTCATATTATTAACTGTAACATTTTTCTTATACATAGTAGGTTTATATATAGAGAGAAAGAGGAGAGAGTGTGGACAAAAATCTGTTACAGTTGCTGGTGATCAGAACAGATAAAGGGCAGTCATATGTGTTGTTAGTTATAAGAGAATATATGTTGTTAGGCCCCCTCAAACTCAGGATTCAAGGGGATGAATCCAGAGTTTGTGACACAAATAATGAAACTGAGCAAATGAAAGACATTTAGTAAAGATGTCAGCTACTTGATCATCTATTGCCAAATGAGTGATAGTGAATGTCTTTGTAGCCACATGATCTCTGATGAAACGAAAGTCAATTTCAATATGTTTAGTGTGAGCACGAAAGATAGGATTGTGCACAAGATCAATAGCTGAAGTATTGTTACAATAAACTGGTATGGGGTCTGAAGTATCAATGCCAAAGTCCTGAGCAAGCTGCCGAAGCCAAAGGAGATCAGTGATATTTGTAGCTAATGCTCGAAATTCAGCTTCAGTTGAGGAACAGGCAACTGTTTTTTGTTTTTGAATTTTCTAAGAAATTGGAGTGTTATCTAAAAAGGTGCAAAATCCGGATGTAGAATGCCGATCTAGAATATCTCTTACCCAGTCGGAGTCCGAATACGAGTGAAGAAGCAAATTGCCTTCAGTGATATGAAGACCAAGCTGGGATGTACCTTTTAAATACTGGAGGACTCGTTTAATGAGAGAGAAATGTTGATTTAGAGGATTGTGCATATGTTGGCAAATTTGATTAACTGCATATGCAATATCAGGCCGTGTGTTTGTGAGATACTGGAGAGAACTCGCCAATTGCCAATATTGAGAAGGGTTCGAATAAAGTTGCTGAGAAGAAGCATCAAAGGGCTATTTTGCGGATATGAGACAACAACAACAACAGCAGCAACAACAAGAAGCTTTAATCCCACTAAATGGGGTTGGCAACATGAATCCTTCGTCTCCATTTGTCCTATTATGTGTCAAATTCTCATTTTGCGGATATGAGAGTGGAAACTATTTTACAGTCCTGTAGTCCGACTGATTTGAGAAGCTGGGTAACATAGTCTGCTTGATGAAGAAAATAACCATGGACAGTATGTTGAATTGTAATGCTGAGAAATGTAGAGATCAATCCAAGATCCTTCAGGTTAAATTGGGCATGCAATTTGGTAATGAGCTCATTAATTAGAAGGTCATTGTTGCTCGTAATAAGGATATCATCAACATAAATAAGCACATAAAGTTGTGCTTGAGTTGAAGTCAAGCATCTGTAGAGGAGAATTGAAAACCTTGTTGTTTACGGTAAGTAGAGAATGTAGAATACTACTGTCGAGGTGCTTGTTTAAGCCCATAAAGAGCTTTCCGAAGGAGGCACACATGAGTAGAGTGTTGGTCATCAATAAATCCTTGAGGTTGAGTCATGTAAATAACATCATTTAGAGTGCCATGAAGAAAGGCATTGGAGACATCTAATTGTAAAATTTTTCAATTGTGATGTAATGCAACTGTAAGTAGAAGGCGAATAGTAGGCATTTTTGCCACAGGACTAAAGGTCATTGATCTCACTAAAAGTCCATAGTGGTTGAACCATCAGAGTGTCGTTTGAGTTTGTAAAGCCATCGACAAGTGAGGATAGGCTGTTGGGAAGGAGGAGGAACAAGCTCCCAAGTCTTTGTTGTTGAAGTGCAAGAAATTCTTGAGACATTGCTTGTCACCACTATGGACTTTTAGTGACTTGAGTAAAGCATGTAGGTTCGACCATCGATTCTAGTTGATGAGTGAGATCAATGACCTGTTTGGGTTTTAAGTTTCCAGTTTTAGAACGGGTAAGCATTGGATGGCAAGGATTAGAGGTGGAGGGAGGAATTGGAGAAGTAGAAGGGGTAGAGGGTATTGAGCAATTTGGGGAGGTTGTAGAGGTTAGTGGTGAGAGTGAAGAGGAGGAGGGAAGTTCAGAAGATGAGTTGGAATGAGGTATTAGGAGAAAGGGTGGGAGAATTGGTTGTGTTGTTGAGATAGCAGGTGATGTAGGAGAGGAAGCATAAGGAAAAATAGCTTTATTAAATATAACATGTCTGGAGATTATAACCTTATTGGTGGAAGGGTCAAAACAAAGATACCCTTTATGCATTGTGGAGTATCCTATGAAGGCACATTTGGGAGCATGAATTGTAAGTTTATTGGAGGAAAGAGGTTGCTGCCAAGGGAAGCACAATGTGCCAAAGATGCGCATATGGGAGTAGGAAGTTTTGTGATTGTAAAGTATGTGATAGGGGGTATTCATTTTAAGAGATTTAGAAGGTAATCAATTAATAAGATAAACAACAGTGAGAAGAGCATGAAGCCATAGAAAATGAGGTAAGTGAGCAGCATGAAGTTAAGTACGCGTTGTCTTGAGCAAATGCCTATGTTTATGTTTAGTCACTCCATTTTGCTCAGGGTTGTAGGGACAACTGAGCTGATGTAAGATGCCATGAGATTAGAGATAAGATCTAAAGGCATTGTTAACAAACTCTCCTCCTCCATCTGATCGAAGAAGTTGTATAGGAGTGTTAAATTGAGTGAGTACTATCTTATGAAAAGTAATGAGTTTCTGAAAAGTTTCAGATTTATGCATCATAGGAAAAACCCAAAAAAAAATGAGAAAAATAATCAATAAAGAGAACATAATATTTATATCTGTGTAAAGAAGTGGGGACAGGACCCCATACATCAGAATGTATTAATTTAAATAACTTGATAGTTTTAGTAGTGGAAATAGGAAATGATAATTTATGACTTTTAGAAGCAGCACATTGATTACATATGGAACGAGGGATTGAAATACATAGAGATTGACATTATTTAGAAATAACAGAAAGTGCATCTGAGTGTGGATGCCCCAAGCGTTGGTGCCAAAGGTCAGCAGGAGCAATCGTTGATTGTAAGGCTTGAATTGGATAAAGACCATGTTTGCTACCACCTTGGAGTAGAATGTTATTTGTGATCCGATCTTTGATTTGAAAACCATTTGGATGAAAAATAACATAGCAATTATTATCAGAGGTGAGATTTTTGATGGATAACAAATTATGAGAAAGATTGAGAACATGTAATAGAAGAGAAAGTCGAAGCTTACGGGTAGGATTAGAGAGTATGCCAGTGCCAGAATGGGAGATAAGTAGAGCCGTGCCATCTCCAATGATTACTTGTTGATTTCCTTGGTATGTTGTGGGTTGTTGAAGTTGAGTAACATCTGATGTGAGATGTGAAGTTGCTCCAGTATCAAGTATCTAATTCGAGGAGGAAGACGCTGCATAATCAGCAACCATAGCATTTACTGGAGAAGCAGGAGTGTAAGCTAAGTTTGTGCGATGCCAACAAACAAGAGTTGAATGCCCAGTCTTAGCACATATTTGGCAGATCACCATGGATCTATTGCGAGCAGAATTATTTGTATGTGATTTCTGAAAAGAAAAATTATTTCTGCCACGACCTCTAAGCCGATTGAAGGTAGCACATCCTCAGGAGGAAACAAATGCTATTGATGACATTGATTGTTGTTGTGTAGTTTCAGTTGAGAGATTAATTTCCTCACTGCAAAGAAGGGCATAAAAATCATTCAGATTGATAGGCTCAAATCGGGTTCAAATTGCTATTTTGAAGGATTGATATGAAGGCGGTAGTCCGCTGAGAATAAGGGGTCCACTTTAGAACTTGTCTGAATTGGACTTACTTCAAGTAGGTATGTGGTCATAGATTATTCTTCATTGAAACATGATGTGGTTCGTTCTTGAGTTGTATAACTCGAGAGCGATTTGTGAATTGTAAACGTTTGGCTAATGTATCCCAAATGGCAGCTGTGGAGTATAACGTTAGAATATGTGGTAAGATAGTGCGAGATATAGTAGAATAAAGGATTGTTGATAAGTTTTGATCAATATGTTTCCAAGTGATATAACTTGGATTTAATTGATATTGGTTGTTGTTATCTTGTAGATATTATGACGGGCATAAGGAAGAGCCATCCAAAAAAGATTCAAAGCCATTAGCAAAGAACAGCTTGAGAATTTGAGAGCACCATAAGATAATTCTTTGAGGTCAGCATTGTATTAGCTAGAGACTTGATATTAGCCATAATAAATTTAAGTGATGGTGGAATGGAAATTGTAGCTGTTTTGGAGAGAAAGTGTTCTTCCGTTGAGCTAGATTGACAAGGTGAGGATTCCATAAAAGCTGAGAAGAAGATTACAATGCCCAATCTGCTTTGATTTACTTGATACAAACAGATCTGAGAAGGAAAACAAGAAGGTAATATACGAAGGATAGCAAATTGTTCTCTGATACCATGAAAACTTGTAGAGAATGCAGAGAGTACAATGGAGAAAATCTCATATCATTAACTGTAACATTTTCCTTATACATAGTAGGTTTATATAGAGAGAGAAAGAGGAGAGAGTGAGAACAAAAATCTGTTACAGCTGCTGGTGATCAGAACAGATAAAGGACAGTCCCATGTGCTGTTAGTTATAAAAGAATATATGTTGTTAATTAGTAGGTGAGACTTGCTACTTTTTCTTACTGTTTCACCTTCAATATGTTCTTCACTTTTTTATCAAACAGAACTTCCAATCAATTATTGCATTCAAATCCTATAAAATATCTTCCGACGTCGAATCTAACAAGGGAACACTGGCAACTTTCAGGCATAGAAGCATTGCAACTTCTTGCCTGCCTGAATCTGAGAAACAACCGGATCAGTAGCTTCACAGCATTTCATCCTCTAAAGCTTCTTAGTCACTTGAGAGTTCTGGACATATCCTTCAATAAGATAGGTCTTCACCCAGTCGATACAGCGAGGTATCTATTCTCGTCACCTTTAACGCACACTATAATAAATGATGAAAAATGTATTGAAGAGTGCCGCCTGGCGAATATCAATGTGGCCGATAATTGGGAAGCTATATTTCTGTTTAGAGACTTGCATCTTAAGCAGTTAGATGTCAGGGGCAATGCAGTTGCTGATGAGAAGTTCAGAGATCTTTTAAAGAAGGTGCTTCCTACTCTTACTTGGCTTGATGGTGAACGTTTACATTAGTCAGAATTTTCTGTCATGTGAAATTCTCAGGTGTGTATAAAATTTTTTACCAAGTTACATGACCCTTTTGAAATGATTCTTAATAGAGAATAATTGTCAGAGTACCGTATAAATTTTTTTAGGAAAATTTACATACATCTCACACAATTCCTATTCATTTACATATCTAATATCTAAAGTTTTATACTTGCATATATAACATCTTCCCATGCATGAAAAAGTGCAATTCAATTTAAAAAAAATTAGTGATAGTGATATTTTTTTATGTGATATTAAAGATTTAAGTGTTATAATGAAAATATTAAAATTTAGGTATTAGATATATGAATAGATAAGAGTTGTGTTGTATGTATGCAAATACCCCCTTTTTTTTATTTTGGCAAGGCTCTCTCTCTCTCTCTCTCTCTCTCTCTCTCTCTCCTTATAACCTTAAATTTTGAAGTGCCTATAACTGAGGGCTGTACAACTTATGCTACAATCAGTACTTAAATAATCTGTATTTCTAAAAATTGTTTGGCATAATGCATTTTTAACTCTAGTTAAACGCTAGTAAACTTCTTGATAAATATTTTTAAGATTTAGGATTTATATGAATGAGAAGAAAAGGCATGGTGACCAATTGTGTAAATCTTACAAATCCTACTTCCATGCGTTTTATTAAATCCAGGGTTAAGCCTAACAATAGGGATGTGAGGCATTCAATCTCCCGCTAATCTGACCTAAAGTTGAGTTTTAAGCATTTTTAACTCAATTTAAAATTTGTAATAATTGCAATGAGATTCAGGTTTGATTAGAGACAGGCACTAACAGCATATAGTGGGCGGTGGGCCTCATGTCATTATAGAGAGAGAAAAATATTAGGGGATATCACACTGTGTAAATAGTGAGACTGAGAGAAAGAGGGATGGAGGGAATTAGTGGTTGTCACTTGTTGCATATCTTTATCATTTATGTTGTGCTTATAATTTCTTTATTGCACCGTTTATTTTCGTGTGGGCTCTGCAGGTCATTAAAGAAGTTTGTTTGTTTTTTAATAAAAAATTTAAACAAAGTACTGTGGTTTTCTGTGATTTGTTTATTTTTTTGGTATAATTTTTAGTTGTATTAAAATTTATCAAATAAGTGTTTCTCATGCCACAAACATCTCCTTTCCTCTATTTATCTTTCATGTTTTTCTTTTTTGTTCTTCATTCTCTCCCTTTTCTTATATTTGAGCATTAGAAAGTTGAGTTGTAAATAGGCACAATGCTTTGATATCTTTGTTCATTATAATTTTGTCTTTTTTTATTTTAAAAAATATTTTAAAAAACAGTCAAAATAATTTATGAAGTTCTTGAAAACAATCATCACCATCAAATTTTTTTTTTTTTTGCAATCAAAATATAAATAAAATACAATAAAAATAAAACTCATAAAATAAGCAAAGCATGATGCCTCCCTTACAAAGCAATTCTTAGAACCTCTCATTATAACATGTTTGAAAGCTACTTGAAAGCTTTATTTGTGGTGCACTGATTGTAAAAAAGATCATCAATAATAAATGCTTTTTTGTTTTTTAATTTTGCTGTGATGTGGATTTCTAGTCAGCTGGCTTAAATTTTAAAATTGAATAGTTTCAATTTTGGCTTAAGCCAGAATTAAATATATATATATATATATATATATATATATATATATATATATATATATATATATATATTAAAATGAGTATAATAAATGAGGAGCTAGTTAAAAATATTATATTATTTTTAATAAATTTTGTAATTTAAATTTTTTTTTGTAAAATTATATTTTGATTGAGCTAAATTAAAAAAAAAATTATAATGTTATATTGATATATTTTGTTTTGAGATGGGCGGAACTTATTATATTTATTTGTGAAAAGATGTGAATCTATTTTGTTATTATTTTATATCATCTATCTTGTATTTTTGTAGGGGTATTTATATACATATTATATAAAAATATACTTAATATTTTTAAGTTTTAATGTCTATGTAAATAACATGTTGATATTATATCAAAAGTATCACTATTATTAAATTTTTAAAAATAAAATATATTTTTTATCACAATATAGGCCTGTAAACAATATAAAAATTATAAAAAGTAAAATATATTTTTTATGTATAAAAAATATTATATATATATTTATCAAATTTTAACTATGAGATATATGTATATAATTTTTTTTATTTTTTATCACATTAATGTAGGCCTGTAAACATTATAAAAATTATTTTACATCAGATACTTGTTGACACAAGTATACTTATAAATATTTATTAAATTACTTGTACATATTGTTAATTTTATTTAATTATATTATTTAACAATTCTATTGGATTAAAGGATAATATGAGGCGTTTATATTAAAAACAAATATAATAAAATAAAAACCATATAATATAAAATTAATTAGAATTTTCTGACAATTTTTTCTCTGATCAAAGCATGGTGCGTTGTCATCTACACACTTGAGCCGCAATTGAATGCGGTTGGCGCCATTATGAATCGCTTTAATCAAATGAAAAGGTTAAAAAAATCAACACGTAGGGACATAAGATCAAAACTTAAGTACAACTTTAACATTAATTTTTTTTATTTTTTAAATATTTAAAATAAAATACTTTTTATGGTTTAAATATAGATAAAATAGGATCAGACCGGCTAATCTAAATGCACTTATAAAAATATAATATATTGCATTTAATTTGCGCATGAGTTTATCTTCTCTTTAACATTTTTGAATAAACAAAATAAATTGAAACAAATATAAAGCATAACTATGCCAACTAATAAAACATATAATCTTAAAAAAACAAGATTTTTATGAATATTATATATTTTACATATATTTACATATCTAATATTTAATTTTTTATATTTACATACATAATATTTAAAGATCTTTGATATCTTTTTAAAAATATCATTATTATTCTTAATTTTTTAAATTATATATATATATATATATATATGAAATTTTAGATATTAGATAGGTAAATATATAAAAACTGTGAGGTATGTATGTAAATTTTGCAAAAAAAAATTAACTAAATTGGGGGATTTACATCCTGATTTCTCGAGGCTCACTCAACGACCACTCGGGTCGTCGGTCTGCTTTTCGACCGAGTTGATCCGGTCGACCAACCAGGACCGAGCCCGGTTCGCAATCCGGTCGGCTGGCCTGTCCGGCGAGTTCGGACCGTATACGCCGCCGCGGCGACGAGCAGCCCCACGCCGAGAATTCCGCAGGCCACTCCGGCAATCAACAGCAACGTCCTGCGCCGCAGGTTGTCACTCTCGGACTTCGCCGGCGACACTTTCCCGGCGACTCCCCAGACTGGGTCGGTTGTATTCCTCTCCGCTGGGAGCGGCGCGGCCGGTCGGTCACCAAAGAAGGCCGCCATTGGCGGAGACGGATCGCCGGGATCCTTCTCGTTGGATAGGCCGTGATTTGACGGCCGGATGTCGCTGGTGTAGGATTGAACGACGCAGATCGAAAGCAGCCAAAACGCCAGTTCCAGGCCTCGACGGCGATTCCACGGCATTCTGCTTCTCCCCGTCTCTCTCTCCCCCCCTCACCCTACTTTTGATTTTCCTCCTAAGCATACGAGAAACAAGAATGATTAAAATAAAGCAGAATACCTAATGCGCGACTTCCTCTCAAAAGCGAAAAAAAAAAAAAAGTGTTGGACTGAAAGAGGAACAAAACTCTAAGCAAGAAATTGAATAAGATGGGATCAACTACCTTGTCTATGGCGCCATCATCGCCGGGAAAATCACTCTCTGTAAAAATTGGGGATGAGAAACGGAGAGAAAGAGACAGAGAGAGAGAGAGAGAGGCCAGAGTGCGAAGATGGCTCGCCAACCATTAGGTATGTTTCCGCTTGCTCGCAAGCATTTATCTGGCGTTCGTTGGTGACTGCTGTCTGGGACCAGACTACCTCGACTAAAGAATCATTATAAGCCTTTGCTTTGATTGAAATTTTAAGGGGACCAGATTTTAATTATTATGTTTGATTTATTTTAAATTATATGTAATATATAAATGATTAGTATTTTTATTATATTGATCTTAAAACAAAATAAAGTAATATGCTTGAACAATATTTTTCTATATTTACAAATAAAGTAATTTTATTTAGTTAGATCTAATAAAATTAGGATGCAATTGTACGTAATAATGAGATTTATAAAGAAGATGTTTGCTTCTTATAAATTTTCTATGGCTTTTTGAAGGTTGAAGTAGAAGTAATAGCCAAATTCTTCGTCCCATTAAGAGAGGGGGGAGGGATGCCCTAGAGTTTTATGGTGTCCGAGCGAAATTTTTCGAAGATAAATAATCATCAATATTTAATTGATGAGTGGGGATCTATACATATTCGAATAATTATGTTCAACAAAACAAAAATTTTAAAGTAAAGATCAATCACAAGCATCAATAGGATAGCGAAAGTTTTTGCATAAAGATCAATCTAGATATTATGATAAAAAAGTTTTTCAATTGTTGGTAGAAATAGTGATATATGATAATAAAGGTAAGTATACTATAAATCTTGCAAGAGATGATCATATCTTAAATCTTGAAAGTGACATTAATAATGTAAATAAAATTTGAGAAATAAGATAGCAAATATTGTGCATAGAAATTAATCTATATACAACAACAACAATAACAACAACAACAACAACAACAAGCCTTAATCCCACTGGGACGTAAGATGAATCATTCGCTCCATTACCTATTACGTGTCAAATTCTCATTTAAATCAAGATATCAAGATCATTTTTATATATCTTAACCAAATCTTTTAGTACCTCTACCTTTCTTAACATAAGGTAAATTTAATACATCTCCCTAATCGTCATCTGACTGACGCTTTATGGTCAAACCATCTAAGCGACTCTCCTAATCTTATCTACCACCCAGCTACTCCAACTTTTTCCCGAACATACTCATTTTGCATTCTATCTCTAAGAGTAAAGCCACTCATCCACCTGAGCATCCTCATCTCTGTAACACTAAAAAAAGAGTTACTTTTAAGTGTTGGTAAAAATAGTAATATAAGATAGTAAATGTTGTGCCTTAAGGTATCTATAATATAAGTCTTATAGGAGATGATTATATCATAAATCTTGAAGGCAATATTAATAATGTAAATTAAAATTTGAGCTCTTACAAAAGTCTTGGCATGATGAAGACCTTTCTTTAAGCCTAGTCTTATATAGCATTCCCACCTTCAAATTTTTTATGCATGAATAGCCTTTTTGTGTATAATGAAAGAATTTTTTATTTTTATTTTTAATTTTTCATTTTATTTTATTTATTTATTTATTTACATAAGAAATAGTGATTACTTTATTTTGTAGAAAATGACACAATAATCACATCATAGAGTTTATAAATCAAAGCCACAAAAAATCTTAATTTTAGAGCACAAAAGGAATACTTTTATTCACTTTGTTAAGTGCGAGATATGACCTGTCAGTGTCATCGGTCAGAATCATTACTAAGCAATTGCTTTCTGGATTATAAATCAATAAAAACTCATTAATTTCTTAATCGTTCAAAAAAAAATTGCATATACCATACAATATATATATATATATCTTTTTTATGGACTATTTAAAATATTATGAATGATAATATTTTTAATATTACTTTAAAAATTTAGATATTATTTATGTAAATATTAAATATTAAAAAAGTATGGTCATTCAATACTCAAGAGATCTGCTTCGTTCAATCTAGTGACAAATTTTTACTACAAGAGTTTCATTTAATTCCTGTTTTAATTTTTCTTCACATATCTTCAAGGCAGATCAACAGGCATTTGAATGCAAAACATTTTGTCTCATAAAACAATATTGCAAAAAATAAAGCAACCATATGCAATTTTGCTCGCAATAAATTTCACATGATTCAAGTTATAAAGCTAAGAAAAACACAATCAATTTAGTAGCAGGTCCAAAACAGATCAACTAATTGATTCAAAGAGTAGGACCCCGCCGACCAAACAAAGCTTCCCAGCTTGAAAGATAGTAGGAAGATTTATATACATACCACGAATCTTAAGCCTTAAGCATTTACATATCTAACACTGAAAGTTTGATATTCACATATTATAATACTTTACCATAGATGAAAAGATACATTTCACTTAAAAAAAGTTGATGAAAGTGATATTTTTGATGAGATTTAAGAGGTTTGAGTATTAGTTTTGTAAATATTGAAGTTAAGATATTAGATATGTAAATATATAAGAATTGTGTGTAATATGTATGCAAATCCTCCTTTGATTTATCAGTTTTCATATCTTATCAGTATGTTCATCATCAAATCAAACAGCTATTGCTCAGCATACTCAACAGTTTAATGTGAGAGATGAAGAAAAATGATGAATGATGTGGCAAATTTGTACAAGAAATTTTTTTCGCGCAAATTTGCCACGCCATTATACGCGCATATTTCAAATAAATTTTTTTTTAATATACGAGATTCATATAACATTTAAAAATAAGCAAAGAATGAGGAATCAAAGGCAAATGGTATTGCTAATTCAGTAGAGAACTTACAATTGTACAGGTTAACGGCAATTGGAGACCTTTGGCAACCAGTAGAAGACCTGATGAATTGATAATAAGAGAAAAATAGTAAGCTTAAAGTGAAGAGAAGTGAAGCAACAACTATCAAGAATCCAATAATCAGCTCTGTAGATGTCTTTTTTTTTTTTTTATCTACCAATTTCTCAGCACCTAGATCACATGTAATTTAAATAACTTTTTTCATCCATATAAATATATCAGCTAGTTTGATCTGCTCGGAATGATCTATTGTATTGGTTCAATGCTACTAATGCTGCTCCCACGGCTGGTTCCACCTGCACATTATGGAATTGGCGACTTGGAATTAGTTTAAAAAATTTACCACTTTGAAATTAGTTAAAGAAATTTAGGAGAATTATCATACATGATACTTAAATCTTCACTATTTTCAGGTTTAATAACTAATTTTTACTAAAAAACAAGTCAAATATTTATAACACATCAAAAATCCACTCCAATAAGCACCTAATTAATTACACACATGATACTTAAATCTTATCTATTTTCGGATGACACCTTCTTCACTGAATAAACTTCAGACAAAGCTGATCCATACTCCAGCTAATGCCACAATTTTTGCTTCTGCTTCCAGTTTAAGATTCTTTCTGGCCAACAAAAAGATTAAAATCCTTTCTTTTTTTTTTTTCACAAGCGAAGAGCTGCACAAGAGATTACTTGGGTTGATTTGGGAAGTTTCTCCTCTTTTAAGGTTTCAAGGTGAGGTTGCAACACTCCTCGGGACGCCGCAATTTCTGAGACAAATGAGAGACCCGAGAAGACAACAGGATTTAGTTGCCAAGAAAGACGAACAGACAGCCACTGAAAAAACGAGGAAGAAGGAGAGGGCAATGAAATATCGAGCGCTGAAGTTAAAGTGTAAACAACAGTGGTATTTTTGACGTTTCAGTGGTTGATTTGTAAGTAGTGACATTTGGTGTTATATATGAAAATAGGGAAGATTTTAAGTATCATGTAGCTAAATCCCTCGAAAAAAAAAAAAAAATTATGGGGCATTTGAACAAATTTAATAACACACTCACAAACAATAAAGCATGAACAAGAGCTTGAACCTAAGACCTCTCAGTAAAAGCCTAATGTCACAGACTATAACTTTCGTGAAACTAGCCGTGCGGCCTTAGCACCACCCTTGATGCTAAGTCAGTCTTTCTCACACATAATGTGAAGCTAGAATGCCCACACACAAGAGAGCAAGAGAAAGACTTCAAGGTGAAGGTTTTTCATTAAGCAAAGAGGAATGTACAAGGCTTGGAGTATATGAGTTTCCTAAGGGCTCTCACACCCATAAGATGACTATAAATGAGAGGGGGAGAGGGGGAGAGGGGGTAGGGTTCTATTTATATGTGTGCGGAGTTCTCTATAATTCTTCACACCATTCTCATACATCTATTACATGTAATATTCTAGAGACTTATGAAGTCTCCCAAATTACTCCTAAAATATCTACATTATTCTAGAACATTCTAGAGTATTTTGAATTATTCTTGAAATATCCGGAAGGTTCTAAAGAATTTTAAAGACTTCTAAAATATTCTCAAAATCTCACAAGTCTTCTAGAAGCTTCTAGAAGCTTCTAGAATCTTCCAGATGAGTCTAAACTTGTGTAGAGTTCTCTGGAACCATCTAATGTTGTATGGCTCCATTTTCGAATAATCCAAAGAAACTCCTTTGCCTCCGTTGGCTATGTCATGCCTAAGAGGTTTAGCCAAAATTCATGACATAACTTTGAAGCGTGAAACTAAACTCTGAACTATTAGTCAAAGGTGTCTTAAAACCAAGCAACTAAAAGATCTCATGAACTAGCAAGATATTAACTTATGTGCCGACATGTATTGCCACTCAGTTTATGAAGAACGATTCAAAGAGATTTTTCCCCATCCTTAATGCTATAGGATCGTAAATGCTTCTTAAGCTATATTTGAATGATAATGCACTTCATTTCTGATCTTTCACATAATCCTGTAGAAAATACTCTATAAATCCTTTTATCCTCAAATTTTACGGGATTTGAGTTATGCCAACTCCCCGATCAAGCCACAAATCAAGTTGAAAGAAACTAAAAATTATAATTGATACATGAAAGCCCACATCTCAACATGACAAATGCATCAGAATGGTGCATGTTAGTGAGAACATTACACACCAAATTATTATTGCATACTATTCGTCATACTAATTATAAGATTATAAGATCATTTCGGGTAAAAGTTTAAGTACTCAGCATCAACTGTCAGTTTCAGATTTTAAGATGAAGAATTAGAAAATGAAAAATAAATCGAATAATTATCTTAGAATTAGATAATGATACTTAAAGAAAACTAATAAAAATATTTTTAAAAGTAAGATACAAGATCTTAGAATTTTGAATGTTCATGAAGAAACTAATATTATGTGGGAAAAAATAGCAAATGAAATTAAGCAAGTTCAAATAATGTACTTAGAGAATCAAAAGGAAAAACTTTATTTAGCAAAAATAGTTGATGATGGAGTCACAATGTTCAAGAAAAGATGAAAAATAAAAAGCTTTATTATAAATTTTTATTTAGATGTAAAAACTCAGGGAATTATGAAAGATATAAAGTGGCCCGTAGTGCTTTTAAGAAAGCAATATGTGATATAAAAAAAATTTATATTCTAGTGATTTAGACAATAAGTTAGATATCAAAGAAGGTGAAAGATGTATACATAAGGTACTCAAGTAAAGAGATATGAGAAATAAAGATCTAGTTCAAATGAGGTGCAATAAGTTAGAAAATAGGGTTCTATTTATAGCCCCTTCTCTCATGTCCAAGAATATTCTCGATTACACTACACTTACATGTGTGCGGAGTTCTCTATAATTCTTCACACCATTCTCATACATCTATTACATGTAATATTCTAGAGACTTATGAAGTCTCCCAAATTACTCCTAAAATATCTACATTATTCTAGAACATTCTAGAGAATTTTGAATTATTCTTGAAATATCCGGAAGGTTCTAGAGAATTTCAAAGACTTCTAAAATATTCTCAAAATCTCACAAGTCTTCTAGAAGCTTCTAGAATCTTCCAGATGAGTCTAAACTTGTGTAGAGTTCTCTGGAACCTTCTAATATTGTATAGCTCCATTTTGGAATAGTCCAAAGAAACTCCTTTGCCTCTGTTGGCTATGTCATGCCTAAGAGATTTGGCCAAAATTCATGGCATAACTTTAAAGCGTGAAACTAAACTCTGAACTATTAGTCAAATGTGTCTTAAAACCATGCAACTAAAAGATCTCATGAACTAGCAAGATATTAACTTATGTGCCGACATGTATTGCCACTCAGTTTATGAAGAACGATTCAAAGAGATTTTTCCCATCCTTAATGCTATAGGATCGTAAATGCATCTTAAGCTATATTTGAATGATAATGCACTTCATTCCTGATCTTTCACATGATCCTGTAGAAAATACTCTATAAATCCTTTTATCCTCAAATTTTACGGGATTTGAGTTATGCCAACTCCCCGATCAAGCCACAAATCAAGTTGAAAGAAACTAAAAATTACAATTGATACATGAAAGCCCGCACATCTCAACATGACAAATGCATACTGCAACTGTGGTGCATGTTAGTGAGAACATTACACACCAAATTATTATTGCATACTATTCGTCATATCAATTATAACATTATAAGATCATTCTGGGGTGAAAGTTTAAGTACTCAACATCAACTGCCAGTTTTAGATTTTAAGATGATGAATTAGAAAATGAAAAATAAATCGAATAATTATCTTAGAATTAGATAAGGATACTTAAAAAAAATTAATAAAAATATTTTTAAAAGCAAGATACAAGATCTTAGAATTTTGAATGTTCATGAAGAAACTAATATTATGTGGGGAAAAATAGCAAATGAAATTAAGCAAGTTCAAATAATGTACTTAAAGAATCAAAAGGAAAAGCTTATTTTAGCAAAAATAATTGATGATAAAGTCACAATGTTCAAGAAAAGATGAGAAATAAAAAAATTTATTATAAAATAATTTAGATGTAAAAACTCAAGGAATTATGAAAGATATAAAGTGGCCCGTAGTGATTTTAAGAAAGCAATATGTGATGTAAAAAAAAAATTATCTTCTAGTGATTTAGACAATAAGTTAGATATCAAAGAAGGTGAAAGATGTATACATAAGGTAGTCAAGTAAAGAGATATTAGAAATAAAGATCTAGTTCAAATAAGGTGCATTAAGGATGAAAATCTAAAAATATTTTCTTAGAAGAGGATATTTAATATAGGTGGATGAGATATTTTAATAAACTTTTCAATGAAGGATCTCAAAATACAATTGATTTTAACAGCCTTAGTATACTAAACAAAATTAAAAAAAAATTACTTTCATGATCTTATAGGTGGATGAGATATTTTTATTATCCTATTATCTTAAACTTAAGGGAAAATTTTATAAAATTGTGGTAAGACGCAGAATGACTTATATATACGAATGTTGGTCAAAAGAGAAGCATAAGACTAAGTGTTACGAGATGATGCTTAGGTGGATGAGTGGCTTTACTCTTAGAGATAGAATGCAAAATGAGTATATTGGAAAAAGTTGGAGTATTCAAGATAAGAGGGAGAGTCGCCTTAGATGATTTGGCCACATAAAGCCTACCATTCGATGACATTAGGAGAGTAGATGCATTAGATTTGCCTTATGTTAAGAAAGGTAGAGGTACTAAAAGACTTGGTTAAGATGACTAAAAATGATCTTAGTATACTTGATTTAAATGACACATAATGCACACAATGGAGACGAAAGATTCATACCCCACCTAGTGGGATTAAGGCTTGTTGTTGTTGTTGTTGTTGTATTAGTAAATTTGAAGTTGGAGAGGTTTTAAAAAAATTGAAGTCTAGAAAAACAAGATTTAATGATATAAATACTGGAGATCAAGGAATTTGTTTTTTACTTTTTAATAAGTTAATTTAAAGACTCAAAAAAGTTAATGTCATACATATGGGAGAAGTAATTCAACATAAGTTATGATGTGAAATCAATTTTGATTTCATGCCGAGTAGATCTACTATGGATGCCATATATTTGTTGAGTGGTTTGATGGAGAAGAATAAAGAAAGTAATGAGGATCTACATATGATATTTATTGATTTAGAGAAAGCATATGATAAAGTTCCAAGAGAAGTACTTTGGAGAGTTTTAGAAAAGCAATGA
Organism: Cymbidium sinense; assembly: GCA_021442155.1. Lineage (NCBI taxonomy): Eukaryota > Viridiplantae > Streptophyta > Magnoliopsida > Asparagales > Orchidaceae > Cymbidium > Cymbidium sinense. Next base: position 19,926,715 of record CM038230.1, on the reverse strand, counting down.
GTTAATATTGATTATATTCAAGTCATTAGGAATATGTATACTATAGTTGTTACTTGTGTCCAAACACAAGAAGGATTGACAAAATATTTTCTTATTTCAGTTGGATTACATCAAAGATTGGTTTTAAGCCCATATCTTTTTGCTTTAGTTATGGATGTTCTTACTAGGCATTTACAGGAGAATGTACCTTGGTGTATGCCTTTTTATGATGGCATTCTTCTTGTTGATAAGACTAAAGAGGGAGCCCAAGAGAAATTTGAATTATGGAGGTCAACCATAGAGTCTAAAGGTTTTTATTTAAGTAATTCTAAAACTGAATATATAAAGTGTAATTTTAGTTGCAGAAGTTCTAGTGGTGGTGTTGCGATATTGGGTGATCAAGTCATTAAAAAGAGTGAACATTTCAGATATCTTGGATCTATTGTTCAAAATGATGGTGAAATAGATGGGAATGTTGACCTACAAGTATGTGTCATTATTCAATTAAGCGTATATGATAAAATCTATGAAAATCAACAGTGACGTCGCATAATTGGAGATTAAAACCTCATAATTGCGATCAAAATTAATTAAAATATTTCTAAATCGGAAATTTTGATAGCATAATTGCGCTCAAAATATTAAAATTAATCAAATGAAGCTCATTCCATCAATTCATAATTAATCAAACAATGCCTTCCGCGGTTAATTCGATAAAGTCTATGCGAACGTCGAGCGATTCAAATGCGACGTCGCACAATTTAAGCCAAATTTCACTTTGACCGTCGCCGATGTGATTCAAATCCTCCGAAATACACGCTGTCGCACGTAAATACCTAAAATCAACATACATATTACTAGGGTTTATTGCACAAAATAATTTCATAATATTTGATGCAAAATTATCTTAACAATTAAGATGATTAATAGTTGCTTAATAACTTAAACCCTTCTAACCCTTATCCTGAATACATCATTTATTAATCCAATCCAATCAGCCGCCCTATGTTTCCTATTAGGCGCCGCTTAAACGACAAATAGGGATTTGCGGCTAACCCTAAATCCCAACCGAGCAGTGCAAATCCCTCATTTCTTCACACGTGACTCCCCCGAACTCCCTTCTCTCGTGTGGCTCTCCTCTCTCGATTCTTCCCTTCTCTCATGCAATCTCATGCCTCCCATTTGTCCCAATCGGCACGGGAAGGTTGGAATCGAGGCTCGTCTCCAAGCCGTCCGTCCCTCTCGTGAGCCCTAGCTGAACACGAGTGCAGGGTAATCGAGCCCTAGCTAGTCGAAACCCCTTTCCTTCTTTCCTCCTAGCAATCGAAACCTCCAGGTCATCTCTCTCTAATCCTAAGCTTATTCTCATGCATTTGAGTTCTTTTGGAAGTTAGGGTTTGGTAAATCTCTCTTATTATATGCTTGAGATGACACTATGATTTTAATTTTGAGATTTGGGATGATGTATGGCCCAAATCTCATATCGTTTGCTATTATCTACGGATTTTCATATTTCCACTTTGCTAAAAATGATTTCTTCATGGATGAAATTGTGCATGTTATGCTTCTTTTATGAGCTTAAAGTGAAATCTAAAGTTTAGAATGGGTTTTGAGATGGTGTACGGCTCAAACCCTAAGCTATGTGCAAGTTTTCTTTCTCCTTACATTTCAGTTTTTGCTGTTTGGATGAAATGATATTTGTTGGAACTGTTTTTACTTGTTGAAAACTAGATTAGAAGCATGGAGATGCGTTTAGAGGTGTTGTGTGGCTCAAGCCTAGAGTATATGCATATTTTCCTCTTTTTTAAGCTTTAGTTTTGGTTGTTTGAATGAAATAACTCTTGTTAAGCTTCCTACATATGCTTAAAGCGAAGCTAGAAATGTGAAAAGGTGTTTGAAATGATGCATGGATTAAGCCCTAAAGTTCTATGCAAGTTCTTTCCTTTTATGTTTCAGTTTTAGGTTATTTGAATGGAATAACACTTGCTAAGCATACTTTACATGTTTAAAACGAAGTTGGGAATGTCAAAACAAGTTTTAAAATGGTAGATGGCTTGAAGCTTAAGTTTTGTGTGAGCCCCTTTCTCTTTTCATACTTCAGTTGTTTTCTATGGATAGAATAACATTATCTATACTTCTTTTAGATGTTCGAAATGGATTTAAAGATATTCCTTTGACAAATGCTATATGACACGTTATGCAAAATCTTGTAAGAGGGAGAAGGGATGATGTTAAAATATCCTATGTTTTCATAAGGGAGAAAGGGGTGAAAGTATGATTTTGATTCATCAAATATTATCCACTTTCTTCTTAATGATTTCTTTCATTCAAATGTTAAATCTTCGAAGTAAGCTATGAGATGAGATTTTTCTATGCTAATCCAAAGATTATCTAGATTTGTTTTAGTCTCTCCTTGAGTATTGGAGTATCTTGATAATATGAAAAAAAAAAAAAAAAAAGGATTCATATGCTTGTGCATTGGGTTGGTGTGATAATTCATTTTGGCCTATCCTCATTTTCATTTGTCATTTAATTGCTTATCATCATGCAAATATATGTTTAATTAAAGGAAAATTTCAGATTTATATTCCTTTTCCTTTGCTAAAATCTGATATACTTGATTACGGGAAAGAGGTTTGTTTTGTTCATTGTATAGATGATGTCCTATCTAAAATAAAACCTTTCATTTCCTCTTAATGAGAAGTTTGATCAAATTGTTTGCCTGCTTCATAAGTATAAGTTGATAGCAAAACCTACCCTTAATGGAATCAATGGGCATATGAGTGGTCTCTATGATTAAATCTGAAACTAAATAAAAAAAAAAAAAAGAGATTGTTTGTTGTTTACTTTCTTTACACTACTCACTAGTTGTAAACTCTACCCCTAATGAATTATGTCAATGTGCAAGCATTTTTCTTGCCCAAATCTGGAATTGTAAACCCATGTTGTCATGCAAGTCTATGTGATGCTTATTCTGTAAAGCATGTTGTTGTTTAGTGTAAGTCCAAAATGAACCCAATATGAATATTTCTTTTTAAGTCAATCCTTTCCAAATGAAACAAGAAAAGGAAAGTTTATGTGTATAGCATCCCACATGACCTCTTTCATGATACTAAGGGTTGAAGTTTATTTATGCACAACCTTATTACATTTCCTATTGTTGGATGACATAAGCATTGGGTTTCATTTAAGTATTGTGTTATGTGCCACTTACAAATAACTATCATGTTATATAAAAGGGGACACTTTCCCTTTCATGATCAAAGTGAAAGTGATTGAAAGATGTCTAAATATAATTGAATACTCATGTTATAGTTTGCTACTTGAATTTTTTTTAAGTTAAATGCAATTGAAGTAGTGATAAAAGAATCGTCGCATTGCAAAGAAGCTTGAGTAATACTTAATTCTATATGCAAAACGCAAGTTTCTAAATACGCTTTATAATATAAAGACTGCTCACATCGTTCCAATACTATGGTAAACTTGTGATAAGTAACATATTCACGTTATTCCAACGCTATAAAAATCTATCGCTATAAGACTGCTCACATTATTCCAAGACGAAAAAACTGTGATAAATACCTATTCACGTTGTTCCAACACTAGAAAATCTATCATATAAGTCTGCTCACATTATTCTAACGCTACGGAAAACGGATAAGATTTTTTTTACGTTGTTCCAACGCGAAAATTTGTTCTTATAAGACTGCTCACGCGTTCCAACATAAAAAATTGTCAATGTCCAACCCAACGTAATTTTTATGATATAATTACGTGTTCCAACATGACAAAGAAATGTTATTGCCTTAACTCACGACGCCTTTCTGACATGGAATAAACTTTCTACATGGCAACCACCACGCCTCTCTCACCCAACGGACGGAGGTGAAAATTTGATAAAAAAAAAAGGAGTTTGCATAAGATGCTTAAGTTCTTAAGGAGAAAAAATGATTACAATATGCTTATTCATGTTTAGTTCATTGCTCTTGCTTAAATAATACTTATGCTACTTAAGTGATTTATTTAAAGAAAAGAGACATCTTATGTGCCATATGGTTTAAATCTTGTCTCATTACTAAGTATGTGATTATGATATGATTGCTTCCTCTTTGCCTAAGTCTTGAAATAAGATTGAGATACATCTATTCATATGAAATGAGAAAGGATAAATCTAAAAGCATTAAGTTAGTTATAACTTACAAGTTGATATATTATGATAAGACCAAACTTGAGTGTTGGGGAGCTCTTCCTTTGAAAGATGAATGAACACTCTCTTATGAAACTTAAATTTGCAAAAGACTTTGTAAGGAAAAAAGGGGAGACGTGGGAGAGTAAAGTCTCATGAGAGAAGGATTATCTCTTATTTATAATGATTAACCCCTTAGCATGAGGCCAAAAAAAAAAAAATAAAGAAAATAAAAGTGGGACTTGTGTCATCCCATTAATTTATATTTCTTAATGTCATTTTCCATTAACTTGCATATAAGGAGATTAACTTTTTTTCTTGTCATTTGTCTCTTAAAGTCATGTGACATACACATGAATCTAAGGAGATCTTTAATTTTTTTTGTCATTACCTTTTAATGTTACATGACAAAAATATGAATCTAAGGGGAGATTAATTTTCTCTTTGTCATTTCCTCTTAATGACACATGAAAAAATATGAATCTAAGGAAAGATTAACTTTCTCTTTGTCATTTTCTCCTAATGTCATATGACATTCACTTGTATTTTTGTCATTACCTTTTAATGTTATATGACAAGAACATGAATCTAAGTGGAGATTATTTTCACTTTCTCATTTTCTCCTAATGACATATGACATACACTTGCATGTAAAGGGATCTTTAATTTTCTTTGTCATTTTCTCCCAATGTCATATGACATACACTTGCATTTTTGTCATTACTTTTTAATGTTACATGACAAAAATATGAATCTAAGGGGAGATTAACTTTCTCTGTCATTTTCTCCAAATGTCATATGACATATACTTGCACTTTTGTCATTACCTTTTAATGTTACATGACAAGAACATGAATCTAAGGGGAGATTAACTTTCTCCTTGTCATTTTCTCCTAATGACATATGACATACACTTGCATGTAAAGGGATCTTTAATTTTCTTTGTTATTTCCTCTTAATGGCATATGACATACATTTGCATGTAAAGGGATCTTTAATTTTCATTGTCATTTCCTCTTATTGACACATAACAAGAACATGAATCTAAAGGAAGATTAACTTTCATTTTCTCTCATATGACATACATACTTAAAAAGGGATCTTTAATTTTCTCTGTATTTCCTCTTAATGGCATATACACATGAATCTAAGAGAGATTTAATTCTCTTGTCATTTCTTAATGTCATATATATATATAAATCTAAAGGGAAAATCTTTAACCCTTTCTCATTTCCTCTTAATGACATATGATATACACATGAATCTTGAGATTTAATTTCTCTTGCCATGACCTTAATTTATAGACATATATAAATCTAAAGGGAAATCTTTAAACCCTTTGTCGTCTCCTCTTAATGACATATGGCATACACATAAATCTAAAGGAAAAATCTTTAACCCTTTGTCATTTCCCTTTAATATCACAAGACATACACATAAATCTAAGAGGAGATTAACTCTTTCTTGTCATTTATCTCCTACTGTCATATGACATGGATCACCCATAAACAAGTATCAAATCCATATCTTGCATCGTTATAAAGGTAGGGCAAGATCTTCTAAAATTACTTGATATGATACTTAAATTCTAATGGGTTATTATTTAAAAGAATGAGAGAATAAAAAAAATGAGAAGAGAGTAAGTTGCTTCATTAGCATCATCATTCTTTCCTTTCTGCGAATATGTGAAAGAGTATTTTTAAGTAAGAATGATAATTTATTAAGCATGAAGCTCTCTTTCAAATTTAAAGAAACATCGAATGAAAATTCATATATAAGTCTACATTTGAATTGATCTCTATCCATCCAAATTCTAATACGTATAATGGGGCTTGGATGTGATGTACAAACTTATAAGGGATTCATAACCTTTCCTCAAATTTCTCTTAAGATAGATATCACACTCGATGTTTAGTAAATGCTTTAAAAGGTTAAAGGTATGTCCTATAAAGATATACATATTTGATTCATGATGAGTCGAGAAGGGTTTAAATTCATATCATTAAAGAACAAAAGTTCACTTGATGTGAAAGTAGATGCTTATTTTTTTCAAACAGATGTAGGCTTGATCATCTAGAACAGATACTCATTTGGTTTGCATTTGGAAATGTTAAATTCAAAAATAAATACATGCTTGATCAAAAATAGATCATTACTTGTTTAAAAGAACAGATACTCATATGTATGTTGAAATGTCTACTAAATCAAACATTTAGAAAAATATGCAACCCAAATGCAAAAAAAAAATAACAGATAACTACTTCCCGATTTGGTCTTAAGACCGGGTCCGAGTTAACAAAATCCAAAAATATCATATTAAAAAATCAAACTTGCAAATTGATATATACATTTCAACTTAAACATTCACATGTCCATACAATATTTTAAAAAAATATATACTTATATGTGTGTTGAAGTGTTCAAACATTTAGAAAAATATGCAAGTTAGATATAAAAAAAAAATGAACATATACTACACTTTCCTGCTGCCTAATGCACAAACAAAACCCAAAAATGTCATATCAAAATCAAACTTACAAATTGATATCTATATTTCAACTTGTTATTCAGGATAATTTTTTAACGATATCAGATATGTATTGAACTATTCGCATTATTTGAACATACGCAGTTAGATATAAGAAAAAAACGAATACTACACTTCCCTACTTTTGGTGACCGATCCGTTAACAAAACCTAAAAATCCATATCAAAACTCATGCTTGCATTTTGACGCATACATCATATCAAACTCAACTACTATAACTTAGACATTCACATGTCCCGCAATATTTTAAAAAAATAGATACCTGTATGTATGTTTAAGTATTCATTAGATCAAATATCTAGAAAGATATGCAAGTTATGTGCAAAATGAAAGAAGGATACTTTCCTTGGGCCTTTAAGCACTGTCCGCTAATAAAACCTAAAATCATTATGATATTATAAAAATTTTAAGTTAATAATATCCGGAAGTTAGTTACATATAATTATAAAATATGAATTTATTGGCGTATAAAGTTCAAGCTCGCTCAAGAGGAAAAGTCTCAAACCCAATCCTCTAAAGTAGAGTTGAGGCTTTAAAAGATTATACTTCGGTATTAACGAATTTACTCAATCCTCAGAAAAAAACAAAGTAGGCAAGCCTATTAAGCGATATTACTATACGATCGAGAAAGATAATTACTATTAAAATTCAAATAATCAATGATCATATATTCAAATCTAAATCAATCATAAAATAATCAAAAATTCAAATAAAATAATAAAATATAAATGAAATAAAATTAATTATTTAAATTAAAATTTAAAATCAATCCACCTCAATCGCTTTATGACAAATTAAGAAGACTTTCATAAAGATAACGTCAAATCAAATCATAATTATTTTCACACTCAAATAATCTTGCGTAGGGACGTACCGTGTCCTCTGTCCAGGTGATTTTCAGTGATCACATAAATGGCGCACACCAAAGTTCTCTGACCGGCCACGATATATAATTCACTAAATTATGGTTACCGCCTATATGTTCTCCAATAGTTTTTTATTCGAGAAAAATATAAAATGTGTTTGATTAGGCAAAAAGCTCTCTATTAGCTAATGTCAAGTTATATTTATTCTCTTAGACAAACTCCACCCTGCGCTACGACGACGGACGACGTAACCTTCTGACAAGTATCTTTCACAGTTAGTCGACTACCTCCTACTACCAAGAACACATGATATAAACTATGAGATCTAGATTGGCCACATCGCTTCAACCAAAAGTTTTAAATTAAAATGATAAATTTCATAAATTCTAAACTCCACTCACTGTTATTATATACTCGTTATTTAATGATTCATCGACTAGTCTTGATTGAAAGTGCTCTCTCAATATTGGGAGGGGTAATTAACTATAGGGGTTTGCGCATATAGAAAACCTGAAACAAGATCTAAAAAGTTCTTACAAAATGAGGACGAAAGCTCTGGGTAATGTCTTATCTACTATTTATCTATCTTCTGAAGTTTTCACCAACACTTAAAACAACTATTTTCATCCAAAAAAGGTCGGTGGCGAATTTTCGGATCCCACAGGGAATGTTATTAGCAGAATTCAAGTTGGATAGTTGAAATGGAGGAATGCATATGGCCTGTTGTATGATAGAAAAGTATTGCTTATACTTTAAAGAAAATTTTATAAGATGATGGTAAGACCTACAATGATTTATGGCGCAGAATGTTGGCCAGTAAAAGAAAAGCACAAAATTAAGTTAATTGTTGTAGAGATGAGGATGCTCAAGTGAATGAGTGGCTTTACTCCTAGAAATAAAATGCAAAATTAATATATTCATGAAAAAGTTGGAGTAGCTCCAGTGGCTGATAAAATTAGAGAGAGCCGCCTTAAATGGTTTGGTCACATAAAGAGTCGGCCGTTCGAGAAACTAGCTAGGAGAGTAGATATATTAGATTCACCCTATGTTAAAAAAAGTAGATGCAGACCTAAAAAAATTTGGCTATGATGTATAAAAAAATGACCTTAGTTTATTAGAATTATATGAGAATTTGACACTTAATAAGACACAATGAAGTAGAAGGATTCATATAGCCGACCCCGCACAGTGGGATAAAGGCTTGTTGTTGTTGTTTGTATGTGACATACTAATTGCAAGAGCTATTTAGAAGTAGTTCCAGTTCACCAAACTTTGAATGATTGAATCATTCTTTAAAGATTACAACTCACTGGCTAAATTGTAACAAAATTCGACATTCCCACAAAAGATATTGCAGCATTGAAAGTTTACTTGCCTTGGGTTGAATAGGGAAAACTCCTGGGTGGTCCTTTGAAATGTGCTTTATAACTTCCTTTGCAATGTCCCATTTCTTATTATTAGCTTCAAGAACGCCTCCAACCATTACCAATGGAAAAGGGCTCTTTCCATCTGCAACCAAAAAGTTCATAAAATAAAATTTAATAAAAAAAAATTCTTCATGAAAATGTTTGAATGGCTGGCAAGAACAACCCTTCAAGACAGGTTCATAATAGGGTTCTAAAAGATTGCTAGACAAAATAACTACACTTAACATTTTATGCAACAACAGTTTAAAGATTATTTAACCTTCACCAGACAATTCAAGTCTTTGGATGACAGCTTTAACACTATCAGCCAACTCCTGAACTGAAAAATGTAGAATTTTGTCAGCAACCTCATCTCCATCTTCTGCTGAAGCAACCACTACTGGAACAAGTGCAGCAATGCGAGCCCAAGATGGATCTGCATATGTCCACCTACACCAGATAAGAAAGTAATGAAAAGAAAACATTAAGCTGACACTTTTGGCTTGGCGTACTTATGAAATTTGGTTTGCAAGAGCAACTATAAGGTAAGCAATTTTTCACTAGAAATAAAAAATAAAAAGATATTTTTTTCCTCAGTAGGAAGAGTGCAAAGGCATGGTTGTATAGATGTATCATATACTTGGACAAGCCTAAAATATGGTAAACAGACTTTAAGCATCTGTGATGAGCTAGCCACCTTGATGTTTAAAAAGGCCTAGCTTAAATTGAGTCACTTTTGCTTCAAAACAGCAAGCATCTGTGATGAGATGCCATTTTTTTTATCTTCAATAATATAATGATTACTATTATTATCATTTGCACTTCCTTGTCCTTATAAATGTTCATGATTGTTTAGGTACTTCATAATTTGAACTTCGAGGGTTCGAAGTTTACCTTGTTCAAGATTCCTAAAGGAGTTACCTATACATAAGTTATTCATGTAAACTACTCCCATAAAAATTTATTCACTGCCAAGCTATAGTAGATAACGTGTCGTTTTAGTTAGCTGTGCTCCTTAGAATACATTTAGGAGAGAAACAGAATTTTGAAAATCTAGAATTAGAACGGTTGTTTGTTGAACAAGTGATGACCTATTTAACTCAATATCACAATTATATATATATGAGCCCATGTTCAAACATGGGCACGTTTCAAGGTCAGGTTCATCTTGAAAATCAGGTTTCACACGTAACCATTGGCGCAGATAAAATGAATAACAGAATGCAATCTTGCATCAAAGAAGCAAACAATGCTGAACAATTGTTTCTAAGGAACTCTGCATTGGTTAAACAAAAGGCGGCAGAATTTGAAAGAGTGGCTATTTAGTTCCACTAGACGAGGTTACAGCAGGTATGCCCTCCTTTTATGAAATGCAAGCTAGTTTCCCAGAAAGAAAATTTTGCTTTGGCAACTAACACTAGAAATCTGTAGCAATTTAAGTTCTGGAATATATATTCTTGTGTTCACAGGATTGTTGAATTAAAGCTATCTATATTTTGCAAAGTTGAAATTTAAGGAATCATTTCATACAATGCATGGAAAGAAATTGTAGTGAAACGAAAGAATACCCAATAATTTCATCAGGAGACGAAAGTCCTAACACATTGAGGATGTTATTCGTAAGTGTTGTTTGTGGTCCGCGGCCATCATGAGCTCTAATAATGGCAGTTAATGCCTGAGCAGCAATCCCATAACCACTGCGTAATGGACACATCTGGTCACCTACAATTTTTGTATATAAACATACAATAAAAGGTGGTAAAGGTAGAATAAAGTCATCGATTTCTAGCATAGATCCATGAGAGCAATCACCCAGTTAAGATATTTTTCAACACCAAAAGAACGCTTCAGTTGGATGCCATCATGTGCATGAATGGGAAGTCCTTTTGTTACTTCAAAACCAAATCGTGAAAAATTAAGCTAACTGTACATAAGGCTTGGAAAAAAGAGAGGTCTTGCTATTAAATGAGATAAAAGAAGAACATAGTCAACAACCACAGCATACACCCATGAAGGCGTATGTCTAATTATTCAAAACATTTTTAAACATGAAACAAATAAATTAATGTGTATAACAACATGTATAGCATACTCATGTATGCTACATTTGTTGTTACATTAAATTAAATGATGACTTCTTTGATACACAATTTTTGTCTGATGTAACCACTCTGCTATGAAATTCATAACAATCATTTTTCATGTTTAGTGACAAATGATTTAAGGATCAGCTTCCACATATTATTTTATAAGAAGGTGCCTCTTTGAATATTTCATTTAGTTGCTTGGTATGGAGAGATGCTTAAAACGGGTTAGTGTTTATCTATGGGTGATGAGGGCACTGATGAGTTAGTTGCTTCCCTGAGCACGGTATATATGCAGTTGATAGAAGCTCTTTGGGGAAGTTGCCCTTCATTGCTAAAGTTGGTGTCCACAAAGAAATTGTTATCCTTCATATATGCCTAATGAACTACCCTATCAAATACTACATTTGAATTTTCACATTTTTACTTTAACTAAGCCTGAACCCTGTATTTACCTTATCCTTGTTTTTAATTTTCTAAATGATTATATTATGAACTTAAAATTGTTTCTTGTTAAACTTATGAGGGCTAGTTTTTTTCTTTGGAAACTTGTTTTTAAAGTTTCTGCAGTTATCTAAGCAATCATGAAAGAATGTTGTATGGAAGAGGGATTTATGGATTCTCTTGGCAAACATAGAATTACCTCTTAATCAGCTAAGTCTCTCTAACTTTTCTAACAAAAAATATACTTTTTCTAATATCTCTACTAAAATAGTTTACTTTAAAATGCCCCCTGTATCTTGGGCCAACAAGAATTCGAGGATAGCTACCAAGGTTGGAAGAAATTTTAGGATAAGGATCCTAAAGCTATATGTAGATCCACATGGGGAACTTACAAGCAGATTGAACTAAAAGACAAGGACAACAATCAAGATTTAAAGAAATTCAAGAATTTTAAAGTTGTTTGGAGATCCATATGGAGGGCTCACATCAAAAAGCAAAATGGACCAATATTCAAGTAAAACAAGTAGAAGGCACTCTACTAGAGATTTGTCATTGCATTGGGTTTTTAATTTACTTTTCTTTTTCCTTAATTGGTTGTATTGGACTCTAGGTTTCTCCTTCCATCTAGTTATTAGATTTTCTTATCAGTCCCTATTAGGTGCTTCATTTTTTTTTTTTTGTATTGCTCTCATTGAGCTATTTAATTTTTGGGGGATTGATCTTTACTTTTTTGAGCTGCTCTCTTGTAGGCTTTGAACATTATACTTATTTTGCTTAACAATGAATATAGTATTTTTGCTTTAAAAAAAGTTCCCCTATATTGGCGACTTTCTCGAGAACTTGTTTATTGCAGCAAGTTGTTCAAATCGACCTTGATTGACATCCTCTCTCTTCACGAGAAGTTGTCCTATGTTGGTAGCTTGTCTTGAGAACTCATACTAGTTGAGGCGGAGGTAGTAGTCAACTGGATCCTGCCCCCTTGAACTTCGTGGTTGGCCATAGACGACACTTGCTCTCTTTTTAGAAAAGTTTCCTCCGTCCCTAACATCTTTCCTTCTCAAAAAGTCACCCTTTGTTGGCTATTCATCCTATGAACAAGTCCCTCTATAGTGATCATTTCTAGCCAACCATTAACTAACATCTCACCTTCTTAAGAAGTTGTCCTTTGCTTATGACTCTTCCAAAAAAATTATCTCAATGTGACTCTATTTGACATCTTCGCTCCTTGAGAAGTACCCCTTATTGCAAGTAATCCTGATAACTTCTCCCAAGAACTCAGCTCTCAACTACTTCCCAAGCGAAAATCAATCAACTCCTTATCGATTGGCCTTGGCCAACAACTTTTATACCTAAGGTGTCTAGAGTCATATATTCACATTTTTATATGCTCACTCTATTACTAATGATAACTAACTACATGTTCGCATAATATGGCATTGTATTGCTAAGTATTGACTGTATGGATGTCAAGGAGATCCAAAATCATGCACGTGAATCCATGAACTTTTGACATTATTCATCATGCTTATCTTGATTGTCTGCATATTACCTCACAAATCCCAAGTTGACCTTAAAATGACTAAATCTATCTCGATCAGTCATTTTATCTTGTGCCACCCAAACTTAGAAGCTTTCGCCATCTCAATCATCCACCATGGAACAATCTCCTCTTGTTTGGTCTTAATTTATCACGTCGACTAGATGACCTCAGGTCTCACTGTATCCAATGTAGTTTACTTGCAGCATGCCATTCTTGCATGCTGAACATTTGAAAAGCATTAACATAACCCAACAATTATTTAACCACAACCTTATTATGCATTCTACCACAAGTCACTTCATTCATATTTCGCCCATCACCCATTGCCTTCTTCTTGTGGATCACATCACATGTTATAGAATAATCATCATGTTCCGCCAATCAAGTCATCCTAGGAACAATTGTCCTAGTAAGTGGAAACTATAAAAAATAGCTTTTAGTCTAATAAAAGATCATTTGGAACATTTGAAAAATCACAAATAACTTTTACTTCTTATAACAATGACCGTCTTCTTGTTCTTAAGAGAATAGAGATCTCCGTTTTTACATATCATTGTGACCCCTTTGTTTTATGATGTAACTATTCCCTTACTTCCCTACAGTGACTATTGATCAATTGATTAAGTTACTTTAAACTTGTGTAGTCTATGTTGATCAGATCCCATTTGTTCTATTGATTTCTCTTAATAAGCATAACTAGCTTAGCTTCAAAAGCACTCGTATCTCAACTCTAAACATGTTTGGTTTTAAAATCATGTGTTCACATATGTTGTTAAGGCAAAAGCCTTCTTTATCATTTAAATTTTCTTTGAATATTTTTTTCACAAATATCATTATAAAAAATATGAAATGTCATATCCTCTAAACACAAGGTATATTAATATTGCTCATTAAAAAGCATAAAATATATTGAAGATTCTTGGGATCACTTTTGTCTTTTAATTTTTTTTTAGTTTGTTTTATTTATGTTTTGATTTGAAATTAAACATATTTGATAGTAATAATCGTTTTTGAAAACACTCAAAAGATCAAATAATTATTTAAAGTATTTTTAAAAATAATGTGATTTAATTTTTACAAAATAAAAACACAAAAATACATCAAACAAGTATATTTTTAAAAATAATCTAAAAATAAAATAAAATTTATCCCAAACAAGCCCTTCCCATTTTTTAAATAATCAAGTCACATACAAATAGTAGTATTTTAGTCTAATGCCCATGAACTTGCAGCTTTTGTGCTTTATAATTTATGTATTATAATATCTTATTTTTCAAATGTTTATTAGCACTTTTAAAGAATATATCATATTATTATTTCGGTGTATTTCTTTTTAAACTCATAAAATATAAAAGAAAACACAAGAAGATGACACAAATATAAATATAGTGAAGTAAAAATATTTTTATAATCTAGTATTTTATTCTAATGAACAAGAACACGCAACTCTTGTGATTTATAGCTTTCGTACTATAATTCATTATTGTTTCATAGCAATTTTAAAGGATATATCATGTTATTGTTTACTTAAATTTCTTTCTAAACACAAATGTTTACTAGCAATTTTAAAGGAAAACATAAGTTAACACAAAATGAAAAGCTCCTTTTAAAAAGTCAACAGAAATTCATTTTCTTTTAAAAAATAAACTTGGTCACATGCACTAGCACATATATAACATTCTACAATTCACGAAATTTGTTGCATGCTTTAGCAGTCCACATTATCTTCTACTGTTGCAATAGAATTTATAAGTTTAGTATACAGGAGTCTTTAATATCTTAGCTGTTAGTTTGTTTGATTTTCTTGATAGGGATAAAACCCAGATCCTATCGGAGTTGAGCTAATTAATAAACAAAATTTGTAAGATGTTTGATTTGGAAAAAAAATCATATGTAAGAAGGGTAACAAAACCGGTCCCAAATAAAGGCGCAGCATTGACACAAGAAATATTTTTCAATATAACTAGGGAGAAGGATAGCACAAGTGTCATTGATATTAGATTTTTAAAAAATATATTAAAGAATTTGCCTGGACATTGGTGAGAAGGGTGCTAAACAAAATCTAACCTTCCCCAATCACCTAGTATAGGTCCTGCGCCTGCAGCACGGGCCTGTCTTCCATCTTCACAAAAACCATAAGCAATACTACCAGTGCCTGCAATCAATACACAGCCATGGAGCTTCCCCAGTGTTCCACTTGCCATTGCTGCCACAGCATCATTCTCTATAATTATCTTGACAGAACAAGGAAATAGATTTCTGCAATGAAACAATAAAATTTCCAGTAAGCAGAAGAACTAAAACACTTTCAATTAAGCCAGGACAGGCTGGGTATGTTAGTGGCTGGAAAAGTACGTGCAGAAAGGTGATGAGAGCTGAACAACTAAAAATAGCACTCCAAACAAATAGGAAATTTCCACTGTCCCTAATGAAACCCTCTCTCTGTGTATAACATACTATAGGTCTAAATTCCTAACATTAATCTTTCAATTTAGACACCATTGACATGTTCTAGACCATGACGTAGTGAAGCCAGGATGACCTTTGTGGAAAGACCATCTTTCTTGAAATGAGAAAAATATATTATAGATTAGGTTTGGACTATGTTAATTGAGTTTAAGCATAAAGTCTAAGATACTGTATCGGATGAACAATGATATTAAATTCAAAGATGATAAGGTATTTAAATAGATTGGCATGGCAGATCTAGTATCATATAATTTATGACAATTTCAAATGATTACAAAGGCAGTATAAAATAAGCAATATTATCACAAAAGCAACATTAAATTTCAAGTACTGTACCAAACTTAGAAACAAAAATTTTGGCTAACAAAACAATAGAATTGCATAGACTATGTCTAGAATAAGCCTAGATACTTTGCAGTATTACATGCAACAGTAATAGCAATATATCTTCAAAATCACATCAGTAATGTACTAAGGTAAAACCATTGATAGCCTTCAACTTTATGTGCTTAATTTTCATTACTTCAGTTCGAAGAACCACCATCCACTGTAAGATGAAACTGTGCTCATGAAACACAAATAGAAGGAGATTCTTGTTGTAGAACTAGGGTGCGTTTGGGGCAACTACAACTATTTGAAAAAGTAGTGGTGAAATTATTGCAGAAAAAGTTGCTATCTAAAAAATTGTAATGAGTATTAATTTTTTTATTTAAGAAAAATCAAAACATAGCTTTCCCACCACAAATTCTCCAAAATGCGCTCAAAGTGCAGTCTACAAAAAGCAATGTGGTGTGTTTTCACACCGCACTGCACCGCACCGCCACGCTATCCCAAACGCACCCATAGTCACTCAACCTCGTTGCTTCTAGGTTTAGCATTATACTTGTTATCAAAGAAAATAATGAAAGATACGAGTTTATAGCATGGTTGAAAAAAAATGTGGAAACATACCTGACCCATTCCAAAATTTTTTGTTGATCTGAAGGATGATTAACACCAGACACTGCTAAGCAAATTGCTCGAACAGCTGAGCAATTAGAATTAGCCTTTGAAAGGGCTTCAACCATAACCTTTCCTAGCGTCTCCTTTGCTGCAGCTTCTGTGGAGCAGAAATAAAAGCAAGTTTCTAAGTTTAATTTTTTTGGAATGCAAAATGAACGGAAGGCACCCTTCTTGCAGTCCATATCAAGGAACTTCTTGTACCAGCTATACAGTTGAAGCCTATCTTATGAAAAGGACCACAAAAAATTTAAGTTGAAGATTCTTTCCTGTATTCTCATTATCTCATTATGAAAACAAATATTATGCAAGATGCATTAGATCCAACAAAAAGAGGTCTATTAACACAAAGATCACGAACTAAAAAGATTGGAATATTCGATCTACCAACATCTTCGATGGCCCCCTGAAAACTAACAAGAAGTTTGCTTTTTACCTCAAAACTAGTAAACATAAAATGTCTGCAAAGGAACTGGCACTGGAGCTAAGGAATGGCCAGTGGATGCCATTTCTGCAATTTGATGTGAGAAAAAGGAACAACATAATAAAAAGATATATGAAGGCTTAAGGCTTCTAGTCATCATGTCAATCCCCATATGATTTGTGAAACATTAGTTTCTCAGTTAGAAGGCCACTGTTTGTTGGGATCTAAAAGAAAGACTTTTTCTGAAAGAGAGACATGATATTAAATAAAAACTCAATGGCCCTAAGCATGAGGAAATGAAAGACACTTGGTGATTTTGATTTCCCCTCTGAAAAGAATGAAAGATCCCATTAAAGAGGCTTATGAAGGGCAGAGCGAAGCCTCTTTTATAATGGTGTTCTAACACTATTCCTAAACTAAATGAAAAGATAGAGTAGATTTAATATTGAGTCTGATTGTTGGAAGGCGCCAAAAAAGTGCAATAGAATGCTTTTGCTTGAAAGGAAACCGAGATATAGAATAAAAGGTAGCCCAAACTTAGACAGATCGACAGTCATATTAATATCTACAAAATCATCGACCTCTAAGTCACTTCACTTTATGGAATAAAAGGTAGCCCAAATTTCATCGATTACATAAAGATACATAAGGTCAAAGAAGGCATTCAAAATTAGTTTTTATACATCCATCCTGTCCAGACGCCTACATTTCCTTCGACTTCAATTCTTCTAATTTAGGTAAACCGATTGAAAACGTCTCATCCAATTCACCAATTCCTCCATGTACCTCTTTCGGACTAAACTGAGTGAACCAAATACTATTGAAACGTTAATAAACATCTATTTCCCTAATCAAGTTCGATAAATCCATTCTCATTGATTTAGAAGATCTAGCAAACCAGATCCAAGTTAAATGGAAGGGATTCTTACCTCCAACAGAATTGAAATTGGAACAGCCGGCGTTAGCCCTAGAGAGAATCGGAAGAGATTCGGCCGCTTTGGCGCCACCGAAAGGGATCGACGCCGACGCCGGTATGCAGACGCAGACGGTGGAGGTGGTGCCGCCATCAAGCCCCAGGATTACTCCAGCAGGCGAAGTTTCGTCCTCGAAGACCTGAATCTCGCCATTTGTATACCCCTTCATCCCTTGCTTCTTCGACTTGCTCTCGGAAAGCGATTACTCTTCCAGAAATTTCAAGAGTAAGATGAAGAGGAAGGAGTTTCTCTGAAGCAAGTATATTGCCGGGGATCTGCTGCTGTCATCCAGTTCAATTAGAGTAAATACCTTTTTTTATGTATAATTTAAATTATAAATTATAATTTTCTTCGTTTAGAAATTAAATTTAATATATTTTATCACGTATTATTTTAAACTCCAATCCTTCTATATATTTATTTATCTAACATCTAAATATTAATATTCATATATATTTGCTAAAAAAAATATTATATATAATAATAATAATTAAATATTTAATATCATATAAAAATTATTACTATTATTAATTTTTTTATAATATTTATATATAGAATTATAGTTTTCTATGCACTTCATCTAGTCTTAGGAATATTTCAATTTATTTTTGTTGTTGTTTTCTGATTTTGCAACAATTATGTAACTGTTGTCTTCCTTTGGTTGTTTTTTGTAACAAAATATTTCATTTTTGGATACTATTTATTGGGTTTCATTCATAATTTTTCAAAAATATTATATATGTAAATAAAAATTTTATATAATAGATATATAAATATATAAGATTATGTAGTATGAATATAATTTTTTTTTACTTAGGTGTTGTTTAGTTGCCTGAATTTTGAGTGTAAATTAAAGTAAATGCAGGGGTGAATTTTTTGTGTTTAGTTGCCTGAATATAATTTTTTTGTGTTTGATATGATGCAAATTAAAATTAAAGTAATATAATATATTTAGAATACATTAAAAATATCATTTTTGGTGAATTTAATCTGCACAGTGTAAAGTCTTTATGGTCGTCAGCTCAACTCACGCCACTGGTTAATTCGCCGCCATAACTTCGTACCGTTCCGCCATTCCAATCTCAAAATCTTTAGATTACATTTATTTTATCAACAAATAAAAAAAAAATAAACTTATGTATTTATAGAATTTTCAACCAAATATCCTTAAAGTAATCTAAATATATTGCATTTCTTTTATACTATATTTTTTTATTAGGGCAACCAAACAGTCTCTTAGTAAATTATAAGATAAATAAAGAAAGATAGAGTAAGAATATTTCTGGCATATTAATTAATAGTTCAACCTTATTTATTTTTAGCTATATATCTTATCAACTAAAATGAAAATTATGGGTGGATTGAAGTAAAATTTGTGCATGTTATTATGATTTTTAGTTGGGATTTTTTTTTCTATTTATGTTTTAATAGTGATTGTGATGAACTATCAACATTAATTTAAATTGAATGGTCAAAATTTTATATAATTAATACAATATTTAGTTAAAATAATGGTGGCTTCAGGCTTGGGTGATTAATTGAACATATGATGTTTGTCAGTTGAATTAAATCGATAATATCGAAATATTAAAAGGATGTTTGGCATCACTTTTTTTATTTATTTTTTGTTTTATATTCATATTTTAATTTGTTTATATTTTTTTCAAGTAAAATATATTTGATGATTATTAATTTTTTTAAAAATACTCAAAACTTCTAAAAATTAATTTGAGTCATTTTAAAATAATGTTATTTGTTTTTTAAAATAAAAAATAAAAACATATAAAAATACATCAAATAAATATATTTTCAAAATAGCATCAAAATAAAAATAAAAAATATTTTATGTCCATTTGGGTGCTATGAGGGAAAAAATAATATGTGTGATGGTTTGATGTAATTCTATTATAGTAAATATAATAAATTATTTAATTAGAATGTTAAAGACAATTTATGATGAAATAACTAAAAGATAAGGTGTTCCATGATAAATTCATTTGTCAGCAAGAAGATACTTGGCTCGTTATAAATGAATTTAGATTTTCCAATCATAACTATCTCCCAAAAACTAAAAATACTTCACATGGCTTCTTTGACAAATTGACATGTCAATTATACATGCATAGACACCCTAGATGATCCCCATATAAGAAATTTTTGTATTGGTTAAAATTCATCAAAATTATTTATTTAATCATACAAATAATATAGTTGTATAAACTCATAAATCCAAGATCTTGAACAAAGTAATTTTCACAAAAACTTCAATTAATAAATCAATCGCATATCTTGATTTGTCATGAGTTTTTTTACTTTGTGAAATTAGGGTTTCTCTTCATTCACTCAAACTTTTTCATGTTATCATCTTAATGGAGAGATACTTACACATTAAATGGTAAAAAGAGGACCAGTAGTTTCTCTATGAAGAGACATTTTATTTGATCAAACGGTTCATAAATGATCGATCAAACTCTCTCTTGACCAATGAGATTTTAAGTACATAATTAATTATTAAATAATAAACTGAATAATAATTAATGTGGGCCACACTTTATAAGTAATTACATAATTCTTACATTCTCTCACTTTGCTCATATAATATTATTCAATTTAAAGATTTAATAATTATATACATAAACATAATGTGTATTACATGTCAATTATTTTTCTTAATTTGGTCAAATTATAATTCATTATTAAGTATAAATTAATATGGATCATGGAAGTTATACATCATTAGTACGACATATTTCATTCAATGTATCACAATATTAATTTTATACTTAATATGATCTATAAGGAGAGATGATCATAATGATTCAACATTAATGTCTTTATAAAAGATAAATCTTGTTAACAATTACATAATTCTTTCATGTATATACATTCAAATATAATGAAATAAGATGTGAGAATATGTCAAAAATAATTCAATAAATAGATCAAAGAATCAAATACATAAAGAGCATTATAAATTTAATAATGATTTTCAATAATGTTCATCTTTTCAACATGTTCATTAAATAGTTTAGGCTGCAATTATTTAGTTAAAGAATCAGCAATCATAAGATTAGTGCTAAGTTTAGGCTTAAATGACACTCTTTGTTTCTGAACTTCTTCTTTAACAACAAAGTATTTCAATTTCATATGTTTATCACTCTTTGAATACTTATCGTTCTTAAAAAAAAAGATTGTTGCGTCATTATCATAATAAATTTTCAACGGCTTGGCAATATGGTCGACAACTCTAAGTCCTTAAATGAAATTCTTCGACCATAACCCATGAATTGTGGCTTCAAAACATGCTACAAACTCAGCTTCCATAGTGGATGTAGTAATAATGAACTGCTTCTCACTTCTCCATGAGATAGCTCCTCCAGTTAGTAGGAACAAATAGCAAAATGTGAATTTTCTAGTATCCATACATCTAGCAAAATCTGAATCTGAATATTCAATTACCTCAAGATGATAAGATTTCCTGTAAGTGAGCATATGTTATTTCGTTCCTTGCAAATATCTCAAAATTTTGTTTGCAGCCTTCTAATGATTAATTCTTGAATTACTTTGATATATATCTAACATTCTCACAGCAAAACTGATATCTGGTCTCATACAAGTCTGAGCATACATCAGACTTCCAATAATATATGCATAAGAAATTTGTTCTATTTGTTTACGTTCTAATTCATTCTTTGGGCATTGCATAAGACTGAATTTTTTCTCTTTTTTAATTGAAACAATATTTGTAGAACACTTTTCCATTTTAAATCTCTCTAAAACTTTATTGATATATGCTTTCTGAGATAATCCTAATAATCCTTGTGATCTATCACTGAATATTTTAATTCCTATCACATAGGATGTCTCACCCATATCTTTTATTTCGAAGTTTTTTTAGACAAATTTCTTGGCCTCATACAATAATCTAATATAATTAGTTGCAAGCAAGATATCATCAACATATAAAATCAAACATATAAACTTACTCCTAGTGACTTTTAGATATATACATTAATCAATAATATTTTCCTTAAATCCAAATGTAGTAATAGTATCATTGAAGATATCACTATCGAGAAGCTTATTTAAGTTCATATATTAATTTCTTAAGTTTAAACACCATATGTTCTCCTCTTTTAATTGAAAAACCTTTAGGTTGATTTATATAAACTTCTTCCTCTAAATTTTCATTTAAAAATGTAATCCACCAAATCATAATGAGCTACTAATGTTATAATAATTCTCAATGAGTCCTTTTTATAAGTAGAAAAAAATCTATTTATAATCAATACCATATTTCTGAGTAAAATATTTGGCAACAAGTCTGGCTTTATATCGTTCTATATTGACATTTGAGTCACGTTTAATCTTAAAGACCTATTTACATCCAACTCTCTTAGAACCTTCAGGCAATTCAATGATATCACAGACATTATTGTGATATATTGATTTTAACTCTTCTTTCATATCATTTAACCACTTTTCAGAATTAATACTTTTAATGGCTTGCATAAATGAAACTAGATCATCATCAATTCCTAAGTCAAATTTTAACTCTTGTAAATAAGCAAAATAATCATCTAAAATAATAGATTTTCTTTCTTTTTGAGAACGTCTTAATATTTTTTCTTGTGGTTCATCAGTTATAGGTTCATTAGTGATAACTTAATTATGTGATATATATTCATTCATTTATTGTTCTTGTAAATTATCAAATTATTTAATAATTATAGGAACACCAACTTTAGAATAAGTAATTCATAAATGAATTTTTACTTTAGCTTCTTTAATTTTCACATTTCATAGTTTTGTACTCCCACTAATATCACCATTTTCAATGAACTTAGCATTTCCAGTTTCAATAAATTTTATATTGTGATTGGGACAGTAAAATCTACACCCTTTAGATTTTTTTTGAATAATTAATAAAATGTACACTGATTGTTCTTGAATCCAGTTTCTTTTCATGTGAATTATAAATTCTTAATTCTGTTGAGCAACCCCAAACATGAAGGTGTTTTAAACTAGGCTTCCTTCATGTCCACAGTTCAAAATGAGTTTTTGAAACTGTCTTATTAGGAACCTTATTTAATAAATATACAACACTTTTTAAATCATACATCCACAATGATAAGAGTAAAGTAGAATAACTTAACATACTCCTAATCATATCCATTAAAGTACGATTACGCCTTTCTACAATACTATTTTATTGTGGTGTTCTTACATTATTTATGGAGCACAAATGTCATACTTTTTTAAAAATTTAGTAAATGGACCTAGGTATTGTCTAGATTCATTATGTCTTCCATAATATTCACTGCCTCTATTAGATCTTATAATTTTTATTTTTCTATATAATTGTCTCCCAACCTCATTAATAAATGTCTCCAAGGCATTTATTAACTGAGATTTTTCATGCAACAAATAGATATATTATATCGTAAAAAATCATCAATAAAGGTGATAAAATATTTTTCTCTACCGAAAGTTATAACATCAAAAGGTCTACAAATATTAGTGTGTATAATCTCTAAAAATTGTGTGCTTCTTATGGCCGCTTTCTTAATTGTGTGTTTTGTAGATTTACTTTTAATACAATCCACATATATATGAAGATCATTAAAATCTAAATCAGGAAGAATTTAATTTTTTACTAATCTTTATATTCTTTCTTTAGATATATGACCGAAACATTTATGTCATAAATAAGCTGATCTTTCATCAACCAAACCACATTTCATTCCAATATTATGATGCAAGGTCAATAAAATTTCAACAAATAAATTATCAAGCATTAATTTATATAAACTATTACAAACAACACTAGAGCCAATAAAATGATTATGTTTAAATAAACTGAAACATTCATTTTTAAACTTAAAATAATATACAATTATATCAAGTTTAGATAATGAAACTAAGTTTATAGAAATAAATGAAACATAAAGAGTTTGAAAAAGATCTAAATGATGTCCAGTATCTAAAATTAAGCGATACGTTCCAATGGCTTCAACTGGAGCTTTGACTCGATTACCCATGAAGACAACATTTTTATTTGACTTTATAATTTGGATCATAAGGAATCTCTACATAACATTTGAAATATGTGTGATACAACCAGAATAAATCCACCAAGTATTATAAGAAGCTTCTGTCAAATTTGATTTGAAACATACAAAAATACTTGGCTTATCTTTTTTTTCAAACCAAACTTTACGTTTCTGGCAATCTTTCTGATAGTATCCATGCTGTGACAGAAATTACATCTATCATACTTATGTACCTTCTTTTGGATTTGAGCAGATTACACTTTAGCCTTCAAGTGTCATTTATTTCCCTTAGCATTTCTCTTAATTAGTTTTCTTTTAATTTCTGATTGTCTCATGAGATTAATTGAATGAATTCCTTTTTTCTTAAGCTTTGTTTCATTTTGAATAAACATACATTGTAATTCAGCCATATTCCATTTATCTTTAATAGTATTATAATTTATTTGGAATGAATCATATTCAAGAGGCAAGGAATTAACAATAAATTGTACAAAAAAACTTTCACTCACATTCATTCCCATGGTGTTTAATCTAGCTGAAATAGTTATCATTTCAATGATGTGCTCATGCATGATATGTGAACCATCAAACTTCATGGTGATCAATATACCCAAAAATGTTCCAGCACGTGACTTATCAGCAGACTTAGACTGAGATAAATCTTTCACATACTTCATAATTTTTTTTGTATTGTTAGTTTTGAGAATTTTTGGCTTAATGATTTTTGCTACAGTCGTTCGCATAAACATTAAGCTAAGTCTATTTGATCTTTCCCTAGTATTATAAAAAGACTTTTGTTCATTGCTGCTAGTAGCAATAATAGCAACAGTCTTATCATTGAGGAGTGTTAAATCAAGATCCAAGACACCTAATTAGAACTGAATTTGTTCAGTCCATTCATTAAAATTAAGCCCATTAAACTTTATAATAGACGAAGCTTGCAAATGAAGAGTAACAAAAGTAGATGCTGCAAAATATTAAATGCTCACATATTAATGTTTGAGTTATAAGCATTCATATAATTACAAAAATGCATATTGAAGTTCTCCTTTGGGTGATACTAAAATACACAATAATAAACATAATTGATGCTTAATATTAATTTTACATAATTGACAATTATACATACTTTAATTAAATATGTTTGCTATCTTTGGATATGCTAAATCTATCTAGCCAAATATATAAATTAACCACAATTATGTTCATGGTTACAAATCAACTAATCAACCTTTGGGCGATTCTTAAATAATTTGTAATCATTGAACTTTAATTACTCATAATAAATTTATAAAGTTCATTAAGTCATTTCGTTATTAGCATCACATGCTCATGAGTAATTAAATAAATTTAATTTGATATTTACAAAAAGTTTTTAATTCGATCACTTTGGTGATTAACAAATTATGCTTGATGTAAATATCAAATTAAATAATGATAATAATAATTATTTGAATTGAATGAAATAAAAAAAAGTTTAATAATTAGTTTAAATTTAATTTATCCTTTTCTATTATATACATATTTATACATATATATAACTTCACATAAGTAAATCCAAATTCAATAATATTCCCATCAAATATATAGGCATCTATAAATACAATAATGCTTAACTTTCTTGATGTTATTTAATAGATGTAAAATCTAAATAACTATATAGTCAATTGAATCTATAATTAACATCAATTATAAGGTTTTTTTTTTTATGAATATCCAAAATAAATTCACAATAGGAATTATCGTGAAAAAGCAAAACTTAATTCATCAATTGGAAAGCGAAGTTAATGCAGTGAAAAACATACATTTGATAACGATATAACAAAGTGTCATGGATGCGAAATTAAAAGTCGTCTCAAATAAAAGTATCTTAAACGGAAAATCATAAGTTCATAAATCTCGCTCTGATACCACTCGTAAGAAAGTATTATATTCGTTAAAATTCATCAAAAATATTTTTTTAATTATGCAAACAACATAATTATATAAACTGATCAATCCGAGGTCTTGAGCAAAGTGAATTTCACAAAAGCTTCAATTAATAAATAAATCACATACCTTGATTTGTCATGAGTTATTTTAATTTGTGAAACTAGGATTTCTTTTCTTTCACCCAAATTTTCTTCATGTTATAATCTTAATGGAGAGACACTTATACATTAAAGAGTAGGGAGAGATATTTTATTTGATCATCATTATGGCTAAAAACATATTTATAACTTATTTTTTATTGTTAAAATGATTTTTAATTGCATGTAAGGATTGTAATTACAATATGATACTATCTCCTAATTATATAATTTAAAATTTAGTTGTTATGAATGTAAGTATCACCTAATTATATAATTTAAAATTTAAGAATAAAAAACTAGATAATATTTAAATTCACTTAATGCAACAAAAAGTGACATGCTTGAAAAAAACATATTATTTATCATTTGAGCAATTAAAAAAAAACTTAATTTCACTTAAATAGGGCTAACATATAAGAAAAAAATTTCTGTATTTTCACCAATAACGTTTAATAATTCTTATACATAATAATTATTGTAACTTTAAATAAATAATCTCAAAGGAATAAACACTTTAAAAAATTGTAAATTTAATGTGCAAGGAATATTAACTAATTATCATTCTCACATATGTTAAATTAAAGAAAGTAAAAGATTTGTTCATTAAAAAATAACTTACACTAATGTTAGAACATTTTATTTATTTAAATTTACAAAAAAAATATTATTTATTTTTGATATAACAACAACATTATCATCATAAAAAAGAATAACGATGATGACGATGACAAGAACAATGATAATGATGATGATGCTCTTCATTAAAAGCTATAGCATATTATAGTATATTGCATTAGTATGTTTTGTGGAACGATAAGTTATCGCACACCATCACACATTAATATAAGCATTGTTGTGATGCTAGAGAGAGAGAGAGAGAGAGAGAGGAATAGGGGTGAAAAGGAAAAAAATGTCTTAGTTCCAATAATCCTTCATAATATTATTGAGAGGTTGATGCTTGTTCCTTCATTACTTCATTGCACTATAAATCTCATACCTTGTTGCTTAGTGACTTAGTAGAATAGGAACATCTTGACTCATTAGTTTAGTACTCATTTGAGATCAATTTTATTTTATATTTTAATTTTTCTAATTTTGTTAAAAATATATTTGTTTATGTATTTTTAAGTGTTTTAAAACTTTTTATTTTTATAATAAATTATATTATTTAAAAAAAACTCAAAATACCTTTGGGATGTTTTGAATATTTTTAAAAATAATCATCACTATAAATATATTTTATTTTAAATAAAAATAAAAAATAAAATAAAATAATAGCAAAGAAAATAAAATCCCCAAATGGCCCCCTAATATATATTTTAAAATATTTAAATGCAATTTCTTAAGATATCATCCTAAGATATGTTCATTAAAATATATACACATTTATGATATGTCATTATGTACTAGAAAAGAGCATGAAGCATCATTTATAATTATTGTTAATACAAGGATAAGGTGAAAATGCTTTGGGGTGAGGATTATTGAATCCTATAATTTAGTTCAAAATACCAAAGAAAATAATCATATAAATGATTATATATGGGATGAAATGAATGAATTGAATGGTTAAGTAGATGTAATTAATTACAATATATGACACATTCATATGAAGTTCCTAAAGTTAAGTGCTATCTAATTATGATTAATTACATTCTTCGAGTATTATGTTAATATAGGAGAATGAAGGTGTCATAAGGAGAGTTTAGACTAAATATCACACTAATTATTCATCTAGATTTCACCACCCCTAATTAGGGGTGTGCATTTAGTTTGTTTGGATGGTTTGGATGATGAATTTTAAAAATCAATTGGTTTTAGATTCCAAAAAATTGGGTGGCCGACAAAAAAAAAAAAACAAACAAACCAAATAGCAATTTAGTTCGATTATTTTTGTTTGTCTTTGGATAAACCGAAGTTTATTATATTTAAGAACTATTTGTAAAATTATATTCATTATGTATTTTTTTGTATAATGAATAAGTAATATGCAAAACTATATATATATATATAATTAGAAAAGCAATTAATTACCTTCATGCATTTAAAATATTTAAATTTTTATGATGGCTGAAAAAAATTTATCAGGTAATGAATAAATTTGGTTTATTTGGTTTCATACAAAATTTTATTTAATAAATCGATCTAAAAATTAAAAACCAAAGTTTTTATTAATTAAAATTAATATTCAAATTACTAAGTTCAAAACTGAATCAAATTTCTCAAAAACTTTGATTCGGTTTATTTTTTTTTGTTAAAACTAAAAAATGTACACCCTTACCCCCTAAGTGGGTGGACAGTCACCACCCCTAAATTTTACCACTTTTCTCTTTAAATTTTGGTTCCGCCGCTAACTGTATGAGATATTTTACATGTTGAAAATATTTTACTAAAATTGAATTTTAAAATTAAATTAATATTCAATAAAATTTGTAGTAGGCATATTTTATTAAATGAAAATTACACTTAAAATAAGACTTTTATATGCACAGACACAGTGCATACTTTTTATATATTTATATATATAATATTAAAATTTATATTTATATAAATAATATATAAAAATTGAATATTATATTAAATAATACTATCATTATTATTCAAAGAATTTTTTTTATATTTAGAAAAAATATTATATTTATAAATATTAAATTTAGCATACTAAATGTAAATTCATAAGACTTGTGAGCTAGAAAAAAAAAAAAAAAAGCAACTCGAATGACGAGCCCAAATCGCGCACTCAGACTCAGGCTCGTCATCTCTTTTCGCATAGATCCACAGCCGATGGTGGACCTCCTCATCCGGTCTGCCTAACCCTTCATTGTTCTATTCTTCCCGTCCATCTGCTAGCCGTCCTCCCATTAAACTCACCACTCACCACTCACGGTCCTGGATCTGCAGAACGTTGTCTCCAGTTTACTCGTCGCTTGTCCCGCTGACAAGCCGCCATCGCCCTTGAGGCGCTGCTCCTCGAATTGTGTGGTACATACTTAGTATCGTTTTGGAATCATTAATTTGTTTTATGGCATTTGAAGCGAGGCATGATACTGATTAGGTAGTGTTTTGCATGATATTGCATAGAGATCGTTTCTTAGTTGGTGAGTTTTTTTTTTTTTATTATTATTATTTTTGTTTATTCGGTTCCTTGTAGCTAGAAAATATGTTTTGGAGAATGACGATTCCATTTTCACTAAGCTTGAATGTGAAAAACGAATGAAAATTATGGATTAGACTTTTGTTATGAATTTCAATATGTGAATTTCAATTGTTATGAAAATTTGAGGTCGAAGGTGATTAATTTCTAAATATATAAGAATTGGGTGATGGTGCTTGTAAAAGCCCCAAAACGAAAGAATCATTTTTGTTATAGATTTGAGGACATTTGCTGTGTTTGAAATCAATTTTAGATTCAAATGCATCCAACCAAATGATGAACTTTAAGAGCTTCAAATTTTTTTTTTTCAAAATATGTTTTGGAACTTCAAGCAACCAAATAAGCCCTTATGATATGCTTATTGTAGCTAGTGATAAGGTGGAGGCTTTTGTAGACAGTCTAATATATTCTTTGCTTCAATTTATTAATTTTAATGGTCGTCTTTCTAGTTTCCAGTAAGTTTAATTGTGGTGCTCCAGTACAATTCATGGACATAAATCTTCTTTTTCGTAGTTTGTTTATCAGATGTTTTGAGCACGTCTGAGCTGCTTGTTGTGGGAATTAGGTTATTTTGTAATAGTTAACTGGTTATTAAATGTAGTATGAGCTAGTTACACTAGACAGATTTCATTATACTCTCATTAAGGGCGATAATAAGCATGTTTTATCTGTTTTTTAACCATTTTCTTCACGTTTGTATGCAGTGTCGGCCGACGCTTAGAATCTGGAGAATAGGAAGTGACGGACGGATAAAATAAACATTCTTAATATTTCCAATCATAAATAAAATCTCCAATCTTGATCAAAAAACGAGATAATTATACTGATTTGTATACTTAAATATTAAAAATTGAGGAGAAAATCATTTAATAACTTCAGCGTACGTAATTATCTAGTCGCTACTATACTCGTTCATACATTAGTTTAATTAGTAGGATTACGCGAAAAGATTAAGCAGTAATAAATGAATATAATTCGATTGATTATCTTTATTATTATATTAAGAAAAGCTAATATCATCTGCGATTTTCACATTGTACATAAAAGAAATATCTTACAATCAAACCATGAGAGAGATAAACATTTATCGATAGCGTATGGGGATCGATATACATAAATATTTATCGATAACAAATGGGGTAGGTATCGTAAACATTTATCGTATGAGCTTTTTTTTTCTTTTATCATCCCAAAAGTCATTAAATACCATTCAAAACAATTATCATTACAATTCATGTTCTTGTTTCTCGATTTTATTGGCCTTTGATTATTCGATTTCATTCTTAATCATTTTGTGCGTATACATTCGTCCGGCGTCTGTAAGGGTCAGGTTTTAACTCTGGCATTCATAACATCTGATTATCTGCTATCACCATTAATTATTAACGATAAATCGATTGAACTTTATAAAATGATAACGTGTGATATGATCTAGCATTCGGGTTATTATCCACGTGAAGAAATAGTAAAATTCGTGGTTTAAGAAAGCGGAAAAAATCACAATGAGTAGTGAAAAATCAATCGTATGAACGTCGTTTAAGAAGAAATTAAAGATATTTTTTCTTATAAATATAAGAATATAATTCACTTTAATTTCGGTTCATCTTGTCTCCTTTCCTTTCGCGTTTCTTGTAATTTAAATTCACAAGAATCGTATTAATTTAATCAATCTTTCTTGAACCTCCTTACATATAAAAGCATGGGTTTAAGATTTTTATTACATTTGAAATTATTTTTTATATGCGAGGGTTTAAAACTTAATTACTTAACTGTGATTTATCCCACATATTCTCAATTTACATTTCTTGCTTAAATCTATAGACCCTAAGTCAATTTATAAACTCTAAATTAAACTTAAAATAGCATTAAAATCAAAATTAATAACATTAAAATTAAATTTTAATTAAACTCATACTTAAATAACTCATTTACTTACCTTGTATCTCTCGGTTTGCCCTAAGGACTCACTCCCGTCGGCTTCTTCACGCACGCACGCGGCTCGACACCGTTCGCACGCAAGACTCCTCCTTCCCTCTCGGTCGTCGGCGTACGAAAGCTCCGACGGCTCAAAGGCGACGGCAGTAGAGGCGTCTCGCTCGGTTAGGGCACGCAACTCTTTCTTTTTCCTCGGCCGACGACGCACGGCTAGGGCACGGGTAGAGTCTTCTCTTCTCACTTTCTCCCTCTCCCGTTTCCTCTCTCACGTGTTTTGGGAATTCTCTTTCGATTTGTCGAAACCGACGCCCTCGGGTTTCCCCTTTCTTTTCTTCCGCGGCTAACCGCCACGACGGTTGCATTATTTATTATTATTATTATTTTTGTTTAAACTTTCGGTTATTACATTGTTGTGGGAATTAGGTTATTTTGTAATAGTTAACTGGTTATTAAATGTAGTATGAGCTAGTTACACTGGACAGATTTCATTATACTCTCATCAAGGGCGTAAATAAGCATGTTTTATCTGTTTTTTAACCATTTTCTTCTGACTTGAGCCACTGTTCTTGTATGAGTGTAACTACACATGTTCTCTGTTTTGCAAGCATAACCATTGTAAGTCAAATTGGAGTTGATAGATACCAATTTAATCTGCTTATATGCGTGACAGAAACATTTTAGTCTTAAAAAAAATGCAAGCAACGAATAATTATATAGATGGATAATTGTTTCATCAATGTACCAAATGGTTATTTGCTCTTTATTGGGAACCATTTGTGAATAAACATATATTTTTAAAGGATTTCCTTATCAGGCTTGTTAAATACTACAATTGTAGAGGGATAATTGACTTTTATGGACAAAATCATAAGCAAGATCAATCGATTATGTTAAAAAAGAGAAAAAAGCAATTAGATTTAGATTGATTTCATTTTCACCTAAATAATGAAGCTTTAATTTCAATATTGGTTCGTAGAACTTAAGAAGGAAAACAATGAACAAATGATATTTGAATGCAATTAAATTGATATTTTTTAAAAGAAATTTGATTAAATATTTCATTTGAAATATAATTTTTATGATAATTAAAATACATGTACTTGGTAGTTGGTACACATGCATTTTTGCTAGAATTGTGAAAAGATCCTTGTGAATATTACATTATTTGGTCAAAAAATATTTGGAGTTGAATTTAGATTCAAATTTTTGCTATTTAGAGCACCATATTTGAGAATACTAAAAAGTATGCTTCATTGTCTGAAGATTCTTTTGAGTGGTAGAGATATGAGGATACCCATCTCCATGTAGATCCATGGTGAACAAGCAAGGTGTTGATTGGCTTTGAGGCTTCCTTAATAGTACGTGCAACACCAAAGTAAAGGTGTAGAGTGGTAGTCTTATTGAACTGGAGTTTTGCATGCGTAGGGGACAAAATTAATGGATTGTGTATTGGGACCATCATAATAAGTTGAAGACAAGAGGCAACAAGTACCATCAAGTCTCTAGTTGCAAAAAAAGCCATATATTGCATTAGAGTAGGAGGATGCAATACAAATAAGTGATAATATTTTGACATTATGTTTGATGTTGAAAAATATTGTTAATCTTTTTTAGTACAAAATTCATATTTGTTTAATTGAGAAGTTTGTAAACATGAATAACTTTTTGTGGTCATTGTTATACTTTTCCTCCATTCAAGAGTTTATAATGTTTTATAATATTATAATTTCATTATAAATTGCAATTATTATTTTAATATTTTTATTAATGTTACATACTCAAAATTTTAGTGCATGATTCCTTTATATATGCTAGTGTAGGGTCAATCTGAATGATTTACGTTTATGCAAATTACATACTCATAGAGATTATAATGTCGTTTCATCTGTGCTCTTCATCAGTTAAATTAAAGATTTGTAGCACATATATTAGATATTTGGGGGTTGTTATAGAATTTCAAGGAGAGAGATTTGAGATTTGGTTTTGCAGGATTCTCAGTTAGTTCAATGAATGTTTCTTGATCAAATCATTGATTTTTTTCGACCATATTAAATATACTATTGATTTGGTTTCTTTTTTGGGTTAAATATTGCCAACCATGTTGGGTGATCCATCAAATTGGTTACATAAAGGCCTCACTCACTGAGATTTTCTAGTAGTTGCCTGAGTTTTAGATCTTCTGGTCCTATGTGGTCTTTCAATTCTATTCTATTTACCTCGTGCTTTGACATTGTGGTGTTGCCTCTTAAGATTGAGTGTTGGTTCTTATGATCATTTATTTACTATGGATAATTTTGGTAGTATTTGATGTGTAGGCCTATTACATTTGACATACCTTTTGGATTTATGCTCAATCTTTGAGGTTTTCGATATTACCAAAGAGTTTATAGCAAATCTGTTTGATATTTTTGCAAGGATTATGTAATAGACATTCAAATTCAGTCACATCTGTGTCTAGATATCTATGAGTGCATCAACTGGGCCAACAATAAAGAAATGCTCATTTATTGACTATAATAACTGTTATTTCTTATAATCAGACTAATATTCATTAATTATCTTTTTTGGCTTGTTTCTATTCTTATTAGATTATTGTGAAGTTAACTTTTGTCCTTTATTTTTGTTTAAATTATAATGGATTATCCTATAATTATTGGTGTTAGAGAGATATTTATGGCAGATATTAGCAAAAGAGTCAACCTTTTAAACTTCTTGATATTGATCCCTATGTATTAATCAACATAGGCTTCACTTTCACTCCCCTTAGGATGAATATTAGATGGGGC
The DNA here is from genome assembly GCA_021442155.1 of Cymbidium sinense. Lineage (NCBI taxonomy): Eukaryota > Viridiplantae > Streptophyta > Magnoliopsida > Asparagales > Orchidaceae > Cymbidium > Cymbidium sinense. Next base: position 19,892,796 of record CM038230.1, on the reverse strand, counting down.
ATCACATTTTGCCCTTCCTTTATGGAGGTGGGGAATGCTGTTCTTGATTCTACATCTGTCAAGATGGTTCTTGTTGGCATGTGCTTTGATTTAGCTTGTTTTGCCCCCTTTTTGTTTTTATGGTTGCCAACTTGTCTTATCTTATTTTTGGAGCATTTTTGTTGAAAGGTAGATTTTGATCTCCTCTCCACATGTTTTACATGATATTTTTATTGCACTTCTGGTGCGTTAGCTTGATCCTCTTGCTATGGTCTAGTAATTAATTGTTAACACTTTCTCTTGAGATAAAATGATGATTGCTTCAACCACTAAATTCCATCAAGGGACACCAATGAGATTATTTGTGATGCTTTGGCTTATTTATTATTAGGCCAAAGCCTGCATAGCCTACTTTTTCTTTGGAGACTTTGTTGCACTAACTTTTCATTATTGATGCAGACAAAGTAGATATTTTTAATTTGAGAGCTTACAAAGAGGTTTATTTTTCCTTTTAAGCTCATTTTTTTTGAGAGGATTGCGGGGGTTTTATAGCTATCTCACTAGCGAGTTGGTTGTATTGAAGAAATAATGCAGTAGTTTTAAGTTTGCTTAGACTAGCCTTCAACAACACTTGCTACAAATTATCACCCATACTTTCTAAAGATGTTTTTGAGTATAGTTAGGAGTGATACTAGGGGTGCTTCTGTACTTCTTTTTATGTTGTTTATGTACAACACTATGTGCTTATAGATCCATTGAGATCAATGAGTCTTTATTTTTCTATGATATACTAGTGCTTGTTTTATGTCTTCTAGTTTTTTTTGAACTTGGACCAAATTCAAAGAGTCAAATTAAAAAGACTTTTTATGAGTCAAATCCTTCTAAGAATAGCTTATTTTTGTATATAGTTTTTTTCAAGGTGACTCAAGACTTTCCTGAGATAGTTTTTTTTTCAAGGGTGACTCAAGTCCTTCTAAGAATAGTTTTTTATAGCTATCTCTCTACCTTTTGAGGAGTTATTTATTTATTTATTTTTTTAAAATTTGGACCTTCTCAAGAGGGATTTTTGTGACCCAAACCTTCTTGAAATAATTTTTATAACCTAAGTTTTCTTCTGATGGATTATTATGACTGTGACATCTTTGATATATATATATATATATATATATATATATATATATATTTATTTATTTGAACTTCTTTGGTGCAAAAGTTTGGTAATCCATATCTCCATAAGGTAGTTTATTGTAACCTAAATTTATTCAGAAGTGATTTTAATTACCTGAAGCTTTTAAGGATAATTTTATTTACCCAAACTTTTTTTAAAGTAATTTTTGTGTCCTAGATGCCTCATATGGTTTTGCAAGCCATCTACTTTGATCGGATTTTTATAATACGGGTCGTCTTATGATAGTTTTTTGTAACATGTTTTTTTTTTGGGAAGGTATTTTTGTGACCCAAATCTCCATTATATAGTTTTTAAAATTTAACTTTTACTACTAGATATTTTGTAGCCGGATCTTTTTGTGGTGGTTTCTTGTAATCTATATTTATTTGAGAGAGATTTTTATGATCAAACCTTCTTGTGGTAGTTTGTTATGATTTAGACTTATCCAATATAAATTTCATGTTCCAAAATCTTCCACAATAATGTTTTGTAAGTTTGAGTAATTTGAGAGATTTTAGGATTGAACGATCATGGCATTGTTTATTATGATCTGGACTTCTCCAAAAGGGATTTTATGATTTAAACTTTTTTACTATAGTTTTTTTATAATATGGACTTTTTGGGGTGGTTTGTTATAACCCAATTTTTTATAGAGTGGATTTTTATGACTTGTACCTTTTAATGACATTTTTCTATAGCCCAAAATTTGTTGGTAAGGTTTTTTTTTTTTAGTTTGAATGTCCCTAGAGTAGTTTATTGTTACTTTTATTTTTTTGGGAGGGATTTTTTGCGATATGGACTTCTCAAAGTTGTTTGGTGTAGGTTGAACTTGTCCAAAAGGGATTTTTGTGACTTGAATCTCCCATTTTGTAGTTCTTAATAGTTAGATTTTATTTTATTTTTTTCTATTGGGAAATTTGTGACCCCTCAATGTAGTTTTTTATATCTTAAATTTCTCTAAATTTATTTTCGAGTCCCTTTTCTTCTAAGGTATGCTTTATAAATTTGGCTTCTCCAAGAGAGGTTTTGTGATTTGTACCTCCATGGAATAGTTTCTTATAACCTAGACTTCTTTAGATGGAGTTTTTGTAACCCATACCTCCTTGAGGTGTGTTCTTTTTATATGTAGGTTGTGGCTGTCATGACTTGATCCGGGAGCTTGGAATACCAAGGCGGGAACAGGCGGTCGGACGGATAAAAGAAAACCTTACCTAGCATTTCCAATCTTAAATAAAATTTTCAATCATATAAGAGTCACTACAATCTACAAATTTTTTTTATGAATTTGTCCACACATATATATGCTAACAAAATTCATATGAAATATAATTTAAACATAAATCAACATAATTGACATAATTATATCACAAGTCTCTGACGATAAACATCATTATCGGTAGTAGTTATGATGGTTAAGCGAAAAAAAATAACTAATAATTGAATAAAATTTAGAAGTCGATTATCTTTGTTCTATAGTAAGCAAGAGAATAGAGGTATCGTGTCGGTTTTATATAACGTATACGTAAAATATATTCTCAAACAATCAAACATGAGAGTTATGTATGAGCATTTCGTGTGACTTTTACTTTACGTTTATCATCCATTTTAAGAGTGTCGTCTACCAAAATCTTTCATCCAAGAATGACAATTTCATTGCAATTTCTTGGCCTTTTTTTTCTTGGCAATTACATTCGTCAACTGTAAGGGGTAACAAACTTTCAATATCACATTTATAGCATACTGATTATAAACTGCGTATCTGATAAATCGATTAACTTTATAAAATGTGAAATATGATATGATCCCCAGCGATTCGTTATTATCCGGCGTGAAGATAAACTACATCATAATCATGAAGAAACAGAAAAATAATTCATGGTGAAAGAAAAAATCATAATCATATAAATATCGTTTATCATAATAAATTAAAGATATTTTTTTATATGATATAATTACCCATAAATTCTGATTTATATTTGAATCTTCTTCTTCTTCTTTCTTTAATCATGATTAGAAACGTTAACTCGATCTTCATGCTATCTAAGTGTATCTGTGTGAAATATATCTATATAATAATTTAGATTATGGTTCCAATATGCATTATAGTAATCATTTGTAGAAGTTCTATATATTTTCTTCTTACTTTTCTGAATTAATTATTTAAATTAATTTATTTTTGTTTTATTGTTCTCATAAAATCTATACTTATAAATACATAAGAATGACTACAACAACAACAACAAGCCTTAATCCCACTAGGGGGGGTTGGCTACATGAATCCTTTGTCTCCATTATGTCCTATTAGTGTCAAATTCTCATTTAATTCAAGTATATTAAGATCATTTTTTATATATCTTAACTAAGTCTTTTTAGGTCTACATAAGAAAGACTGATTTTGTATTATTATAAACTATAATATATGTTATTTTTATTTACATTTATTAGGTAAATATCAAGCCAATATTTAAGATTATATTTTATATGTAAATATTTAATGTTTAAATAATTGAATTTGATTTATACTATAAGAGAAAGTGAAATTATGCTATCTTTTTATTAATAAAATCAATAGTATTCTATATCTTATCTCATTCATAATCTCAATTTAGATGAGTTTTGCAATTTTTTTCTACATAATTTTTGGCATAAATAAAATGTATCTATGTAGAGATATAATTGTAAAATCAAACTTATAAGTTCTTGAACTTTATTATTCCTCAGAACTTTTTTATCGTTTCAATTTCTTTTCAATTTAATAATAATTATTTCAAACTTGACTTAGGGTTTCTTATATTACTTGGAGCATGATTAAATCAAAAGCAAAATTCAATTTATAATAAATAAACTCTTACTTTATATTATAAAATCTCGGTTTTTGCCCTAGACCCAAAAGCCCGTCGGCTTTTGAGGTCCATATGTCTCTCGGTCTCTTTCCTCTCTCGCGTATGCAGGGCTCCCTCTTCCTTCTTCTTGGTGCTTCAGGAAGGGGCGATTCTAGGGTTTAGAGACTTCGGCGACTGTGGTTGATGGCTCATGGTGATGGTGAAGGCGTGTCCCGACTAGGAATGCAAGGTAGAGTGCGGTTCCTCCTCTCGACCCTTCCTCTTTTTCTCTCCCTTTCTCTCTCATGTTCGCATTTGGGGTTCGTTTTTAACCTCGAAGCTTTTCCCACTTTTCCAATCTGCCGGATGCGGTGTTTGGATTTTATTTTATTTTATTTTTTTCCTTTTTTTTCGGTGCTGATTTTTTGATTTTTACAATCTCTCCCTCTTATAAAAAATTTTATTCTCAAAATTTAATGACAATAACATAAATAAACATACCTTTGATCAAACAGATGAGGGTAAAATCCTCGCATTTCTGATTCTTTCTCCCACGTAGCTTCTCGATCTGATCCATATTTTCACATTACACGGATAAATGAAATTTCCCTATTCCTAAGATGCTTAACATCATAATCTATAATGCTTTCTGGCTCCTCCACAAATGTGAGATCAGGTTGAATATCAATAAGATTGGCTTCATCGGTGTATTTCTCGAAGAGAAATATGAAACACATTGTATCTCGCTTCATGTGAAGGTAAAGCAGTATAAATCATTTTTTCAATTCTTTCCAAGATTTCATATCGATCAATATAGCGTGGGCTCAAATTTTACAACTTTGTCAAATTGTTTTATACCTCATTCGAGTGACTTTAAAAATATAAATTCTCTTCAACTCCAACTTCGATGTTTAACATCATAAGTATTTTCTCTCTTCTTATCTTTTTAATCAATCGAATCTTTTCAGTGCTTCATTATATCATGATTCTTCTTTGTCTCCACCTAAGCGGTGTTACATTTCCATGAGGCTTCTAAAGCTACCAATATTGTTTGAAAAATTATTCAGCTTCAAATGCAAATGAGTTTTTCAATTTCTCCAAATCAGTACAAATCTAAAATCTTGAGTGTTTGAATTGTTCTTTCGGTGGGTTTGAAGATGGAATCGATCTTGAAAGAAAACTTACTAAAAACTCTTGAATTTTTTTACGATCAGATGTAAATGTATCTCGATCAGAACATAGATTTTGACATCTGGTATACTTGTATTTCATCAACATACTTGCTAGCTTTTGAGCAATGGGATTGTTTGATAGGTATAAAGTGTCAGATTTAGTCACCTATCGATAATAAACCCAAATAACATCACATCCTCTTACGGATCTAGGTGGGTCAACCATCCATGTAATATCATCCATTTTCACCAGTGTGAAAGTCAAATTGAAAGCACGATGTTCTTAACCATCCACGTGATTATGACATAGATAAATTCAAATTTCACTTTTCATTCGCATTCCTAAAATATTTTCTTAAGATCTTGATATATTTTCTTCTTCACTGAATTGTATAATTAGAATGATGTCTTATGCATATCTTTCTCAAATCTCCAACATATGGAATGCACATATATATCTTGTCCTCTCATCGATTTCAAAATCTTGCGATTCTACTTTTATCAAATTTAAAATTTTCTAAAAGTCATCATTTTGAGGTAAAGCGTATATATTACGTAAAATTTGATTATAATTTGATTTAACAATAAAACATGATCATCTCGTAGATTTAATAATTGAAATTTTTAATTTTCTTAAATCTTTTAATCTACTCTGTTGAGATTTCTTAATAAGCATTCTAGGATATTTTTTCTACTCAAAGTATCAACAACTACATTTCTTAGGATGATATTGAATATCCATATCATAATCCTTAATGAGTTCCAAATCTCTTTTTTTTAAATTTCTTCATTAAAGTAAAGATGTATTTGTTTTGATAATCGGTGAAAACTTCACCTCCATATAAATAATGCCTTCAAATTTTTGATACAATCTATTCTGGATACAGATCGTGGGTTGGATAATTCTTTTCATGATTTTTGATTCGAGCGTAAGCAATTCTCTTCCATTATCGTAAGTATACATCCCAAGCCTCTTAATGATCTGATAAATTTGGAATCCTTCCTCGATGGAATAGTTAATACAATTATTAAACAATTCTTCAATTTTGAAAAGTCTCTTGTCGACCATTCAAACTGCGCTTTTTTTGAGTTAGTTAGTCAGATAGTGATGATCTGTACCCTTCAACGAATCTCCGTAATATCCGCCAAAGAAACTTCGACGGTGATAGTGGTTGGTGCGCCATTCAACTATTTTTCGATTTTATTTTGATCCCAAACCTTCTACTAATCGTGTTTCGATAATATGATGCAATTTAATCAATATTCACACTTTGAAAATTTTGCATATAATTCATTTTTTTTCAGAGTTTGCAAAATAATGTGAAGATGATTTTCATGTTTGTTTATCTGGAATAAATTAGAATCATCATTATACAATCATAAATGAATTTAAAAGGGTTTAAAGATTATTCACGAGATCCATAAATCTTTGGAGCGTTTGTTAAGTCAAAATCACCACATAATCGCCTCTTTGTCTTGAATGTAGTCTTTGGTATATCTCTCTTTGATCACAAGTTGATGATAACCGATATTAAATCAATCTTTAAAATAGCTCCTTTAATGATCAAAAGATCATCAATCCAGTAAGTATTTATTCTTCAATGTGAGTTTGTTAAGCTCTAATCATCTAAGCTAGCTCTCCCATCTTCTTCTTCACATATAGAACATGAGGAGATGTCTTGGCACGATAAATCCCTTTTCTTGTAGATTTTTTGATTATTGTAATTCGATCGTCGTTCTATATGCTACTTTTATGGGTTTTAATTAAATCAAAGAGAAATTTATCTCTGGAGGTAAACCGCAAATCGTGTATAATCCTTACTACTTAGTATATCTAACTTCTTTTCCTCTTTAGTAACGTGATCTTGAGTAAAGCGGAGCCTTTTCTTTTCTTTTTTTAAGAGGCAAATGTATACTCTCTTTATTCCAAATTTGAATTCTTCTTCTTCGAGAATATTGAATTTGGTATCTTTTCAATCTATAATATAATGTTTAGATAATCAATTCCAAATCATATCAAATTCATATATCTTATCTTGTGAATCCACATCTAAGCTTCTTTCAGATATTCGGTTCACATTTTTAGCATTCATTTTGCATTTTAGCATTCTTCTTGAAAATCTACAAACATTTTCATAACTGATCCCAAAATTCTCACATATTTCTCGGATATAAATGAATGTGATGCTCGATTATAAAACTCTAAGCGATTTCTTTCAATAAAGATGATCTATAAATGAGTAGACATATAAAACAAATATATCTAACACAATATATATATATATTTTTAACAAAGACATACCTATAATGACATCAGACGAGTTTTTTGCTTCTTTCGAGTGCATAAACTTATGGTGTATTTTCGAGTTTGAGATGAAAAATCTGGTCGATTGATTCGTTTATCTGCAACAGCTTTGAGGAGGTTGAACACTTGTCTAAGATTCATTGAAGATTTTGACCCAAGATATATGTGATTTTGCCATATGTCATATGGATGCACTGATAAGAGTGTTTGTGCGCGAGATTCTTTATATGCTCTTCCACATTTTGATATATTATAACACTGTATCGCATTAGTATATGACAGAGAACTCTTTGATTTTTCGGTTTTAACATTCTCATTTTGACCCATCATCATTCATCATCTTCAATATCTCTCTTCTCTGTAAAACCAAATCAATTATCATTAATTTCCATCTGATCATCAATATAGGAGGTCAGTCGCTGTATATCCTTTAGTCTGCAAACCATTTTTCGCATTTAGTTTCAATTGAGATGCATCTCAAAACATTGTAAACTCGGTTCATCTTGCGTGATAGAGCGATCTCCCACACTAATCGATGAATTTGCCTGCATTTGTCAGGCGAGAGGTACAAACCAATCTCTAAAGGTATTCACAAAGTCTTCCGTGAAACAAGATTGCCCCTTCAAACTTCTCTTCTTGTCCTGCCGCTCTCGGTTTCCTCAAAAGTAAAAGAAGCCAAAACAACTCTTTTTTCTGAGGCGTACTTTCTTAAATTTTCTATCCGCATCAATTTTAGATTCTATGGGTCCTCCTCGAGAAAAAGGTAGCCTCATATCCTAAAATAATTTCAGGTATTTGTCCATATGAACATGAACTTCCATTTGGTGTATCGATTTTTATCATTTGAGTCATTCTTGATTTGTGTAAATCGCATCATGAAGAAGCGGTTCGCAATTGAGTGCTCGGCTTGTATCTCTATTTTCACCCATATCATCTTCCTGAATTGATTCCATAGGCTTGAGAAACATAAATTATTTATAACTGTTACACATCAATCAATATAATCATATGTAAATCTCTTCATAAAATTTATCATCTTCCTAATGACTCTTTAATTATGATCATACTTATATCCCTAAATATAAAATCTAGCTCTGATATCACTCTTGTCACGATCTAGCCCGAGAGCTTGGAATATCAAGGTGGGAACAGATGGTCGGACGGATAAAAGAAAACCTTACATAGCATTTCCAATCTTAAATAAAATCTCCAATCATATAAGAGCCATTACAATCCACAAATTTTTTTTTATGAATTTGTCCATACACATATATACTAATAAAATTCATATGAAATACAATTTAAATATAAATCAACATAACTGATATAATTACCTATCGCAAGTTTACTGATAAATATAATCCTCCTTATTGACATCGTTAGGATGATTACGCGAAAAAAAATAAATAACAATTAATTAAAATTCATTGGGTGATTATGTTGTTATTTTATGGTAAATAAGAAGGTAAAAGCAGTATAAATGCTTTTATTATAACGTATTATAAAGAGCGTTCAGCAATCAAATATATGAGAGTTATGTACAGATGAACATTTCGTGTGAACTTTTACTTTTAAATTTATCATCAATTTTAGGAGTCATTATCTAAACCTTTACCAAAAGAAATTTTTTACCAATACTCATCTAAATGACAAGTACCATTACCATTTACCAATTTCATTGGTCTTTTTTCGCAGATGCATCAACCAATATCATGGGTGAATTCCACTTTCAACATACATTCATAACTGATTCCATACATACATATCGAGAATTAGTTAACTTTATAAAATGACGAAGTGAGAATATGATCTAGCATTCTGGTTATTATTTAATATGAAGATACATGAAACTATATCACAATCTTTGAAGAAATAAGAAAATAATTCACAACTTACAGTACAGGAAAAAGTCATAATCATATAAACATACACTTCATCACAAGAAATTAAAGACATTTTTTATCATAAATGTAAAAATATAATTACCCACCTTAATTTGTAGTTTTTTCTTGAATCTCTTTCCCTTTAATGCTTTTTTTCTTAATTGAAATTTCTATGATTAGAAATATTAACTTGATCAATACTCTATGTATCTAGATATATAGTATTGAAACATAACTGATTTTAGATTATGATTAGTAATATATGTAGCGTCATTTATAAGAAGTTCTATATATTTTCTTCTTATTTTTCTGAATTAATTATTTAAATTAATTTATTTTTGTTTTATCGCTCCCATAAAATCTATATTTATAAATACATAAGAAAGATTGATTTTATATTATTATAAATTATAATATATGTTATTTTTATTTATATTTATTAAGTAAATATCAATCTAATATTTAAGATTATATTTTATATGTAAATATTTAGTGTTTAAATAATTGAATTTGATTTATACTATAAGAGAAAGTGAAATTATGCTCTGTTTCTATTAATAAAATCAATAGTATTCTTACTACCTCCATCTCATTCATAATCTCAATTTAGATGAGTCTTGCAATTTTTTCTACATAATTTTTTACATAAATAAAATATATGCTATATAGAGATACAATTGTAAAATTATACTTATAAGTTTACGAATTTTAGTATTCTTCACTGAACTTTTATCTTTCGTTTCAATCTCTTTTCAATTTAATAATAATTATTTTAAACTTGACTTAGGATTTCTTATATTAATTGGAGCATGATTAAATCAAAAGAAAAATACAATTTATAATAAATAAACTCTTACTTTATATTATAAAATCTTGGTTTTTGCTCTAGACCCAAAAGCGTCCTAAGATCATACGCGATTGGTCACTCCTTTCCTCCCATACCAAGGCTTCCTCTTCCTTCTTCTTCTTGGTTCTGGAAGGGGCGATTCTAGGGTTTAGAGACTTCGATGATGACGTGGTGGCTCGCTTGGCCGGCAAAGGTGATGATGTCAGCTCGACTAGAGCATGAAGGTAGAGTGCGGTTCCTCCTCTCGACCTTTCCTCTTTTTCTCTCCCTTTCTCTCTCGTGTTCGCGTTTCGGAATTTGTTTTTGATAAACTGAAATCGAGCCTTCCCCCTTTTTGACTTTTCCAATCTGCGGCCAACCGTTGCGGTGTTTGGATTTTATTTTATTTTATTTTATTTTTTCAGTGCTGATCCTCACGGGCCTTTGATTTTTTTAACCCATATCCATCTCAATCAAGTTGATTGAATTTCCAAATTGAAGTACTAACTAAATTTAGTAGTTAGTGATGGGCATGGACTTGGTCACCAGGGCCTAGCTCAATGAGCAAAATTGGATGTGGTAATTGAGCAGAACAACCAAGAATGAGTTAATTTTAGATTTTATCATCCCAAATCCTACTTAACAAACTAAATGAGTTTTAGTTGATCTAGACTAAACATGACAAACTAGAATTGAGGGACTTTATTAAGAAAATCTCATGGCATTGGAGCTATTGTGTTTATGAATTTTGGCTCAGAAGTCATGTTATTGTTGGATTTTTGGATTTTGGTAATTTGCAACCAGCTAGTATGTGTATCTTGAGCATTTTCTAACGGCCAACCAGGAATATATTAGCAATATTTAATACTTTATGTGACATGTTGTTAGTTTTTGATAATCTTGGCCGAGCTGAATGAACTAGAGTTTTTTGGATTGATTAATTACTATTCATGTGAGCAATACTTGTATTGTAATTATGTTCTGGGTTGAGCATGTCTTGTGGTGAATTAGTTCAATGGCCTGTAAGTTGGACTATTTATTTTAGCTTTATTTGGATTTAGTTGGTTTAAGTTGCAGTTTGTTTGGTTTAAATTTGGATTTGTAGAATGGTTTGATAAGTGGAGGAAGTTGAAAGGGGACAAGGTGGTTTCTCTAAAGGGGAGGAGTTAAAGGATAGGTTGTGCTAGTAAATTTGAACTTTAAACTCTTAAGTTTGAAATATAAAATTTGGATCAACAATATGGATTTTTTGTAGAATTGGGGATTTTTGGCTCAAAGGATTTGGAAATGTTGGGAGAAGTGTTGGGCCTACTTAGGGGTGTCAATTTGGGCGGGCGAGTTGGGTTCGGGCTTGACCCGAATTTGACATGTGTAGGTTTGACCCGGCTGACCGTTTATTAAATGGTCAAAACCTCAACAACCCAATCGACTGACCCCATTGACTCCGAATGATGATCTATTTATATACTATTTAGTCTATTTTAAGTCAAAATCGAGTCAAATTTGAGTTCGTGGATAAAAATCGGGTCAATTTCGGGTTTGCGCGTCAATTTCGAGTCAAATTCGAGTTGGCGGGTCAAAATCAAGTCAATTTCGGGTTGGTGGGTCAACTCGAAACCGACCCAAAATATTAAACCGGTCAATTTTCATTCGATCCACCGAAAATTCGGTCAACTGAATTTTGGGTTCGTGTCAGGGAATTGTTGACATTTTGACTAGCCTACTTTTGTAGTGTAGAAGATGGGCTTTTCTTTTAAAAATACTAAATTTGTACATAAAATATTTGAGCTGAACATCAATAAAATTGCTAAAATAAGGACAAAAATGACTTCTGATATATGAAAGTAACTTGGTACTTAGTAGCAGATAACTATTACATTTTTGTATGCTTATGATGAAGATCAAATGTAGAAGTGATTTGTCGTAAGAAAATGATGTTTTTTGCAATAGTCAAGCACTACATTCTTTTGGTGTAGATGGTGTTCCCTTATCCCAAATCATTTCATGTGGAGTTTTGATATCCATGATGGCATAGGATAACCTAACTTTGATACAAATTGATGTAGTGGCATCTAGAAAAAGTTGTGGCGAGGAGCTTTAGCATTGTTTACATGAAAAAATTTTGGGCGTTTGACTTAAAGAAGGGCAGTGTAGCTTGAAAGAAGGAAGTTTACTAATGATAATGAAACTAGGTCTCTCAAGCACTCAATTTATTTGAAGATGAGGGATGCTACACACAATCCATAAAATCCTTGAAGGTTTGTTGAAAGTGTAGAAGGGGCCATATTTACATTTTCAATTATCTTTTGGGAAAAAGGAATACATAAGCCTTTCATAAGAATGTTTGGACTCCTCCAAAGGACCAAGTTGCCATTTAATAATCTAACAAAATTGCTAATAAGAGGGAAATATATTGAAGACTTTCAAATTAATTGAAGTCATCACATAACATAGATTAATTACTCTAGTTGACTTATTATATAGTAGAATCCAAGTAGATCTGTTAACAATCTGTGTAACTAAGGTGATTTCAAGTAGTATTAAGATGAGTCTCATTATATGGAGATATTTTCATGGACTTTATATTATAAAGAGAAAATTCTGTCATAAACAGATTTTTATTAAGTGAATTTGCTTTGTTTTCTTTTTTCTTTTTTTAGATTCTAGAGATGTGTTTAGCAACTCATTTGTATTTGTAAAATAATTAACATGTTAAATTTTAAATTTACATTTTATTATTAATCTTTCCCTACTACCTTTGGACACTTTAAGTTGCCATAAATTTTCAAGGCAATAAATTTTCAATAGGAGTTTTACGAAATTTTTTTTTAGACTACATAAATTGGCTGTCTATTTATTTACTTCTTCTTGCAGGTTGCTTTATATTTGGATTGGAAATAATTTGATTCAGCTAAGTCTAGGTGAAATGGACAAGTCTAGTGCTTTGGAGTACATTAACCAGATGTTTCCCACCGGTGAGTTTGGTTTCCTAATTGGTGGGGCTATTACTATTATATACTAATTTCTTTGAATTTTTTATTTTAGTTGAATGTTGCTTTGCTTTGAGCTTGTTATACCTTAATTTTATCTTTGAATTCATAATGAATAGTAATCAAGCTAGCTTTATTTGGCTATTATATTATGTTAATTGGAAATGAGATTCTCATATATACATACATACACACACACACACACACACACACACACACACACACACACACACACATATCCTCATATTTATATTTTTGATGAACATCCTCTAGTTGACTTGACTTCAATTATTTAAGAGAAGGCTCATGATAATGTTGATGAACATCTTGTAAACATGCCAAGCTTTTAATCTTTGGCTTCTTTTTTATGATTCTAGCCATTCTAATAAATTACTGTTTCCTTAAATTTTGTCCACTTAGTTTCAAAACCTTATTTACTATTGTCAACTTCTTTAGATTCTATGTAACTTAACACTTTATTATTATCAATTCAGGATGCGCGACTGATCATATCCTTTCCATCAAAGCATCAGTTTTTTTAAAACAAAATTATCCTTTTAATCTTTGGTTGTTAGTATATGTTTCTAAAATATTGAGAGAGAAAGTAGATCTGTGGTGGCCATCGTAAATTTAACCCACCCACTAAGAACTCTTTAGAGAGAGAGAGAGAGAGAGAGGTTGGATGTAGACATCAACTCTGAGCTATCCTCTCCAGCTAATCCATTGGAGTTTGGATTTCCGAGAAATGATGGTGAAACTTTGAGAAAGAGAGGGATTGGAGTAATCAATGACTAGCAGTTCTAATCTTGTCACAACCATTGGTCTTGGGGTTTAAAGAGCGATGAAATTATCAAGAATAAAGAAGGGAAGGGAGAGAGGTTGCTTCACCATAGTATTTTTAAAAGCACCAAGGTATCTAATGGAGATATCGTGGTCCAAGCCCTAAATGTTTGATGTTTGAGGGAGGTATGGTGCTAGAAATTGTTATTATCACTTATAAATTCTTTGATGAGAAGAAATACAATTGAAGAATGTAAAATTAGATTTTGCAGATTAACTTGAATATTAGGTTGTGACTTTAGGCCACAAGAATTGAAATGACGAGATAGAGAGAGAGAAAGAGAGAGAGAGAGAGTGGCCACCAACTTTCTATTATAGATTTCAAATAAAATATTTAGGCTTGGATTTTACTCACTGGATTTGCAATATACAATAATTGATTAAACTGTGTACTTTCCACTAAGTACCTTTAATTATCATTTGGCAACTCGGTGATATACTTTTTAGTTCCCTCAGTAGAGGTCAAGTTTGAGTTCAACCAGTGACCTTTTGTAAACAAAATATTTTCTCGCTCATTGTGTCATTGTGTGGAATTCAATTTGTAATTGATCTTGTACCTACTTATCTATAACTTACCTCATGTGTAATTATATATAATTGACATTGTACCCGCCTACTTTCTATCAATGAACTACTTTGGATGGGAGTGTTTCCTTAAATTAAAAAGAAGGGATGATTACTTTAATTTAGCAATTGTGGGAAAAATCTTTAGATTTAGGCTTCCAATAATTAGGAGTAACACTCGCTGTAGCTAGGAACTAACTCAATCTAATCCAAGCTTGTTAATGGTGTAACCTTGATTTCATGTGTTGCAATTGGCAATGCCTTGGCGTTTTTTGCCTCACATTCAGTGCAGACTTTAACAACACTTTTCTTCACCTTGGTGCAGCATGAAGTTGGATAAAATCAGAAAGAAAAAGAAATAGAAAATAATGATTGTTTGTACAAAAATAATTTTCATTCATTAATCACTTATTTTACTTGTTATTTTATTTGTTTTGATTTTGCATGTTTTACTGTTAGCTTTTCAGTATTTGAAATGCCTAATAAAGCATTCTGATTTTATATACGTACCGACTTTATACATGTGGATGGTTTTCATGGTTCTCTTGGCTCGAGCGTTTAATACTTAACATTTGATATTTCCATGAAGTGTAGACTGGCCTGCTCTTCATGTGTCAAAATTGTTCAAAAAAATGGAATAATCTGTAATTCTTGAAAGTTTTTTGGATGCTCATCATAATTAAATATTTCTTTTTTTGGTTTGTTGATCTAATCTCTCAGAAGCATGTTTTATTCTTGCTTTAAAAGAACATTGCAATTTCCAAATATCCAGAGGCATCGTTATCTGGAGTAGAACCACTTATGCAGCAGATACAGAGTGAAATTCGTCGTGTGGATGGTAGCATATTGGCTGCTGTTCGTCGACAAGTATGTTGCAGTTATTTCATCTTTGCTGTGAAGAATTGGTGCTACTTAGTTCCAGCTCTCAATTCTGAATGATGAATTTAATTTATGTATGTTTGTATGCAGAGTAACTCTGGGACAAAAGCCAAGGAGGATCTTGCTGCAGCAACACATGCTGTTCAGGTTAGTTTTTCATCTTGGAGTTTGGCTATAATGGACTATAACTGGTACTAAATTTTGTGATGGAAATGGGTGAAGTAATAAACTAATTGATGATATGAGCAAGGTAATTCTTCTCAAGAAGATGCTAATATTGCCCTCTGATGTGGTTCCACCTCCACATATTGACAGCATGGATTGTGTAATATATTGTTTGGTATTTGCTCAGACAGTCCCCTATCTCATCCTCTGTTTGTTGCTTTGGTGTTAGGAATTGATGCACAAGATTCATGAAATTAAGACAAAAGCTGAACAAAGTGAAACAATGGTCCAAGAAATCTGTCGTGATATCAAGAAACTAGACTTCGCAAAGAGGCATATAACAACCACAATTACTGCACTTCATCGTCTTACAATGCTCGGTTAGCATGCCTATTCCTTCATGCTTAAATTCAATTACAACTCACAATAAACTTTTTTTTAAATCATCATCCTTCATTTCAAATGTAATATCTGGTCTCAACTATAGTTTGATAGCCATGACACAAGCCGCCACCTTTTGATTGTCTGATTCTGATATAACCATCCACTGTCTATGGGAAGAAAACAAAATTTATACTGAATTGTCACCACAATCTATGCATGCCTCCATGTTGCTTCACTGGGGAGATCGAAGGCATGCTGGAGAACTGTATACATTCAGCATGATGGGATGTCATTGAAATGGAATAATTCTCTGTTTTCCCTCTTTTTTTTCTTAAAAAAAAGAACATTCTCTTTATCATTTGACTCATTCTTTTCCACCAGATAGATCCATTTGCTAAGTTGAAAGCTTTTGATGCTAGGCGATACTACTTAGGTTTATGATAGTGCTGGATGCATGGTCCACCTTTATTTTACTAATTATCCCTTTTGTCAGGATTCAAGTTTGTCCATCTATTATAGATTATCCTCTTTTAAAGCTAACGTGCAATTGTCCATCTTGAGAACTGACATGCTGCTTGTCCACTTATTGGATGGACATGAACGCATGTCTCCTTTTCTTTCTATTAAAAAGAAAACAGAAAGATTCTGCATGTGAATGGTTAGGAGTTTCTCCAAGTTGATGTAATCCTTATCTGACAAATGTCACATCATCAGTTTTTGGCATTCGATGTGTGCTGGGGTGTTCCATAACCTCTTACAAGAAACACATTTTTGCTTCGAATTTGCAGTCTCAGCAGTCGAGCAGCTTCAAGTAATGGCCTCAAAACGTCAGTATAAGGAGGCTGCTGCACAGCTGGAGGTAAATTATTTTTAAAGTAATTGATGTTATGTACCTAATTGACTCTTTCTTAGAGTTAGTTAATACAACTAAGAAATATTTCTAGTGTTTCTATCTGAAGTTTTGTTTCTTCCTCTAAAATGCTAATTTTGCATATTCTGTAGATTGTTTCCTTGTGGTAGCTTCACTAATGTCATAGCCACTATTTCTTAAAGGTTTTTACTATTTACTAATCCAAATAAATAAATAAATAAAGTTCACGTATTTTTTTATGCTGGTTTAGTGGAAAATTAGGATCACTTAAACTTGCTAAACGCATGAGTTATAAAATATGAGAAAATTAAGCAAACGGTCACTATCATATTTTAGAGTATTTACAAAATTATTTTGTATCCGCAATGGTTAAACGAGTTGATAGTGTTGGTTTCCATTATTTTATTTTCGTTACTTGATGTGTTTCTTAAGTTTTTCCAACTTATCAATATGCTTGGACCCTTGGACAATTTCTACGTTGTTGAAAATCCTTAAAATAGTTGCAATTCGTTGGAATTGGTTATTTAAATATTTGAATTGATATGCTATTGATTATGTTCTTCTATTATGTATATTTCTTTTACTATTCAAATGCCATGGCCTTCTGCTATTTTTTCATTCGTTTTCTTTTTTTATTGCATATTATTGTTGGTTCAGCATGGTGCATATCTTAGTAAAATACGGAAGGTGCATGAAATGGTCACTGGTACCCACATGCATTATATGAATTCTGTTATAGAATTGTATAAACGATATGGGCTATGAAATTAGAATATAAATTATTAAATTTGCTTAATTAAAATTCATTCTTGATATACGATTTTGAGATAGATAAATAAGTATTTCTTATAAATAAAGAGTGTAATACTTAAAATCGGAGTTTAAAAGTCATATTTTTCATAACTTCCAAAATATAGGAAAACAGTAAGTTTTTTTTTTTTTGTGAATAATTCATGTTCTTGAATTTAATACTGGTATATATAGCAACAATCGGAAGGAATATTCAGAGATATCTATTCATGGGTTTCCTTGCGTTATTCTTCTGGTTTTCAATTGTATTGAAAACCCCTTATCTCTCCTTGTTGATATTTTCACCTTCTCTTCAGGCAGTAAATCAGCTGTGCAGTCACTTCGAAGCTTATAGAGATGTACCAAAAATAGCAGAGCTTCGAGAGAAGTTCAAGAACATCAAAAAGATACTTAAATCTCATGTCTTTTCAGATTTTTCAAGGTATTTAATGATGTTTGTTACCATATGTGTAGCATAAGTCTAGTGAAAGATGCTTATTTCTGTGCTGTTATGTGAAGCTTTTGTTTGCATACCTATGATTATATTTATTACTTAGTGAAAGTTATTATTACTTGACAATCACCTTAGGGTTTATATTGAGAACATCATTTATTATTTGGAATCATGAAATTTCTTTTGAGCTAACTCAAGATTTTCTTCTCCATAAAATTATTTATGCCAGCTCCTTGTTTCTTGAATAATAAGATGTAAAAAAATGTCAATGCACACATTATTTACCCCAAAAAAAAGGAAAAAAATGATTATGTACTAACTTACCTATTCCTCTTTCTCAGAATCGTTTGTGGAATCATCTTTTGCTTATTCTTAGCCCTCATTAGCCATAACACCCTCACAGTCCGAGCTGCTCCTAATCTCTCCTGCTTGCTTTCCTCTCCCTTCACTTTCTTTTGTTAAAATTCTCAGTCCACGCTTAAAACCTCTCACCTCTTAATGTGATTCGCTTTCTGATAGGAGCTAACCCT
Organism: Cymbidium sinense; assembly: GCA_021442155.1. Lineage (NCBI taxonomy): Eukaryota > Viridiplantae > Streptophyta > Magnoliopsida > Asparagales > Orchidaceae > Cymbidium > Cymbidium sinense. The sequence continues at coordinate 19,874,175 of CM038230.1, read as the reverse complement.
CTCTTTCTTTTTCCAGTTGCTTATGCTCTCACCCATCTCAGTTGCTTCCTCTCTCATTTCTAAAGTTGCTCAACTCTTGCTTTGCTTCCCATTTTCTGCTTGCCTTGGTCCAATTCCTATTTTGCAGTCTACTTGATGTCTCGCTTAACTCTCTTTCACCATTTATTGAGACTATTTTAGCCCAAAATTTTAGTTGTGATTCTTTTCCAAACTTTGAAATACACAACTCCCTCTCTCAGTGATCAACTTATCTTTTTTGCTTGACACCCATGCACCTACTCATGTTGCCGAAGAAAACCACACTTGCAATCTTGTGCGCCCTTGAACCTCTATTACACTTGAATTACTTTCAACATCTTTTCAACCTCTATTACACTTATGCTTCGAGAGCCCGAACTTGATAACCTTGATTCCGATGATGATAGATTGGACTCGTGCTTGTCTAATGATGCAAGAATCAACGATCTTAAGTTCAATGACTCATGCACGAACACATGTATAATTCTTATTTTTTCTCTTTCTGATTCCCTTCTGAAATAAGGAATATATGTGAACAATCTAAAAGTCATTGGTCTTTGGTCCTACTTATTTTTACGGAAGTCTATAAGGTTCGATATGAGCTTTATTATGATGTAGGCAGGACTTTAACCTAAGACCTTGGCAACAACTTCTAAGGTTTTTACCAATCAGACTAATTAACACTCATGTTTGGTCTAACTACATTGCAGTTTCCTGTAGTTGATCTTTGGTCCGATTGGGTTTGAAAGACTAGCCCTTAGTTATCGACCTTTGGTTCGATATGTGGTCCCTTCGATCTCTATTGATCTTTGGTCTAGATATGAGGAGTGATTTCTATTTTTTTGATAGTTATACATGATAAGACATTTAGTTATAACTCAAATCACCATTAGATGACTATCATTATAATTTTTGAGTGTTTCCAAGATCATTGATGCATCTGATTTCTTTGACTCCTCATTGGAGGAGAATTGCTGCCACTGTCATTTTCTTAATACTTGATGGGAAAGATTAAAAAAAGATAAGGAACAAAAAAGTTTTTTTTATAACGTCCAAAGAATGTTGCTAAATGATTGAAGAGCCATCAATTTTTAATTTTAGACTCTATGTTGTTGATCTTTCATCTGTTGGGTTTGAAGATCACAACTTTATTGTCAAACTTTGGTCCAACTTGAGGTTTCTTATCCCTCTGCTGACTTTTAATCTGATTATATGGAGTGATTTCTGTTTCACTGAGAATTATGTTAATCTAAAATTCAATAATGGTTTTCGATTATTACTAAGAGTATGATAATGCAATTGCTAGTGACTTTGATGTAATTTGCATGTTAAAGATGTTGTTTTGATTATTAGAGATGATTTAAGTTTCATCATTGCTTTTAGAGTCCCATTGATGTGAAAATAAAAATGGTCCACGAACACATCTTTGATCCATAAAATTATTCGATAGGAACATTGATAATTATTTAAATAAATCACACAAAACTTTGATATTCACCTCACTTGATTTTAAATTTCAAATAAGAAAGAAAATTGAAATGTAACCACTACAACATAGCAAGAAATATACTGAACTTTCTTGATATGCACACATGCCACAATTGGCTATACCAAGAAAATAAAATGAAATTCAAAGTTTGATAAGTGTTGTTGCTTAAGTAATAAAGAAAATAAATTCCTCGAAGCTTTATGATGAATTTAATTGATCAAGCTAGCTACCTTATAAAAGTGGGCTCCAAAAATTTACGTGCAACTCTTCTGAGATAATTTTATTATTCTAAGCCTAATTTTTAGGTGATAAATTAGTTTTTATTATAAGTTATTACTAAAAGATTTCAATTTTTTTTGCGAGAAATTTATAATATGATTTCAAGTTTCTCATATGAGAGAGAAAGGGGGGGGGGGGGGGTGTTTGTTTTGCGACAGGATCCTAATAGGTTTCAACTTTAAATCCCATCTCATGAGCTCCTATTCTTTCTCACCTTTGTTGGTCCCATGGAGTATTCTTTGACCTGCTTCGGCTCTATTTCTTCCTTCACACGCCTTTGAGTTTGTTGATACTTTTTACTAGTGAGTTTTTATTTGGTTTCCTCACCTCCTTCATGAGACAATAGATATGCTAACACCTTCTTTAGTGAGCTTCAGGTTGTTGAACCTATCAATGCGTTGACCTAGTGAGCTATCATACAACTTGCTTGCTTGAGTCTATGAGGGTTTTGGGTAGGTGTGAGAGTGGGAGAGCAAAAGAGTGATTGAGAGGAAAAGAGGGTGGATGAAGTGATGGGGTGACGAGTTCTATGTTGAGGAGTTTGTATTATATGGGCATGGAATTTTGTTTTTTTAATAGGTCAACAAATGCTCTTAAACAACTATGATGTGCGTTTGGAGCGGATCATATTTATTGCAAACTAGTTGATCCTATTGATCTCCAAGAATTCTTTTTGATGTAAGTTGGGAATTTGACTTTATAGACCACTTAGAATATTCTTAGATGTCAATGCAAAGCATGAGTTAAACTTTGGCATGCAGATGCATTTTTTCTATGCCAATGTTTAGCTTATCTTGATGTATTTCAATACATCGCTTTTCCTGTTATACATGTTTCTATTTTATCTCTTTTGAAAAAAAAAATTTAGTCAGAAAAGAGTTGATGGAATGCCACATAATGAACCTTTTGAGAAAGTAAATTTTGTCATGAAAAAGAAATATAATTCTTAGGGATTATTGAAATTGATGATAGGGTTGAGTAATATAAGGAGATTTCAAGAGATCATAGTATGAAGATTTTTTCATGTGGTCATTCACACTTCTAGGTGAGTAGAACCCTTCCATTTCTAGAGATCTCGTAGAGTTGTTAGTCACCATTAAACTTAAATTAGGGAGTACAACTCGTTAGAGCACTATTGATAAGGTAAGTTATGGAATGTGATTTTTCACAACTAATAATGGATGCGGCAAACTAACTAGGAAATTAAGACTATTGAGTCATCACCAAATACAGTCCAATTCATTAGAATGGCCTTGAGATTCTCATTTGAGGTAGCTTTCTTGTTTTGAACGTGGATATGTCTCATGGGCTCTGTAATTTTACAATCACATAAAAATACTTTGAAAAGTGGCAGGACTTTATGTAGCCATTATTCTTCCATTCTCAACTTTGAGAGCTTTAATCCTTTATGGGTTAAAAGTTTGAGTTTTGGGATCTGACCACCAACATTTATTATATTGAGTTAAAAATTATATTTGGACTATCAATTTTTGGCCATCATTATGAGCATGTATCTCCTAGTGAGGAACTTTTCTATAAGTGATCCTTTGCTAACGAAAATAGGCAAGGGGAATTGATCTTTTGTGCAATATTCCCTGAAATTTAGATCATTCTTGACAAGTCTATAGAATGGCCAGGCCATCAATGCACTCTTGAGCTATTCTTCCCCTTGATGTTTGGATTTGTAGTTTTTTTAAGAAGATTGTCTGGTCTAACTCACCGTTCTGTTACATCAACCTTGACTTTGGTGTAGGACGTGCTAGTGACTTGTTAGAAGCATTTGTTGAACTATTTATAGAGGTTGGGTACATGTTTTCAGCCATTTTTGACTTAGATGACTTATTTTTGACTAGGATTTTTGTTATGTAATTGTGCATCTTTGTTTTTCTTACTAGAGAATGATCTATATAATATATTGTTCTATTGGAAAGTAGCCTTATTTCTCTCTGTGACTGGATCATTATGGCTCCTATAGTCTCAATAGAAAATATAAAATTCTCAAGGCATTCACGGAGAATTCTCAAATTGACATATAACATTTTGTTCTCCCATAGCATTACATTTATGCTTAGGATCATATTCACATATAATGAACATTTGACTATTTGAAATATCCATCTTATTTTTTGAATAAAAGTTACCTTATTGCCATGTAACTATAATGAAAATAGTTTATCTTAGAGCAAGGGCGTGTATATATATATTTTCACTTTGCACCTTATTACATATCAATGTTTTTGATGCATCAACCAAATGTAAATGTTTTGTCGGACAACATGATGGTGGTTGATATAGTTGGTGGAATTGATTGTTATTATAGATATACTTTGCTTAATGGAAGTTGAGTACTTTATCAACATATGGTCTATTTGTTGTGTTGTTACTTCAGTTGATCAATGATTTTGAAGGATGTCATTTGGACAAAGTTGTTGGAACTTTAGGTTTTCATAAAAAAACTACATATTAAGTATCCTGTCTCCCCTTCATAATTGATGCTAGCCAAGTTGGTTTAGCTCCATTGAAGCTTATCATTTCTTTGACATTTTGTGCATAATGGACTTGATGATATAATTGCATCATTTTTGATGATTTTAAATTAGAGGTCCCTTTTAGCTTTATATTCTAATAGACTTGGCTTGTTGAAGGAATTAATTATTTTAATGATATGAAGCTAAGGTACATGCCTTCTCGACCATGGTTCATTGCTTTAGTTTTGCTTTGGACTATTGACCTATGGAAAAGATTTCTTTGGTCTTGATCACTTGAACTTGCCACATTGGATAGACTTGAGACTTGATAGCTCATGCTGTTAGATTGATGAAAGGGTGACTCTCTTATTGTAGTAGTTCTTATGGCATGATGAGGAAAAAATGCTGTGATTGACTTGGTTGTATTAGGGCATTTCGAGTTTGACCTTTTTGACCCACTCTAGTCTTCAATTGGAGCTATAGGGACTTGCGTTGTTTCAACTTAATTGTTGAAGCTTGTAGACTTAAAAGTTCTCTTTCTCAGCCTTCAAGATTTTGGATCTTTTGTATTTGAGAATTTCATTGCGTATTTGCATGGTTGCTTTCTTAAATGGTGGTTTCCTCTTTAACTTTGTCTTTGATATATCGACAAATTGAGATTCAAAAAAATCTTTTAGATTTGGGTCACTTAAACTTATGAAATCAGATGATCTCAAAACTTAATAATTCTTATCATCAGATTGATAAATGGGGTTCTCTTATTACAACTATTATTATTACATATTGAATAAAAGAGTTGTTAGTGACTCCACCATATTTAAAAGTATTGAATCTGATCTTTTTAACTTGTTCATACCCTAAACTTGAGCTATGAAAGACTTGTACATAACTTGCTTGGTTGAAGTTTATAGACTTGGAAGTCCTCTCACGACCTTCGAAATTTTGGTAAATTGAGGAGACAAACCTCTAACTTTAAAATTGTCTTGTACGTATCCCCCTTGAAAAATGATTTTACTTTTCACTTATACAACGAGGTTCAACTTAACATCATTGATTTTAGGTATTTATTTGGCGATCTCAATTTAAAGCATGATATTAATCTAAATATATCAAGAAATGTATGTTGCCTTGCAGTGGGAATTTTGAGAAAATTTTAACATAAAAATTTAAAAATTCTTTTAATCTTGTAAGGGGAATTACTATATTTAATAAATTTTAAATTTTAAAAATGCATTTGGAGTTTGACGAATTTGAATTACAATCCATATAAGCTTGCTATTCATGTTAGCAATTTCTTTAGCTAATTTGGTTAGAGAGTCTGCTTTCTTATTTTGAGCTTTTGAAATTTGAGATATACTAACATATTTGAATCACTTCATAAGCTCGAGAGCCTACATACGATAATAAGTCAATTGTTGCTTATTAATTTTGTATATGCTAAATACTTAAGGCCTATTTGGGATGAATTTTATTGTGTTTTTTGTTTTGTTATGTTATTAAAAAAAACATGTTTGTTTGATATATATTTTTAAATATTTTTTATTTTTATTTTTTAAAATAAATCATATTATTTTTAAAAACGCTCAAAATAAATTTTTTGGGTGTTTTGAGTGTTTTTAAAAATAAATATTACTACCAAATAAATTTTTTTTTTTCGATAATAACATACTTAAAAAAAAAATTAATGTGATCCCAAATAATCCTTTAGTTTACAACGAACTAAGAATCCCTAAAGATTTAAAAGCTAATGATTCTTATCATAATGACTATCTTAAAGTTTGTTATCAAAATCTCATATTCAGCTTCATTTTTAGTCTCAGGTTCAATTAAATCAAATGAATGTCTCATTATATCTCTTATGGTATTATGAAAATAAGGCCAATAACAACTCTTGCCATCGAAAGGTTTGGAGGTGGACGAGTTTTATTAATAATGCTCCATCTAAACATAATTCCCACATTTACTCTTTTTCTTGAATGAATGAAATTTGTTTGTCTACAAGAATAGATGCATAGGTAAAAGTCTGCTAAAATTTATCCTTTCATTGCTTTCTATGGAACATATGCTATATCAATTTGCAGGAGCAAGAGTATCATTTTGGCTAAGCTACCGGTTAATGTTGGGCTTGTCACTGAGAATTTTAATAGATCAATTTTTGAGATAAGAGTGATTTTATGAGACATGTAATGATAGAGTTTCTGGCTAAGTGATATCATGAGTAAGCGGATTGAAACATCTTTATTACAATTTAAAGTAGCAATAGATAAATAGTCCTTAGTGAAATAACTAGCACGAACAATGCAATCTTAAACCCACCAAATGTTGAATTCTTTTGGAGAAGAGAAGGTGCAAAGGGTTATTAGCAAATTGCACTTTAAACTAAGCACTTAAGTGGAAAATGTGAAGCTAAATAATTCCATCTACATCATAGAATTATAATAGTGAAGTTTTACAAGATTATCATGCCTGAACTTGTCGATGCCTCCCAAGTTGTTTTTTTTTTGTTTAATAGAGGCACTAAAGATTGTATTGTGGGAGTTCACTAACTCATTCATTCCATGATAAGAAGAAAGCATGAAATCAATATTTTTAAAATGGATTTAAAAAATCTTTTAATTATTGTGATTAAGTTTCCATGATTTTTATTCTATAGATTTTTCTTTTCTAGATTCATCGGTTAGATCTTTCCCTTCTAGATTTTTTCCTTTTAGATTTTTTGCATACACAAATTTCGAGAGGAAATGTGGAGGGGTTGAGAGAGAAAAGGAATGGCAGAGGTGGCGATTGAAGGTGATTAGTAGGAATTAGTTGTCAGAATTGAGTTTGTAGTTGGTGAAAGTGTCCGTCGATCAAGGGGTCGACTACAATCGATGGGTTGAAGGTTATCGACAAGGTAGGCAAGAAGCATTTGGAGTCGTCGATATGGGCTTAAAGGAATTAGCAGGAAGGTGGGCAAATGAAAGGAATGCTGGTGCTCGGCTTAGGGTGGAGGATGTTAGAGGGTTGGTGAGGAGAGGTGGGTTGAGTTTGGGAGAGAGGGGGAGAAAGGCTTAAGGGGAGAGAAATAGAGAAATGGTAGATGGAAGGTGGTGTAGCAATTGTCAGGTGGAAGAGATAACAAGTTGGAGTGGAAATGTCACTAGAGTTTGTGGTGTTGAAGACAAAGGTCAAGGTTGTCGCTGGCTTGTCATTCAAGAGTTGTTGATGGGAAGAACATTGGAGCAGGAAGCTTAAGAGTCTTTTTGGGGCAGTTTTCTCATTGCTTTACATTTTATATCGCTGTCACACCTCCATTTGGCAATTGCTTTGTTATTACTTTATATAAATTTTTATGATGTGAAACTTCTTTTTACAATTAGGTCCACTAGGATGCGTAGTCGTAAGAAAGTTATTTTTCAATTTTTTTTTTCAAAAAAGAAAATATTCATAATAACTGCAACAATTTAAAAAAAAAGCTTTCTTTACAACTTTATAATTACTTTTACAAAAGTTACTGATTCTAAACTCTAAATCTCAGACTAAACATGGTATCAGGTAGATTTATTTTAAATCCACAAATATGATAAACAACTCTTTTCATTTACATGTCATTGGTTTCATCAAACCCTTACTAGGGAGCTTCCATCATGATCTTCCCGCTTCTTCGTCTTCTAGGATATCGAGTGTTTGGGTAGGAGTGGGAGAGAAATGGCCTCAAGTGACAGAGAACATTAGAAGGTTGCGAGTAGAAAGAGATATCTATGTGGATAGGTGTTTGCGAGAGGGAGAATGAGATGCAAATTTTGGATAATGTGTCAAGAAAAGGGATTTAGGTTTTGATTTATTTATTTATTTTTGGTTTCATTTTGTTTTGTAAAGTGAGGACAGGATAATACTTGAATGGTGACAAGCTAAAGCCAACAAGGGTACGTTGATTTAAAATGGTATAAGATTTTCTTAATAGATTTAATATATATATATATATATATATTAATCTTTGTTTAATTTAATTTGATTTAATCTAAAATTTTTATGATAGGTTTAATTTATATATACAAATACATACATACATATTAAATAAGCAATTGGACTTAGTTTTTTCAATTTTAATTTAGTTTTATAATTATTTTTTTATGACATGTATTGTTTCTTCATGTAAAATTCATCTTTCTTACGTCTAGAATTTTGTGTTTATCCCCATGTTCAATTTCTTTTTGAAAATTTTCTATGGCAGTTCATGCAATGTGTATTCTTTCAAGCTATTTGTGATGTTTTGAACTTGTCAACATCAATTTTGCAAATGAGCAACACTCGAGTAATTTTGAAGTGCGAAGCATTCCAAACCAACTTCATTACTAATTCATTAGTCATTCATCAGTTCAATTACATTCGATTGAATTGGGTCATGTGATTTATTCGGAGGTCATCACTTCTACTTAATCAATATTGTATTAATATTGATGGTAGATGTATACCTTTTGTAATTGAGAATTTGAGTCATTCTGTAATCACTTATAGCTCAATTTAATGAATTGTCATGTTTATTGTAATAACTTCAACACACTTTTGACCTATGTATTTTTTTTTAATTTGATCAAATCAATTTTAGTGGTATTCGATCATTTTATTTTTTCAGTATTAACAAAGTCATAGTTAGATCATTTCTTTGCTTTTTATATCTTTCATTAATCTCTTTAGTACAAATGAAATTCTTTTGTGGATCTTTATAAAATCACATATATGACATCGGCATATTTTTTTAGGCCTATGTTTCATTACTTTCTGATCTATCTTTATCATATAACTCATATATTCAAATCCTCTTTATTTGACATAATTTTGAATGTCTCATTTGTTGTCAAATACTGGTATAAAAAATATTCTTCTAAATCCATTTGACATCATCTTTGTTTTTAAAATTTTAACAATATCATTCATTATTGTGCAAATCTCAATAGGTACTTATTTTATTTTGAATTAGAGAAAATTGTTATCAGTCTTAGATGATAATCTTTAATGCCTCAGTGTTTTATATTGAGGTGCATTTAGTGCTTGTAAGTTATACTGTGTTGTTAAGGGTTAGCCAAAAGGGTTTTGCATTAACAGTTGTTTCATGTGGGACGCCTTAAGCTCTAAGTTTTTCTAACACAAGTAATGTAATATAAATCAAATTTACACGTGTATACAAAAATTCAAAATTCATGAACTGCTAATTGAAACAATAATTCATTCTCTTTTGGTGTCAGCAAGAAATTATGCGTAATCGCTCTAACAACAATTTAATAGATATTCAAATTCTACAATTTTTGCGAGAAATTTGAAATCATTAAAAGCCATAATTCAATCAGAAACCATGACGCAATTAGAAACTTTAATTTGTAGCAAATTTGAACACAATCAATCACAACGTATGTAAAGGAAACATAATAAAGAAAGGGTTTAAGACCAAATTGGTCCCTCAACTATTTATGGAAGACCAATTTAGTCCTTGACTAAACAGGAGGACCAATTTAGTCCCTTGACTATTTGATCATGGACCAAGTTGATTCTTCCGTTTATAATTTAACGGAAAGTTGTAGAGAAATAATGAATCTTATGGCATTTTGGATACAAAAAAAAGAGAAGAAATAAAAACCCTACCCTCTTCTTTCATTCACGCATTCTGAAAGGACTTCTTGAAATAGTCGAGGGAAATTAGTCCTCATTTGGGACTAAATTGGTTCTTCATAAATTGTTGAGGGACCAATTTGGTCTTAAACCCAATAAAGAAATCACCTAATATGTGATCCAACTTTATTGATTTCCCTTCAAAATTGATTGTTAACATTTGGACCAATCCATAAAAATTCAACAAGAAATAATCAGCCGAAATTTTATAGGATTAGTGGTTTTATTATGCAAAAAGTTGAAAATTACACACCATAGATTATGGTATTTATAAATATGAAATTTTCCAACGTCCATAATCCCAAACTCCCAAAAATTTATGAAATTCCGGAATCTAGTACTACACTCCATCCATGAATTAGAGATAACTCAAAATCACAGCAAAAGCTTCATGTTCTGCCCTCCTGAAATGCGATTCACTTTAGTCTTCATGAAAAGAACTACTGACCCAAATGAATGAAGGTTGCAGGATTATGCATATGATCGTGATAGCTGGGATCACATGCCCAACCTTTATCTAAATGTAAGCGAGCTACAGAGAGAAGAAGAATTGAGATCACATATCCAAGTTTTTTATTACTACTAGTCCTACAATTCCTGAAGACACTCGTTCCATAATATCAGTAAACCAGCGCTCACAATGAACCAACTAGCAAGCTAGATATCTGAATCAAAAGCTAAACTAAGAAGAAAAATAAATTGAACCACACCATGGAATTTTATAATGCATATTCCGTTTTCATAGGCAGTATCATTATAGACATGATCACACAACTAAATTAAATTGTAAAACTTAAATACTAAATACAAAATTTTAGAATTCAATAGCAAAAATAAAAAACAAAATTCAGTTTACTCATTTTTTTATCTCAATGCACATGATTTATGTTTCTAAGAGCATAAATTTCATTTGTCCATCACCTTGTTGGTGACTGAAAATAAAAAAAGAGGAGGTGCAAACCATAATCATCTTCCATGTCAGCAAAATCGCACGAGGTCTGTAGAGCGGGAACAGTTAGAGCTTAATCTTCTATAAAAAGGGCCCAAGGGAGTTGGCTGAACTCTCCGGACACACACATGAGCCGAGGGAGTGAAAGAGAGCAAGTCAAGACCTTACCTTATGCACACACACACGAAGAGCCGAGAGGAAAAGTGAGAAATTGAGAGAGGGGAGCCTAGCCAAGAGCCTTTGTCGCTCGATTGAAACCACCGACTCCCTTATGTGTTTGATTGAAGCTGCCGATCCCTTTCTTGCCGAGTGTGAAGTCTTCCTCTTGGCCGAGCGAGAGTCAATCTTGCCGATCCTCTTGTCGCATGTGGGATAGTCAAAGATGAAACTCCCATTTCTGCTCGCATGAAAGGAGGGCCGACCAAACCCATTTAAGCCTTAGTCGAACACCTTTTTGGCCATTTAATGTAAAATAGTCTTAATCCCCATCTTAACCCTCTTCCTTAAGTCTTGGGTAAGAGTAAGTGAGCATTTTTGTCCAATAGAGAAAAAAAGGGCTTTTGGGGTTTCAATTTTAGGTAAATTTCAAAATAAAATTTTTTATAATTAATTTCTTGTTTCACAAGTCAAATTGAAGGCCTCCATCATTCATTTTGGGTTCGATGTGAGATAAATTACCTCCCTCCGTCGATCTTGAATCCCAAGTAAAGGAGAAGGTATGAGTGACAATAATAATAAGCCACAATTTTACTAAAATTAAAAATAATTGACCCAAATTTAAATTATTTGAAATTAAATAAATCACAAGTCATGAAATTCGAAGACCTGTGCCTGTTGATCTTGGATTTGGTCGGGAAATTTACGAAGACCTCCACCGTCGATCTTGGATCCTATGCGATATGAATTTACATCCCTCCATCGATCTTAAATGTAACTGATCTATTAATAATTTGAGTCAAATTACTCGTATATTATTTGACTTCTTTTGTTCTCATATTAAATTAACAGGATTTAAATTGAGAATTTTAAATCTAAATAATTTGGTTCCTTAAATTGAATTTTAACAATTGGTTAAATTTAAAATAAATTTGCTCATATGACAAGTTTTAAGGAGCCTAATAATTATCAATTATTCAATAATTGTTGATTATTCAAATGATTGAATATAACATAACAGAAATTCAAATGCAGCCTAATCATTTAACAGAAAATTTTAAATAACCTAACATTATTCAATCATAAAGAAGTCACTTGTTCGCTATGCGATTTTCCCTAAAATTATGGCATTTCAAAAGGATATAAGTCGAGTCACTTGTTTGTAATGCGAACATCACTACAAACATGGCTTTGCAATGGTTGTAAGCCTAACTTGTGCTTGCAATGCAACCACCGATCTTAATTGGTATTCCAAAGGGATGTAAGTCCAATCCTAATAGACATTTCAATGGATGTAAACCCAATATTTGTTTGCAAGGTAGACTTTAACCATATTTAAAAATATCATTCTAATAGATGTAAGTCCAATCTATGTTTTCCATGCAAATATTATATCATTCAAATTGGGATTCCAATGGATGTATGCCAAGTCACTTATTTTTCATGCAAATTTCTCTAAAATTATGACATTTCAATAAGTCTAATCTAATGACATTTTAAGAGATGTAAGTCAAATCTATGATTGCCGTGCAAATATTATATCATCCAAACTGGCATTCTGATAGATGTAAGTTTAATCACTTATTCATCATGCGAATTTCTCTAAAATTCTAGCATTCCGAAGGAATGTAAGTTCAATCTAACGGCATTCTAATAAATGTAAGTCCAATCTATGTTTTCCATGCAAGCATCATATTATTCAAACTAGCATTTCAATGGATGTAAGCTCAATCACTTGTTTGTCATGGGAATTTTTTTGAAATCATGGCATTCCAATGGATGTAAGCCCTATATTTGTCTATAAAACAGATTACAATCACATAAATTTGGCTTTCCAAAGGATACAAGCCAAACCTAAATGCATATTCATAAAGCAAATTTCACTCACGATAACACTCACACAACAACTCTGGTCTACTCGAGATCTCTGGTCTACTCGAGATCTCTGAGATAAGACAACTCATGGCTACTAATTAGACTTCTTATACATTACAACTAGTTGCCCTCTAATATTGGTAGACTAGGATAATGACAGTCCCGGGGCGACGAAATCATGGGATCTTGTTAAGTACTACCCATCATTTTCCTTTTAAATAGTCATCCACAACATACCACTAAGCACTTATTTATACTAGGGATTAATATCTATTTCCAACCTTAATTGAGAGTGCTCTCTTATTGTGGTAAGAGTGGTAATTAACTATGGATGCTTGCATTCACAGGAAGTAGAAACCAAATCAAAATAAACCCTAACATAAGCTTAGGAGAAATCTGATTGAATATAAATCAATCTGCCTCACAAAGAATGAACTACCTAACATCTTAAGATGGCGGAGACTTCAAAGATGTTTTTTATGAGCGATCACACCGCTCTTGATATGATCTTGATTGTGATTGAAGGCTGATAAACGTTAAAGAAGTCTAACAGGCTTTTGATGATAATGGTAATTTGCTAGAAATGAAGTTCTTATCTTCTAATTTAATTATTTTGGTTCTGATTTATACTCTTGTATTACTCATGAACATTCTCTTTGAATTGTTTAAATTTTATAGTCCGTCAACTTCTAAGTTTTCTACAGTTTGGGAACTGGAAAAGAGATGGAAGAAGCAAATTTATTGCAGCAGCTTTCAGATGCTTGTTTGGTGGTTGATGCATTAGAGCCATCTGTTAGGGAAGAGTTGGTAAAAAAATTTTGCAACAAGGAACTGACTTCTTACAGCCAGATTTTTGATGGCGCAGGTGAAATTAAATGAATAATTTTTATCTATATTCTTATAATTTTACTAATCTTCAACTTAAAATTATTTGTTTTGATGTTATTTTTATTTCTTTGATGCCACTTCAGTTAGAATAGAGAAACTCTTTTCTGATGATCTGATCCTCGTCCAAAACCACTGTTTTGTAGTTATGCTTTTTTTTCTTTAATTTTTTAACACTGTTATTTTGTTACAACTGAACATGATATATATATATATAGAGAGAGAGAGAGAGAACATCCCCCTTCATCCAAAATTTTGAATGGTTGAGATTTAAATTATCTAACAATTAGTGACATTTTAGAAAGTACTTACAAGGCTTATAGCTACTCTTAAATTTCAACCATTAAAAATTTTAAATGAAAGGTGGAAGATTTGTGAGGGCAAATGCTTCTTTTCTTCTAAAAGAATAGTAGTCCATCCACAACTTATCTTGATTGTGGTGAAAGTAGGCAATAGTTGGATAGTAAGTAAATCGCATGTGACACGTGACAACTTAACTGAATTATGGTAAAGCGTGAGCAGAGTTGGCTTGTTCTAAAATTAATATTATATTTGAAACAATTAGTCGACTTTGAATGAGAAGATAAGAAAATTACTGGTCACAATTATTAGTAGATGAATAAATATTACTTTTACAGGAAACTAAATTAAAAGGAGAAAATTTAGAGCATTAAAGAATTTGATAAATTATTATATATTGGTAAGGATTATAATAAAAGTGAGGTTGAGTTGGTAGTCCATAAAGAGTTTAAAAATAAAATTGTTGAAGGGAATATGTTACTGTAGAGTGATTGCTATTAAGTTAATTATTATTCAGGAAAATGTGATTAATCCTTTTTGCACAAGTTGGATTGGAAGATAGTTTGAAAAGTTAATTTATGGAATAATTGATGAATTATTATTATGTGTACTTGTGGAAGAAAGGAAAAAATTATTGGTAATGTTTTAAATGGGCATATGCGTTTTAGTAGGATTAGTTATGATGCGATTCATGGAGAGTATAGAGTAGGAGATAGAATTTATTTGGAGAACAGGAGAAGCAACATTTAATTTCACAGTAACTATTGATCTTGCAATAGCAAATGCATATTTTATGAAATGAGAATAAGATGTAATTACTTTGAAAAATATAACTGCTAAATCAGTATAGACTTTTTTTTGGCTTTTACTTAGAATGGATGAAATAATTGCAAAGATTATAAGGTGATTCTAGAATAAAGCTTGCTACACAACTTATAGTACTTGTTATGGATGTATATCTTAAGAGTTAAAAATAATCAAAATAAATAAGGGAAATTTACATACATGGCACACAATTCTTATGCATTTACATATCTAACACTTAAAATTTGATATTTACAAACATAGCACCTTTCCTATGCTTCAAAAGGTGAATTTAACTTTAAAAAAGTAAGAAAAGTGCTATGTTTGTAATAATAAAGATTTAGGTGCTATATATGTAAATATTTATATTTGAGTGTTAGATATGTAAATATATAAGAATTGTGTGCTATGTAGGTAAATGCCCCAATAAATAATTGCATTAAGATTTGTTGATGGAATTTGGATGTGAGAAAATGTTGATCATTCAGGAAAGGTTAATAAAAGTTGCGAAATGAAACTATTTAGTTGGGCCAAACGTGCTATGGGACAATATGGTTAGCTCCATCAAGAATGTTGTTTTATAACTTTTAGGAGAATCTATAATTAATTATATAAGATTAAAGAGCAATAGTGGAGCTAGTAGATACAAAATGTTATTAAGGATGATAATGTGCTTTTAAAATGATAAAATATAAATATCGCTAAGGCTTATAATAATTAGAAGCTGAGGGAAAACTCCTCATTAATAAGATTCTTGTTATCTTCTTGAAACACTAATTTTCAGATTTTGCTTCTCTTCCTTTTTTTTTAAAATATATTGCTTTTGATTTTTTTTTCTAGAACTAGCGAAACTGGATAAGACTGAAAGGAGATATGCATGGATTAAGAGGAGATTACGAACAAATGAGGATATATGGAATATTTTTCCATCTTCCTGGCATGTTGACTATCTGCTATGCATCCAATTTTGCAAGCTAACAAGGTTTGCCATCTTGAGATTACATCTACCGGTTTTACTTAATAATATTTGACTGTCATTATTTTTATAATAAGTGATGGACTCAGCCATATATTTATTTTTTTGCGTGGAGACTTGGCAATTTAATTTACTAGTTTAAGACATCAAACCTTTTACTTGCACTTGGCAATATTATTCATTTCTTTTCATTAAATCGCCTATCCCTGGTAATTGAGGTTTGCTCAATGGAATAGACAAATCTTCTTTGGACAATGAATTGAAAAGGTTGAGAGATGAATGAATTCCTCAAAATAAGCGTGGCAGGAGGTAGAGATGATGAAGCAAGGAGAAACCTTAGTGGGAAGTCACAAGAAATCTCTGATTTCAATTCATCCCAAGTACAAGGCACAACTTCTATTTATAGAAATGGGGTTACAAATGTGATTGAAATCTATTCTAAAATTAGCAAAAAGGATAATTGAACAGAAATAAATCTAAAATCCTAATTTACAATAAAATACATGAAATAAGTCATAAATTTCTTTTCTTGCATGACATTGGACTGTTTGAGAAAACTTTATTTGCATGTTGTTTTCTTGTTATCTTGTGTGCATTCATTTAGTTTATTTTTCACATTAGGTGCTTTTCTCTCTTGAAATTCAGCTTCAAAATGGAAAGAAATTTAAGTGAATATATATATAACATATCTCCCTGATATTAGGACTTTCTAGATATTACTTTCGATCTAACAATCTTCCTGACACCATGACAATTCCATGCAAGAAAAAAAAAAGAACATAAATAAACTAACAATAGTCAACTTATTTCATGGTACTTACAACATCTAAACAAGGAAAAAAGTCTCGATGTATGTCCTGTACGAGTAGTGAATGCACTGGAATTTTAAAATTTCGACTCAAGTGGAAATTAATTTACAGGAAGCTTGTTATAGCAAAATTTTTTCCCCCAAACTTTGTCCAGATCCAGAAGTCCTGGCACTATAAGATAAATAGCAATATGAATGGACGCGAGACAACCTTGGTTGATTTTTAGAATTCCAAAAATTGAAATTGACTGGCTTCTGTTTCCTGCTCCATTTCTCTTTAACCCAATCAACTGGTTTCTTTAATCCACAAGCAGCAATCATCACTGGAAAACTCCGACACTTGCAGGTTAATTCAAGAAGGTTTGGATGATAGAGAACCTGTTTAAGGCGAGTCTTGACTCAAGAACAATGGTAATTTTTCTCTAAGGGAGTTATCTTACTGGTTGCTGTCCGGAACTTCTTGCACAGGCTTTGATTTCCTCCTCCAATAATCCTCAGTTTCCTTATGGTCTAGAGGCTACTTGCTAAGAAAACTACCTTAACGTTATCTTTCTTTCATCTGCTAATCAAGAGATGAACAAGCAGCAGTAGCCAAACACAACAAAGCAATCAACTAAGAAAGGCGTTCTTGGCTCTCCGGTAACCTGTGGATATGTTGATTGATTGCCCAGATTGTTGACTAGTTTAATTTCTGGCACCTAACAGCAACCCAAACCCTAGGAGAATTCTTGGAAACACTGAGAAAAGATCTTGGAAACTAGGCATCAATCATGGAGAACGACCCACTCCACTATGGTCACCTTCTCTCCCTTCACTCTCAAAGATAGGAAAACTACTTTCCTAAACTTCATGATAACCTGAAAAAAAACTCACCCAAGAAAGCTACCGCTCCTAACATAATAATGAGGTATTTATAGGAAAACACAATAGCTCATAGTACCTGAGATATTAAACTACCCCTATTATAATATAATGCTAAAGTGACAACTAAAAGAAAATAAATTATAAAAGAGTAGCCCTCCTAAGTTACCTTATGCTTCCCTTTGTAGGAGAATACTTGCCCTTAATGTCTAGTTACTTTTCAATCATAGTAGAGTGAAAGGTCAACTATGTTGAAGATTGCCAAAATATAATCTCGGCAAGTCAAATTTTAATCATTTTTGATATATACTCAATGACTATATATGGTTTTCTTGCTTTTGGTTTTTGTTTAGCAGAAGGATAGGGACAAAAACATTTCTTTCGTATACGAAGCTAAATCCGATTGGCTTCCTTGAAGGAAATGGAGATAAAAGGCTTATTGACTTGCTTCTAATATTGTGCATTTTTCTTGTTAAATCTTTTCTTGAACTTGATGTATGTTTTTCAATTTCTTTAGTCCATTTATTCGAATTAGTATTGTATTCAGAAGTAGGAGGTGATGGGATTTGACTTTACACAATCTCAAAAGAACTTCAACCTTTAGATTGGTTAATGTATTGATTATAAACAAACACAAATTGAAATAAAGTGAGATATTATATATTGCTTTATATTTTTTCAGGTGAAATATTATAATATATTTTTCAGATTATGATTGATGACTTATATTTGACCATCAATCTGAGGATGAGTGGTGGAGCTAAAGTGAAATTCAGTGTCCAAAATTTTCTCATAAAATCTTTCAAAAATGGTTGAGGAAATGCACATTTTGATTAGATGTTATTTTTGGGATCCCATGTAAGTGAATGATCTCTCAAAAATAAATGTTAGCAATAGAGGAAGCTAATGATTTTTATGACAGATAATAAAACGTGCCTTTTTTAAAAATTGATCTACAACCATCATATTAGAGTCTTTATATTATTGGGTATTTGGAAGTCCAACTATAAAATCCATACTCACATCTACTCAGTGTGTTTAGGTATAGTTAAGGGAGCCTCCATTTTTATGACTCTTAATTTTGGCTATGTGGCACACTCGATAACTTTGAAGGAATTGATCAACATCACATGAAATAGATGATCGATAAACTTTTTTAAAATTAGGATAGTGATTTTATCATGTATAAAATATCTCTTAATCTTCCTTTATATTACACACAAATAGAATCATTTCTCGTAGAATCTTGAATTTGAAAGAATTGTAAGTTCCGACTTGACATAGCTTCTATTTCTCCCATAAATCTAATCTTAAGATAAGGTTCTTTTATCGCTTTAACCCTATGACTTTAGACTTAAGTTACTAAGATTGGTACATCATTGGCCCAAAGCATATGCAACCTTGTTTTGAATGCCTAACTTATTTTTTAACATAAAATGAAAAGATGAAACTAACTTAGCTTACTTAGCATATCTTCCTTTAGCTTATTTTGACTGTGAAGGTATTTTAGGGCTTCATGGTGTGTATATAAAATTAATTCATTGGACAATATATAATGAATCAAATATTGTAAACAATAGATGATTGCATAGAATTTTTTTGTCATATGTTGATTTTTTACATCGCGCTTCATTCAAATTTTCATTAAAATAGGTTGTTGGATGTCTATTCCGACTTAATCAATTTTCCAAAACAATTTTTGAATTAATTAAATGATTAGGTATAGGCCAGTCTAAGATGACTTTTGATCTATTCTTATCTTGGCACTAGAGGTAGCATATCCTAAAAAAATTATCTTGTTTGCTAGGTAATTGCATTTATTAGGATTGACGTAAACTTTTTTTTGTTGTACGATTTTAGAAAGTTAACGTAAATGATATAAATGATCCTCTAGTGAGCAGTTGTAAATTTGGATATCATCGAAGTATATCGTCACAAGTTTTTCATGAATGGTCTACACTTGCATCACCATGCACATAAAAGTGTTAGTATTAGATTGACCAAAATGCATTGCTATTTGCTCATATAACCTATCTTATGTTTTGAAAGCCATCTTCCATTCATTTTATGACTTTATTTATTTTTGGTGATACCGACAACGTAAGTCAATTTTGGAAAAGAAAGATGCTCTGTGTATGTAACTAATCAAATTAGTTATCTAGTTGAGGGATTAGAAATTGATATTTTATTGTGATCCTTATTAACAACTCAACTATTTATACACATACATCATGTGCCATTTTTTTAGAACTATTAATGCAGAGTTTGCAGATAGATTAGTGCTTATTAGTGAGTATATCTTTATATTCAAACACACACTCTACTATCTGTAATCAGTCTATGAAATCAATGTTTATCTCACCCTCAAAATCTAGAATGTTTATCATAATCTCAAAATCTTGATAACATTTTACTGATTCTCTTCTATGGTAAGGTTTGCCCTCAGATATTCTTGAAGTGCTTGATGGAAAGGGTTTTTGATTTCGCGATCTAAATGATTGTCATCTGAATGAAATAAATGTGATTCTCACTCACACCTTTCATATGCCACTAATCTATTTTGTAATTTTGAATTTCATGATGTAATTCTTACATGTCGGTAACTTGCTTTTGGTTGGGTTGGTTTCACCTTGATGGCATCCTAAGCCTAGGGCTATAATACTCAAGTTGACCCTACAATAGTTCGATACAACAACAAAAAATGAAAATAAACAAACTCTAATAAGAGTCAACATAATTCAAGATTCTTTCAACACTCAAACGAGGAAAACAGGTTTCAATATAAGCCTTATTAGACATGAAATTAATACATTGAACTTTTTAAATTTTGATGCAGAAGTGGAGATTAATTTAATGGAAACTTGTTATAGTAAATTTTTTTCTAATCCTTGTCCAAATCCTGAAATCTGGGCACTATAAGATAAATAAGAATATGAATTGACATAAGACCACCTTGGTTGGTTTCAGGGCCTTGAGAAATATATCACTTGATTGTTTTTCATTGAATATGTAAGGTAAGGTTTTGTCTCTGATGAAGTGATAGTCAGCTTCATTGTATTTGGTTCTTGCAATATATATATAGTTTGATTACTTTAGCCAAGGATCTTAAGTTATGTGGCTGAGAAATCAATTTCTTCTATAAGAGTTTTGGTTCAAATCATTTTGCAAACATAATGTCCTTTAGCCCTGTATTTATCTTCAACACTTGATCTAGGTATAATCGTTTGTTTCTCGCTCTTCCAGGATTACGCATCTAAATAGCTTGCATTAGAAAAGGCTTCAATCCTCAAATGAGTATGTTCTTTACCTTATCTTAAAGAGATCTCATAGTGTATATTTTTTGGATTTTTCTGACTTACTACACCAATGACAGAGTATGTTTACTTGAGTGAGTGATAGATAAGTTTCCCAACAAGATGGTGATAGCTTGAAGGGTTTTTATAGCTTTTATTAATCTTAGATGATTGTGTGGTTTCCATAGGAGAAATGACAACCTTATAGTGAAAAAGGTTAGTTTCTTTAGGAACGTATGTAGTGAATTTTTTTTGCGAGAGAAGTGCCTTCATTATAATATGCAAAGTTGATGTCAAAAAGTGTTTTTGTCTCTTCAGATTTTGGTGATTATTTTCTTTGTTAAATATTATTTTACTTCGATGATGTCAAACATATTACGTCCTTTAAGAATGATGTCATCAATATATTCAACTAGAATTATTATGTTAGAGAAAAAATTTTAAGTAAAAATAGAGTGATCAGTGATATTACTACACAGTCCACTGTCGATAGGAATCTTGCAAAGTTTGTTAACTTGGCATGTAGACTTTGCTTCAAACCATAAATTACTTTCTTAAACTTGCATATATTGTTCTCCTCCTGGACAACTTACTCAAAAAGTTGATTTATAATTGCTTCAATACAAACCCCTTAGAGGAAAATATTATTGGCATTCATTTATATCATAGGTTATTCTTAATTAATATCAGCATAGAGAATAAGAAGAGTGTTATCAAGTAACTAATGACAAAGTCTCAAGGTAGTCAATACCATGGATTTGAGTATATCCTTTTGCCACTTTGCTTGGGTCTTATAGCGATCAATCTAGACAATAAGATGGAACTTAGTAGTGAAGATTAATTGACAAGAAATAGGTTTGAGCCAAACAAGGAGTGGAACCAATTCTTAGGTATGATGATCAAGTAGATAACTCATTTTATTGTTTGTAGTTAGTTATAATTAATGTTTAACAAGGCCTACTGGTATGCCTTAAGAATAGATACAATAAGCAACCACAATGCAAACTAATGAAATGATGAGACAATTAAAAGATACAATATTGTGGTTAGGTGGTGTATTAGATTTGTTTTTTGGAGATTTACATAGATATCACATAATTCTTATGCATTTTCATATTTAATACTTAAATTTTAATATTTACAAAAATAACACTTAAATCTTTGATATAGCATCAAAAATATCACTGACTTTTTTTAAAGTCAAATATACCTTTTCATGCATAAGTATTGGTGTGATTTTGACTTATAAAACTTTAGGTCCCCTTTTTTTTGTAGGGAACAACGGGAAGACAAATATTTGAGGGCTTTGTGTTAGTTAGATGCTTAGTACATGAAATGAGATGGGAGGTGATGTTGTAGGAAACAATTGAGTTCTCCAAGTATAAATCTCTAAGGGAGGAGTAGGCAATAGGGCTAAAGAAAGTAGATGTACAAACTTGTGTAATTTTGTAGGAGATGAAGTAGGGATAAAGTAAGGAGAGGACTCCTAGAAGGTAAGGTCGGCATAAACATGATTTTCCAATTGAAGTATCATAACATTAAAATTAACCTTTTTTAAATATAAGGATAAATGGAAAAGATGCACCTAACGACATGTTGGGATAGTTTTTCATGGCTTGGGAAACAAGAATGGACAAACCACAAATAGCTGAAGATGTAAGTAATTAAGTGAAAGAAGATTTATGGAGGTAAAGGAAAAGAAAATGAAATAACATCATTTAAAATATTAAAGGTCAAACGAGTGATTGACATGCAATCAGAATGGCATCCCCTAAAATTGGTAAGGTGCATGTAAAACATTAAAGTGCAATCACTATTAAGAAGCTAGCACTTTTTGTGCTTTACTATACCATTTTGTTGATATTTAAGAGCATTTTCAGTGATAAGGGTTTTGATTTAAATAAAAAATTGCAATTTTATTACTTGATAGAATAATTTGAAAACATATAAGACCTTGCAGTGATAGTTCAACAAGTAATGCCAAGTGACTTTGGTATGGACATCAATGAAGAAAATAAAATAGTATAAACCAAATTAAAAGAAGCACTACTATGAGAAGATGAGGACAATGAAAGGACATACAATGATGCTTGTGAAATTCACATGCATCACACTCAAATTTTGAAAGAGGATTTGACATCCGTGAAACTCCGAAAGTGATGAAGAGGTAGATGGCCCAAACAACTGTGCTACTTGTAAGGGGAAATGGTCAATAGGGTAATGAGATCAATGATATTTAGATGGTAGATCTCTCTAGCTTTAACACCCTCATCAGTTATCTTTTCTATGCTAAGATCTTAAAAGACATAATAAGTAGGTTAAAATATTACTAAGTAATTGTGAGACTTAGTTTTATGTATGGATGAAAGGTTGACAAGTAATTATGAGAAATATACAACACCATCCAAGGCTAATAAGGAAAAGTGGGTAAATCCTTTACCATAAACCACAAAAGAAGAGAGCCTTCATATCTTTTTGAGAGGGAATAATAGGTCCAAAAGATGAGAATTTATTATAATGAATGAAAATAATTATTAGTTATTTATCATATGTGAGGACACATCATAATCTAGATTCAAGACATAGTAGTAGAGATAACAATATCAGACCTAAAAAGAGACCACATGAGAGGTTCAAATAAATGCTTGCATTTATTGAAATAGCCGATTATATCTTTTTGAGAGGGAATAATAGGTCCAAAAGATATGGTTCTAGAAGAAGTGGGCAAAGTGGTGTTGGTGTGGACGCAGATTGAGTGGTGGATGGTTTATCAAATGCTCTTAGTAGCATTCAAGAGGAGGCTTGATACGATTGCAATGTGACCTTATTTGTTGAAAAGAGAAATTATTTTGCCTATTGATTGAGACCAAGTGCTTGTCCATAAGATGAATACAAAATTGGATGAAATAAATAGGTGAATATTCTCTTTTAAGAGAAAATAAAAATATATCTATTATTAGTTCTTTTTAGAGATCACTTTTTAATTTAATAATTTTATTTCAATAACAAATATTAGCACTACCTTTGCCGGTCCCAAGTCCGGATGTGAAAAGTGGAGGGTTGCGATAGGTAGTCGACAACTAGCGTAAAACTTGTCGAAATAATCATGACATGAATCCTTTAAATCATTGTGTTATCTTGGGCGTCCCACAGGCGGCATTTGTATGATTTGAATATAGTGAAAAATGTCTGGCCGTGCATCGGTCTTGTTAAATAAGCAGGGTTCCCATTATGGAATGAGGCAAAGTTAGTGAAATTAGAATTAGGTTAGGATTTTGGAATATAGGTACTCTTACAATTAATGGAATTAATAGATATTATGGTTCATAGAAAGATAAATATTTTATGTGTTCAGAAACTAAATGGGTTGGGGAGAAAGCGGAGATTGATAGTTTATGTTTTAAACTTTGGTATTGAGGTAGAAATTGAGCTGAAATGGTGTAGGTGTGATTATAGATAAAAGTTTGAAGAATAATGTTATAAATATTAATAGATGTGGAGATGTAATTATAGCTTTAAAATTATTGTTGATCTTAAGATTATCAATGTTATAAGTGTTTATGCTCCTCAAGTAGGTTTGGATGTAAGCTTAAAAGAAAAATTTTGGAATGAATTAGAGGGATTGTTATAAAAGACACTTCTTGAAGAAAAAATATTTATTGGAGGAGATTTAAATGGACATGTTGGTAGAGTGGTAGAAGATTTTAAAAGTATTCATGGTGGTTATGGATTTGGGTGGTAATGAAGAAGATAAAAGCTATATTAGATTTTGCCTTAGTTTATGATTTTATAGTTGCTAATATTTTATTTAAGAAAAGAGAATCATATTATTACTTATAAAAATGGATCTAGTAAAATAATGATTGATTATTTTCTGATAAGAAAAATAGATCGTTTAGATTGTAAAGATTATAAGGTCATTTCAAGTGAAAGTTTAAGTCTGCACATTGATTGTTAGTTTTTAAATTAAAGATTGTAAGAGGAAAAATAAATCAAATTATTGTCCTAAGATTAGACGGGGATACTTGAAGAACACAAATAAAAATATTTTTAAGTGTAAGTTATAAGAGCTTAAAATTTGGGATGTTCATAAGAAAGTTAATGTTATGTGTAAAAAAATAACAAGTGAAATTAAGCAAGTTGTTAAAAATGTGTTTGAAAAATCGAAAAGAAAAACTTCTTTTATTAAAAATAGTTGGTGGAGTGAATGCGAAAAGATAAGAAATAAGAAGCGTTGTTATAAAACTTGGTTTAGATGTAAAACTTAGAGAATTGAGAAAGATATAAAGTGGCGTAGAGATTAAGAAAATATATGATGTAAAAAATTTCTTTAGTGATTTATATAATAGATTAGATCAAAGAAGGTGAAAGATATATATGTATAAGTTAAGCCATTAAAGAGATAAAGAAGCCAAAGAGTTCAAGTGAGGTGTATTAATGATGAAAATAATAAAGTATTTTCTTAGAAAAGGATATTGAAAATAGGTGGATGAGGTATTTTGATAAACTTTTGATGAAGGATCTAAAAATCGATTGATTTTAGCAATCTTAATACCCTAAACAAAATAGAGAATTTTATTTTTATCGTCATATTAGTAAATCACGAAGTTAGAAGTTTTAAAGAAAATGAAATGTGAAAAAAGGTAGGACGATGATATTCCAATAAGTGTGGAAATGTTTAGGAGATCAAGGAATTTCTTGGCTTACAATCTTTTAATATTATTTTAAAGACTAAAAGATCGA
Source organism: Cymbidium sinense (assembly GCA_021442155.1). NCBI lineage: Eukaryota > Viridiplantae > Streptophyta > Magnoliopsida > Asparagales > Orchidaceae > Cymbidium > Cymbidium sinense. The sequence continues at coordinate 19,848,625 of CM038230.1, read as the reverse complement.
GATGAGTGGAGAAAGAGTTTGTTGGTTCCTATATTTAAGAAGGTGATGCACAAGAGTGTGCAAATTATAGTAGAATTAAGTTAATGTGTCATACATTAAAATTATGGGAGAGAGAAATTGAGCATAGGTTACGATGTGATATAAAAGTTTCTGTCAGTTTGGTTTCATGCCAGGTAGATCTACTATGGATGCTATACATTTGTTAAGAGGTTTGATGGAGAAATATAGAGAAAGTAAGGACGATCTATATATGATATTTATTGATTTAGAGAAAGGTTATAATAAAGTTTCAAAAGATGTTCTTTGAAGAGTTCTAGAACATAAATGAGTTAATATTGGTTATATTCAAGTCATTAAGGATATGTATACTAGAGCTGTAACTTGTGTCCTAACACAAGGAGGATTGACAAAATATTTTCCTATTTTAGTTGGATTACATCAAGGATCTTTAAGCCCTTATCTTTTGCTTTAGTTATGGATGTTCTTATTAGACATTTACGGAAGATGTACCTTGGTGTATGCTTTCTTTGATGACATTCTTCTTATTGACAAGACTAGAGGAGTCCAAGAGAAACTTGAATTATGAAGGTCAACATTAGAGTCTAAAGGTTTTAGGTAGATCTAAATATATGGAGTGTAATTTTAGTTGTAGAAGTTCTAGTGGTAGTCTTTGACATTAGGTGAACAAGTTATTAATAAGAGTGGCGATTGAGATATTTAGGCTCTATTGTTCAAAATGATGGTGAAATAGATGGAGATGTTATTAGTAGAATTCAAGTTGGATGGTTGAAATGGAGGAATGCATTTGGCTTGTGTGATAGAAAAGTTCCACTTAAGGAAAAATTTTATAAGATGGTGGTAAGACAATGACTTATGGTGCAGAATGTTGGCCAATAAAAGAAGCATAAGACTAAGTGTTACAGATGAGAATGCTTAGGTGGATGAGTAGCTTTACTCTTAGAGATAAAATCTGAAATAGTATGTTGGGAAAAAGTTGGAGTAGCTCGAGTGGCGGATAATATTAGAGAGAGTCTTAGATGGTTTGGCGTCGGCCGTCCGATGACCCGGTTAGGAGAGTAGATGCATTAGATTTGCCTTATGTTAAGAAAGGTAGAGGTAGACCTAAAAAGACTTGGTTAAGATGTATAAAAAATGATCTTAGTATACTTAAATTAAATGAGAATTTGACACATAATAGGACACAATGGAGACGAAGGATTCATGTAGCCAACCCCACTTAGTGGGATAAAGGCTTGTTGTTGTTGTTGTTGTATTTCGATAACAAATATTATGGTAAAACTTAAGCCAAACTTTTTAAAATTATTTCAGACTTGATAATTACTTGTTGCATGCTTCAAAAGTGGTATCCTTGATAGAACCTAATTGGGGTGGAGTAAAAAATTTGAAGGTCACTTTGATGCGACACATCATTAATTGTTTATGGTGAGAAGTAGGTAACTTGCTAAGGCATTTTATATGAGTGACAAGTAAATTTAACTTATTATGGTTTTCTATGGGAAAGAAATTAATAGATAAAAAACTAGGATTAAATTTGGTAAAGTGAATGTAGGGGCTATGAATGTTTGGACTAGAGAATCACATGTGAAAAAATATATATATTTCATGTTGCATGAAAAGGAGGCTAGCCAATATACAAAGGAAGGCTTTTAATGAGCCAATGTTGATAAAAATTTAGAAGATAAAGTTACTAAGATGAATAAGGAGTTATATGGTGATTGTTATTAAACTGCTTATTATTGTTGTCACTATAAATTGGGTCACCTAATTATGGCTTAGTTTATTCCTTTTTCTTGCTTGAAATAATAGTTATTATATTTGATAAGGTGAAGCTTAGTGGGATGAATAGCTGTAATAAAAAGTTCAAAATATAAGAAAAGGGAATAATAATATGCATATCGATCTTTTGAATTAACATGAATATTAATATTCATAAATATAGTTAGCTCATTGCAATAAATCTTAATTTAAGACATGTTTTGATAATTAAAGGAGTAAAGGTTATAATCATAGGCATAGTAATGAATGTCTACAAACAAATGAAATACAACTACAACTATTCAATTTCTAATCATTTAATGTATTATACTAGTCAACAGCTAGTATTAAAAATACTTGCGTTTTTCAATTTTCTTTTCTCATTTATATATCTAAGTTTGCAAGTATTATACAATGTCACCTTACTCGTCAAGCCATTATTACTATTGACAAGATTTAGATTTATTTGACATAGCAATTATCAACAACTTTTTCATAAAATTTGAATTACTGCAACCTAGCAATTATTGAGAATTGGGAACTCCTATTGTCCTTTAATGAGGCTCATAAAGAACTTTAGCTCCTCTTTGTGTTGATCTTTTTTTTTTGTCAACTTATTTCATATGACATAATCTTTTATAAAATTTCTCTTTTAACATTAGCATCTAAAGTACTTAAAATTATTTGGCATTGTCTATTATTGATCAACTTGTATTAACATGCTTCAAAGGTATAACATGACATTTAGAAGTCAACATCTAGGTTTAAATATGCATCATATTTTATTAACCCGTCTTATGACTTGAATTATAGAGAATTTCATGAAATTATTTTAAATAGGTGATTATATGCAAATAATAGACTTCCTAGTAATATTAATCTTCATTAATATACTCGATATAGAGAAATTTTATAGACATACACATAATAGCTCAACAAAAATAATAGAAATTCACAAACATTAGAACTATGAATTATTTATTCCCTATATTTGAGATTGAGTATTTCACATAAATTATTGGATCTTCCTTAGAATTGATTTTCATATTTCTATTGCTTCAAACTTTTGTTCTTTCATAAACAACCTAATAAAAATCAAATTCTTTAATTTATATCAATCTCTTATTTAAAAATATAATTCTAACTCAAATATCCTCAAAATAATATTTTTCCCTCAAAAATATGTCTTCTTATTGAAGCTCTCAAACTTATCAACTCAAAACCAAACTCAATTTGCATTGGAAAATGCCAACAATTGAATTTTTCCATAAATATTCAATTCTTTTCTTTCTTCTCTTCTTTCCCCTTTGGCCCTAGCCTTTGTTATTCTCTATTCTCGTCTTAGGCGGCATCATGCGATGGTATTGGACACTGAATGATTTAGGATTATATATATATATATATATATATATATATATATATATATATATATTTATATAATATAAAGTTGTCCTTATATAAAAATAAATCTATCACAGCATTCGTTGCATGCATATTGTAGTGGATAATTAAAATTTTAATTCCTCTTAAAAATAATAACCATTGCGTGGACATACATAATTAAGATGGAGTAATTTAAAGATTGAAAAATCTCTTTTGGAACATATAGATTGTCTTAAATTAAAGATTCAATAAAAACATTCAAATAATAATTGAATTCTAATTATAGTATGAAATGTTTTAGTTTATGTTCATATATTTTTGCATTGATAATGAAAATTCTTAAGATACAGTAGTTACCTTGGTGTATAATATTTGCAAATGATAGTTCTAATAGGTGACATTTGTGTTGAAATATGTGGAAAGTTAAACTATGGATATATGTATGTATGGATTGAGGTATTTTCTATTCATTAGGTTCATCATTTTGAGGCATTAGCCTTTATAATTAATAAATTATGCATACTAAAGTTTTCAATAAGAAGTGACATTAACATACTAACATTATATCATAAAAAAGTGTCATACACATATCAAAGTAAGTTAAAATATCAAAATAAGATATAGCAAGTGAAATTAAATTCAACATAATAAATCTCTCTCTCTCCTACTCCCAAATCAAAGTAATAACATAACATGTAAATATCTGTAAAATAAGAAACCTTAAATAAACAATGGAAATATTTTTGTTTTAGGAATTAAAAAAATTGCCTAGGATTATTGAGAGGAAGAGGAGATATAGGTGAGGAAAAAGAGTTGTTGTGGTCCTTGTGGTGGAAGAAGGCTTGGTAAGGAGGTAACGATGATGGTGACATTGCAGATGGAAATTACAGGTTGTGGTGATGCTACAAAAAGAAGTGGTTGTTGAGTTGCGTGTGTCAGAGTGTGAGATTAAGTTTTTGAAGTTTTGCGCTGAGGGAGAGGAACCAAGCTGTACAAAAATGAAATAACAAATGTGATATTTTACTTGATATATCTTATATATATTTATTATTTATTTATTTTTAAAAGCTACATAAATCCTAATTATGAGGTGCATGCTTTTTAATTATGAGGTGATGCCTGCCTTAAGGTAGGCCTCATAGATTTGCCTCACATTGCACAATTTTAAATAATGATATATATATATATATATATATATATATATATATATATATATAGAGAGAGAGAGAGAGAGAGAGAGAGAGAGATTTTATAATTAATATTGTGTTGTTAAATGTGAGAAGTGTTTGTGTTTGGGCAATTGTTGATAGCTAAGTTGAATGTAATAGAGATGAAAATAATGAATGTATTGTAAGAAAAGATATAATGAGAAAGGATTGAATTAGAGACATGGTGGAAGTAACACCTATAGAAATAAGGTGATGAAAAATGGATTGATTTGGTTATATACAATGGGGAAAAATGCACCAATAAATAGTTACATCAAATTAGTTTATTATGATAGAGAAAATGGATAGACCGCATGTAACATGGCTCAGAAAAGATTTGTGTTAAAAAGAGTTGAGGCTTCGTGTAACACTTTACGAGAAAGATGATGAGTCAAGAATTATAAAATGGGCTTAAAGCAGCTGGGATAAGGTTTAGGATGAAGTTGATGGTGATTGAAGATGGAGGCACTTATAAATTTCCTCAAGAAAATATAGTAAATCAATTTCAATCAAGAAAATATTATTGCATAGGATTTTACTATGGAAAAGGAAAGGACATTGATGTTGATCTTATTTACTTTGTTCAACTAATGTTTCTTTCTCTTATTGCAATCTTTTGGATGAGTGGAAACATATCAGGTTTTGTAGTTTTCTGCTACTTTATTCAATGCGGCAAAATAAAACTATCAAACCTTATTAGAATCTACCCTCTACTTGAATATCTCCTGTAATTATATTTCCACGGGTCTGCTGTATTGTATTTAAATTGCCCTCTTTAGTACAGGAATACTGTATGATTCAATTTTAAGCATTTATGTTTATTACCTTTTGGCTATTTCGCCTTTATGGTGATCTTTAATAATTAATAATTTGCTGCCATAATCTTAGTTCTATTTTCTTTTTCTTTCTGAAAACGTTTGATCGTTTTATTTGTATTTTTTAAGAAATTTAGTTTTTCCTGGAATTTATCAAGTTATATCTTTTATACATCATGCTTGTATTATTTCAAGCACTAACCGGCCTTCTCCTATGGGTTATGCACTAGTAGATGCAGTTCCATAGTTTAATTTCATCTCATGCCCATATCTTAACTGGTCATAAATTTGTATTTCAAAATTTGTCAGGATGCAACTTGTGGAAATTCTGAATAGCCTCAAGGAAAAGCCAGATGTTGGAACACTACTAATGGTACTTATTCTACCTCATTTTTTGTACTCAGTTTATACTGTAAATTTCAGATTTTCTCTTCTTTCGCAATTATAATCTTATGTAGTAATGTGCATAGTTTTTGTTTTTTCTTGGGTGCTGTTTCTTATTCTATGCAGTATATGCTTATCAACATGAAGAGAACTAGAGGTGATCTTTATGTAAAAAGTCAGAAATTTCCATGCTTTTACTGGAGTAGTTTATTCCACACACCCGTAAGATATTTAGTAAAGAAAATATTAGTTTGTGGAATCATTATCATCATCATTTGACTTACCCAATTTTTTGTGCCATTTTTTTTTTATCTTCAGCAATTTTTTTAAGTGTTATATAGGGTAAAGAATTCTTTGTGCTAAGTTCTAGCCATGTTACCTAGGGTCTGTCTTCCATAATCGTTCCACATTGTTTTATTTTCCTCTTTTCCCATATCTGTGCCATCATTGAATCTCCATGAAAACATCTAGAATCATGATGTCAAATATCACTAGTCGATCTGAAGATGTCAACTCAAATTGAGTAATTGGAGATCCACATAATGTCTGGCCTATGTGTAGGTTAAATGATAGGTTTTACCTCACATTATCACAATTTGTCATAACATACTTGAAGGGAAAATGGAGGCTTGATCACCTTCTAGGCACATGACCAAAAAGACTTAAAGCTTGGGATGTAATTGATTACCTAATTAGGTCATGGCAATGAGATGGATCCATCAATCAGTGATGCATGTGTGCTCTTGACCAGTGCTAAGGAAATCTGAGACTCCATCCTTCACACCTACTCGAAAGGTCATGATTCATCCCAAGTATATGAAATAAAGGTGAAGATCAATTGCACAAAATAGGGAGGAAACTAGTTATAGAATATTCAAAATTGCTAGAAGGCATATGTCAACATTTACATCATTATTGTGTATTGGAAATGAAGTGTGCAGAAGATATTGCCATCTTGAAGTGCTTCATTGGAAAGGGTTGGGTATATGACTCCTTGTTGATTCAATTCTGTATTTGATCTAATTAGAGTTCCATTCTTAGTCGGGAGGAAACGCTTTCACTTGAAGAGATAGATCTCGTTAATTGGGTTAGGTGAACATTAAAGCAGTATGATGCTATAGCTAGTACTTTAAATGGTTAAGACTTGGTGACTAAAATTGAATCTTAGAGGCAAAAAAGGAAAGGCAGATCTATCTTGAAAGATTTAGTCACCAATTCCGACTCAGTGAGAAATTTGAACTTGCTAAGGAGAGGGATGGGATCTATCTTGAAATATTGAGCACTGTCAATAGAGCCATGAGTCTCTCCTTATCATTTTTTTAGTTGTTTAAATAAAAAATTTATTTTTCTATGCCACGTTTATTTTGGATATCCATTTTATAAGCACCAAAATGCAATGATTCCCCTCTTTTCAAATAATTAAGTATCTTGGATTTTCATCGTGACAATTTTGAACTTGTAAAATACACTTGTAAGTTCTTTTCTCTTAGCAATAAAAGTTATGATTCTTTTGAATTAATTCATAATGACATTGGATGACCATCCACTTAAAAACTAGAATGAAAAAAAAAAAAAAATTAGTGTAAGCTCTAAAAAGTCTTGCTCGACACTTCTGAGAGTATTTATTCCAAGCAAATATTTAGAAGGTATATTAATTTTTGGGTAGGACACTATCCAAAAATTTCATCCTCATTTTGCAAGAACTTTAAAATCTGGCTATAGGTTTTTCATAGGTGCAAACTCTTATAATTAATTACACCTCTTGATAATGAGAGAACTTTTAATTAAGGTTAGTGATTAGGTGTTAAGTGCTTAGCATATGATAGCATAATGTTGATTTTGAATTAGAAAAAATTACTATCTTTGGTCTATAGCTGATAGTGAGGGGAATGATGACGAGCTTGATCACAATTATATGGTTTTGTCATTTTTGGTTATTATAAACTCTAGTCTACTTAGTCAACGGAGATAATCGTTCTAACCTGATTGCAATATCCCTATTAGCAATTATAGATTACTTCATCCAATGAGGCTTTGTCGATTATGGTGGATGCTTGTCTAAGGGGGCGCTTCTAAGTTGACTTTAGCTAATAAAAAGTTTTTTGTCATGATGGATCCTATGATTCACAAGTCAAGAGGGTTGAGCCATTGGAGAACATCTAAGCTTTGATTATGATTGTAATTTAATGCGTCATTTGTAGCAAACCACCCAATCAAAGGGCCTAATCATAGCTCCTTTTTCATGATTTCATTTGATGGAAAAATCACATAATTGGACTACATTTGTCATGCTTTTACTAACATAAGATGTTTTGATAGCGACTATAGAGGTACACTTTATATGATATTGACTTTTTTTTGAGCTAAGGTTAATTTAAATTTGTTATACTCAATAAATGTTTGCGGTGGATGGAGTGATTTGCTTTTAGTTTTAAAGTGGTTGATGTCACTTAAATTTTTTTTTGTATTTTATACATTTTTTGAATTTTTGAATTTTTGAATTTTTGTGTGTTTAATTTGGATAATGCTTCCAATGATTTGGATTTTGATTTGGGGCATTTTTTGAAATAATATCCCATATGATTGAGATTTTTTGTCAATATAGTTATTATTGGGACATTTTCAAAATCAATTATTTTGAACTTTATCAACTTTTCCTAGTTTGTTGAGAATTGGGTTCATGAGTTTTTTTTTCTTCGAAAGATTTGATTTCATTTAAATGACCACTACATTATAGACTTTATCAACTCTATCTCGTATAGAGGATCATGTCTATAGATAGAAATTTGCTTGTAAGCATAGCATTGAGAGTAAGACTTGAAATCTTTATTTTATTATGATTTGCTTGATAATTTATTATTTGCATATCTGCAAAGGGTTGAAGCCTTATCAACTTCAATCTTGGGAGGTGGAGGATTAAACTTTAAAAGTGAGACTTACGATCCACTCATATTGGCAAGGCTATCATTGGAGAACATGCATGCAAAATATTATTCTCTAAATATGAGTTCAAGAATGAATTTATAAATTTTAAACTTCTACATGATTTTTAGAATAAATGCATGCTTTTCCAAGTGAGGCAAATTTGAATTTATCTTAGATTTCTCAGTCATTTAGCTTGAGCACTTAGCATGTTCATCGAATCACATGCAAATAATGTGTTTGATGTTCTTCCCCAATTTTTATTGCATTTGCATGGTGCACTTGCATTATCTTCAATTCATTTTCATGATACACCTTTAAATACATCCACAAATATTAATGCATGGTATGAGTTGAATGTTGCTTGGTAAAATTTGTGTAAGCTTGAAACTATCCACATTTTTGACTTCCTTGGGTGAATAGTTCTCTCTGCATTGGAACAACATACATGAACACTTTTATTTGAATTTCCCTGTTGTGTTAAGAAAAGCTCACATTTGGCTTACTTATCATATCCCGAGTATCACTTATGAGTTTCCCATTCTGTACTAAGAAGGTGCACATGGGTTTTGTTTGTCATATCAAGCGTGTCTCAAATGGGATTTTGGGATTTGAGAGAGTATTTTTGTACTTTTGTGAGTGGAGTTGATAATGATGAGGGTGTGAGTTGATAAGGATTATGCAAATGTATTCGACAAAAACTGAATACAATAACAACAACAACAAGCCTTTATCCCACCATGTGGGGTCGGCTACATGAATCCTTCTCCATTGTATCCTATTATTTGTCAAATTCTCATTTAATTCAAGTATACTAAAGTCATTTTTTTTTACATCTTAAGCCTTTTTTAGGTCTACTTTTCTTAACATAAGGTAAATCTAATGCATCTACTCTCTAATCGGTCATTGGACACACTTTATGTGGCCAAACCATCTAAGGCTATCTCTCTAGTCTTATCACTGGAGCTACTCCAACTTTTTCCCAAACATACTCATTTTAGCATTTTATCTCTCAGAGTAAAGCCCGCTCATCCACGAGCATCCTCATCTCTGCTTAATTTAGTGGTATGCTTTATTGTAACATTACGCACCATAAATCATTGCAGGTCTTACCATCATCTTATAAAATTTTCCCTTAAGTTTAAATTGTACTTTTCCATCACATAACAGGCCAGATGCATTCCTCCAGTTCAACCATCCAACTTGAATTCTACTAATAACATCTCCATCTATGTTACCATCATTTTGAATAGTAGAGCCTAGATATCTAAATCACTCACTCTTTTTAATGACTTGTTCACCCAATGCCACAACATTATCACTAGAACTTTTACAACTAAAATTACATTTCATATATTCAGTTTTAGATCTACTTAAACGAAAACCTTTAGACTCTCAGGTTGACCTCCATAATTCAAATTTCTCTTGGACTCCCTCTCTAGTCTTATCAACAAGAAGAATGTCATTAGTAAAAAGCATACACCAAGGTACATCTTCTTGTAAATGCTAGTAAGAACATCCATAACTAAAAGATAAGGGCTTAAAGGATCCTTGATGTAATCCAAGCGAAAGAGGAAAATATTTTGTCAATCCTCCTTGTGTTTGGACACAAGTATCTAGAATACATATCCTTAATGACTTGAATATAACCAATATTAACTCCTTTCTTTCTAGAACTCTCCAAAGAATATCTCTTGAAACTTTATTCATATGCTTTCTAAATCAATAAATATCATATGTAGATCCTCCTTATTTTTCTACATGCTTCGCATCAAACCTCTTAACAAAAGTATAGCATCCATAGTAGATCTATCTGGCATGAAACCAAACTAATTGTGAGAAACTTTTGTATCATCGTATTGTAATCATGCTCGATTACTCTCTCCATAATTTTAATGTATGACACATTAACTTAATTCCTCTATAATTTGCACACTCTTGTACATCACCTTTATTCTTAAATATAGGAACCAACAAACTCTTTCTCCACTCATTTGACATCTTTTTAGTCTTTAAAATAATATTAAAAAGATTTGTAAGCCAAGAAATTCCTTGATCTCTTAAACATTTTCACACTTTTATTGGAATATCATCAGATCTTATTGTTTTTCTACATTTCATTTTCTTTAAAGCTTCTCTAAGTTCAAATTTACTAATACGATAATAAAAATAAAATTCTCTATTTTTGTTTAGGGTATTAAGATTGCTAAAATCAATCGTATTTTTAAATCCTTTATTGAAAAGTTATCAAAATATCTCATCCACTTATTTTCAATATCCTTTTCTAAGAAAAGTATTTTATGATTTTAATACTCCTCCAGTCTTTATTTCTTATCTTTTTTTGGTTAGCTAATTTATACATACATCTTTCACTTTGTTAATCTATTGTATAAATTACTAAATTAAATTTTTGCATCATATATTGCTTTCTTAGAATCTCTGAGCACTTTATATCTTTTAATTCTAGTTTTTATACTAAATCAAGTTTTATAAGAATCTTCTTATTTTTTATCTTTTCTTTAACATGCTCATTCAATACTATTTTTTATTAAAAGAGTTTTCCTTTTGATTCTCCCCAAAGCATTTTTTATAACTTGCTTATAATTTCATATTACTTTTTTACAGATATAATCTGTATGAACGTCAATTCACAATCTCTGTAGCTTCGCTTAAAATATTTTTATTGGTGTTTTTAAGTGTCCCAGATCCCAATCTGGAATAATTTGATTTATTTTTCATCTTCCAATATCATTTTAAAATCTAACTAAATGATGTTAAACTTAGAATGACCTTACAATCTTTATAATATAAATGATATATTTTCTACGAGGATTCGATCGGTTAGATATGAAAGAATGAGATGTAGATAAGAAGAAATAGATATTAGGATAATATATGAAAATAAAATAAAGTGAGATATTGATATTTGATGATGATTTGAAAGATACGAATGATTGATTTTAACATATCCTAAACAAAAAAATAGAATTTCATTTTATCGTATTAGTAAATCAAGTTAGTGAAGCTTTAAAGAAAATAAAATGTGGAAAAACTATGACCGATAATATTCCAATAGATGTGTGGAAATGTTTAGGAGATCAGGAATTTCTTACAAATCTTTTTAATGTTATTTTAAAGATTAAAATGATGATGAGTGGAGAAAGAGTTTGTTGGTTCTATATTTAAGAAGGTGATGCACAAGAGTGCAATAGAGAATAAGGTAATGTATACATTAAAATTATGGGAGAGTAATCGACAGTTATGATGATGAAGTTTCTCTGTCTGCAGTAGATCTACTATCTATACATTTGTTAAGAGGATGATAAGAAAGATCTACATATGATATTTATGATTTTATTGATAAGATTTCTGAGAGTTCAGAAAGAGATATTGGTTATATTCAAGTCAAGATATGATATTTAGTGTATAGTGTCAAACACAAGGAGGATTGACAAAATATTTTCCTATTTCATGGATTACATCAAGGATCAACATTAAGCCCTTGTCTTTTACTTTAGTTATGGATGTTCAAGGCATTTACAAGAAGATGTACTGGTGTATGCTTTTGATGACGTTCTTCTTGTTGATAAGACTAGAGAGGAGTCCAAAATCTTGAATTATGGAGGTCAACTTAGAGTCTAAAGGTTTTCGTTAAGTAGATCTAAAATTGAATATATGGAGTGTAATTTTAGTGTAGTTTAGTAGTACTAGAAGTCATTAATAAGTGATTAAGATATTTAGATTGTTCAAAATGATGGTGAAATAGATGGAGATGTTATTAGTAGAATTCAAGTTGGATGGTTGATGGAGGAACGATCCGTATTATGATGTGAAAAGTTCTACTTAAACAGAAAATTTTATAAGATAGAAGACTTGCAATGACTTATGCGAATTGGCCAATAAAGAGAAGCAAGACAAGTAAGTGTTACAGAGATGAGGATGTGTGGATGAGCTTTACTCTTAGAGATAGAATGCAAAATGAGTATGGGGAAAAGTGGAGTCTATGGTAAGATTAGGAGAATCGCCTTAGATGATTTGGCCACATAAAGCTACCGTCAATGACTGATTAGAGAGTAGATGCCTTAGATTTGCCTTATTTTAGGAAAAGGTATAGACCTAAAAGACTTGGTTAAGATGTAAAAAATGATCTTAGTATACTTGAATTAAATGAGAATTTGACACATAATGGACACAATGAAGACGAAGGATTCATGTGTACCACCTAGTGGGATTAAGGCTTGTTGTTGTTGTTGTTGTTGTTGTTTTTGTATGTTTACTAGATCTATTTTTATAAGTAATAATATGCTCATCTCTTTTCTTAAATAAAGTATTAGCAACTATAAAATCATAGGTTAAAGCAAAATCTAATATAGTTCATTCTTCTTCATTAGTCACTCCAAATCCATAGCCACCATGAATATTTTTAAAATTTTCTACTTCTCTACCAACATGTTCATTTAAATCTCCTCAAATAAATATTTTTTTTTTCAAGAGGTATATTTTGTATTAATCTCTCTAATTCATTCCAAAATTTTTCTTTTGAGCCTACATCCAAACCTACTTGAGGAGCATAAACACTTATAACATTGATAATATTAGTATCAATAATAATATTTAAAGCTATAATTATACTCCAAATCTATTAATATTTATAACATTATCCTTCAAACTTTTATCTATAATTACGCCTATGTCTTTTCTAATTCAACTTCTACCTGAATACCAAAGTTTAAAACTTAAATTTTTTTCTTTTTTTTAACCGAATACACTATATATATATATATATATATATATGTCATCTCTTTCTTTCTTTCTCTTTTATTTATTTTCCCCCTTTTTCTTCAGTTTCACTTCTTTTGGTCTCTCGTATATTTTTTTAATAAATATATAATGTGTGTCTATATAAATGTATGTATATTTTAAGAAAGTAAGAAAAAAAGATAAAAGGAAAGAGAGAGTATAGATATTGAGGAGGAGGAGATGGGGGGTGTTTTGAGTAGGATTTAACTTAATCAAACAGCAAAAAAGACAACATTAAATCTTTCATAACCTTGAAATTCTATTTCTTCTTGATTTTTACCTTAAATCTTGGACTTAAAAATTCTAGGTGGATGAATTCAACTTAGCTCCAAAAATTACATAAACTCTTTTTTTTTTCCTTAACACCCCTCTAGTCTTGCTAGGAATTTCACCAATGAGCTTTATTGTGATTCCCCCACCTCTTTATTGTCGATTGTTTTAGTGGACAAGAAGATGAGAAGGATTGGATAAGCGCGAGGTCGGTAATGGCTATAGACTTAGGGAAGTCAGTGCTAAAGTTTGTTAATCGTGTGGTTAGTGTAAAATGGAAGAGGGGGATTGGTGTTGTTTAACACTCTAGCATATGGAGAGAGTAGTTAGATGAGGGAGGCAAGTACGTGCATATGAGCCGCTAGAGAAGAGGAGTCGAGGGCTCCTGGGTTCCTTGCAGCCTGTAAAGAGGGATTCAATAGAGAAGAAGATGGGTCATGCGGGTTATGTTTTGACTTATTATTTTACTTTTTTTAATTGAAACAATAGGGACAAAAGGGATTCATGTGGTGAAGTCTTCGGCTTGTGTCACACCCTATTGACCCCTCTCAATCAAAATTGAGATATGACATAAGTGAACAATCTGGTCAAACACATTCCCCACTAGACACCCATTCTGATTCTCCATAATCAGAAAATCAAATGAGTATGAAACTGTTTGTCTAAAATATCACAAAAACCTAGAATTTTATTCTATATCTAATTATAGGTTCATAAATTAAGATATAGAAGCATACATTTAATAATTATCATTTAAAAAAAAATAAAGAGCTATTAAAAGTATCTCAAAAGTTAGTTCAGACATGCTTAAACATTTAATTTACAGTATGACATTTGTTGTCTATAATACAACTAAAATGAAGTAGAATCTATCACCTATCTATTGTTCCACAAGATACTTCTCCTTTCCAGAAATCACAATTATAATATCTGATGAGCTTGACGCTCAATGAGATAAGCAATTATACTATAAGATTCAAACATACAGGAAAGAAAGATAATATATATGCTGATTTATAATTAACATGAATATTGATATTAACAATATAATTGGCTCTGTGTGGAGATATCATTTATATAAAAATGGGTTTGCTGCATTAGAAACAAATAAATATAACGTGATTAGGATACTGGCAAAGTCAATGATATCATATTCTCTTCATTGGCATTTAACCATATGGAAAGAAACAGTACTCTGTATGTATGATATATCATTATTATTAGGAACGATGAGGAAGAAAAGCAAAATTTGATATAGTGTTTTATGATGGAATTTCAAGTGAAGGAGCTTGGAAGACTTAAACTTAATTGTAACACCCTTGTCAAATTTAAATTTGATGGAATTAAAAGAAAAACTAACAATTGATAAGGAGATGCATAAGAGATTGATAGGAAGACTCATCTACTTATATTTGACCACACCTTGCATACTTAGTTGGCATGATCAATCAGCATGTCCAAGATTGTTACACCTATACTGCCATTATGTGCTACACTATTTAAAAAGTAATATTGACAAAAGGAGTTCCGTTAAGAAAGAATAATGAACTCACACTAGAATCCTACATAGATGCAAGATTTTGCAAATTCATTATTATATAGAAGTTCAACATTAAGATATTGAACATTTCTTGGTTTCCATATGATAACATGGAGAAGCAAAAAAACATAATGTTGTGGCTTGATCTATTACTGATTTAGATCTCATGACTATGGCCCTTTGTGAATTATTACGGCTAAAGATCATTCTAGATGAATTAAGACTAAAGTAGGAAGGTCGTATGAAGTTAATTGTGATAAAAAAGAAGCAACGGTACTGATAACTTTGTATATCATGACCAAGCAAAGCACGTTGAAATGCACAAACGCTTCTTTAAAGAAAATTTCGAAGAAAGCCTAATACATATGTTTTATGTGCCTTCAGGAAGTCAGCTAGAAGATGTTTTTACTAAATGACTGCTGAAATCATTTTCAAGCTAGGAATGTAAGACATTGTTCTCTAACTTAAGGGAGATTTGTTGAAACCCATGGTTGTTGTTATGGAAGGAAAATCAAGACTAGTGGTTGATGAAGGAAAGAACCTTTGCTGGAGAAGGAAATCCAGTTTACGATTTTGACGTGAAAGGCATAGTGGATAGCTTTTGATTTAAATTAGTGTCTGCAAATATTTGTTGTGCTTTGGTGTAGGCTAGTTTTCTTGTTTCTCTTTAGTTTATTAATTACATTATATCAAATGCTTTGAATCGATAAGAAATAATTTCTTTGGGGTCGTTATAGCCATTTCAGAACTATCTTCTATGCTACTCATTGTACTATCATATTTACATCTACTAACTTCAATATACTTCTACATCTTATTTTTCACTAGATATTCACAGAACTAATTTTTATTGTACTCAATTATATGTATTTTCAAGATTAATAAAAACACATGAAGATTCTTTACATACTCTTTATACTTTTTCATTTACTTTCATTGTACAAATAAAGTCAACTATGTAGCAAATCTCTCTAACATTAAATCAAATTGATTCTCTGATGACATCATGTTTTAGAGGAAAATAAAAGGATAAATTGGATCTTAAATAAAATGAAGATGTTCATGACATAAGTTATTAGGCCAATCATAGTTGATTGTCCTTAAGGTGTTGCATAAGCTGTAAATATGAAGAAGAGAGTCATGGTAGAAAGATGATATGGGTCTAGGTTCCTTAGCTGGCCAGAATGGCATAGCTCAGCCGGTATCCCTTCTACCCTTACTTGGCTCGGTCTATTGTAACCTTTATCATGACTCCCTTTATCTGTCCTGACCCATTGCCAAAAGATGGCCTTTTTTGTAAGATTGACACATCTCTATTCCAATTCTTGCAGTTCCTAACTGCAATGTTAGTAGGGCATAGATCAAATTGAATACAAAACAACTTGCCACGGGAAGGCTAAAAGCTTCTCCTCCTTCGCATGCAAACGATGTAGATGGAGAAATAATGGAGGATGTAGAAATAGCCAGGGTTTACATTCTTGAGAATTTATCCAACAACATCATCTGAAAAATAGTAATATTAAATTAGAACCAACTATACAACATATGCCAGAGTATATTAACTGAATCTTCATTCGATTCCTTGTTTGCTAGTTTGTGCAATTTCATGTCTTGAAGCATACACATGATTTAACTTGAATATATGAATTTTTTTCTTGGTAAATAGATATGAATATCTTTAGAATTATTTTATTGAGAATTTCTGTACAGATGAAAAATAGCATTGTGATTTATTCATCTCCTCTAAATTACAGGCACTACAGAGGACCCTTGAGTTTGAGGAAGAGTTGGCTGAAAAATTTGGAGGAAATACAACCTCTCGAGAAAGAGATTTTGGAAGTGATGAAGAAGCTGATGAGGCTAAGAACAAAAACCAAATTGTCTTGGATATCAGGAAGAAATATGAAAAAAAGCTGGCCATGCATGATGGAGGTGGAATGGAGTCAGTATGTACTGAATATTTTCATATTTGAGCTAGTTTTGGTTGTAGTTGGTCTGATTTTCCTTCTTTTGTCTACTCATTGGAAGGAAAAGAATAAGGACTCTTCTGTGCCTAGCGCTGGGGTTAGTTGTTGTTTAATGATTATCCCACCATTTTTTCTCTTTAGTCATTATTTCTACATATGATAGAGAATAATATCTTCACAAACTTGTAACTTGACAGTTTAACTTCCACGGTATCATTTCTTCCTGTTTCGAACCACATTTAGCCGTTTATGTGGAACTTGAAGAGAAGACCCTCATGGAGCATTTGGAGAAACTTGTTCAGGTAACTATGACCAATAGGAAAATTGCTTTGGAGTTACGCTATTGTTGCTTATAAAAGTCTTTTATAACAGGAAGAAACCTGGGAAACTGAAGAAGGTAGTCAGACGAATATTCTGTCAAGTAGCATGCAGGTAAAGTTTTTTGGTCATTTTCTACAATTGTTCTTTTTTAAGGGAAAAAGTTCAAAATCATCCCTGGACTGTTTGCATGGTGTCATTGTGTCATTTTAGTCTCAACTATGTAACATGTGTCCTATGATGACCCCTCTTTGTCTAACATAGGGCATTAAAGAGGCAGATATTATTGATTGAATATACCACAATGCCAGTTTAAAACTCTACTTATTATAATCGAGTGTGTAATCCACTCAATTACCCAAAGAACACAAA
This sequence comes from Cymbidium sinense, assembly GCA_021442155.1. Taxonomy (NCBI): domain Eukaryota; kingdom Viridiplantae; phylum Streptophyta; class Magnoliopsida; order Asparagales; family Orchidaceae; genus Cymbidium; species Cymbidium sinense. The sequence continues at coordinate 19,830,870 of CM038230.1, read as the reverse complement.
CATAACATCATGCAATTTCTAACTCACTGCGATCCAATATTTAACATAAGTTAATTGAGCGAAAATTCTTTAAAACATTTTATTTCTTCAACTATAAAGCTTCTAAGGTAATTATTATAATTGTGGGTGCTAGTAGTCCTGTTGGTAAAGGTCTTGAAAATTCTTGTCAAGGTCTTGAATTCTAGTCCTACCTATACAATAATAAAGCCCCACTTTATGAATTTTAGTAGGATAAAAAAAACCTATAAAACTTCTGAGAAATATCAAACTATACGCATAATAATCAACTTTCATCTTATACATTTTGTTATTATGCTTTTTTGATTACAATCAAAACTAGCATCAACATTGAGTAATTAGCCCAAATCTCAATACCTAGACTCAACTTTATCTTTACCTAAAATAATAACCCAAATATTATTGGATGAACTATAAAGCTCACAAGATAAACTGTTCTATATAAGATTCAAATATTAAAAAATATATAGTATGATATATTAATCATGAATTAGACATATAGATTGAAATTGTAAGCATATTTAAGTCTAGTGCGTTATGTATAATCACCATAAATAGAAATTGTTTGAGTAATAATTTGGTATAGCATTAAGTAGAGTAATCTTTTTGAAGAAAACTGTAAAAGAGATGTTAAATATTTGATCAAGATATGCACTATGTTAGTCAAGCTTATATGTGTCAACATTAGTGACTATTCCTTTCATAATATTCTTTTCCTTATTTGTTTTCTTTCTTAACATGAAATATCTTACCTTAACCTTAAAATATATTATATATGTAGTTTTAAGTTTGTTGGCCACAATGAGATAATATACATCAATCCTACATTATATATCATAAGATCAAAAATTCAACCTTAAAGCAATATACATTAAGTACCTTTTTGCCTTCATATGGGCTCACCTGTATTGTCCTACTTGTACATGTCATGACAAACATATCAAATTGAAGTCTTTTTCGCTCCATAAGGGCTCACCTTTATTGTCTTAGCTATATAAGTTGCATGCTATCATAAATATATTATTTCCGACCTTTCTTACATAATATTATTTTTCTTTAACATTATTTCATTTTCGTTATTGAACATTTAAATGTATACATCATTATGAACAAGCTAATCAACAATGTGCATCAATGTACAACTTGTAAGTGCAAGTTGTCCTATTTTTAAAATATAATATTTTGATGTTAGCATATTTCTAATACCAAACATAATTTAACATAGTAAGTAATCATATAATAATGATGATAGGAACAACTAAAGAATTTTTTTTTTTTTGAATTAGAAATTGAGTATTTTATTTAACCAACAATTGACAACATGACAATTTTTAGCTACGATTACCTTGAACCTCACTCTTCAGTTAAAATAATTTATGAAACACAGATTTTTCAAATCAATAAGTTCCTAACTCATAACTTGTTTTTAAATCAAAATAATCTGAAAATAACCTTTTTACCTCAAATTGGTCTCCTCTTATATAAGTCTTAACAGCAAACAATCATGAATTGAAATCACTACATTGGAGAAATTATTAAAAAAAGATTTTTTTTTTTAACTGACATTATCTTCTTTTCTTTCCTCTGTCTCTAGCCTTCCAACCGTTCTTTTCGTCGACACCACCTGATGCTCATAGCTTAGGAAATAATAATAAAAAATGTTTGAAGAAAATATGCCTAATTATTTATGTGGTATTCTCTTTGAAGAAAACTATGACAAGCATGTTGCATACATTTAAATGTGGAAATGGCCTTAAAAAGCTAAAATTACAATAACTTAAGCTCAGTATGATTAATTCTATAAACAATGAATATAATTAAACTTTAGGATAATTATTTTAATTAGTAAAGGAATTTATATAAGATAATATATATATATATATATATATATTCTTATATGCATATACATGCATACATAGACATGTATATCAAATGATCATAACAAAATATTGAATTATATAAAAATGCTTTTAAGTATTTTTGTGAAGTAGGTATTGTACCTTATGCCCCTGGTGTAGAAAATAACGGCGCCTACTCTAAAGCTTAGTTAGGGTATACTATTACTTTAGCTTTATGTTTTTCTCATTTCAAACTTTATGTTATGGTGATATATGATTTGGTATATTATTTTGTGATGTATTATTTGATTTATCTTCATGGTTTTGGTTGGTAGTGTAATAAAATGTAAATGCTTTTGTTGTGCAAGTTGCTTAGCCCCTAAGTATAATCCAAGTCAAGATAGGTGGGCTTGGTTACCCATATGTGGGGTGTTAAGTCCAAACTATCAATATAGCTACTTGGGTTGTATGGTGTGTTTATTTATTTTTATTTACTGTATTAGATTTACTTTTCATATTTTAATTTTGTATTAGGAATAGGATGAGTATTATGGTGTTTATTTTTTATTATTTGAGATTCGTGTGTGTTTATATGAGGGGACACTACGCAGATCCATAAATGTGCTCATTAGGGTGATCGGGTATGACATTAAGGAATAATGTACTATCTCGAGATAAGTCTACCCTAATAGACCAAATTACCTAAGACTCCCAAGACATGGATTCTTGAATGTCTTGAGATATTTTCCCTACTTTACATGGAAAAGTAAAGTAGGGTTTACAAGCGTTCATTAAGTTCTTAGAGACAGTTTAGTTAATTACATCCAAATAAGATTCCTTAAAATACTCGATTAAGGTAAATGATCATTTAGATTTGATAGGACTATTCAATCAATTGATTCTTTTAGAAAATTAAATGGGATTGATCGAGAGAGAGTTATTATCAAACCAAACAGATGGGATGCTCATACTTGAAATCTATTGAGCATCCCAAACTATCCTATGGTTGGGCTTTATATTTTTTGAAATTGATGAGAGTTATATGTTTGAGTTGAAATTTTATTAGAAATCTAGGGTGTGAAAAATGGGGCATAGAATTTTAATAATTTTTTTGTCTTTTCAAGTTTGGAGCATTGTGTAAATTGTTCAAACTTTTTCGTTGACTCAAATATTATTCAAATTGGAACAAATCTAAGAAGTTAATAGATTATTTTGGATGATGTTTGAGGATTCAAGAGAATAATTTTGATATAGCAAATAGTCTGAGACTAAAATGGCCTCCCGTAAATAATATAGGGACTATTTTGACTTTTTCATTTCTTTTCTAATTGCTTTTTGGAAATTGTTATAATTATGCATTGCTTCGAATTTTTTTTCAAATACACTTCGTATCTTAATGTTTTATTATTTATGTGCATACTTAACACATGCACAGGAAGCTTTTATTTGTGCATAACAAAAATCATAGATCCTTGTCTGCCAAGCAACTTATGAACTTGGGTGGATTAGAGGTGTCAACCTAAATTACTGAAGGCTTATTAAGTATCTCTTGCTTAGAGCAAATAGAGAGAAGTCATACGACTAATGTTTCATAGGTATGAATATGCTGCAGTTGTCCAAGCTGAATGACTATTTGCACAATATGAATGACACAATGTATTTTTGTAATATCTTCTTGCACATATTTGAAATACATCTTTGTATTATGTTGGATCCTTGCAAACAATATATATCAAGGATTCATGTCATGATGGTTAAAACTGTGATACTCAGTTTATTGGCACTAAATATTTGTGAACATTAAATGGGAAATACAATATTTCAACTCTTACAATATATAAATCAAGCACTGGCCTACAAGGATGAGCACTCATTCAGATGTTATAGATAAATCAACAATAATATATACTGTTAAGGGTTCCATAAGGCATTCCCATCAATGCTGTGACTAGCATCAAGGGAAGCATAAGATGTGGCATGCACTTCAATTATCATCACACTTTAATCAATGATCTTTTTTTGTCATCTTTATTTGATCTGTCAGTGCATTGTGTTTGGATTCAATCATGGTTAAGATAGATTCAAACTAAAGGGCAAATAGATTGGATAAAAACTTGATCTATTTGGCATAGATTTGGATCCATGATCAATTGTTTTTTCTAACTTTATTACCTAGGGAAAATTCATAAATTGAATGGGATTAATTGAGAATGAGGAGCAGTCGGCTAGGAAGTAATGATGATAGCTCTAACATTCTTGGCAAAGTTGAGTGTCATTGAAGTAGACAAAGTAGTTTTGATGGATGTGGAGTTGAAGGTTACAAGCTAGAAAAAAATAGCAAACATGCAACAACTTTCGTTGGAAGAAGAGTAGTGGCAAGTCGTGGTAACATCACCTATTAAATAGGTGAGGGGCAACTTGTGCTATTTAGTGCATGTCAATCGTGATTCATATGTCGGATTGATGCCAACCCCTGTGTGACCATTTCCTTTTATTTTTTTAATGATTTCAAAGTTGTTTATAAGCCGTAAGAATAATAAACATTTACAAAATAAAGATGATTTTGGCTACTAGATTTAAAGAAATGATTATATTTTGCCTATCTTTATCAATCCTTTGGAGAATCAGTTAAGTTTGTTAATTCTCTAATTTGGTTAATTATCTCATTTTTATGCTAATTAAAGTTATTGTGATAAACAAAGATTTTCATTCAAATCAACATGTTACAAGAGATGCTTCAACTCACAAAGTGGTATTTTTGAACCTTAAATGGTTGGAAATATATGCATTTATTCTCATCAAAATATATGTCAGACAATGATCTAATTGAAGCTTATCTGTTTTATTAGTTGGTTTATTTTATTTTAGTTTGTAATTTCAAAAGCTTGGAATATGCTATGATGATGATGGCTTTGATAAAGGGATCTATTTTCTTTTGTAATATTTGATTCGTTTATATGGTTTGGCATGTCGTGAGATTTTGATTTGGTTATCATTAAACTCAAGATCAAGTATTGTGACTCCAATTCAATAGTTGTGTTATTATGAGGGATTTAGTTGTTTTTTGATTTTTCGTGTCTCTTCTCATGTCCTTATCTATTGTCTACTATTGTTTCATTATGCCTTGGTATTTTTGTTCCTATATTGGTGGGATGCTATTACATTATGTACTGCTAGATAGAATCCTGCTACTTGTAGTTTGTTGTTATAACATTCTAAAATGCTACCCAAAGTTGGGGCACAAGGTTTCTAGAATTACATGTTTGTGTTGTTATTGCTATTTGTGGTTTTAGGAGATGACGAGAACTGAGACATGAGTTTATTCCAATCATGTACCACCCACACTTAGCATTTGGACAAGGCTTCAAGAGATTTAAATTCTTACTAAAATTGCTTTTTAAATTTTGGGATTAACTTGTATGTAGTTGGCCTTGCGTCAACCAAATCAATTAGCCTAGCAAAGAGGAGTTTATAAATAGATTTTTTATGGAATGCAATTGGATAACTTTGATTTGATAAAATTTTTTATTCTAGTTTTAATTTTATATTTTTTAAGTTGGATATATGATTTATTTCTGTGTGATATGAGTGCGACTACCTAATTATGAGTGTAGTTTTCTTATTGTATCAAGATGAGTCATGAATTTTCTTCTCTTTGGCAAACTCTTTCATTTGCCTAGTTTTTTTTATATATTTTATTATAGCTTGATAGTTTCTAGTTTTATTCGAATATGATACCATTAAGATTGTAAGTATAGTGAATAATTGTAATTAGTTCTTGCTTTTATGTAGTCTAAATTTCTAATTGATTTTTTTATTATTTATTCGATTATTGAATTATTATTTGGGTTCTAATTCATGTTTTCTTTTTAATTTTCATGTTAAAAAAATAGTTTTACTATTTTTGGTGGTCTATGATCTATAAATTCTAAGTTTCTTGCATGCTCTACATATATTGTATAATTTTAGTTTATCAATCAACAACAACAGCCTTTATCCACTTGTTGCTACATGAATCCTTAATCCATTCTCTATTATATGTCAAATTCTCATTTAATTCAAGAATACTAAGGTCATTTTTAATTTATTAGTTTTTTAAGTTTTATTATTAGTTAGTTTAGTTATTTAGTTATAAGTTATTAGTTTAGTTATTTAGTTTATTATTATTAGTTAGTTTAGTTTATTATTATTATTATTAGTTATCAGTTTATTAGTTTAGTTAATTTTATTAGTTTATTATTATTATTAGTTATTTATTATTAGTTTATTTAGTTATTAAAAACCTACACTAAACTAAAAAATAAAACAATGCGACTCTCTCTAATCTTATCTGCCACTGGAGCTACTCCAACTTTTCCCCAAACATACTCATTTCGCATTTTATCTCTAAGAGTAAAGCCACTCATCCACTTGAGCATCCTCGTCTCCGCAACACTTAACTTAGTCTTATGCTTCTCTTTTATTGGCCAACATTCTGCATCATAAATCATTGCAGGTTTTACCACCATCTTGTAAAATTTTTCCTTACGTTTAAGCGGTACTTTTCTATCACACAACAGACTAAATGTATTCCTCCACTTCAACCATCCAACTTGAATTCTACTAATAATATATCCATCTATTTTACCATTATTTTGAACAATAAAGCCTAAATATCAATATCTCTTTTTTGTTCTAATGTCACAACACTAACACTATAACTTCTATAACTAAAATTACACTCCATATATTCAGTTTTAGATCTACTTAAATGAAAACTTTTAGACTCTAAAGTTGATCTCCATAATTCAAGTTTCTCTTGGACTCTCTCTCTAGTCTTATCAACAAGAAGATGTCATTAGCAAAAAGTATACACCAAGGTACATCTTCCTGTAAATGCCTAGTAATAACATCCATAACTAAAACAAAAAGATATGGGCTTAAAGTTGATCCTTGATGTAATCCAACTGAAATAGAAAAAATATTTTGTCAATTCTCGTGTTTGGACACAAGTAACAACTCTAGTATACATATCCTTAATGATTTGAATATAATTAATATTAACTCCTTTTTTCTAGAACTCTCCAAAGAACATCTCTTGAAACTTTATCATAAGCTTTCTCTAAATCAATAAATATCATATGTAGATCTTCTAGGACACAATAATTTGATTTATTTTTCATGTTCTAATCTTTAATCGTAAAATCTAAAACTAACAACCGATGTTGGGTACTTAAACTTTCACTTAGAATGACCGTATAATCTTTACAATCTAAACGATCTATTTTTCTTATCAGGAAATAATCAATCTGTGTTTTACTAGATCCATTTTTAGAAGTAAAAATATGCTCATCTCTTTTCTTAAATAAGGTATTAGTAATTACAAAATCATAGGTTAAAGCAAAATCTAATATAGTCCTATCTTCTTCATTAGTCACTCCAAATCCATAATCAACATGAATAATTTTAAAATCTTCTACCAACTCAATTAAATCTCCCAATAAGTATTTTTCTTCAAGAGTTATCTTTTTTGTATTAACATTCCAAAATTTTTTCGGCCTACATCCAAACCTACTTCTTACTTGATAATCTTAGTATCAATAATCTTTAAACCTATAATTCTATCAACACATCAATATTTATAACATTATCCTTCAAAATTTTATCTATAATCACACGTCGCTAATTTGACTTCTGAATATCAAAGTTTAAACCTAAACTATCAATCTCCTATCTCCTCCTTTAGCCCATTTAGTTTCTTGAACACATAAAATATTTATCTTCCTATGAACCATATTATCTTTAATTTCTTTTAATTTATAAAGTTCTTAATCTTCTTTTCTAACTTATTTGCTTTGCATCAGATCCGTCCATAATGTGGGAACCCTTGCTTATTTAACATTCCGTCACAAACTTTGCGCCTTGTATTCAACATGTACTTTGGAATGCCTAGCATTAATTTTAAAAGATTAATGTCATGATTATTTTGACAAGTTTTACAGTGGTTGTCGACTACCTATCGCAACCCTCCACTTTTCACATCATGAAAACCAAAATCATAAATGTAATTTAACAAATTGTGAAAAGGGTGGAATTTAGACTACTTTGCATAGTCAATTAACTAAATTACTAAATAAATAAAATCAACTCTGTGATGACATTAATTTGGCTAAAGCACAAATTGACACTTTAGAAACTATTTAAATTCATACGTGTGAACCTGAATTAGATTCTAATCACAATAATGTGGTCATTTGATTGAATTCTTATTCTTGTACTAGACATGCAATTTACTTAAAATTTTTGATGTGAATGATTCCCAACAAGAAAAGTCAAAATTGGAGTGTTTATGATGATTAAATTATTCTTTGATTTGTCATTGACTAGATATTAGATTTAGATAACTAAATTGGATGTTAAACATTCCATGGATGACATGTGAGATTCATTAAAGTGAAATTACTTGGGCAAGCTAAAATATATTGGATTAGCATCCAGAGATAAAGAGAAAGATTAAGAACTGAACCTACTTCTACTTGAGCTCAATGGAAGTACTACTAAAAAAAAAATTATTTGGCCTTTGTTTTATCGTGATTATTTATTGGATGAATTTAAATCATTAAAACTAGAGAAAAATTGTTATTGAATACATAAACATTTGGAGAATTTTTATTGTGTTTTGGGACCATTGAAGGTCTTAGAACCACAAACTACGTTTTCCATATTCTAGTACCTATTCATGCTTTTTATAAGCAAATATTAAAATTTTTGTGTCAAAAAGGATTACTAATATATTATGGAATCTAATTGTTTCATTAAAGAAACAAGTTCAATATGATGCACATAGTGCATCTAAGGCTAAGACTAGGCATTGAGCAGTGATTGGATATGCATTTGAATCTGAAAGTTATGCTAACACTAAGTATCATCAAACTAGTCATTATGCAAGGAGTGCCTTAATAAGAATTTGCATACAAATGTGGAAGAGAAAAATAATGAAGTCAATGATTTTGGTGTTTTTCACGAGTTTGATGAGCAGTGATTTTGAGGATATTTTAATCGATAATTCTTTTAGTGCCATTCTTTACATCATTACTATTCCTATGGTTGGAAGAGAATCATAATTTTTCAAATATATTTCACACATGAGGAGAAACTTTGCAAACTTTAAATTGTTAATGCAAGTTACTTAAATGTCTTGTTTAAGTTCTCTCTAAATTTCATGGATTTTAAACCTAAACAACATTCACAACCATTTAAGTTTGGACGGGTGGATAAAATTGTTATTTTTGTGTTTTAAAAATGTTTAGTTCCTATCCAGTTATCTACCTCTGATATTGCTCTAGGGTGATCAAGAGGTAATTTGGACCAAAAGGAGTATGGAAAAAAGGTTGTAGTGGGTTTACAAAGGGGTAAGACCTGCAGTTTAAAGAAATCTTGTTTGCAAACAGCAATTTTGTGGCTACAAATGCTAGGATAGCAACTCGAAGGATGTTCGACAGCTTTGAAATGGAGAAAGGAGATCCACTACCAAATCCACACAAGGTACAACCCTAGACACTAGTTGTAAGATTTGGATACATGTAGAAAAGAGAACAGAAAATAAAGGTCTCTGATACAAACTTGCAGAAAAAATTAAACCATAGAAACATAACCAATAATCATAGCCTAGGATAGCTAAACCGGCCTAATCAGGACCAAAAAATATCTCTTGTGATGGGAGAAATCCCATCAAGCACGCGATTTAACCGCGTTCTTCCCTAGTGTTGTGTCCCGTGTCATTCTCCTCGGGTTGGGGAGGCATCGCCTTCACCAATTGGAGTCTTTGCATCCTCATAATATGGCGACAAGTATACTACATTGAAGGTGGTGGATTGAATATTAGAATTTAGTGACTTCATGTTTGTCAGCTTATATTTTATTGTCTAATCTCAATTTTTAATCAAATATATTTTGTGCATGTGTATTGAGGAAATCAATATGCATGTTATTGCTAATTAGATTACTTAAGAACAACGCACAAAGATGATTAGTTTCTCTAGCATTGTTGCAGGGTCAGCTTTTCAATTACCTCAGGTTCAAGCATTGAAGTACAAAAGATACTTAACTTTGTTCATTAAAACTATATATATTAAATTGATACGCATTTCCAAATAACCTGAATAAATCAGCCTCAAAAGTCCAGTAGGTCATAGGCTAATTACACGGGATCGAACGAGGCTACAACAGAAATGATTGGTTTATTTATTTTTATTTTGACCAAATTTTCATGTTTTTTTTATATATTTGGTTTATTTTATGAAGTTTAGTTATCCTCTTGGATAAAATTAGGTTTGAATTTGAATATTTTGTTTAAGGTAGGATTAGATTTGAAATAAAATTGTTTGTCCTTATTTTTGGAACTCTATTCTTGATTTTTAATCGATGAATGCAAATTATTTTGTGAGGTCAATCAAGTGCTGTCTTGATTCAAGTTTTGTGCTCGGATTGGTCAAAGTTGTATATGCAGAGTCTCAATCATAAATCTTCTTCAGACATTAAGTTCCTAGTCTCTGAGTTGCTTGAAACTTGGACATACACCATTTAGTCATACATTATGGAGGTTCATGTTAATATATCACCTATGCAGGTATTCTTAATAATACGGAGAAGCTTGAAGCGGTGCAGTGCATTGACCAAGAATCAAACACTGTTTAACCTGTTTGAGGTAATACTGTAGTACATTTAGAGCATGTTCAGCTTCTGCCAATGTTTTCTTATGAGTTTTGCATCACTAAAAATTAGTCAACTTTGTTATTTGTGCCAACAGTGAATTACTAGAACATATATTGAAACATGACCAGTCTTCTTGCAAATCTTTAAGTTTAAAGCATGGAGTCATGTGTCTTAGGTAGTGATCTGTAGTGGTTTTCAACAAAAGCTATGCATTTTATTAGTTAAGTATCACTTTTTTCTTTTTAGCTACTTGTCTCTTTACTTACTGAATACTTAGTTTTGTATAGCATGATAACTCTTGTTGGTACTTCACTTTTTTAAGACTGATAGTAAAATGTTAATTACCTTCAATACATTTCTTCAAGATTTTTCCATATTTGACATCTCAAATTTATGATTAACCATTGATTATCATTTTTACATATGAAAGTAATTGGGTGCCACATTTTTTTTTTATAAATTTTACAATTATTTGCTCTTTGACTAAGCATGTTTAAATGTTTCTTTAATGGATAGTTCATATATAGTATGATACTATATTTTTTTTTTCTCAAAGAAATAATTACATTGAATGAATTCGTATGTGCAATCCTAACTTTGCATTTGGAACAAGGGAAATGGATTTTATTTTTTAAATCACACCCAAAATAAAAATTTTTAGTGTCAACAAGAGGTATATTGTTCTTTTTGTGCTTGATATTTAACTACTAAATTAAATATTATATAAAATTTGGCCTGCAATTTCTTTTATTTTTTGGGTGGTTGATCAAAATTAGGTGGTGTTGATTATAGGTTTTATTCTTATAATATATTAGCTAGGATAAAAGTCTTTTTTTTGTTAATAGATTCCAAGTTTATGTATCATTGCCAAACATCCACATAACATAACCTTTTTCTGTTTATTTATTTTCATTATTAAATATTTAATATATATGCCATTCACTTTGTATCAAATTAATCATCAGTGTTCATTAATAAGTAATTTATAAGTTCATGTTGTTTTACTTTGAAAATGCAAAATTTTAATAAAAAGCTAACATACTTCTAATGCTTCACAATTATGTTTTTTTTATAATGAAAAAAGATGCTAATAATTTAATCATGAATAGTAAGATATAAATATACATGGTACATATGAGCCTAACTTAAAAATTATATACAAAAGACCAGAAAATTTTTTGTCTTCAGTTAAAAATTATGTATCTTAGTCAATTGACAATTGACCACAAACTTTCTTGTTACAATCACCTCAACACCTTGTTTTATTGCAACATTTTCTATCTTATAATTTAAAACTAAATCAAAATTCCTCAAAATATACTTTTATCTTAAAATTAATTCTCATACATGCTTCAATGCCTGATTATCTCAAATCGAAGTCATTGCGTAGGAGAAATTTCAAAAAAGAATGGAGTTTTCTTCATCTTTGGTTCACCAAGCTCTCAGCTCTTTGTTTTCTATTTACAGGATTAGGAAGTAGCAGATGTGTAGTACTAAAGTTTTGTGATTGACTACAAGATAAACTTTTTAGTCACAATCACCTCAACATCTTGCTTTATTGAACGATCTATGAAATGGAAATTTCACAAATTATGATATTTTTCTTAGTTAAAATTCAAATCTGAATTGAATTTTTTCAGAATATGCTTTTACTTTTAAGTTACTTCTCCTCATACATGTCTCAATGCTTAACCACCTCAAATTGAAGTCATTATATTTGAGAATTTACAAAAACAAATGAGTTTTACTCAAAAATCCTAGCTTTTATTTCCTTCCTCTTATTCTCCTTTTTCCACCTAGCTCTAAGCTCTTTACTCTCTATCTCCATCTTATGTGTGCTTGTGTTAAAATGATTTTAATAAAATCTAGGAATTTATTAAAAAAGGTGCAAAAAATGAAAAAAAATTAGACTTTTCAACTTCTACTTTTTGAATATTTTTGAATATTACATGACGGGCCTGATGATAGTTCAAGAATAATATTTGGGAATGCTTCCAAGCAATCTATTGAGGGCCTCACATTTATTTCTAATCTCAGTGTTTTTTATTTTTTATTTTTATGTTACATGGTTATTCACCGGTAATACTCATGATGGTCTTAAAGTAGAGGTGGTTGATGATTTAGGCTCTGATCAGCCTCAAGATTCTTCAAAAGTTCATCTATTTTAGTGTATAAAGATTTTAGCTTGTTTTTCTCCAAGAGGAAAAAACTGAAAAATATGTGTTTTTTCTAGAGGTCAAGCTAAGCACAATAATTCTCATGATGACTTTGGCATTCTATACTTAGCAGCAGCTATTTTTATTTAAATGAGGGCAGTTTACTTACCATTTGGAAAGATATTACTCTCTTAGCTTAATGTTATCATGATGTAATGTATTTTGTTTCTATGTTGCTTTGCAGACTAACTTGCATTTGTCCTTGTTATCAGGCATTTCGAAAAATTCTTAAAGCATATGCAACAAAATTATATGCTAAACTACCCAAAGGTGGTGTTGGCATTGTTGCAGCTGCTACTGGCATGGATGTGCAAATAAAGGTCTTTATACAACTCCTTTCAACTTTGTTCAGTGCACTTCGTTTTTGTATTAAGGTTATGTAACTTTGCCATCTTCTCAGATGTCTGACAGGGATGAGAGAATGATATGCTATATAGTTAATACAGCGGAGTACTGCCACAAGACAGTGAGTTTACTGAAATCCTGAGACTAATTAATGCTAAGAAATAATTCTAGGGCATTGCAATGATCGTAACCAACAGATATTTTTGTGATTGCTAAGCTTTATTGTTTTGGATGGAGTCCGTTTAAAGTCATGAAAATGATCCGACATAGTTTGGAAATCTTAGATGCTTTGAGTATCATGCCTCATTATGCTCAATATTATCAAACTTTTCAGACAATTTTCTTTCGCTGATTACAACAAAATCTCTCTTTATACACACACATACATACATACATACATATATGTATGTATCATTTCTTTAACATATAAGTTATTGACTATGAAATACAGTCCGGTGAGCTGGCAGAAAATGTTTCGAAGCTCATTGAATCTCAATATGCAGACAAAGTGGACATGTCTGAAGTTCAGGTGTTTATTTTTTTTCAATCAATCAATTTGGGCTAGCCCGTAACTCTTTTAGTCATATTAATCAATGATTCTGTTCTCCGCAGGATGAATATTCTGCAGTTATCACAAAAGCTTTGTTGACACTAGTACATGGTATTGAAACTAAGTTTGATGCTGAAATGGTTGCAATGACACGTGTTCCATGGGCTAGTCTTGAAAGCGTTGGTGATCAATCAGAGTAAAGACATCTCCATATTGTTTGTCTTCTTTTTTATAGTAACAGAAAGCATAGAAAATGATATTGGTTGGAATTCTTCTTGAATTCAGATACGTTAAACTGCCCAATCATATCTGTTTTTGTTTTCCATCTGTATCCCAATTTGACAATAGCATTGGCAACCAATCAGAGTAAAGACATCGCCATATTGTTCGTTTTCTTTTTCGAAGTAACATAAACCATAGAGAATGATGATATTTGTTAAGGCTGCGTTTGAATTCAGAGGCATTACAATTTAATTGCTCAAGCCTATCTTTTTTTTTTTGGGTCTGTGTTCTGATTTGACTTATGCTTGCGTGCTATGGTGTGGCCGAGTTCTCCTTTTCATCTCAGGTAGAAATCCATGGTCAATGTTGTGGAAGAAATTAACTTTACATTCCATATGGAGAATGAATCCCAACTTATAAGCTTTCATTTTCTTTGAACTTCCACATTTTAATTGCAGGTATGTCAATGGCATAAACTCCCTTCTTACTAGCAGTATTCCTACGCTAGGAAGCCTTCTTTCTCCCACTTATTTCCAGTTTTTCTTGGATAAGGTAAGCGTCCAAAGCCAATATCCTCTCTGTTTATGAATTTTTTAATTGGCTTTTTTTGTGTTTTACTATTTGTAATCGTTTTAGTTTACTTGTTATGCTTATAAGGAAGAAAAAAAACAAACCTCCACGATCTATACCTTAAAATATTTTAGTTCATAAGCGTGATCTTAAAGGCCGTTTTTTCTGTTCCATAGGTTTGTTGCAGGAATTGGTTATGAACTTCTAGCTTTAAAAGGTTCGGTCTGGTAATTTTAAAATATATAGTCAATATTATCTTGAATACGGTGGTATTTGGATGATGAAAACAACAGTGGATAATTATTTCAATAAACATTCCTTGGATTTGTTTGAATATAATTCCATGTTTTATGATTGCTTCATCCTTGGATTCAGCAGATAACTCAATAAGTTGCCATGATAGCATGATTTTCAGTATTAAAGAAACCTGAACTCCACCGGTAAACAATTTTTTGGACATTTTCTGGATAACTATTTTATGAGGATGCAGGAATGCCTTAACCTGCTCTAGCATTCAGTTGATTAAGTTAATTCATACTTCATTTCATTGTTTTCATTGAATTTAGACACTTCGCCATTGAAAGAATATTCTTAAGATAATAAGATGACATAAAGAACCCACATACGCATGGCAGGCATATTTTTTTATTGCCTCATGAATAAATGTTAAGACTTCCAATTGAGGATTTCTCGTACATGGTTAATTGTTTAATCTTTTCCAGTGGCTATATATAACAGATTATTGGCATGCGAGTGTTTGAATTAGTAGTGCCTTTCTGGGAGCATGTTTCAAGTTTTGTGCTTTCAGAAGACAATACCTGGAAGGCTTCTTTGTTTTATCTTCCAAGTCTCTGTGATAGTTGCTTAGGCAAATGTTGATTAGTCTTATGCGATTCATGTATGGTATGCAATGTCGTCACTTTAAGCGTATGCACGTTCGACATGAGTTAGAAACAGATATGTGTTTAACATTGCTCTAACTGAGAAAAATGCCCCCAAAAAAATTTCTTGAATTCTCTAACACTTGGTCAACGATGTTGTACACAAAAGCACAATTGCCAATTTTTGCATTTTTGTTAGTGCTTTCGATGAGATTGGTAATTCTCACGTTTTCTTTAGAATCCGGAGGTCAGTGCCGCTTGAGCTATTTGGCAGTTGCTTTTTTATTTTATTTTCTTAGATGTTGTTAAGACTATTATATTGAAGCTTTGTTTCAAAATGTTTAATAGCAAGATTAGTTGAGGAAACTATGGTTTTACTCTATTATTTATTATATTTGATTTGGCGTCCTTTATAAATGTAGATGATGTGCCATTTGGAATGGGCATTTAAAAATTAAATTTTTTTAAAAAATTCTGTAATGGTAGGATTTATTGATTGCTTATGAGTTTAATCAAATGGCTATGATCATATTTAATTGTGAAAACGTTTATATTTGTTGAAAAAAATTTATTATACAACTTATGTGCCTTTTAAAAACCATGTCCAACTTATGCCCATGTGTTATAATTTTCAAGAATTTTTATATACTGTGTTAATGTCAACATGTTTGCGTACCGTGAATTTACATCTTAGATCTTATGCTAATGAGATCCATAATCATCGAATATCAGCTTTCCTCGGTCTTATTCCAGATTTTTTGCCTTGAATTCTTTTGGATTATAGAACTTATTAACTTGACAAACACATATCTTCTTGTAGTTAGCCGCTTCTCTTGGCCCTCGATTCTACCTGAACATTTACAAGTGCAAGCATATATCAGAAACTGGTGCACAGCAGGTACTGTTCGTGCTATTTCATATTATTTGTCAGGTCATATTAAAGCAAATACACGGTGTGCTGTCATTTCATTTTCAATGAGGAAGTGCTGCGTCTTGTAATTCTTAATCTTGTCTTTGGCATGACAGATGTTGTTGGACACTCAAGCAGTGAAAACTATCCTTCTAGACATTCCTATCTTAGGGAAACAGGTAAACTATTGCGTTCACATCAATTGTGATTTTGAATCATTATAAAATTCTTTCCATTTTTAGATGACTTAACTAGCTTAGTATTTGTGCTGTTGATATGCATGACCATATGTATGCTGAGGCTTGCTTGCTATATGTTCTTGTATAGATGTGCCGGTCCTTATTTTTATGTGAATGGCTTCTTAAGAAAAATGAGAGATAATATTCTTCGTGTGAAAGCGTGTATTCTGCTATTTGATGGGTCATTTTATGTAATTTTGATTTTGCTTGAATGTTGTTTGTAAATATTCATGTCTCCTCTAAAAAGGGTCCTACCATTTGGATTGTATTAGATTGGAATGACTTAAGCTCGAATTATTCTCTCATTTTCTAGTCATTTTTACAATCTCTCTCTCTCTCTCTCTCTCTCTCTCTCACACACACACACACACACACACACACATATAACCCACTTCTCCCTCTCCTTTCTGTAAAAGTTTCCCCTGACCTGCTGGCTCCTCCTTCTCAAGTTTGGAAGTGACTATGCACCCCAGGATTGATCTAAGGCTCCTCATCTCTTGTCATGCATCCCAAAGCAAGTCCCTCTCTTTTCTCTCGAGATATCACAAGGGAGTCTGGTTTCTCTCTACTGAAGAGAACCTAGAAGGAAAAGAGAAAGGTTTACATACATTCATATAATGGCATCAGGTGTTTGTGTTTGATATCATTACCCAATTTGCATATCTTCATGGCTGCATAATTTCCTTTGGTATTGATTGGGCACTTCTATTCCAGGTCTGGGTTCTTTTACCAAACCTTAAATCCTCATAAAAAAAAACCCAAGAAACACCAAGGTCTCATCAAACCCTATCAGTGTTTATGGGATCCAAGCCTCCATTAATTTTGGTATTAGATTCAGGATTTCTTAATGGTTTCTTTTAATGATATGTTGATTTTTAGTATTGCTGAGAACAATCACCTTTGTCACATTGTTACGCCTACAATTTGCACTCAAAGGTTGTATATCAACTTGTAAAATATTTTTTAGGATTTGTCATTTCTGCTAACGGTATTTCTATGGATTCCATAAAGATCTAAACAATTTTGGATTGTCCACAATCAAAATCTATCATTAATGTTCTTGCTTTCGTAAGTTGGTTACATTTCATCCTTTTTTTTTATTACATTTACATTTAATGTAAATGGTTACATTTCACCCTTGTGTCATAAAAGAGTCCAGCACAATTGTGATTACCTAGTGCTGAAACAATTCATTTTGACTTTGCTTTCTTCAATGCTATCATTTAATTGATGACCATGCCACTTTTTCTGAGATTACCATGTTACACTGACAAGTTGAATTTTACAAAGCAAAGATACATGACATACTATCTTGAATTTTGCGCTTGAATACTAGCGTCAAGATCTTTTATGACAACTCTATCCTGCACTCTTGATTATGAATAATTAAAGCACCAGAATCACAAATTAATTTTGAATTATCTCCAAGCATTTTGCTTTGCTTTTCTGCATTTGCACTCTTTTATCATTCAGCACAGAGAAGGACTGACTACTAGGCTACTGGTAAACTTGGTCGCATTCACATTCACGCACTCTTATCCACCATTTCTCTTAAGGTACGCCAAGATTGTCCAGACTGCAAAACAATGCCTTTCTTGTTGTGACTTTCATTATAAACCCTAATGCTTCATCAAATCCTAATTAGGGTTTTTGAGATCCAAACCTCCATCGCACTATTCTTGACTTGCATGCAATGTGAAGCCGTTAAAAGTTAACATTTACCTGAAAACTTGTGTAGATCCCATTATGTACTACCTATTCCACTTTGTGCCCAGAGATTGCAATACGGTGACCCATTTTTGTGCACAGCATGCCTTTAACTGTCATTTTGCATGAAAACACACAGAAAGTGATAATTCTTTTTATTTTTTTGTCCTCCTTAAGGAAGACAGACAATTCTGTGTACTCATAGTTGTACACCTTTTTTTTTTTTTTTTTGATATTAATGCAATATGCAAGTTTCAAAGAAAACTTGTGCAGAGTCATAAACAGTTGGCTGATGGTGCAGCATGTCACCATCTGCAATGCATGTTTATCTACATATGTTCTTGTATAGACTGTTTTGTGCTTGAATTTAATAATTTTTGTATAAACCCTTTACAAAGTGTAGCTTTTTTTATAAACAATGAGGAACTTGCCTCCTATCGACAGGTTAAATAAATCGCATATAAGTCACTGAATAGATACAGGAAGAACCAAATAGCTTGCCTACATCATAAACTACAGTTAGTCAAAATAAAGAAATCCCCATTAGATTTTCCCTTATAGGAAAGGCAAAGGCCTGAGTTTAGTGCCATTTTCTGCACATACATACCTTTGTTTATTAGGTTTTGTATTAATCTTCTTTGTCATTAGCTTTGGGTAGCTCTCTATTTAGTCCAGTGATTCTTCTGTTGAACAAGCCTAAAGTAGTTTTTAACCTCTTTGCAGTCCACAGTTGCTACTGGCTATTCTAAGTTTGTAAATCGTGAAATGAGCAAAGCAGAAGCACTCTTGAAGGTATGATCACTTGAATCCGAATAAGTGTTGCAAGTATTCTTTAAATTTTATTTATTTTTAACATTATAGGTTATATTATCCCCCGTTGATTCTGTTGCTAATACATACCGAGCTCTGCTTCCCGAGGGCACGCCATTGGAGTTTCAAAGGATTCTTGAACTAAAGGTCATCCCAAAACTAATTTTCTTTCTAATGATTATTGATAGGGAGGGAAATAACCTTTTTTTTATTTATTAAGGCTGTTACTATTGCTGTGGTTTCACAAGTAAAGGTTGCGTTTGGATGCCTGGAATTTTTGGTGAAAATAAATGAATAAAATAGTTGAAATTCTTAAATCAAGGTCTGCTCAGATTCATAATCAATACAAATTGTTGATTGAGATTTTATTTCATTTTCTTCACTTAAATCCAAGCAAAGCCAAATTGTCTTCACTTTCTTCGGATTTATTTTAAAATGAGTAGTATAAATGTTGATTGATTAATCATATATTGCCCTCAACTTAAAATAAATCATAATAATTTTAAGATCTATCCTAATTAAATTGTGATAAAGCTATTTTGTTGTTCTTTTTTCATTGTTATAATTCTTGTTAACTACAGGCAAGGGTGTCAAAATTTTATCCGACATGATAACTCGACCTGAACCCTACTCGAAAAAAAATCCGGTTGATTGGGTTCAAGTTGAAGAAATTGCTTTAATATTTGAGAAATTAACGCAAATTGAATCACCAAATTGATTTGATTTTTTACCTTTAAATTCGATTTTAACTCGATTTTGACCTATAATGCATATATAAATAGATCATTTGGTTCGTGTTCTGGTCAATCGGGTTATAAGTGGGTCAAGTTCGAGTCAATTCTATTCTGGTAGTGTCAAGTTTGGGTCAGACCCGAACCCGATCTGCCGACCCGAATTAACCTACGTAGTCTAGAGGGTATGAATTATCAATTGGTGTTCATACGTGTAAGTTTGTTATAGATCTTTAACTCAATGTTCTTTTATAATGATCAGTTAATTATGTCTGGATTGGTATGTAAACTAAGCATTTTAAGCAATGATGAAACTAGTATTTCCTCAAAAAATGTTACCCTAAATTTAGTCCGAAAAAATCTCTATAACATAAATAGTTGCTAAAAAACTTAATATAAATTTTCATCTTATACATAACTATATAGAGCTTTTCTCAACCACTTCGAACTCCTCACTAATTCCCCCCCATTAATTTCAATAAAACATAACTAAATTGATTTCATTTCATACTTAACAGGGTTTGAAGAAAGCTGATCAGCAAAACATTCTGGATGACTTTAACAAGCATAGCCCAGGCATCAATCACCCTTCTATCCCTCCATCAGTCGTCGTCCCATCTCAGCCAGATTCCACAGCTATTCCACAGAACATAGTAGCCGCTGCCGCTGCCGCTGCTGCGACCACCGCCTCCATTGGCGCAGCTGTCTCGGGAGCCATTACGTCTCGAGAAGACGTGCTGACTCGTGCTGCAGCTCTCGGTAGAGGAGCTGCCACCACTGGTTTCAAGAGGTTCCTCGCCTTAACTGAGGCTGCCAAAGACCGCAAGGATGGACCTTTCAGGAAGCTCTTCAATCCTTAATATACTTGTTTTGTTGTTCTCTAGAACTTGTTTATGTTTCTTCTTCTTCTTTTTTTTTTCCTAAATTGATTTATTATTATATTTTCTTCTAATGTTTCATGCTTTTGTTTTTTTTTTAATTTTTTTTTATCCTGTTAAATTTGTCTGGGCTATTTCATCAGTGTACTGTTCGGAATCAAATTAAATAACTGTGGAATGAGTTTTAACTTTTTTGGGTTTAAAGTAAATATTAAACAATACAGTTCATTTTTGTTTGAGAAATCTTATTAGGGATTTAGGGTACATTTTGATTAGCTGCCTGTTTAATTATCAAAAAATTTTATTATTTTTTAAAAAAATTTATATTAAAAAATTATTTTTAAAAATCAGAGTTATTATAGAAAGATTTACATGTATATTACATAATTTTTATGTATTTATATATC
Organism: Cymbidium sinense; assembly: GCA_021442155.1. Lineage (NCBI taxonomy): Eukaryota > Viridiplantae > Streptophyta > Magnoliopsida > Asparagales > Orchidaceae > Cymbidium > Cymbidium sinense. Next base: position 19,809,854 of record CM038230.1, on the reverse strand, counting down.
TAATACATAAAATTAGATATTTATTTATTTAATATTTTTTATATTGAAAAAAAATGATATTATTTTTAAAAAGTGAATGATGATATTTTTGATGTGATATTGAAGATTGGGGTATATTATATATATATAAAATTTAAGTTTAGGTATTAAGTATATAAATATATAAGAATTATATGAAATATATGTTAATTGCTCTTAAATATAATGAACCCATAAGTACATAAATATATAAGATATACCCCAAGCTTAGGATACGTCTTAGGACAAATATGTTTTACCTATCTTACGACCTAAATTAAAATTCATGCTTGTACACTCATCCAAAATCAATCTCAAGCCAAAACAATCAACTCCAATTGGATTTGATTTATATCTAAGCTCCAAATCAAATTAACGTAACCCTTATTCTAAATCAATTTCACCATCATCTTATGAATCCAATCCAAAGCTTATTCAATTGAGATCAATTCAATTAAAAGTCACAAAAGCACTCCAACCATTCTATACTCTATTTTGAACCTTTACAAAATTTACAATCAAACCAATCCATCCAATTGAATCCAATGAACCCATATTAGCTCATTTGACTCGAAAGGCTCAAATGAATCAAACTTCATTCAAACTCAAATCAATTGCAATCAAACTCATCAATCAATTCTAAATTCATCACTGAACTCTTCTCAACATTAACTTAATTCAGTTCGACTCAATCAACCCATTTGGTCCACTTGACCCAAAGTGGCCTAAATGATCAATTTGATCCAAACATAAATCCAATCCAAATTAGATTGAATTAACCCATTCAACTTCTTCCATAATGATTGTTGATCATCCTTGATTGACCAATTGTCACTAATTGAATCTAATCTAGCCAAATTGGCCTCTTGACCCAAGTTGACCTAATTTGATCTAAAGGGCTAAATTGAGTCAAATCAAATCCTAAACCCGATTGATTGAAACTAATATCTCTAATCAATCACAAATTGATTATTGAACATGATCTAACTTTCTTGAATCCAATTTGATCAAACTAGCCCAATTGACTTACTTAGCCCAATTTGACTTAAATCTAAATTAATTTAAACCAACACCTATAATCATTCTTAAATCATCAATTGAACCTAAACCAACCCTTCACCCAAGCCAATTTGGTCAATTTGATCAAATTGATCAACTTAACTTATTTGACCCATATGAATCCATATGAGCCAAATCTAAATCCACTTCAAATTAAATCAAACCAATGACACCAATATATTCTAAATAATCAAATGAACATATCCAAACCACCAATTTGACCCAATTTGACTAATTAGTTAACCTAACTCAATTTGACCTATGTGTTAAATTAAGCGAAACTCAACCAAACTTGGCATAACACATCCTCTGTCACCAAAGTGGTGAAACCATGGCCCGATTTAACCATGAACTAACCCACTAAAATGTGATAAAATTCTCATTTGGATGATCTCACCTATTCACCAACCCATGACAGCCACCCTTAGCTCATTGTGGACACTTAGACCATTGACCCAAGGCTGTTGGGTTCAACCTTGGGTCATGAGAGGGTGAGTTTACTCTTAGCCCACCATTGGTTCACTTAGAGGAGGAGGTACACCCCATGCTAGCCTTAGCCTCTCAAGACCCTCCCTCGGGTCCACGACATCTCAGAACGCTTACCCCAGGACATTTGCGCCTTTGAGCCGTCGAGCCCTTGGTTGCCAATCTCAGCCCTTAATTCACTTGGGGAGGAGAGTATACTCATTCCTATCCATTCAAACTTTATATAGAGCTTTCCTAGGTGATTCCAAGTAGTCCCAGAGCCTTTCCTGATTCCCCCGTGCTCTCCATCGCTGGCAAGACCAACTCCCGTTCGAAACTGAGAGCCTCATCCATCCAACCTTACCTAAACTCCACCAAACTTCAGTTAATTCTTCCCACACTTTCCCCAAGCTCTAGCTATTTGTTCCATCTGATCACCGGAAGGACACTCCTAGACCAACTTCGGCGAGCTTCACGACGGCATTTGGTCCATAGAGGCGGCGACGTTTGGTCCATAGAGGCGTCGAAGGGAAGGCAACTCAAGAGCTTCTCAATAAGGCTTTGTTTCTTCAAGATGAAGCTTCTTCAGTCTTTGGACTGCTGGTTTTGAGGTTTGGCATTCTAGCAAACGGTAGAAAATCCCTCTAGGTGTTGGTTTTTTGTGAAAGGATTTGTGATTTCATGCGATTTCTATCATAAGATCCCCTTAGATCTTCTCCCCGCACATTTTGGAGTGGATCCCCCATCGAGCATGGATCAAGCGGTGGAAGGCGGACAATATCCATCTTTCGGTGCTCGAGGGACGAAGGATCATCCATCGTCCATTCCACGTGATCAGAATGGACGACCATGATTTAATCCATTATATTTTTTTGATTTAATCCAATAGGAACCATGAGATTAATCCTGCCGATCGTCGATCGGGCGGGATCATTAACGCCATGCTTCAAACCCTCGGGGATGCTTTAAATAACTATCTCGTCCGTACGCTCTGCATGGCCTTGAGGTTAGGGGCTTAATTAAGCATTAAAATGTGATTAATTAACTTGAATTTTAAAATTTCATAATTAATTGTAAAAAATCCTAAAAATATGAGTAAACCTATTTTAGAAAGGGTAAAAAGAGGAGAATCTAATAAAAATAAAATATCTAAGATTTAATTAATGAACAGTGCTTAATTAGGATTTGAAGTTTAGGTTAATTATCCTAATTAAGCCTTAATTACTTGGCCAATGGGTCTCAAATTGGATAGGTTAATTCCATGGGATGTCCTCTATCTCTCATAATTTTTTTGAGATTTATTGGCTAGGTAATTAGGAGAATTTAAAATTTTAATCTTAATTACCCTCTTTAAGTGATTTAATAATTATTAAAAATGTTAAATAGTAAAAAATGAAGTAATTAATGATAATTAATCATTGTCAATAGTGAAATGATGAGGGAGGATGATTGTGACATCTTTCCTAATTATTTTCCTAAATCCACTTTATTAAGAGGGCTAATTAATTCATAACTTAATTAAGGATTAATGAAGTAAATTAATGATGAAATTAAACCAAATTAAAATGATAATTATTTCAGATAATTTAAATTGAATTCATGGGTTCTTCTTTATGTGTTTAATAATACAAAGACTAATAAGAAAATTATGATTAACCCATAGGTGTCGGAAAACTATATAAGTACTTAATTAGATTTCTCTTTAATCTAATTAATACTTAATTATGAACCTCAATGCATTAGGTCTTGTTAAGTGCATTGTAAATTTTAATTACTCATTGGCATATCATTGGAGGGTCATAATTAAGTGATTAATTAAATTAAAGAGGCTTAGGAAAGGAAAATTAAATGAATTGCTTAATGATTTGAATTTAATCAATCCAATAAATTCACTTAATTATTATTCCTTAAACTCATCAAGTCACTAACATGGGATGGGGTAAAACAACAAATAATTATTCTTCCTCTTTAAGTTTTGATAACTCAAATACAAAAATTAAACTTAATAACAACTTTGGTTAATCTTAAGGAGTGTTATTTAATATGATTGTCCTTAGGAGTTAATGTAGTTGAATATATTATGTGGAAGTGTTTAATTATTCATTTTTAATTATTATAAATTTGTATGCCTTTTGCATCATGTATTCATATTTTCAAATCAAGTAATCAAATGAATATAATTATGTACATAAAATTGCATGTGTTTAATTAATCTTATTATATGGCATGGCTAGTATCACTAATAAATCTCAAATTATTATTTTTTAAATTATAAATTAATGATGAAAATTTAAATTGATGTTGGTTATGGATATTACATGTGATTCATACTTGTTTAAAGCTTAAACATGTTAAAGTATTATTTTATTTTCATAATTCATGTGTATGTTTACATGTGTTTGAATATTAATAAGTATATAGTCTGGACATCCCATGAATACGAGGCTTTAAGTAGCCCCAAGGAGGTCTTAGATTATCACACTTCTCTGGTTAACAAAGGCAGTACTTATTTAATATCATTCATATATATATACATGCATTAGAATTGAGATAGAGCTTTACTTTACATGAGTAAATAATTTACTAATATATAATCTTTTGCATGATTTTCATTCTTATGTTTATGTATACATTGATATGTATTTAAGATAGAAAGTATATAGTCTGGATATCCCAGGAGCACGAGGCTTTAAGTAGCCCTAAAGAGGTCTTAGATTACCTCACTTTCTTGGTTTAATAATGACACATACTTGCTTAAATCTCCAATATATGTGTATGTATACTTAGCTAAGGAATGAAATATCTCTTTTCAACCAAAATATATGCATTAACAATCATTCAAGTGTGCCAAAAATATATTGCATGTATAGATATGCTAAGTTCAATAACATATGCATGCTATTGATGATGAAAAGGAATGATGAAATATTTTTCATGTGATAGCAATTCAATTTTATTAATCTTATGATACCTTTCATGCTTGAATATGATTCTTTAAGATTAACCAAAACTTAGGATTAATAAAAGTATTTAATAATCATTCACTAAAAGAAACCAAAGTCTTAATAATATACCTTTAGAAAATAACTTAGGGAAGGGATGAAGGGGGCCAAACCTCTTTCTTCTCTTCATAACAATTAGATTCTATGTAAATATCAAATAAAATAAAAGAAAATACAAATTAAAATCTACTAATCCTTTTAATAACTTGAAGTGAAACCTCCCATAATATTTAACTTAAATAATTCCAAACCTTAAGCAATCATAATTCTAAAGCCTAGCTAGGACATACCACACCAAACCTTAGCACACACACTAAAATACTAAGTCACTACTTCTAGCTCTAAGTTGGGACGGTGTATGTTATGTTGTTGTATTTTATTTTATGATGTAATATTTTGTAGACTGGATGTTAGGATTATTTATGTGTAGACTAGATGTTAGGTTGTTATTATCCTAATGATATTTTCTGCAGGGGATTATGTTAAAGGGGTTGCTAAAATAAAAGTAAATATAAATGCTTCTGCTTGTAGGGTTGTTTATACCCCTTTGCATAATCTATATTAGGACAGGTGGACTTGGTTACTTATGTGCAGGGTGCTAAGTCTAAATTTATAGAACTATAACTGCCTAGTTTGAATGGTTGTTTAGCTAACATCTGTCTTCTAGGTGTAGTTAGATTTTATCTTTCCAAACATATAATTTTGCAATATGATTAGGATTAATGCTATGGGGTTTATGATGAACAGTGGCTAGAAGATAAAGACCTGGGAGGCCTTGTGAAACTTGAAGCAAAATCAAATCAAAGGAGAAAGAAAAAGAAAGAATGAAGACCCCCGTAGCATCTACTTTAATTATAATTATAATATTCTTTTGTAATCTAGATTATATAAGGGTAGAGCTTAGCTACCCAACTTCTTTTTTTCTAGGGTGTATGGTGGTACCTAGTCGTACCGGCCTTTTATTATTTTATGAATCTATGAATGTTTATTTGTTATGTTTAGTTTGTGTAATAGAAAAAGGTCATGATTTTTATAGGCTTCTTGAAAGCTTGATGATTGAATGTGTGGCATAGATGTGGTAGACTCTTTAAGATAAAATTAATTTTTCTATCCCATTAAACAACTCGTAATTAAATCTTAAAATAATTCATAACCTGACTTTAAAGCCTATGTTATAATCAAGATAATTAAAAGATTTAGCAAACCCTTAGCTAAATGATGTATGTGATAACAATCATGCATGACATCTTGTTTCACTCTTGAAGAGGCAGAGTCTCCACTCTTGCACGATATGAGAATGCTTGACCTGTGAAGGCATCCCTTGTTGTGGAGAACACCTCCTCCCGCTGATTTACCCAATAATCTAATTTCATTATGCATTTAGGCATAATTGTCCTAAGTCTTTATCCAAATGAATGTGTCAAAAATGATATAAAAAATTGTAAAGTTTTGCATTTAGTCTAAGTCATGTCTTCATGTCAGTCACGGTTTAGTTTAAGACTCTAGTCTCCTTCATAATTAAATAACAACCTTGCTATCTTGCACTTAGATAAGACCAGCCTACATGGTTTTGAAGCATAGGAGGTGTTAGCTGGCGGGCACTCCAAGCAATTGTAAGTCCAGAAGAGTTGGGATATGTTTATCTTCTCTTATGAAGGTAAACTATTATATCCCATTTTTCATTTAGGCTTATGTCGTGCTCTTAGCTTGTGCTAAAGCATCTTAGATTTAGGTTTTGAGGCTATTTGTTTCATTCGGGCTATGAATATAAGTCCTTACCTCTTAGGCATTTCCATAATCTTGTGTTGATAGACTGTAAGCTCTAGTATTCTAATAAGATTTCATCTCAAACTAAAATAAACTCTCTCTTTCAAATATATAAAGCCTCATTATAGGATAGATCAGAGTGCTTACTAGGTTTTCTAGTATAATGAGTACTCCCTACTCATCCTCCTTTGGAATCCTAAAATAAGTCTTCCAAATTGAACTTTCCCACTTGATTTTCAAAAATATCTAATTCTATGATAGTATAACTTTGAAGTCTTTAGAGATATTTACTGACTACTTCAATCGAGAGTGTTCTTGAAAAATTCTCATTTCTTATGATATAATTAACTATGAAAGCTTGCTTCAGTAGGGAACTAAAGAACCTAATATAAAATAAATCTTACTTTACTTTTCCATGTAAAGTAGGAGGAAAGATCTCTAGTATATACAAATCCGCTTCAGAGTCCTTAAGTGATTAGTCCATTGTAGGGTGATGTTTCTATCTTTCAAGATGGTACATCATACCTTAATGTCATTGTGGTGTTTATTTTTAGTTTATGTGCTTTGTGTGTGTGTATGAGGGGAGAGGGGGGAACACCATGCAGATCTGATGGTGTACTTATTGAGGTGATCAGGTACGACATCAAGGAATAGTGTACTATCTTGAAAGATAGAAATCACTACCCTACGATGGACTTAATCACCTAATAAGGACTTCTAAGGCATGATGGATCTTTAAATATACCAGAGATATTTCTCCTACTTTACATGGATGAATAAAGTAGGGTTTATTTAAACTGGGTTCTAAAGTTCCCTATGGGGGCAAGCCCTCATAATTAATTACATCCTATGGAAGGTGAGTTTCTTAGGAATACTCTCGATTAAAGTAGGCAATTGTTATCTCCAAAGAATTCAAAGATAGGACTATCAATAAATTGGCAATATTTAGAAGATCAAATGGGATAGATCGAAAGGAGAGATTTATTATTGAAGCTAAAAGGAGATGAGTAGGGGATGCTCATGATACTAGGAAACCTAGTGAGCATCCCAAACTATTCTATGGTTGGGATTTATATGTTTGAAATTAAGGAGAATTATATATTTGAGTTGAAATTTTATTAAAAATTTAGGACTTATAGTCCCACAATACAAGATTATGAAACTACCTAAGAGGTAAAGATTTATGCTAGTAGCCCTAGAGGAAAATAACAACCTTGGATCCTAAATCTAGGGAGCTTTAGCGAGGGCCAAAGCACGACCTAAATCTAAAGCAAAAATGAGTATATTATTTACCTCAATAGAAGAATGTAAACCACCGGACTACTGGACTTATAACCTCCTGGAGTGGTAGCCAGCTAACTCCTCCTACATTTTAAAATCATGTGGTCAAGTCATATTTTTTGCAAGATGGCTAGGTTGTTATTATTTAGAAAGAAACTAAAGTCCTTAATCACACTCCCTAAAAGACTAGAGCATGAGTGATATGAATAATGACTTAGTCTAATACAAATCTTATCAAATTTTATTTAATTTTGGACTCTTTATTTTGACACAAGCTATAGAATTTTATATGCCTAAATGCATGATGAAATGGGTTATGGGCTAAATCAAAAGAGAAAGAGGTGTTTTCCATCATAGGCTCTTAAAGGTCAAGCCTTTTTTCTATCTGGAAAAGATGAAAACCCTCTCTTAGCAAGAGTGAAACAAAATGACATGCATGATATTAAGCATACAAATCCAGCTAAAGGGTTGCTAAATATTTTATTATGTTGATTTAATGCCTAGGCTTTATGTGAGCGTGATATTTATTTACAGTTCGATGTGTATATGTATATTGGGGAGAGGAGGAGGAGGACACATACAGTTTGATGATGTACTTATTGAGGTGATCTGGTAGGACATCAAAGAATAGTGTATTATCTCAAAAGATAGAAATCACTATCCTACGATGGACCTAATGACCTAATAAGGCTCCTAAGGCATAATGGGTCTTCGACTATACTAGAGATTTTTTTTCTTACTTTATATGAATAAATAAGTTGGGTTTATTTAAACTGGGTTTTAAAGTTTCCTATGGAGCAAGCCCCTATAGTTAATTACATCCAAAGAAAGGTAAATTCCTTAGGAATACTCTTGATTAAAGTAGGAATTTGTTGCCTCCAAAAATTTAAAGATAGGACTATTAATAAATTGGTTATATTTGGAAGATCAAATGGGATAGATTGAAAGGAAAGACCTATTATCAAAGTAAAAAAAAAAAGATGAGTAAGAGATGCTCATGATACTAGGAAGCCTAGTGAGGATCCCAAACTATCCTATGATTGGGCATTATATATTTGAAATCGAGGGGAATTATATATTTGAGTTAAAATTTTATTAAATCTAGGACTTATAATTTCATAATACAAGATTATGGAAATACCTAAGAGGTGAGGATTTATGCTTGTAGCCTCAAAGGAAAACAATAATCTCAGATCCTAAATCTAGGGATCTTCGACGAGGGCCAAATCACGACCTAAATCTAAAGAGAGGGTAAATCACCTAACTGTTGGACTTATAACTGACTAGAGTGACAGCCAGCTAACTCCTCCTATGATTTAAAATCATATAGGCAAGTCTTATGATTTTGCAAGATGGCTAGGTTGTTATTATTTAGAAAAGAAACTAAGTCCTTAAAAATACTCCCTAAAAGACTAGAGCATGAGTTGTATGAATAATAACTTAGTCTAATATAAATCTTATCAAATTTTATTTGATTTTGGACTCTTATTTTTGACACAGGCTATAGAATTTTATATGCCTAAATGTATGATGAAGTTGATTATGGGCTAAAGCAAAAGAGAAAGAGGTATTTTTTCATCATAAGCTCTCAAAGGTTAAGCCTTTTTACTATCTAGCAAAGATGGAAACCCTCTCTTAGCAAGAGTGAAACAAAATGATATGCATGATATTAAGCATTCAACATCGAGCTAAGGGGTTGCTAAATATTTTCTTATCTTGATTTAATGCCTATGCTTTATGTGAGGTTATGAGTTTGTTTTAGAAAATTTAGTTATGAGTTGTTAATTGGGGTAGAAAAGTTAATTTTTTCTAAGAGCCTAATCGCATACAGGTCATACAATAATCACCAATCATAAATAAACTATGAAGAGACATGCTTTTTCTAATGCACAAGCTAAACAAAATATTGAACCATTTTTGTAAAGCTAATGCAAAAGATTAAGAGGCCGGTGCGGTTGGGTATCATCGTGCAACCAAAAAAAAGGTAGCCGAGCTCTACCCTTATACATCCCGGTACAATGAAAGAATAATTATAATTTAATTACAACAAATAAATGGGAGCTATGGGGGATCTTCAAATCTTCAAAGCTCTTTCTTTCCTTTATTTCCTTCTTTCATTTGGTTGGGAAAACTCCGTATGATCACATGGTATATAAGACTCAATCCTATAACCAACGTTTATCCTAAGCCCCCATAGCACTAATCCTAATTTCTAATGCAAAATTATATTAAAAATAGAAAAAAAATCTAACTACACCTGTAAAATAAATGTTAACTAAACGCACCATACAACCTAAGTAATTATATGAATAATTTGGACTTAACACCCTACACATGGGTAACCAAGTCCATATATCCTAATACAGATTATGCTTAGGGGTTAAAAAACCTGTACAACAAAATATTTATATAGCAAACCACGGCCTAACATCCAGTCTACGCACATACACCCTAACATTCAATCTATAATATTACATCACAAAATAAGCATACATCAAACCATGCACCGTCCTAATATAAAGTTAGAAGGGATAATTTAATCAAATGTGTGTGTTAAGGCTTGTATGGTATGTTCTAGCTAGACTTTATGGTTAAGATTTTCTAAGTATGAAGACATTCAATTATGAGGGGCAGTTTCACTTTAAATGGTTTAATTGATTTATGAATTTTACTTGACATTTTCTTTTATTTCATTTGACCTACACAAAATAACTAAGTGTTATGAAGAGAAAGAAAGAGATGATCACTCTTATTTATCCCTACCTTAAGTCACATCTAAAGCAAATTAATTAATCAATTCCCTTTAGGAAATGACTTATTACATGTTTTAATTAATCATAAGTTTAGGTTCATTTTAAATAAACTCATTCAATAAGAAAGAAATCTTAAGGTTAGTTATAAGGAATCACTATCACATAACACATGTTTGTTCATTTCTTTCCATCATGTATATCATGCATATAATTAAATCTTAAGCATAGCTATACATTCAATTTGTATCTTTAAAGCTCTATCTAAATTCTTATGCAAAAGCATAAGGAAAGAACCTTAAATCACATGCCTAATCAACTCAACAAAATAAACAAAGTATGAATTAAATGAATGTCTTTTTAATAGAAAAGGGGGGGGGGTGGTTCATTCATTAGCTAAGTACACATCCACATGTATAAAAGTTTTAAGCAAGTACATCACCATTATTTTGTACTAAGGGAACGAGGTAGGAACCTCCTTGGAGCTACTTAAAGTCATGCATCCCTGGAATGTCCAGACTAATATACCGCTACCCTTAGATACATGTGGATGTATAAACAACTACAATAATAAAAAGCCATGCAAAAATTGTATTTTGATTTGATTGATTTATTTTGTGTAAATGAATTAAAGCTCTATCTAAATTCTAATGTCCAAATGTATAAGAATGAAATCAAGCATGTACATTGCCATTGTTCTACATTGAGGAAACGAGGTAGGAACCTCCTTAGGGCTACTTAAAGCCATGCTTCCCTGGGATGTCCAGACTAATATACTGCTAACATTCTTACTTATGCAAATCAGCATATGAATGTAAGGAAAAGATTTAATTTCATGCACTAGATTTATATTTACTTGCATTTCCTATGTACATATCTAACTAAATTTATAATATATATGTATATTCAATTATTAGTAAACTTTTTGAAAATATATTTGAGATTTAATAGTGATACTAGCCATACATATTTTTAATTTAAATCAATACATGCAATTTGACATAAAAGAAACTATTTTATTTAATTAATTTTAAAAGAGATGGATGCATGAATCATATGACATACAACATTTAACATGATTGGAAAGAAATAAAATAACACAAGCATGTGGTTTCATTCAATCCAACTAAGTCATAAGGATAATCAAACTAAATAAGATTATTTAAAATAAACTAAAGTTCTTTAATGTCATTTCAATTTCATGTTTGGTTTGATTTAAGAAATATGAAATATGTTTGTTAATCCTAATCCCATTCTTCATGTGTGAGTTAATTTAGTTTAATGAAGAATAATTAGGTTGATTTTTATGTCTTAATTAGGTTGATTTTATGTCTTAATTACGTTATGATATGAATTAAGTCAATTAACTTACCCTTACCTACATCACCTTAAGTTAATTAACTAATTAATAATGAGCCAATATGATATGCAACCACATAGAAAAAGTAAATTTGCAATGCTCCTAAGAAATGAAAGGGGCCTAATGCAATTGGCTTATGATTAATAGTTAATTTGGCTTAAGGAGCTCACTTAACTACTTTTATGATTTTCTCACACATGTGAGTTGACCATAATTTCATTAGCTCTCTCTTTAGGTTATTGAACACCCAAAGAGCTACCCAAGATTGATTAAAGATGATTAAATGTGAATAGATTTTAGATTGAGTTAGTTAAGTGCATTAATCCATTTGGTTTAAGCATTAAGTATTTTCAATTAATGAAATGGAATTAACTTAAGGAAAGAGATCAAGAAAGAGGCTTTAATCTCAATCTCTAAGTCCTATATTTGATCACTTAAGCTCTAATTTTATCTTGAAGATTAATTAATTAATTAAGCAATTAATTATCTCATTAATCATTAACTAATCAAATTCTAAAAAGTGAAGAAAACTTACGGAATAAATTAGGAAAAATATCCCAATCACATTCCCTAAGCTCCCTTAATGTTCAACAGATGTAATTAGGTTTAGATAATTAATTAAGTTATATTCATTTACTAATTATCACTAATTAACTTAAGAGAGTGATTAAGGATTAATTAATTACTTTTTTCTAAATAAGCAACCAATAAAATCCCAAAAAATAGGGGAGGCAGAGATCATCCCCCTAAATATCCATAAAAAATTTGAGATTAATTGGGTGATTAATTAAGAAGTAATTAAGCTAATTAGATTTATATTTAAACCTTAATTAAGCTAAAATCACTATTCAAAGTCAATTAATAATAATTTTCCTAGATTCTACTCTAAAATATCTTTAAAATGAGCCAAAGTTTATATTTTTGGATTTTTCTAGGATTAGTTATGATTTTAGGAAGTTTCAGACTTAAAAATAGATTAATTAAGCTTAATTAAAATCTTAATCCCGTCAGGCCATGTGGTGGCTGATGTGGCACGATTTTCATGTGGTGCTACGGGGTTGGCTATTTAAGTTGTCACATCTGTCGCTGACTTGGATTGTTGTAGATGTTAACATGGACTAAGATCAAGGCATGATCGAATCCACGATTTAGGAAAGAAATCAAGGGATCTAACGCGGGATCTAATCAGAGCTGTTCGTTTCAATCACGCGAAATGGATGGCTCATGATCAATCTCGTTCATGAGTGGGAAAAGACGGATGTCATCTATCTTTCCCCATTCGATCCGAGCTCGCCCGAGCTTGGATTGCCTCCAAATTCATCCTACACCTTTTGGGAGAGGAGGCGCACACATCCAACGGCTAAAACTCATCACATTCGAATTTGCTTCACCAAAAAGCAAATGATTTTTCATACAAGGCTCGATTTTGCAAAATTATCTCACCAGAGGTAATGTCCGGCGGTGGATCGATGGAGGTAGCTTCACCTAGTTGAAGTGAGGCCCTATTGAGAAGCTTGGGTCTCAATTTGATGTAGAGCTCTTGGTCGACCAATCAACGTGCGTAAAGGCTTCAGCTCCATTCAAACTTTAATCTTCAGTGCTCAGGAAGGCTTGGAGAGGATTAGATTGTCTTCAACGAAGTAAGAGGATGGTGTGGGTGCAAGGAATTGAAGTTTGATCAAGTATATGAGGAGTATTGCTCAGAAGGATGGTGTCTTGTTTTGGCTTTGCTCAGGGAAGAGGAATGCTGACCAAGGGGGCTTGGGATGCTCTAGGAAGCTCTGAGGGATTTCAAAATGGCTTAGGAAACTCACACAAAGCAATTGGTCTCATTTTCCGCTCGAATTGAGGGGGTATACCCCTCAATTGCACACGTTGGATAGACGGGATTGATCCCTGAAAATCCACCGATTGGCCATCATTGAGTCATCAGAGGGGTCGACGTCAGCTCCACGTGGCATGCCAAGAATGTAGGAAGTGGTGGTAGGAGTCTCAAGGCTTGATATGAGAGGATTGTGTGGTATTGATCTTGCCTTTGCCCATGGGGTGTTCGGCCATGAGAGGTGGCTTATTGGGTTGCTTCCCTTGGTCCATGGCAAGTGCTAGGATGGCTTAAGGTGGGCTAAGGTGGCCTAGAAGTTACGTATTATGAAGTTTGATGGCTTCCATGGAGATGGGAGAGGGGACTTTGCCTCTTAAGGCAAGAATCCAATGTAAAGAGAGGGTGTCTGTGGTGTTTATTTTTGAGATGTGGGATACCACGCAGATCTTAGGGGGCACTTATTAAAGTGATCGGGTATGACATAAATGAATGATGTACTATATCGAAAGATAGAAATCACCACCCTATAATGGACCTAATCACCTAATAAGGACTCCTAAGGCATGATTGGTCTTCGAATGTACCAGATAGTTTTTTCTTATTTTACATGAAAAAGTAAAGTAGGGTTTATTTTAAGTCGGGTTCATTAAGTTCTCTATGGAGGTAAGCTCTCATAGTTAATTACATCCTAAGGAATGAAAATTCCTTAAGAATACTCTCGATTAAAGTAGACAATTTGTGTCTCTAAAGATTTCAAGGTTAAGATTATCAAAGGATTGGCTATTTTAGAAAATCAAATGGGATAAATCAAGGAGAAGACTTATTTTTAGAAGTCAAAGGGAGATGGGTAGGGAATGCTCATGATACTAGGAAGCCTAGTGAGCATTCCAATCTATCCTATGATTGGACTTTATATTTTTGAAATTGAAGAGAGTTAATTATTTGAGTTGACATTTTATTAGAACAACATAAGATTGTAGAAATACCTAAGAGGTGAGGATTTCTACTTATAGCCCAAAGAAAATAGGTACCTCATATCCTAAGCTAGGGAGCTTTGGCGAGGGCCGAAGCACGACCTAAATCTAAGGTGAAAATGGATATATGGTTTACCTCTATAAGAGAATAAATCACCCAACTGCTGGACTTATTACTGCCTGGAGTGGCAGCCAGCTACTTCTCCTATGCTTTAAATCTATGTAGGCAAGTCATATGATTTTACAAGACAGCTAGACTGTTATTTATTTAGAAAGGAGACTAAGTCCTTAAACTCACTCCCTAAGAGACTAGAACATGAGTGGTATGAATTCATGACTTAATCTAATGCAAATTTTATCAAATTTATTTTTATTCTTTTGGACTCTTTGTTTTGATACAGGCTACGAGATTTTGTATGCCTAAATGCATGAGAACTTGATTATGGGCTAAATCAAAAGAGAAAGTGGTGTTCTTCCATCAAAGGCTCTCACAGGTTAAGCCTTTATTCTCTGGCATAGATGGAAGCCCCCTCTTAATAAGAGTGGAAGAATATGACATGCATGATGTTATGCATACATTCATTTAGCTAAGGGTTTGCTAAAAATTTTATTATCTTGATTTATTTCCTAGGCTTTTATGTGAGGCTATGAGTTATTTTAAAATTTTAGTTATGAGTTATTAGTGGGATATAAATTTTAATTTTATTCTAAGAGCCTATCGCATCCAGGCCACACATTCAAACATCAAACATGAAGAAACTAAGAAAAGCATGCAATTTTAGTGTGCAATCTAAACACAATATCAAACAATTTTTATAGACTATCATAAAAGAATAAAAGGCCAGTGCGGTCAGGTTTCTTCGTACACCCCGAAAAGAAAAAAAAAGATGGATAGATGAGCTCTACCCTTATACAACTTGAATTACAAAAATAATACATGCTATGTGGGTCTTCTTTTCTTCTTTTCTTCCTTCTCTTCCTTTTGAATTGATTTGCTCCAAAGGCATCACAGGGCACCCCAGGGACTAAGCCTTCTAGCCACTACTCATCCTAATCCCTCATAACACTAATCCTAATTCTTAATGCAAAATTACATTAAAAATAGAAAAAAGTAAATCTACCTATACCTGCAAAAAAATGTTAGCTAAACACACCATACAACCCAAGTAGTTATATGAATATTTTGGACTTAATACCACACACATGGGTAACCAAGCCCACCTATCCTAATGTGAGTTATGCTTAGGGGCTAAGCAACCTGCATAGAAAATGTATTTATATTTTATTATAGAGGCCCCTTAAGCACAACCCATTGCATAAAATATGATTAGGCTAATCCCGGCCTACCATCCAGTCTACGAGGCATACACCCTAACATCTAGTCTAAAATATTATATCACAAAATAAAATACAACATCATACATACAATGCCCTAACTTAGCACTAGAAGTATTGACTTAGTGTTCTAATGTGTGTGCTTAAGGCTTGTGTGGCAAGACTTTACTAGGCTTCTTTAGTTTAAGTTTCAATTTGGAGTTTGAATTTATTTAAATTTTACCTTTGGGTGATTTTAATTTAAATAATTTAATGATATTTTTTCATTTTTATTTCACTTTTATTTGGTTAAAATAATGTTTATGTTTTCAAGAATGAAGAGTAGAATGAATTCCATTTATAGATATAACTCACCCTATTCTACATCCTAACTCCTAAAGAGTCTAACTAAGGTTTTTAAGTATCTTAATTAGCCCATTTAAATTTGTGTAATTCATTTGATTTGAGTTAGCATTTAGAATTTGAGTTTGTTTAAGTATTTGATTGATTGATTTTGGATTAGATGTTTTGGTTTAATTAAATCTTGATAATTCAATATCCTTAATATTTAATGAAGTTTAAGTTTGTTTAAATTCATGTGTTTTTGATTGATTAATTTTAGATTAGATGTTTTGGTTTAATTAAATCTTAATAATTCAATATCCTTTTAAATTAATGAAGTTTAAGTTTGTTTAAATTCATGTGTTTTTGATTGATTAATTTTAGATTAGATGTTTTGGTTTAAATACATCTTAATAATTCAATATCATTTTAAATTAATATCTAATTCTTTTCTTTGATTATAGTTATGTGATTTAATTTTATGTTTATCATGGTTCATTTATTTGTAGTTTGGTTGGATTAGATTAATTGAGATTATATTTTGATTTTTAATTGAGTTTGATTCTTTATAATTAGAATTTTATTTTTAATCTCATCCATTTGCCATGTTTATCAAAGTTTGGTTTGTATTTTGATTTCATATATTGGATAGTTAATTAATTTATCTTATTTAAGTAGGTTGAATGAGATTTGATTTGATTACATATTAAATTAATGAGAGTCTTTCTTTATTTGATTTAATTTGATTTGATTAGCTTTATTGATCTATGGGTTTTCTTAGGTTCAATGTGATTATTAGTTTAATTAAGATGTGTGTTTTGGTTTATCATTAAATTAAATAAGGATTTATTTAATTTTTTAATTTGGTATCATATTTGTTTAGGTTGATGATGTTTAATGATTTAGGTTTAATTTAGGATTTGATTGACATTTAATTGCATTTTAATTATATTCAAATTTATATTTGATTAAGCTTAAGTTTAATATGATTAATTTGATTAACTTAATTAGGTTGTTTAAGAGGTGTGATCGATTATTAAATTAAATAAATATTTGTTTAATTTTAAATTTGATTTCATATTTATTTAAGTTAATGATGTAATTAATGACTTAATGATTTAAGTTTAAATTAGGATTTGATTGGCATTTAATTGCATTTCATGTTTGATTAAGCTTAAGTTTAATATGATTAATTTGATTAACTTAATTAGCTTATTTAAAAAGTATGATCAAATTAATTAGTAGATTAATTAAGTGTTTGATTTGAATTAATTTTAATGTGATTTATAAAGTTAATTTGGTTCATTATAATGATGGATTAATTCATTAAGTTTGCATTAATTAAATGTCTAATTAATTAAGTTTGATTAAGGGTAATTAAATTTTTAAATCATTAGATTAATTAAAAGTTTTTTTAATTAGAAATTAATGACTTAATTACCCATATATGACTTATTTGATTTGATAGTTTTAATTAAGCATTTACCTACATTTTATTGATTAAAGGGTTATAATTGTTATTATCATTTGATTAGATTAAGTGATTTAATTATTTATTTTTATTTCAATTAAACTTGATTATTCATAATCATAGTTAGGTTTGATTTTCTTCATTTATTATGTTCATTAGATTTCATTCATGTTTGATTTAGTTGTTAGGTTTATGTATTAATGGCTAATTAATCATCTTATTCCATAATGGATTGATTTTAAATGTGATTTAATCATATCTTAATTAAGTTTACTTTAGCTTTATTTGGTTTAATTTGGTTAATATCAAATGATTATGTTGAATTGGTTTATTAATGAATTTGATTTTTAGTTTATTCAATGATTAATTAATATTTAATTTGTTTTAATTTGTTAAGTAATTAAATATGATTAAGATTCAATGTTTGGTATATGTTTGACAAGATTAGTTTGGCTTTATATCAAAGTTTCATTGATTTATTCAATTATGAGTTTGGTTCAAAGATCTCATCATTTAACTAAATTTCATTAACTCAATTAAGTTTTGTTAACTTTAAGTTCATTTGTGTGATATATGATATTTTTTGATTTAAAATTTGATTACCAATCATTTGGGTATTATATCATTTCTAATTTTGATTTGATATTTAAATTACAGTTAGATTATATTTTAATTAATTCCTTAATTGATTGTACTTTAATCTTAAGTGTTTGTTTCAGGTTAATTAGGCTTTAGAAAATCACATTATTTTCTTAAGGGTCCTAGATGTTAATTGAAGTGATTTAAGTTATTTGGAAGATTTTTCTGTAATTTTATGGATTTTTATTTTCTTTGTTCTATTAAAATGGACAATCTGAACTTCAAAATTTAATTTCTCCTAATCAAGCAGTCCTTTTAACTTGAGATTTTTATGGTAGGTGTATTTTAACACTTATTTCAATCTTTGAAAATTTCAAAGCAATCAGACTTGTATTTTTAGAGTAATTATTGAAATTTGATTTTCACTAAAACTTAAATTAAGCTCAAACCATTCATTAGAATTTATAGATTTTGATTCATTGGATTTCTCTCAGAAAGATGGATCCAACGAGCTTTTATTTGTAATTTTTTGCTAAGTATTTTATTTTTTATGAATTTTCAAAGTTTTAGGACACTTAAATAATTTTTAAAATCTTAAAATAGGCATTTTCCCACTTAACCCACAGCAATCGACGGGCAACGCCACATGGCACGCGCACAGTCGCTATCTCTATGGCACGCCACGCCATGTGGAACGCGAATGGCCCGCGGTGTCGCGGCCACCGGACGAGAAACCCGCAAGCGCGGGATGGCAATGCTCGGATCGGCGCAGACCATCCGATCGTTAATTGGATGGTCTAGATTTGATCCATAGATCTGAGGGCGGATGCCGTGTGGAACGATGCGTGATCCGAATTGTCCGATCACGGATCAGACGGTCCAGATCCAATCCGCGGTCCAGATGGCTGAGATCATGCGGATCATTGCATGAGACGGAATCTGGATCACACGATCTATGCAATTCAAGCTATCCGATCTCTCTGAATGGGAGATCGGATGGTTGCTACTTCACGAGATTCAATGAACAATAAAACTAGGTCTTTCTTGCTAAATCAAAATAAAATCTCATCCAAATTGGCTAATTTTCACGGTAATTCTCACCGAAAAATCTCCCGATTCGTATTAGGACTAAATATAATGAAAAATGCAGGGTTTCTCTAAGGAAATTCCTAAAAACTATGCAAAGATCACACAAATAGAAGTTCCTAAGCTGGCTAAAGTTTGGCAGAATTACTTCACCAGGGATGGTTTTCGGTGGTGGTGAAGATCCGAGCAAGCTCCTAAGTGCATGAGGAAACTTTAGAATGAGCGTAGCCTTCGCCTTCACTTCAAAATGATATATCTTCTAGTGCTTGCCATTTTCTCATCAAAATTAACTCAATTTTGATGTTTTTAGCTTAAGAGAAATGGGAAAATGGTTGTTTATTATTTCGGAGAGCTCTTGGGGGCTGAATAGTGATAGGAGGAAGAGGAATGAAGCCTCATTTCCCCCTCCTTTAATAGTGGCCAAAAATCCTCCTTTTTTGAAATTTTGGCTTCAAAGTGTTGTCATTTTGCTTGGAGTGGTTGAGATGGATGATGGATTTGACTTTGGATTTTTGCTCCAAAGTCCTCTCTTGCTGCCATATGATCAGCTCCATTGAATGCCATGGATAGGGAGAAGTTGAATGCATGTGATGGGGAGAATTAAATGAAGTTGGGTGGAATCCTATGTAAGGGAGGACCCATGAGAGATTTAATTGGGTTGAGTTGATTTTGGGCTGATCCCAAATGGGTTTGGGTCGGGTTTGATCAGCCCCCAATGGGTCATGGTTTGGTTTTAAGGGATTTGGCTCAATTTGGGACATATGAGTCACATTGGGTCATATCGGGTTAGGTTGACCAATTGGTCAAATTAGGTCAAACAAAGGCTTAGGTTAGATTCAAATGATAATTTGAAGAGTTTTGGTATGATTAATTTGATTAATTTGGCTTAGAATTGACTTTGGCTCATTTGGAATCACATGGGTCAAATGGGTGGGTCAAGTTGACCAATTTGACCAAAATTGACCAAATTAGCTCGGGTTATGGATTGATTCATGTTCAATTGGCTAATTGAAGATGAATGTGGTCTTCTATTCAAATCAATTGAATTTAATTTGGATTTAGGCCAAATTGATCCTGTAGGCCAATTTGGGCTAAATGGCTCAATTGGGCTCGATTGATCAAATTAGTTTTAATTATGGCTTTGGTCAAGTTCAATAATCAATTTGGAATGAACTTGAGCCATTGGTTGCAATCAATTTGGGTTAGATCATGATTTGACCCAATTTGGTCCTTTAGGCTAATTTGGGTCAACTTGGATCGAATGACCAATTGGGCTTGGTTTGGCTCAATTGGTGGTCAAGTCATATTTAAATATTAATTTTGGGTTGATTCCAATCATTGATTTCAATCAATTTGATGTAGGATGAGTTTTGACTAGTTTTGGTTCATTTGGGCTAAGGGTTGACTTGGTTAAATGACTAAGTTGACTTGGCTTGACCCAATTGATTGTAATTGATCATCATAGGGTGATCAACAATCATGGTGGAAGGTTTTGGTGAGCTTGGTTCAATCCAATTTGGGTTGGATTGGAAGTTGGCTCAAATGAGTCTGTTAGGTCACTTTGGGCCAAGGGACCTAAGTGAGTTAATTGGTTTGGTTTTTGGTTTGATCTGAGTTTAGTTGAACTTATATATGAGCCCCAGAATGAAATATAAATTCAACGACAATTAATTTGGAGTCTAATGGATTTTTTGGCTCATTTGAAATTTTTAAGTCAAAAGGGCTAGGTTGGGTTTGACTTGGGTTTGCTTCGATTTGATTTGTTGATTGTAGATTTCATTTATATTTGGGTAGATACCTGAATGAATGATTGGTTCGAGAGAAAATTCATTAGTTTTGACTTGATTTGGATAGAATTTGGCTAAATCCAAAGAATTGGCTTAAAAGGATATAAATTGGATTTTGGTTTAATGTTGGATTTGGTCTTGGCCAATTTGGATTTATATTTCATTTATATTTATGAATATAAATAAAGTTCTAAATGATTCATGATAAAATCACTTTAGTTTGGAGTGATTTGGAAGCAAATTTGACCAAGTCCATGGATGTAGGTCAAAAAGGCTTAGAAGGCAATCAATTTAGTTTGATTCATTTTTGGTCATTAGAAGGTGGGTTTCATATATATTTGTGGATATGAATGAAGGAATAATTGATTTATAAGGAAATCAATTGAGTTTGATTTGATCTAAAAGGAGTTTTGACTAAGCTTATGAAGGTGGTTCATATGGCTTAGGAAGGGTCTTGCGCTTTGAATTTGATTTTGGGTTTCAGTCATTTGGAGTCAAATTTGGGATATGGATTTGAAATTTGGATTTGAATTTGAGATTTGGTTTGAGATTTGAATCTGGGTTTGATTTAAGAAATTGTATCTAGATTGGGTTTAGGCTATAGGATAGGTAAATTCCTTAAGCCCTAAGGCATAGCCTAATCTTATGATTAATCCTTCTAAGTCTCTAGGCTTAGGTTAAGTGTTCACCTAATCACTAGATGTGTCTTATGACTAAGAAAATCTTAGTGTCTAGAATATTCCTAAGTCTAAGAGGATGGGGTTGAGAGCTTAATCCAAAAGTGAGGTCAATAGTGTCCATTGGTTAATCCCCTTGGGTTGGGTCCCATATGAACTTGGGCTGGTTTAGAACTGACCTAGGGTCCATTTGGGTCAGGTTAGGTCAGCCATGAAGGCTCCATAAGATATTTTTAAGTGATTTGGGTTCATATGATCAAAATAAGCTCATTTGGGTTAGGTTGGGTTGGGTTGACTAATTGGTCAAATTGGGTCAAACCAAGACTTGGGTTAGGTTCATATGATGATTTGGGATATTTTTGTTCAATTAGTTTTGATTAATTTATCTTAGATTTGAATTTGACTCATTTGGATTCAAAAGGGTCAAATGGGTCAAGTTGACCAGTTTGACTAATTTGACCAAATTGGGTTGGGTTAGGTGTTGAGTCAAGTTCAATTGGTTAATTGAAAATGATTATAGGCTTTGGTTTGGTTTAATTTGGATTTTGGCCAATTTGGCCCTTTAGGTTAATTTGGGCTAGATTGGGTCAAGTTGACCAATTGGTCAAATTAGGCTCAATAATTGCTTTGGTCAAGTTCAATGAGTGATTTCGAATGAAGTTGAGCCATTGGCTGCAATCAATTTGGATCAAATCATAATTTGACCCATTTTGGCTTTTTAGGCCAATTTGGGTCAACTTAGGTCAAATGGTTAATTGGACTTAGTTTGGCTTAATCGATGGTTTGGTCATATTCAATTATTGATTATGAGTGAGTTTGAGTTAATGGTTTCAATCAATTTGGTAAATAGTGAATTTTGGCTAGTTTGGGTTTCATTTGAGCTAAAGGTTGACTTAATCTATAGGCTAGGTTGACTTAGTTTGACCAAATTCAAGACAATTGATTAACCTAAGATGATTGTTGATCATGATATGGGGTTTGGATGAGCTTAGTTCAATCGAATTTGGGTTGGATTAGAACTTGGCTCAAAAATATCTTTTAGGTCACTTTCGGCCAAGTGGACCTAAATGGGTCAATTGGCTTGATCATGGCTTGATTCAAGTTTGATTGAACATATGGAATTATAAATCCAATTGTAAGTGGTTTAGAGTCAAATAAATTTTGGTTCATATGACAATTTCAAGTCAAAAGGGGTCAACATGTGCGGTTTGGATTGATAATTATAGTTTGTGTTTATATTTGGAACAATGATTGAAGGAGTGATTGAATCATGAAGAAATTCATAAGTTTTGAGTTGATTTGGATATCATTTAGCCAAGTTCAAGGAATTAGCTAAAAGGGATACAATTGGGAATTTCATTTGATTTGGGTTTGGTTTTGGCCATTTGAATTTATATTTCATTTATATTTATGAATATAAATGAAGATATAAATGATTAATGAAAAATCACTTGAGTGATTTGAAAAATGATGGTCAAATTTATTTGAAATGAATTTCAAATTTGTGGATTTGATTTGAAGGAGGTTTTGACTAAGCATATGAAGATGGTTCATATGGCTTAGAAAGGGATTTTAGAGTTTGAATTCAATCATAAGTTTTAATCATTTGGAGTTGGATTTGATTTGGAATTGGGTTGGGATTTGATTTGAGATTGAATTTGATATTTGAGAAAATCAATTAAATCAGGGTTGATTTGAATTTAGTTAAGGCTAAGTCCATAAGATAAAATCAAAGGGTTTAGGAAAGGATTTGGAATTTGAATTTAATCATGGGTTTCACTCATTTGATTTGGGATTGGATTTATGATCTTGGATTTGAATTTGAGATTTTGTTTGGAAGAAGGAAGCAAGGATTGGGTTTAAGGCTATAAGGTAGGCAAGTCTTCCTAAATCCCTAATGCATAACCTATTCCTATGACTAACTCTTCTAAGTCTCTAGGCTTAGGTTAAGTATTCATCTAATCACTAGAAGTGTCTTAAGACTAAGAAACTCTTAGTGTTTACAAGTGTCATAGATCTATGATGAGAAAGTTGAGATCTTACTCCTAAAAGTGAGATCAATAAAGGGCGCCCATTAGGTGTGGTGCAACTGACTAGGTGCACCGCACGTATTGGTGTTGACCGAGATGATCAATAATGCCCGAAGGATTGCAACCACTAATAGATATGATCTACAATTAAACCCGAGATGTAGAAGGAATCAAGATCTTAATGAAATGCAACTCAACTTATGCCAATGGCATAAGAGAGAAAGGGGGGATCCACTAAGGGATCAAGCATGTGAACCTTCCACTAGGGAAGCAGGTTCATGTTATCCATAAAGGATGAGAGTTGAATTTGATAATGATTTGGGAAGAAAAGATCCACTGGGATGAGTGCATGAACCTTCCACTAGGGAAGTAGGTTCAGATCATCCACTAGGGATAGGGATTTGACTTGGTTTGATTTTATGAGGGCTCCATTGGGGAGAGGATATGATTCGGGCCTCATTAGGAAGAGAAATGCTTTAATTTGATTGGTGGGGCATCCACTGGAGATGAGAATTTAATTTGATTTATTGTCTTATGGTTTGAGGCTCCACTAGGGGGAGGATATGATCTAGTTTTAAGGGAACATTTGCTGGAGATATGAGCTCGGATCTGCTAGGGATAAGGTAGATTTATATTTGGACTCCCCTGGAGGGAGGATGGTGAATCAGATGAAATGGACCCTGTTAATGTGCGATGAATCCACTAAGAAGGGGCTAATATCAGCATTGTCATGTCTTAGATTTATAAATCTAAAGGGATAGTCTACCGGCCATCAGGTAAAGCTATCCAACCTAAGGGTTGCCTTTTGGTGTGCAATGGTTAAGCCAAGAAGAATGTTTGTAAACTAACAACTTCCTGAAGAAGGAACCACTGGGATGATCAATTGATAGCACAACAAATCGAACTCGACCTAAGGTGACTATTTGAGCGAGTGCTGCTATGGACTCACATCGACTCAAGAATAGTCAGAATCAATTTAATTTAGATTTTAAGATGGACCCTGTCGATGTGCGATGGATTGTTGGCCTCACTTTTGGAGTGAGCTATCAACTTCTTCATCTTAGACATAGGTCTCCTCTTAGACATTAAGAGTTCCTTAGTCTTAGTGATTTACACTTTGAACCATTAGAAGAGGTTATTTGGAGGTTATGGGTAGGATACTTCCTTCTTCCAAGTCAAACTCCAAATTCAAATCAACCACAAATTCAAATCAACTTCAAATCCAAATCAACTTTAAATTCAAATCAACTTCAAATCCAAATTAACTTCAAACTCAAATCAACTTCAAATCCAAATCAACTCCAAACTCAAATCAACTTCAATTCCAAATCAAACCTTAAATCAATTCCAATGGATTTTCTCAAATCATGAATCAATTTCAAATGATTAAAATTCGTGATCAATTATAAATCCAAGATCTTTCTTAAGCCTTTGATTTCATCTTATGTACTTAGGTCAAATCAAATCCAAATCACTCCAAATTCAAAAGATTTTCTCATAAACCATTTATATTCTCCTTTATATTCACAAATATAAATGAAATATAAATTCAAAACTCAAATCCAAATCTAATTTAATTCTAACCTAAACTCCTTCAAGTCAAATTCTTGAACTTAACCAAATCAAACTCTAATCAATCCAAACCTTTGGATTTTCTCTTCAAATAATCAGTCCTTCAATCATAAATTTTAATCATCAAATCAAATCGATTCAAACTAACCTAAATCAAACTCATGTTCATCATTTCAACTTGAAATTATCAAATGAATCAAAACTCATTTGACTCCAAATCACTTGCAATTGGATTTATATTTCAATCTTACATTCATATGTGAGTTCAACCAAACTTGAATCAAGCCTTGATCAAGTCAATTGACCCACTTAGGCTCACTTGACCCAAAGTGACCTAAATCACCTTTTTGAGCCAAATTCTACTTCTACCCAAATTTGATTGAACGAAGCTCATTTAAGCCTCACATTGTTAGCAACAATCATCATAGGATGATCAATCACTCAAATTGGGTCAAACCAAATCAAACCTAGCCTTTGGCCAAGTCAACACTTAGCCTAAATGAAACTTAAACTAGCCAAAATCTATCATAGGCCAAATTGATTGAAACCATTGATCAAAACCAATCCATGATCATTGATTGAACTTGACCAAGTCATCATTTGAGCCAAACCTAGCCCAATTGGCCACTTGACCTAAGTTGACCCAAGTTGACCTAAAAAGTCAAAACGCGTCAAATCTTGATCTAAGCCAAATTGATTGCAACTAATAAGTCAAATTCATTCTAAATCACTTGTTGAACTTGACCAAAGCCTCAATTGGCCAACTAGACCCAACCTAGCCCAGTTGATCATGAACCCAACTTGACCTAAAAGGTAAAATCAACTTGAAACTTAACCAAACCAAAATTGATTGAAATCAAAGTTTGCAAAATATTTTAATTGATCAACCAAGCCTAAACCAATCCATAAACTAACCCAATTGGGTCAAATGGGTCAAATTGGTCAACTTGACCCATTTGACCTAAGTGAACTCAAATGAACCGAAACCAAATATAAATCAAATTGAACCAAACCAATGATACCCATAGGCTCCAAATGATCATTTGAACTTGACTTAATCCATGGTTTGGCCCAATTTGACCAATTGGTCAACTTGACCCAAGTTGACCCATTTTGACCTAAATGAGTCAACTTGAGCCAAATCATATCAAATATACTCCAAATTCATTGAAAATTGGCACAACCCATTTTTCAATCATTTTAAATCTGCCCAAATCAAAATAAAGGCCAAATGACCATTTTCACCCTAGGTCAAAGGGTAACCTATGGCCAAATTCACTTGGAATTTGGCCAATTCCTTTTCATGGCCACTTGGCATCCTCCTAGTGGACCATTTGGACACCAAGGGAGGTGGTGCACATGACCCAATGGGTTTAGGTCAGCCATGACCCAACTTAAGGCCAAACTGACCCCTCCAATCAAATTTCTCCACTTGTATCACCTCCCACACTCACTTAGCACATGTTCACCTCCTCCATTCCACTCCTATGCAAAAACTGAAGCACATGGGATCCATAATAGCCTAAACAACCCATTCAATCAGAGTAATTGATCAAACACAGAAGAACAAGCTTCGGACGTCCGATCCAAGTAGGAGGAGATATACTCCCCCTCATTTTCACTCAAACTATGACTCTTACATTCGATTGAGATCAGTCAAAAGCAAGTATTCACAAAGTTCCCTAAGCATTTCCAAGCTCTCCCCAATTTCCCTCTCTTGGTTTTGCTTAAATCAAAAATAGGGGAGGTCTAAGGGAATTCCACTTCACTCAATTCTCCAACAAACTTAAATTGCTCTTGCAAGTACAATCAAGGCACCAAGTCGAGCTTACCCAAGGTGTTTTCCAAGCATCCAAGCCATGGGAAGGGAGTCCTAGACCAAAGCCGCAAGTCATTGAAGGGAGCCTTGGTCAATTGGGATATCTACTTCAAATTGAAGCTTCAAACTCTCTACAGAGCTTCATCTCTACTAAACTATGCTACCTCCTTCGTTGGAAGTGTCGGTGATAGCCTCCGGTGAGATACGACTCAAAACTGAGCTTAAGTTGAAAATTGCTTGGTCTTTTGTAAAGGGAATTGTAACCCCATTGAAATTCAATCGTTGGATGTTCTTCCCTATGCTTCTTGATGGTGTGGGTTGAATCTCAACCTAATCTGAGCTCAAGTGAGCTCGTATCAAGCCATGGAGGGCGGTGGCTTCTCCCGTAGCTTAGGGGGGATGTGATTTCTCCATCCACTTATTTCTCCTGATCAGAAATATTAATCATATATCCGATCGCCATAAGCGCGACATAGATAACTTAAATAATCAATCTTATGTGGAAAGCGTCGCGTAGTTCCAGGCCGGGATTAGTTATTTAATTAGGACTATTTAATTACCCTTTAATCATAGAAACTTCATAAATTCATAATTAAATGTAAAAAAATTAGAAAAATATAAACTCAAGTTCATTTTTAAGATAATTCAAAGTGGAATCCAATAAAATTATTTTTAATTTATTTTAAACTATGGATTTTCCTTAATTAAGATTTAATTAAAAATCTAATTACCTTAGTTACTCTCTGATTACTTGATTAATTAATTCCAAAGTTCTCAGACATATTTAATGCGATCACTTCTGCCTCCCCTAAATTTTTTGGGATTTATTAATGAGTTAATTAGAAAAATTAATTAATGAACCCCTAATCACCCCTTAATGTAATTAAGAGTAATTAAGCATGTGAACAGTGATTTAATCCCTTAATTGAGATAATTAAACTTTGTTTAAGAAGGTAAGAGGTTTATGGATTGGGTTTGGGGTATTTTCTCTAAGTTATTCCCTAAACCCCCTTTTTTCCTTAATCCAAACATAATTAAGAATTAATCCACTAATGATCCACTTAATTAGCTTAATCAAACTTTTGAAATTAATCTGAACTTAATCAATCTCTTGCTAGGTAGATCCTTAGGTTTTCAAAAGCCTAAGGTAAATTTAAGGAAATCATTTCCAACTCACATGTGTGGGATGGTTATGAAAGTACTTAATTAAATCCTTTAGCTTCATTAATCAATAATTGTGAGCCAATTGTAGGCCCCTTTCTGGTGCATTCTTGATTTAAATTCCATGTGGTTGCATATCATATGTTGGCTCATAATTGTTAGGTTAGTTATGTTAAAGTGGTGTAGGTAAGGGGTAATTAATGGACTTAATTTACACCTTAAATCAACTTAATGGTTCTAAAAATTAAATCAAATCAATTCACATATGGGGAAAATGGGTTATGACTAGTAAACTCTTTTCAAATTTCACAGATCAAATCAAACTCAAAATAAAAAATAAAATCCTCTTAAAAAGAATTTTGATTCACTTTAAATGATCTTATTTCATAAGATT
This sequence comes from Cymbidium sinense, assembly GCA_021442155.1. Classification (NCBI taxonomy): domain Eukaryota; kingdom Viridiplantae; phylum Streptophyta; class Magnoliopsida; order Asparagales; family Orchidaceae; genus Cymbidium; species Cymbidium sinense. The sequence continues at coordinate 19,781,124 of CM038230.1, read as the reverse complement.
ATCTTTAGGAATTAATTAGGGTGAATTAAGCCATATGATTGCATCACTTTATCTCTTTCTAAGTATGTTAAATGTTGTATGTCATATGATATCATGCATTTATATATTTTAAAAAAAATCAAAATAAATGAAATGTTTTCTTTATGTCAAATTGCATGTTTTGGCTAAAGTAAGAATATGAGTGATTATTATCACTACCAAATCAAAAATTATTTTTCAAAACTTATAAATCAAAGATTATAAATGAAGGTATGCTACTTATAAGTACTTATAAGCTTGCATGTGATTATAGCTTAAAATGTGTTATGTGATTTTCTTCTCTTTTTTTTAACATGGGTTTTTATAGGATTTGTAAAGTGTATAGTTCATTTAAAAAGAACATAACACTTGCTTAAATCCATTCCTATCCACTTCTATGTTATGACTTAAGAAGGATCTTCACATTTACACATGTAAATTATACAACCAAATCAAACAAACAAAGAAAAAAATTTTTTTTGCATGATTCTTCATCCATTTGTTTTCTTTTTGTACATGGACATGTATTTAAGAAAAGTCATATATTAGTCTGGACATCCCAGGGTTGCAAAGCTTTAAGTAGCCCTAAGAAGATCTTGTACCTTATACCCTTAGTGTAGAAAATAATGGCGTCGTACTCACTTATAGCTTTTATATATGTAAATGTGCATTTGATTAATGGATAAAAGAATCCCCCCTCTTTCTACTTAACAAAATCATGCATCATGAAACATCCAAATTTTCTTAAGCAGCATCTCTTAGCATTTATCATTAAGGTGTGCTAAATATTTGCATTGCTTGTATATATTTGTTTAAGATTTATTCATATGCATGGTATACATGTTGGAAAGAAATAAATTATTGTGTGTTATGTGATAGTAATTCATCTTAATTAATCTTAAAATGCCTTTCATATTGAATAGGTTTATTTAGAGCAAATCTAAACTTAGGATTAATTAAAACACATACTAAAACATTCACTAAAAAAATCATCAATGAATCTACCTTAGAAATTACTTAGGATAGGGAGGAAAGAGAGGTTCTCTTCTCTTTTCCTCTCTTTACAATATTTAGTAATTGAATGTAGGTTCATTCAAATAAAGTCAAATCAATAAATAAAATATACAAATCAATTAAATCACTTAAATGAAGCCACCCTCTAGTTGAATCTTTCACACTTAAAAAATTTCAAACTTAAAGCCTAGCTAAGACATGCCACACAAGCCTTAAATGGCACACACATTTGGCTAAATCATCATTCTATCTCTATGCTAGGGTGGTGCATGGTTTGATGTCTGATTTTATTTTGTGATATAATATTTTAGTCTAGATGTTAGGGTGTATGTGCGTAGACTAGATGATAGGGCGATCTTAGTCTAATCATTATCTTTTGCAGGGGATTATGCTTAAGGGGCGTTGTAATAAAAATATAAATATTTTTGTTGTGCAGGTTGCTTATACCCCTAAGCATAATCCAAATTAGGACATGTGGACTTAGTTACCCATGTGTGGGGTGCTAAGTCCAACTTATTCATATACATGCTTGGGTTGTGTGGTATATTTAGCTAATCTCTATTTTACAGGTTTAGTTAGATTTACTTTTTCCATTTTTATGTAATTTTGCAATTAGGATTTAGAATGAATATTATGGAGGATTAGGCTGAACATTGGTCATAAGATTATGTCTTATGTACCATGTGAATCCTTGGAGAAAACAACATCCCAACCAACCAAATCAAAGAAGAAAGAAAGAAAGGAAGAAAAGAAGAAATGAAGAAATGAAGAATTGAAGACCCCCATAACATGAATTCTTTCTAAATTTTAATTATTCATTTGTAATCCTGGTTGTATAAGGGTTGAGCTCGGCTACCCACATTTCTTTTCAGTGTCTTGACATACATTGGCTTCTTTTTATTTATTTTATAAAATTGTTTGATGTTTGTTTAGCTTGTGCATTAAGATGACATATTTTTCCTAATTTCTTCATTGATTGATGAATGGCTTGGATGTGAATAGGATTATAGAAAAAAAATAAATTTTTTATCCAATTAATCAACTCAAAATTAAAAATTAACAACTCATAACCTCACCTAAAGCTTAAGTTAGAAATCAAGATAATAAAAGATTTAGCAACCCCTTAGCTAGATGTTGTATGTCTCACATCATGCATAAAAAGAATCTTGCTTCACTCTTGCTAATGGAGGGCTTCCACCTTTGCCAGAGTACTTGGCTTGACCTTTGAGAGCCATGGTGAAAACACACCTTCTTCTTGCTGATTTTGGCCCATAACTAATTTTTCATGCATTAGGTATATGAATCCCATAACCTATGTCAAATGAATTGTCCAAAAATGAAAATAAAAACTTAAAAAAATTTACATTAGATTTAAGTCATTATTCATGCCCTACATGATCTAGTCACTTAGAGAGTGTGTTTAAGGACTTAACTTCTTTCTAAATAAATAATAACTTAACTATCTTGCAAAAACATATGAGTTGCCTACATATATTTAAAATTGTAGGAGTTAGTTTAAAATTAAGTAAAACCAGGTGGTTTATCTCTCTTGTGGGTAAAATATAAATTTAGGTCATGGTCGGTTTGGGATGTTTCATGGGTTTCACTTTAGGCATTTCCCATGATCTGTGGGTTTAGCAATTCAACTCAAACTCTCTCTTAAATTCCCATAGTTTGGGATGCTTCATAAATTAATTTTTTGGTAATAATAACTCACTCCTTTTGATCAAAATCTTTAAAATGATAGTGTAGAAATCTTTTATTAAAAAATCATTCCTTAATATGTAATTAATTATGGGGGCTTGCCTTAGAGAACTTTCCCTTCATTTAAATTAAACCCTACTTTATTTTTTCATGTAAAGTAGGGGAAGAATCTCTGGTACATTTGAAGACCCATTGTCCTTAGGAGTCCTTATTAGGTAATTAGGTTCATTATAGGATGATGAATTTTGTCTCTCAAGATAGTACATCATTCCTCAATGTTGAACTCGATCACCTCAACAAGAACATCTGTGGATCTACGCGGTGTCCAACTAGCGCGTGTATTTTTGTCTTCACTCATTTATTTTTTTTAAAGATTGATGAAAATGAAAATATTTCACCACAGATTTTTTTGGTGACTCCGCTAGGGATGGTTCCTCTCTTCATCTTTGGTAAATGATCATTGTCTCCAAGTATCGATAGTGGGTTTGTATTTTATATGAATCCAAAACTATCCTTCTTTTCCATTGGCACTTAGTTTATTTCATCCTTAAGCTAAGCTAGCTGACATCCTTCAGGTTTTAAGACCTCACTCCATGTAAGTCTTAAAACCCTTGTTGGGTTCCCTAATAAGTGAAAATAAAAAGTTAATAAAAAAAGTGATTATTAAAGACCTTCCTCTTTATCATTTCTATGGTAAGGAAAGGTTCATTCCAAAAATAAAGAAAAAAAATAAATTCTTTATAAAAATAATACTTTCGAAAAAGCACTTTTCCAAAAAAATTCATATAATAAAATATGTTAACCTCATTTAACAATTTTCAAGATTGTTACATGTAGGATCTTTTCAAAAAATTAAAAAGCTAAAGAATATTTTTTTTTCAAAAAGCACAAATGAACATCCTCATTCAATATACCCAATTTTATTGAATGAATATTTCATTTCCAAATAAAAATGCAAAATCATCTTTTCAAAAAATCACAAATGAAAATTTCACTCAATTTATTTGATGAAGATTTTATTTTGAAAATCAAAATCCAAAATCATCTTTTCAAAAAGCACAAATGAATATCTCCATTCAATTTGCCCAAATTTATTGAATGAAGATTTCATTTCAAAATTAAAATCAACAATCATCTTTTCAAAAATAAAATCAACAATCATCTTTTCAAAAACAAAATCAATAATCATCTTTACAAAAACAAAATCAAAAATCACATTTTCAAAAAGCACATATTTGAAAATGAACAATCCTCTTTCAATATACCCAAATTTATTGTAAGAAGATTTCATTTCCAAATAAAATCATATCATAACATTGAAATTTCATTTCAACATATCCCACATATGTTGAAGTTAGAATTTCTTTCTTTTCAAAAATTACAGTTTTGAAAATAAGCCTCTTCATTCAATATATCCAAATATGTTGGATGGAGGTTTTATTTTCAAATAAAATTACACCATTTGAAATTCCACTCACCACATCCCACATGTGTTAAGTTACAATTTCTTTCTTTTTCAAAAAAAGCAATAATCACACACAAAATAACATTTCATCTTTGAAAAATAAAACATAATTGACTCCCATTTGACATACCCAAATTTGTCAAATGAGAATTTCATTTTCCAAAATAAATTTAGATCTTTTATTTAGCATACCCAAATTTCCTAAGTAAAGTTCTCTCTTTTCAAAAATCAAAACATCAAAAATAAAAAAAACATTTGGATCTTTTATTTAGCATACCTAAATTTGCTAAATAAAGATCCCACTTTTCAAAATCAAAACACATTTGAATTCTTTATTTAGCATACCCAAATTTGCTAAGTGAAGATCCTCTTTTCAAAAAAAAAAATCAAAAATCAAAACACATTTGGACTCTTCATTTAGCATACCCAATTTTGCTAAGTGAAGATCCTCTTTTCAAAATTCAAAAATCAAAATACATTTGGATTCTTCATTTAACATACTCAAATTTGCTAAGTGAAGATCCTCTTTTCAAAAATCAAAACATCAAAACATAAAACACATTTGGATCTTTTATTTAACATACCCAAATTTGCTAAGTAAAGATCCTCTTTTCAAAAATCAAAAATCAAAACACATTTGGATTCTTCATTTAGCATACCCAAATTTGCTAAGTGAAGATATTCCTTTCAAAATAAAAAATCAAAACACATTTGGATCTTTCATTTAGCATACCCAAATTTGCTAAGTGAAGATTCTCTTTTCAAAAAAAAATCAAAACAAAAGAAAATATTTTGACTTTATTTAGCATACACAAATTTGCTAAGTAAAGATTATATTTTCAAATTCACATAATTCACAATCAAGCAAAAAAAGAAGAAAATTATTTTCAAATAACTCATTTAACATACTTGAATTTGCTAAATGAGTAAATCCCAAACAAAATCAATTGACCCTTTCTTTTAACATACTCAAATTTGTTAAATGAAAGGTCCCCAAACAATAAAAATCAAATTCAAATATGAACTAATGGAAGCATCAATCTCTTCAAAATATTTGAACCCATTTCCAACATACACAAATTTGTTGAAAATGGTCTCTAAATTCAAAATCTCTTCTCCAATTCTAAATTAAAAAATCTCTCCTAAAATCAAATAGCCCTACTTAACATATTCAAATTATTGAGTGTGTAAATTCTAAAATTAAAGAAGAATTTGATTTGAAATTTGATTTTCACATTATTAAATTCTATCTTTGATGTTTTGATTCGGATGGTTTAAATGGGCTTCAGAAGAAAGTCATCCATGTTTACTTTTTTTTCTTTTGGGATGGATTTGGCTTGTTCGTTGGGTCTAGGACCTCCTGGTTCGACTTTGTCCACCTCATTCATTTTGTCCAAGGTTTCGAGAGGGATAGGATCACTTGTGAGGGGACCACCCTCACAACCGTCAGCAGGAGGGTGGTGATCAGAAAGAAGCTGGTCATCCATGTTGAGATGCTGTTAGATTCAGAGTTTCCCTCACTGAAGAGGAAGGCTATGGCGTGTCCCGCACTGCGTGCATGGTTTTCTCCAAGTATGGGCACCCACTCATTGGCTTCTTCCAAGGGGAAGGCTCCTCTATCTTTAGGGGATAGTCTCCCACCATGAGGTAGGGTCTAGTTCTCCGTCCTCCTCCCAGGACCCAATGCCACAGATGTCAAGGTCAAGATCATGTGCCCACCAAAGAGAGATGGGAGGCCTCAAGGTAGAGGAGAAACCCATGATAGTTCCCCTTTACCTACACAGAATAAGTATCACCCCCTCTCTAGATCTGATGGAAAGGAAGATATTAGGAGGATCTCAGTTTCACCTCCACCTACAGTTCACTTTGAGGCTCCTACTAAAGACAGGAGAAGGTCGTATGTAGGCCTTAGGACAATTTTGGCCGAGGGGTTTTGATGGTCGGGCCCAATTTGACTACTTACGACTCATCCCTCATGGCTGAGCAAAGTAGGAAGAAATGTATCGGTACATGTCACTAGGAGAGAGACATAAGACTAGTGTGCCTCGCCTCGTGGACTTTCCACCCAGCTACCCCGATCACCGACACATTGTATTGATGGGTACTACCCACCACAGGAGAGGAGCTCTTGCATAGAGAGAGTCTGTGGTGCCTCCACCACACCGCTTTACTCCACATCCACCATCTCCAATACAAGTCCCATCTTCCACAGTTCCATTAAAGGCCATGAAGGCAGCATCGGGGGAAAAGAGAACCCCACTAGTGGTACGACTATGGCCAAGAGATCCCATTCCATCTACACCACTGACTAAGGTGAGGCCGAGCTCTCCTGCTCGACCTCCTGCTTCAATTGTGATGAAGAGGGAATGGAGACCATGGAGCATCGTAGTCATGCTACCACCACCACAGTAGATCTTGGACATGACAACAACAGAGGGAGAAGGAGATAGTTCAGTTGTCATAATGGTCATAGATCCTCCCAAGAGTAGCACTCCACCCGCATTAGATGATAGCCAAGAGCACATTTCTTCCAGTGAGCATAGCCCTCACAAGGTTAGCTCTCTAGCAGCAGGGGAGGTTGATGTATTTCTATTCATGCTCATGATCCTACCACTGGTCAACCTTGATCTTTTGTGCCTGCACAGTTGGACCGCTCCCTAAATGACATCGTAGCACAGTATCTGGTTGAGAAGAAGGAAATTCTAGGGTATGTCTGGTCTGATCTAGAGGAAGATAAGGTTAACTTCGATCCCAACGAAGATGATTTATTGGAAGATTCAATCGAGATGCATATGGTTGACACCAAGGGTTCCCTCCTTCGAGATCAGCAGGGTTCAAAAGGGGTTATGGCCAAATAGGATGACACAGCTCATTCGACCCAACACCTCCTTCACCAACTTAAACAAAAGGATGAACAGATAGATAGGATGAGAAAGAGGCTTGAAGACTTGCTAGCAGTAGTTTTGACACTTCAGAACCAAGCCCCATCAGTGTATCCTACTATTGTAGAGGCCGGTTAGCCTGAGTTGTTGCATGTCTTGGATCAAGCTAAGACTTCACCTCTAATAGAGCAAGGCAACACTAGCTTGTATAGGAAGATAGTGGACATTACCTCCATACAAGAGAAGGATATTAAACTCATGGTTGAGCAGTAAGTGAGAGAAGTGTTAGCCCAGGCCTGAGGAGGATCATCAGTTCTAATAGGTAGACCCTACCTAGAGGAATTCGATGTTATCCAATATCCTAAGGGTTTTGTGTCATCTTCTTTCAAGAGCTTTGATGGCAGCAGAAACTCACGCCAGTATATAGCACACTGCAGAGCTAGTTGTTGCAATGCTGGTGGTAGCGATGTGTTACTATTTCATCTTTTTGTTAGTAGTTTAGCGAGCATAGCCTTTGATTGGTACGTTGAACTCCCCTAAGGAACTTCTAGGGTATTCCTTTTAAAGAAGCCTGATTTTTAGCTACTTGAGCCTAGAAAGTTGGAGGAAGTGGGCAGGAGCAATGATCCTAACTTTTGCCCCCACCACTGCATGCTAGGGCATGTTTTAGAGGATTGCTTCACATTCAAGGACTGGCTTGAGCATAGCTACAAGACAAATGCCATAATTATCCCAAAAGAATATCTAATGTAACAACCATCAGGTTCTGTTAGGGTAATCCTTGGGGATTGTTGACCTCATTTTAGGATGAGCTATCAACCCCTCCATCTTAGACATAAGAGTCATCTTAGACTTTAAGAGATCCTTAGTCTTAAGATATATCTAGTGATTAGGTGGACACTCAACCTAGCCCTAGAGACTTAGAAGAGTTAGCCATAGGAATAGGTCATGCCTTAGGGGTGTTAGGAAAATTTGCCTACTCTATAGCTTGAACCACATCCCTCACTTCTTTCCTTCAAGTCAAACTCTAAATCAAATCAACATCAAACCTAAATCAATTCTAGCTTAATTGATTTTCTCCAAACTCAAATCAATCCCACAGGATTGTAACCTAAGATCAATTCCAAATGATTGAAACTTATGATTGAAGCCCATGATTGAAATTCCAAGTTCAAAATATTTCCTATATCCTTTGATTTCCACTCATAGACTTAACTCAAATCAAGTTCAAACCACCTTAAATTCATGAAATTTTCTCACAACTCATTTATATTCTCATTTATATTCACATATATAAATGAAATATAAATTCAAATCAATCAAACTAAATCCAAAATTCAAATCCAAATCAAGAAATCTTTCCTAAGTCACTTTGATTCCCTCTTATGGACTCAGCTCAAATCAAATTCAAACCACTTCAAATCCTTAAAATTTTCTAATAACCCATTTATATTCTCATTTATATTCACATATATAAATGAAATATAAATTCAAATCAATCAAATAAAATCCAAAATTCAAATCTAAATCAAGAAATCTTCCCTAAGTCACTTTGATACCCTCTTATGGACTTAGCCCAAATCAAATTCAAACCACTTCAAATCCTTGAAATTTTCTCATAATCCATTTATATTCTCATTTATATTCACATATATAAATGAAATATAAATTCAAACAACCAAAACTAACTCCAAAAATCAAACTCAAATTCAATCAAAATCTAACCTAAGCCTTTCAAGTCAAAATCTTGAACTTAGCCATATCAATTTCAAATCAAGCCAAACTCTTGATTTTTCTTCACGATTCAATCAATCCTTCAATCATGAATCCAAATATAAACACAAACTTCAATCAATAAACCAAACTTTCTAAAAAATCAAACCTATGTAGATACTATGTTCACCTCTTGCTTGAAATTGTCAAATGAATCAAAACCCATTTGACTTCAAATCTCTTGCAAATGGATTTATATTTCAATCATGAGTCCATATGTGAGTTCAATCAAACTCAAATCAAGCTTTGACCAAGCCATTTGACCTACTTAGGCTCACTTGACCCAAAGTGACATAAAGTACCCTTATGAGCCAAATTATAATCCTAACCTAATTAGATTGAATTAAGTCCACCTAAGCCTCTCATCATGAGATGATCAATCACTTAAATTGGATCAAACCAAGTCAAACCTGAGGGTTGACCAAGTCAACATTTAGCCAAAATGAAACCTAAGCTAGCCAAAATCCATCATAGGCCAAATTGATTGAAGCCATTGATCATAACTCATTCATTATCAATATTTGAACTTGACCAAGTCAACATTTCAGCCTAACCTAGCCCAATTGGTCACTTGACCCAAGTTGACTCAACTTGACCTAAAAAGTCAAAATATGTCAAAACTTGATCTAAACCAAATTAATTGAAACCAATGAGTCAAGTTCATTCCAAAATGATTGTTGAACTTGACCAAAGCCTCAATTGGCCAATTAGACTTAACCTAGTCCAATTGAATATGAACCCAACTTGACCTAAATTGTGAAATTGAGTCAAAGTCAAATATAAACCAAATTGATTGGAAACAAAAATATCAATCCATTTCATATGACCAACCAAATATGAACCAGCCTATGACCTAACCTAAATAGGTCAAATGGGTCATTTTGGTTAACTTGACCCATTTGACCTAAATGAACTCAGTTGAACCAAAACTAAATAAAAACCAAATTAAATCAAACCAAAGCCACCAAAATATTTCAAATGGTCATATGAACTTGACCCAACCCATGGTTTGATCCAATTTGACCAATTGATCAACTTGACCTAAGTTGACCCATTTTGACCTAAATGGGTCGACATGAGCCAAATCATATCAAACCAACTCCAAATTCAATGAAACTTGGACTAACCTATTTTCAAACATATCAAACATATTCAAATTGAAACCCAAGCCAAATGACCATTTCACCCCTAAGCCATAGAGTAAATTTTGGCCAAATCCACTTGGAATTTGGTCAAATTCCCTTCATGATCAGTTGGCACCCTCTTAGTGGACCAAGTGGATACTAGTGGGTGTAGTGCACCTAACCCAATGGGTTTGGGTCAGCCCAACCTAGCCTAAAGTGAAAGCTGACCACTTGCTTGAAAATGGCCACATGGGATCCCTCCTCTACTTGATTTAATCACTTGGGAGCTCCACTACTCCACTCCTTAAGCCAAACCGAATGCAAGGACACCTGTAACAGCCTAACAAACCCATTCAAGGAGCTTAAATGGATCAAAATGGTAAGAGAAGGCACGACCGTCTGATTGCTCTAGGGGTAGATATACTCCCCCTAATTTGATTTCATTCTATCACTCTCACACTCGATTGAACTTAGGGAAGCCAAAGAAAGCATTTGGAACTCTCCCTAAGCTCTCTTAAGCAATTTGACCTTCTCCATTTTTCAGTTTCCTCATACTGAAAATAGGGGAGCTCAAGTGAAAAGCCAACATACTCCACACTTCAAATCAAGTCAATTCCTCCACTGAGCTTCATCAGAGGATCAAATCGAATTCACCTAAGCTCTTTCCCAAGCTCCAAAGGCAAGGGAGGACCACTCTTGATCAAGACCGAGCTCAAGTGAAGGTGGAGTTGGCCTCTAGAAGGATCTACACCATAACTTCAACAAAGCTTGTCCACTGACTAAGCTTCGGGAATCGGCTGGTGAGGTAATCCATTAAACTGAATTTAATGTAGCCATTGTTTGGAGCTTTGTGAAAGAAAGTATCACCCCATGAGATTCTAGTCGTTAGATGTGATCTCCTTTGCATGTTGATGGTGTGGGTTGAGTTTCAATCCAAACCGAGCTCAATCGAGCTCAAATCTTCCCTTGGAAGATGGACGGTGGTCATCTACCACATGGAAGATCAGAGGAGAATCATGGGTCATCCATCCGCACATTTTGGATGAATGGACATGATTAAATCCACATAGATCCCACATTTTATCCCTTTAGAATCGCGACTTTAACCTCAGCCATCTGATCTTTGATCGGACGGATGAGGAGAAAATGCATAGCGCCGCCGCAGATGCGGTGCTACGATGTGATAATTTAAATAGTGAATCCCATCATACCACATGGAAAATGTGCGCCGCGTTAACCTCCATGTGGCGTCGATGGGATTAACTATATAAGTAGGAATTTAAATGACTTAATTTAGGAAACTTCAAAAATTAATATCTAAGTGTAGAAAAATAAAAAAAATGTGAAATAAATTGCATATGAAAGGTATTTGAATCTAGAATATTATAAAATTGATTTCAATAGATTTTGAATAGTGTTATTTTTTAGATTTGGGTTTTATTGGGAATTTGATTTTGCTAATTACTCTCTAATTAACCTACGGATTAATTTCAAACTTCTTGTGTATGATTAGTGGGATGACTTTTGCCTCCCCTAATTTTCTTGGGATTTATTGATAGTTTAATTAGGGGAATTGCTAGATTAATTTTTAATTACCCACTTAATATAATTAAGTTTAATTAAGTGCATAATTAGTGATTTAACCCCTTAATTGAGTTAATTAAGGTTTATTTAAGTGAATAGAAGATTTATGGAATAATTTTGAGATATTTTCCTTAAGCTATTCCTTAAACCCCCTCTTTCTTCCTTAATCCAAACTTAATTAAGGATTAATTCACTAATTACCTACCTAATCAATTTGATAAAATTTTAAAACCTTCAAGAACTTAATTAATCTATCTTGGGTTGATGCTTAGGTATTCAATAACCTAAGTATATTAAGAAAATCAAAATCCAACTCACATGTGTGAGAGAGGTTATGAAATTACTTAACTTAAATCCCTTAGCTTAATTAATCATTAATCATGAGCCAAATGCATTAGACCCTTCTCTTCTTAGGTGCATTGCTAATTTAAATTCCTTGTGTGATTTAATGTCATATCATTGGCTCGTAATTATTTGATTAAATATGCTAAGGTGGTATAAAATTAACACACTTAATTCATACCTTAACCTAATCAAAATATAAAAATCATCTAATAATCTAAAGATTAAACTAAAATGCCATACACATGGGGGAACTTGGTTAGGACCAACAAACATTCTTTCACATTTCCTAAATCAAACAAAATAAGAATCACATTAAACAAAGTTTGATTCACTTTAAACTTTCTTATTTTATAGGATTATCTTTAGGAATTAATTAGGTGGAATAAATTTACATTGCTTTCATCAATTTATTTCTTTCCTAGCATGCTAGATGTGTATGTCATATGAAATTCATGCATTCATATCTTTCAAAAATCAAAATCTAAAATGAAATGTTTTCTTTATGTCAAATTACTTATTTGGCTAAAGTAAAAATATGAATGACTATTATCACTATCAAATCCAAAACTATTTTCGAGAATATATAAATCAAACACTTAAAACTGAAAGTGTGCTACTTATAATTATTTATAAGCTTGTATGTGGATATAAATATGAAGATGTGCATAGTGTAGCTTTCCTTCTCTTTTCTTTTAGCATGATTTTGAGTAGGAATTGGCAAAGTGTATAGTTCATTTGAAAAGAACACAACACTTGCCTAACCCCATTCTGATCTATTCCTATGATATTACCTAAGAAGAACATCCACACTTGTACATACAAACTGCATAAACAAAATAAACAAACAAATACAAACTTTTTGCATCTTTCATTTTCCATTCATTTCTTTTGTACATATGTTTATATTTAAGGAAAGTGGTATATTAGTCTGGACAACCCCGGGGTTGTGAGGCTTTAAGTAGCCCTAAGTAGATCTTGTACCTTACACCCCTGGTGCTAACAATGATATTGTACTCACTTATGCCTTTCATACATATACATGTGCATGTGAATATTGAATAAACGAAACCTCTCTTTTCTACTTAATGAAAATCAAGCATCATAAAGCATTCCAATTTTCTTAAATAACACTTCTTAGCATTCATCATAAAGTGTGCTAAACATTTCCATTTTGTATGTATAGATATGCTTAGGATTCATTCATATACATATTATATATGTTGGGAAAGAAATGAAGTGATGTATATTTTTGTGATATTAATTCACTTTACTTAATCTTAAAAATGCATTGTTTAGGGAAAATTTAAACTTAAGATTAATTAAAACGTATAATAAAAATATTCACTAAATAAAATTAAACATGAATCCACTTTAGAAATTACTTAAGGTAGGGAAGGAAAGAGAAGTTCTCTTCTCTTTTCCCTCTCTTTATAACTTAGTAATTAATTATAGGATTCACTTAAACCAAAATAAATCACCAAATAAAAACAACCCAAATAAAATAAACACTTATATAAAACCACCCATCTATGTTGAATATCTTTACACTTAGAAAATCTAAGCCTTAAAGCCATAACTAAGCATACCACATAAACCTTTTAAAGCACACACATTAGGTTAAGTCACCACTTCTAGCTTTAGGTTAGGGCGGTGCATGGTGCATGTCTTGATGTTTATTTTTGTTTTGTGATATTTTGTTTTAGTCTGGATGTCAGGGTGAATCTGCATAGAATGAATGGTAGGATGATTTAGTATAATAATTATTTTCTGTAGGGGATTATGCTTAAGGGGTGCTGTAATAAAAATATAAATACTTTTGCTGTGCAGATGCTTATACCCCTAAGCATAATTCAATAGGTCAGGTGGACTTGGTTACACATCTGTAGGGTGCTAAGTCCAATATACATGCTTGAAATTTGTATGATTTGTTTAGCTAATTTCTATTTTGTAGGTGTTAGTTAGATTTCCTTTTCCTTTTCATGTATTTTTGCAATTAGAATTTTTGGAATGAATGTTATAGGGGATTAGGATGAGCATTGGTCATAAGATTACATCTTATGTATCAGGTGAAGCCGTTGGAGCAACCACCTTCTAACCATCCAAAAGAAGGAACCAAAAAAAGAAAGAAGAAAGAAGAAAAGGTAAAATAAAGACCCCCATAACATGAATTTCCTTACTTGATTGTAAATTAATTCATTTGTAATCCACATTGTATAAGGATAGAGCTCAGCTACCCAATTTGTTTTCAGGTTTGTACGGTGGTGCCCAACCACAAATGGTCTTTTATTCTTTTACGTTAGCTTTATAAAATATTTGATATTTTATTTAGCTTGTGCATTAAGATAACATGTTTTCCTAATTTCTTCCTTGCTTCGATGTATAGCCTGGATGCTGATTAGGATGTTAGGAAAAAATAAAACTTCTACCAAATTAATCAACTCAAAATTAAAATTAAACAACTCATAACCTCACCTAAAGCTTAGGCTACAAATCAAGATAAAAGAATTAGCAACCCCTTAGTTGGATGAGTATTTATTTTCTAACATCATGCATAAAAGTATATTGTTTCACTGTTGATTGGAGGGCTTCCACCTTTGCCAGAGAACTTAGCTTGACCTTTGAGAGCTATGGTAGAAACGCACCTCCCTTTCTCGCTGATTTAGACCCATAATCTTATTTCTCATGCATTAGGCATATGAATCTTATAAGCTGGAGTCAAATAATTGTTCAAAAATGAAAGTTAAATGTAATATGTTTTGCATTAGATCTAGGTCATTTTTCATGCCCTTACATGATCTAGTTTCTTAGGGAGTGAGTTTAAGGACTTAGTCTTTTTCTAAAATAAATAACAGCCTAGCTATCTTGCATAAAGCATATGACTTGCCTACATGTATTTGAAACTGTAGGATGAGTTAGTTGGCTGCCACCCCCAAGTAGTTGTAAGTCCAAGCAGTCGAGTGGTTTGTCCTCTCTTGCAGAGGCAAACCAAATACCTATTTTTGCCTTAGGTTTAGGTCATGCTTTTAACCCTCACCAAAGCACCCTAAATTTAGATTTTGAGGTTACTTCTCCCTTCTATGGGCCATAAACATAAATCCTCAACTCTTAGGCATTTCCATAATCTTGTATTGTGGAATTATAAGCCCTAAACTTCTAATAAAAATTCAACTCAAATAAATAACTCAATTTCAAAAATGTAAAGCCCAACCATATGATAGCTTGGGATGTTTACTAGGCTTTCTATTATCCTAAACATCCCCTACTCATCTTCATTTGGCTTCAATAAGAACTTCCCCCTCTTGATCGATCTCATTTGATTTACTAAAAATAAACTAATCGATTGATAGTCCTACATATTGAAATCTTTAAAGATAATGATTATTTACCTTAATCAAGAATTTTCCTAAGGAATCCCCTTCCTTAGGATGTAATTAACTATGGGGGCTTGCCCCTGTAGGGAACTTAACAAACTCGTTAAAAATAAACCATACTTTACTTTTTCATGTAAAGTAGGGGAAGAATCTTTGGTACATATGCAGACCCATTGTCCTTAAGAGTCTTTATCGAGGTGATTAGGTCTATTATAGGGTGGTGACTTCTATCTTTCGAGTAGTACACCTCTCCTCAATGTTGTACCCAATCACCCTTAATAAGAACATTTGTAGATCTACGTGGTGTCCAAAATGCATAAAAGAGTATATTTCTATCTTCATTTCATTTCGCATAGATTGAAGATGGAAGTATACATCTTAGAAATGATAATAGATAAATTTCACCACAAGGATACATGCGATCCTCTCAAAACTAAAGAAGGTTGGGATATCTCCTTATCTCAAACCTCTAAAAAGATTATTTCAAAAATCAAGAAACTTTTCTTGCAGGTGCCTGAGGCAGCTTGAACCTCCAACATCAAGGAATGTTTACAAGTTGGCAAAGACAACTTGGGGAAAGTGGGCGCTCAGTAGCAGCAGCAACCTACACCAACCTGGGATAGCCACGTAGCGCAACCACAGATCGAGCCCAGCCTCCATTCCACCATTATAGCTACTACTTGAACCGACACTTCTACTTCAGCTAGCTCTTCTTCTAGTAGATATCTTGTATCAGCAGATGAGGGCATCAAATCCCTCACCCCACTTACTTTACTAGATTTCTACTATATACCTCCTTCTAAATCAAAGAAATTGAGGAATAAAGCTAGTTTGAATTACATCTGTGTCACTTCTGATGGATTATCTAATTTTACTCTCTTAAAAAACTCTCCAAGTCTAAATAATAAATATAACAACTCCAATCTTCCTCTTTCTGATTCAGAGATAGACTTTCCTTCTCTGAATATTATGGGTTCACCTCTTGAGATAGACTTGGAATCATTTGATTTTGAGAGTCCTATAGGAGAAGCTATAGGTGAGCCTAACGAGCAGATAGAACCTTCCACTAACCTGCCACTAGAGATCACCGAAGTTAACCTCCGTAGTGGCAAGGTTATACCTCCTAGGGCAACATCTCAAGATAAGGGGAAATAATTCATTGGTTCTAATGATCAAGAAGCCCCACCACAGGATGCTCCACCCACAGATATGCTTGTGGAGGATCAGCCCAGAGTTAATTATAATATCCTTGCTCACCTAAGAAAGTTGTCAGCTAAACTAAGCATATATGATGTCCTTGTCTTATCCAAAAAGATGAGGGGATCATTAATCAAGTCTCTTATTGATCCAGAGATATGCTTAGCTCAACTGACCATTGTTGGAGAGAAGGCACATTATTCCGAGAAGCTGGAGTCACATTCACGAGAACACCTTGGGGAACAGAGCACAACCCCCTACATCATAGTGGATATAGGAAGATTCAGACTTTCTAGGGTTCTTGTTGATCCAGGTGCATCGGTGAACATTATGAGTCTAAAGACCCTTGCCTACTTGAGGATTGACATCTCTACACTCTGAAGAGATCAGATGATATTGAGATGAGTCAATGAGCAATGCAAGAGGGCTTTAGGTTCCATAGTGTTACCTTTGTAAATAGGTTACTGGAAGACTGAAGCCAATTTCTATATAATTGATTTGAATACTTCAATCACTGCTTTGCCCGATAGGCCTTGGATACACCAGAATAAGAGGATGTGACTTACTATTGAATAATGTGTCAAAGGAGATGAAAAGCCATTTTTAATTAGTGAGGTTGAGATATATGAGGATACGACTTACTATCTTATTCAAAATTAAAATGACTTTTTTCATGAACTTGGTCAAAATTCAAATGCAAAAGAAAAAGAAAAAGAAGCAAAAGAAAAAGAAAAAGAAGAAGAAAATAAAAAGGAAAATACAAGTGAACGAGAAAAGAACACCAAGGAAGAAGTAGAGCCGCATGTCACATTCCACCCATAGTTCGTTCCACCATATGGACATATGGATAGAACGACTTAACCTCCACCAGGCAGAGGCAGAGGCAGAGGTAGATACAGAGGCAGTTCCAGAGGTGGAAGACCCCCTGGTTGGTAGCCAGCCAACAAGGGCTATGTTCTAGTTCACTATAGTACCCCTACTATTCACATAGACTTGGAATTTAACTCGGAGGATGAGTCTAGTGTGATTAGCATACCAGCTAACCCCTCTCAACAGGTTTCATTAGTGGTGACACTCGAGCCGGACAGTGATGAAGACCAGGCCTCCAAGCAAAGCATGAATGTATTCGAATCAAGCTTATGTGAAACTATCAAGCAACAGTTAGGAACCTTAGCTCTAACCACACTTTTCTCCCAAAAAGTTAAAGGTTTAGTAGTTAAGGAATCCCCTCAGTCTTCCATGTATGTCAAGTTAAAGAGATTCCTATTAGGATCATCATCCTTAAGTCCAGAAACTGATGTAGGACTTGAGGATAATTCATATAAAGAATTATTGGAATTGCATTTTGATTGATACTCGCCTTGTGTTCATAATCTTGCAAGGAAGGGTTTGATTCCTTATACATGGTCCAAGCACAAGTCAGAGTACTTCGAGAAGCTGTGGAACAATAGAGGCAGGAATGCACAATCAAGATCAGGATTAGGACTCATTACATTGGGTCCAGTCGATGACGATGATTACTGCTTATTTGTCTCCAATCATTTGGAATCTGATAGGTTCTTCAACCACACTAGCTCTTATGAGGATGTGTGTTTAGAAACTTCAAATGATCCAGATGATTTCCAAATCAAAGCATGCCCTAAGAATGAGTTTCCTCTTCCTATACTATAATTAATGGTGGACATTACCTCATCTCATGTAGTATTCTCCTTCATGGATGGGTCATCTGGCTACAACTAAATTAAGATGGCACCCAAGGATGAAAGAAACACTGCTTTTCAAACCCTGATCGGAATCTATTGTTATGAGGTCATGCCTTTTGACCTTAAAAATGCTGGTGCTACATACCAACGGGCCATTATGCAGATCTTCAATGAACTCATTCATCATCAAGTTGAGTACTATCTTGATGACCTAGCAGTCAAAAGCAAAGAAAAGGAAGATCATCTCTTTGACTTAAGAGTAGTTTTTAAATACTTAAGACAATATAACCTCAAAATGAATCCCCTGAAGTGTGCATTTGGAGTAGCTTCAGGGAAGTTCCTTAGGTTTGCTATCTAACACCAGGGAATAGAAATAGATCCAAAAAAGATCAAAGCTATCTTAGAAATGCCACCACCTAAAAGTTTAACTCAACTCAGATCTTTCTAAGGGCGGTTGGCGTATCTAAGACATTTTATCTCTAACCTATCAGGAAGATGCAAGCCATTGTCAACACTTGTCTAAAAGGATGCCAAGCTCAAGTGGGATGATAAGTGTCAGCATGCCTTTGAAGATATTAAGCAATATTTGCTGAAGTCGCTAGTTCTTGCAACCCCTATTTCGGGCAGGCCACTCATCCTTTACACTATTTCATTGGACGACTCCCTCGGTGCTTTGTTGGCCCAAGCCAACGACAAAGGGAAGGAGAGTGCTCTCTACTACCTCAATCATTGTTTGATCTCTACTGAAGCAAACTACCCACCTATTGAGAAATATTGCTTAGCTTTAATCTTCACATCCCATAAGCTATGACACTATATGTTTTCTCATAAGGTGAACTTGATTTCAAGAATCAATCCACTGTAGTATCTTATGACACGGCCGATATTATCCGGACGATTAGCACATTGGTCCATGATTCTCTCATAGTTTGATATTATATTCGTACCTCTCTGTGCGATGAAAGGATAACACTAGCAGATTTCTTAGCAGCACACCCACTGCCTACTGATTCCTCGCTTAATGACGATCTCCCTGATGAACAAATCATGAACTTAGGGGAGGTTGACAATCACTGTTGGGAGATATATTTTGATGGTACGACTTCCTTTCACAAAGGAGAAGAACCATGATCTACTCTTCCTGGAAATGCAGAACTAGGAATAGTTCTCTTAACTCCGAACCGCGATGTGATGAGATTCTCATACTATCTCTCCAATCCCTGCACCAATAATGAAGCAAAGTATAAGGCTATGATTACCGATCTGGAGTTAGCCATTACAGTGTGTGTCAAGAGCATCAACATCTACGAGGATTCTCAGTTGGTCATCAACCAGTTTATTGGGTCCTACAAGGTTTTAAAACCTAAGCTTCATCACTACCACAAGTATACCATGAAGCTGTTGGCCCAAATCCCTGAGGTCACCATCTATAAGGTCCCTCGAGGAGAGAATATAGTAGCAGATGCTGTGGCAAAACTTACTAAAGAATTGGCATGTCCGGAATATGAGTTCATTCCAATAAGGGTCCAAAATAGACAAGTCATATTCCTTGTTGATGCTGAACTCATCGAGTGGCTTTCTCTTGAAGGGGAGGTTACCGTTGGCAATAAAGATGAGGAGCTAGATTAGAGGAAACCGTTCATAGATTACTTGAATATAGGAAAACTACCTCAAGAAAAATCACAAGCCCATTAGATGAAGCATAAAGCTCTCTCCTATGCTCTCGTGGATGGCACCTTGTACCAACAATCTTTCGATCAAATGTGGTTATCTTGTTAGACAAAGCCCATAAGAGTGAGGTACATTGAATGTGGAGTATCAATGGTCCAAAGATGAAAGCAAACATCAAGAGACTAGGATACTACTGGCCTTCGATGATTATAGATTGTATGGATATGGCTAGGAGATGCCATCAGTGTCAGGTACACGGTGTGCTCCTACATCAACCACCCAACATTCTACACCCTACATTAGCCTCATGGCCATTTGAGTGTTGGGGTACCGACATAGTGGGTCCTATCGATCCTCCTTCTTCCAAGGTTCATCGATTCATCTTAGCTGCCACCAATTACTTTTCCAAGTGGGCAGAGGCAATCCCACTTAGAGAGGTCACAGCTCAGCATGTGCTTTAGTTTTTCAGGAACCATATCGTATATAGGTTCGGGGTGCCTCGATGAATTATATTCGATAATGGTACTGCATTCAAGAGCAATAAGATCAACAGCTTCGCCAAGAGACATAGTATAGATTGGAGATACTCCACTATTTACTATCCCAGGGAAAACAACATGCGTAAAACATTCAACAAAATCTCATCCAGAAGACACTTGATGATAACAAGCAGTGACATGGGCTGTTGAAGCCTTGGGCATACCGCACCACATATAGAACTCCAACTCAATCTATCTTCTCTCATTAGTGTTATGGTCAAGTCATTCTACCCTTAGAAGTTCAACTCCCATCACTAAGGATAGCAATGGGTAGCAAAATCACTACAGAGGAGAATGCAAAGTTATGGTTAAAAGAGCTTGAAGGTTTAAAGAAGAGATGCCTACTAGCATGCTAGAACCTCGAGTTGTACAAGACCAAAATGATTCAAGCTCACAACAAGATGGTCGACCGTAGAACTTTTCATGTAGGAGAGCTTGTCCTAGTTCTAAGGAGACCAATTATTGCCATTAAAAGATGGGAGGCAAGTTTGAACTCACTTAGGAAGTCCTTTTTATCATAGAGAAGGCCTATACAAGAGGATCTTATCAGCTTATTAATTGTAAAGGGGAACACCCGATGCTTCGAATTAATGGGCTCTATTTGAAGAAATATTATCCATAAAATCATGTTTGAAAATAATTATCATCAAAATAAAAAAATTCTATTCTAAATTCATCAAAATCTTCTCTTCTTTCGAAGCGTTGTTTGTTTATTTTGTGAATCCGCCATGGCGTGTTTAGGATAGGTGTAAGAAAACCCAAGAGGCATCCTATCCCTCTTTCACAACACAAACACAATCAAACATAATACCCCAACGCTACTAGAATAGGTCTGAGAGAACCCAAGAGATATCTTATTTTGACTAGCATAACTAAGTTAGGTGTGAGAGAACCCAAGCGGCATCCTTTCTTAGTGGGATCACAACTTCCATTCATGGCACCATTTTATCAATTCCCTAGTGAGTTTTAGGATAGGTGTGAGAGAACTAGAGAGGCATCATATTCCTTCTAACACAAACATAAACAAAAATAAAAATAAATACATATCTTTTATCTTGAGCTATTTTGATGTTGGAGCAAGCCCCTTGTTGTACTCACTCATTAGCTGCTCTGGGTTGGGCTAACATGCCACCTTGCTAGTATGTCATCCCAGTGGTCATTTGTCCGGTGGATGTGAGTCCCCTTAATTTCTTCCTAACTTGACCATTGCAAACCAATGAGCCTTGTTAGTTTGGTAGACTCCGAAGCTACCCCATGTTGACTTTATTTAAGAACATGTGAGCCCTCGAGCTTTCTTCTTGAACTAGCCATCATGCACCAACTAGGTCGAGTATATCTAAGGTTTAGGGTAAGTCCCCTAGTGGATCATTTCCTCTTGACTACTCTTGAGTTGATATAAGTCCCCCCAGTGGCATTCACTCAGTAGTCACCCTAGGTCGGATAACACATGTTGAGCTGAAAATAGACTATCTCGACAATCTATTTTGCTATAGGAGGATGTGAGCCCCCGATACTTTCTTCCTAGGTTGATTGTTGCAAACTGACAGGCACCTTAGGTTGGTTGATGTTCACTATGCTGACAGCGACTCACCCGATGGATACACCACTCTTGGCAGATGTGAGTCCCTATGCTTTCTCCTTGAGTTGGTCATTGAATACCTATAGATATTATCTTCTTCAGGGTTTTGGACAAAGAACTTAGCGGCCCCTCTCCCTACAATCACTCTACTTATATCACATCCTTTGCGACCTCATTTAGACACTACCCGGGTTACTCTTGGATTGGATAGTCCCCCTAGCCACCCCTATGGTTAGAGAATTTGTTTAGCAGATGCACAGATGTTCCCTTGGTTCAGTAAAGATGAGATAGGTTTAGGCTGATATAAGATCCTTCTCAGTACGATCCCTCGCAAACCAACAGGGTCCATGATAAACAAACAAATTAATTTATTGGGATTAGGAATTCAAACACCCCTTCTCCAAGTAGGCATCCTATCTTTAGATGTCGAACTCCTATAGGAATTTCCTGACTACGCTTGAGTTAAGATAAGTCCCAGGTCGACATTCTCTCCGTAGTCACCCTCAGGTCAGGTTCAATCTATTTTGCCACAAATAGGTTGCCCTGGCAATCATTTTGCTTTGGAAGATATAAGTTTACTATGCATTCTATCTAGCATGATTGTCATAAACTGACGGGCAGTCCTAGGTCAGGTTGACATGTTACCTCGCTAATGTGTCACCCCAGTGGTCTTTTATTCAGGAAAGAGGAGATTATTTGTACTTTCTTCCCTGAATTAACCACTGTAAACTCAAAGGCACCCCTTTGGTTGGATATTTCTCCCCTCGGCCGGAAAGCTACTCCCTTTGGATTGGTAAATCTGAAGTTAGATCAAGGCCTACACGGCCCCTACTAGTGCAGTCCATCGCAAATCGATGGGATCCATCAAAAATAATTAAAAAATGAAATTAATTTTGACTATCTTTGAGCTGATTTAAGTCCCCCAAAGGCATTCACTCAATAGTCAGCGCTAGGTCAGGCTCGATTTATTACATAAGCAACCGATCACCCCAATGGTTTCTTATTTCGGAAGATGTGAGTCCCCGCGCTTTCTTCTTAACTTGACCATTGCAAACCAAAAGGCAATCCCTTTGGTTGGATAGTCCTACTATGTGGCTGGTAGACTACCCCTTTGGATTGGTAAATTTGAAGTAGATCAAGGCCTACACGACCCCTACTCAGTGCAGTCCACTACAAACTAATGGGATCCATTAAAAATCATTAAAAAAATGAAATTAATCTTTATTATCTTTGAGATGATTTAAGTCCCCCAGTGGCATTCCCTCCGTAGTCAGCCTAAGATTGGGTTCAATCTGTTACCTCGTCAATTGATCACCCCAGCAATTGATCCCTACTTTGGAGGATGTAAGTCTAATATACTTTCTTCCTAGTACAGCTGCTACACACCGAAAGCACCCCTTTGATTGGATAGTCCTACCATGTGGTTGGTAGACTAGCCCTTTGGATTGATAAATCTGAAATAGGCCAAGGCCGACATGACCCCTACTCAGTGTAGTCCATCGCAAACCGATAGGGTCCATCTCAAAATCCAAAAAATTTTAAATCTAAAATAAATTCAACCCTCCTCCCTCGGTGGAGTCAAACTAAACAAGCAAAATAAGCCCAATCAACCTCCCATAGTGGAGTCAAATCAAATAATCAAAATAATCAAACAATCAAATCAATCAAATCAATCATCTTCTCCTCAATGAGATGCAAATCTTTCCAGTTCCCCTAGTGGAACCAATTCAATCCAACTTGAACTTGCTCCCCTAGTGGAGAGTTAACATTTTCACCCCCAGCGGATCCCAAATTCTAATCCCCCAATGGATTTCACAACCACTTTTTCTCAATGGATGACTTGAACTTGCTCCCCTAGTGGAGAGAACACTTTTTCATCCCTTGTGAAGAACCAAATCCTAAATTAACAAATCAAATCAATTTCTCCCCAACGATACTCAAATTAAATCAA
Source organism: Cymbidium sinense (assembly GCA_021442155.1). NCBI lineage: Eukaryota > Viridiplantae > Streptophyta > Magnoliopsida > Asparagales > Orchidaceae > Cymbidium > Cymbidium sinense. The sequence goes on along the minus strand of CM038230.1, from coordinate 19,757,204 downwards.
ACCTTTCATCCCCCAGTGGATGACTTGAACCTTTTCCCTAGTGGAAAGCTCACATACTCAATCCCTAGTGGATTCCTCCTTCACTCTCTTATGTCTTTGACATGAGTAGAGTCACATTGCACTAAGCTCTTGATTCCTTCTACACCTTAGGTTGGGAGTAGATCATTTCTATTAGTGCTTGTGATGTCGGTTGTTGATCATGCCAACACCTGATATGCCTTGTCAGTCAAACCACACCTATTGGGCGCCCTTTGTTGACTTTTGGAGTGAGCTTTCAACTTCTTCATCTTAGACATAGGACTCCTCTTAGACATTAAGAGTTCCTTAGTCTTAAGACACTTCTAGTGATTAGGTGAACACTTAACCTAACTCTAGAGACTTATCAGAGTTAGCCATAGGAAGAGGTTATGCCTTAGGGGTGTTAGGAAAACTTGCCTACCCTATAGCTTGAACCAAATCCTTACTTCATTCTTTCAAGTCAAACTCCAAATTCAAATCAACCTCAAATTCAAATCAACTTCAAATCCAAATCAACTTCAAATTCAAATCATCAACTTCAAACTCAAATCAACTTCAATTCCAATAGATTTTCTCAAATCATGAATCAATTCCAAATGATTGAAATCCATGACCAATTTTAAATCCAAAATCTTTCCTAAGCCTTTGATTTCATCTTATGGACTTAGCTCAAATCAAATCCAAATCATTCCAAATTCAAAAGATTTTCTCATAACCCATTTATATTCTCATTTATATTCATAAATATAAATAAAATATAAATTCAAATACCAAAACCAAATTCAAAACTCAAAATCCAATAAATCCAACCTAAACTCTTTCAAGTCAAATTCTTGAACTTAACCAAATCAAACTCAAATCAATCCAAACCTTTGGATTTTCTCTTCAAATAATCAATCCTTCAATCATAAACCAAATTCAATCATAAACTTCAATCATAAAATCAAAAAATCAAACAACCCAAATCAAACCATGTTCATCTTTGAACTTGAAATTGTCAAATGAATCAAAACCCATTTGACTCCAAATCACTTGCAATTGGATTTATATTTCAATCATAAGTCCATATGTGAGTTCAACCAAACTTGAATCAAGCCTTGATCAAGTCAATTGACCCACTTAGGCTCACTTAACCCAAAGTGACCTAAATCACCTTTTTGAGCCAAATTCTAATCCTACCCAAATTAGATTGAACGAAGCTCATTTAAGCCTCACATTGTGAGCAACAATCATCATAGGATGATCAATCACTCAAATTGGGTCAAACCAAGTCAAACTTAGCCTTTGACCAAGTCAAAACTTATCCCAAATGAAACCTAAACTAGTCAAAATCCACCATAGGACAAATTGATTGAAATTATTGATCAAAACTAATCCATGATCAATGATTGAACTTGACCAAGTCAACATTTGAGCCAAACCTAGCCCAATTGGCCACTTGACCTAAGTTGACCCAAGTTGACCTAAAAAGTCAAAATGTGTCAAATCTTGATCTAAGCCAAATTGATTGCAACCAATGGGTCAAATTCATTCTAAATCACTTATCAAACTTGACCAAACCCTCAATTGGCCAACTAGACCCAACCTAGCTCAATTGACCATGAACCCAACTTGACTTAAAAGGTCAAATCAACTTGAAAGTTAACCAAACCAAAATTGATTAAAACCAAAGTTTGTAAAACATTTCAACTGATCAACCACACCTAAACCAATCCATGACCTAACCCAATTGGGTCAAATGAGTCAAATTGGTCAATTTTATCCATTTGACCTAAGTGAACTCAAATGAACCAAAATCAAATATAAATCAAATTGAACCAAACTAATGATACCCATAGGCTCCAAATGATCATTTGAACTTGACCTAACCCATGGTTTGACCCAATTTGACCAATTGGTCAACTTGACCCATTTTGACCTAAATTGGTCAACTTGAGCCAAATCATATCAAATAAACTCCAAATTCATTGAAAATTGGCACAACCCATTTTTCAATCATTTCAAATCTGCCCAAATCAAAATTAATGTCAAATGATCATTTTACCCCTAGGTCAAAGGATAACATATGGCCAAATTCACTTGGAATTTGGACAATTCCTTTTCATGGCCACTTGGCATCCTCCTAGTGGACCATTTGGACACCAAGGGAGGTGGTGCACTTGACCCAACCCAAGGCCAAACCGACCCCTTCAATCAAATTTCTCTACTTGGATCACCTCCCACACTCACCAAGCACATGTGCACTCCTCTGCCAAAACCGAAGCACATGGGATCCCTAACAGCCTAAACAACTCATTCAATCAGAGCAACTGATCAAAAATGGAAGAACAAGCTTCAACCATCTGATCCAAGTAGTGGGAAATATACTCCCCATCATTCCACTCAAACTATGACTCTTGCATTCAATTGAGCTCAAAGGATCGAAAGCAAGCATTCACAAGCCTAATTTCCAAGCTCCCATTTCACTCCTCTCTGATTTCTTAAACCAAAAATGGGGGAGGTAAGGAATTCCACTTCACAATCCACCAAACTTAAATTGCTCTTGCAAGCACCATCAATGCACCAAGTCACCCAAGTGTTTTCCAAGCATCCAAGCCACGGGAAGGGAGACATAGACCAAAGTCACAAGCCATTGAAGGGAGCCTTGGTCAATTGGGAGATCTACTTCAAATTGAAGTTTCAAACTCTCAATAGAGCTTCATCTCCACTAGACGAAGCTACCTCCTCTGTTGGAAGTGCCGATGATAGCCTCTGGAGAGGTATGACTCAAAATTGAGCTTAAGTTGAAAATTTCTTGGTCTTTTGTGAACGGATTTGTAATCCCATTGAAATTCAACCGTTGGATGTTCTTCCCTATGCTGCTAAATGTGTGAGTTGAATCTCAACCTAATTCGAGCTCAAGTGAGCTCAGATCAAGCCATGGAGGACGGACGGCCTTCGTCTCCCGCAGGCTCAGGCATGGATGAATCATGGGCCATCCATCTCGCATGTTTTGGATGGACATCTCTGATTAAACATGCTAGATCTTTGATTTAATCCTTCATAACCATGGGCTTAATCCTAACCATCCCATCCTTGATCGGATGGCCCAGGGAAAAGCGTGTAGTGTTGCCAGCTAACGCGGCAGCCGATGTGATAACTTAAATAGCCAATCCTGTCGTGCCACATGGAAAGTACCACATGGCCATGGATTAGTTAATTAATTAGGGCTATTTAATTATCCTTTAATCATAGAAATATCATAAAATCATAATTATATGTAGAAAAATCAGAAAAATATAAACTCAAGTTTATTTTTAAGATAATTCAAAGGGGAATCCAATAAAATTATTTCTAATTGATTTTAAATAGTGGATTTTCCTTAGTTAGGGTTTAATTAAAAATCTAATTGCCTTAATTACTCCTTGATTACTTGATTAATTAATTCTAAAGTTCTCAGACATATTTAGTGGGATGACTTCTGCCTCCCCTAATTTTCTTGGGATTTATTAATGAGTTAATTAGGAAAATTAATTAAAGAATCCGTAATCATCCCTTAATGTAATTAAGAGTAATTAAGCATGTGAACAGTGACTTCATCCCTTAATAGAGATAATTAAACTTTGTTTAAGAATGTAGGAGGTTTATGGAATGGGTTTGGAGTATTTTTCCTAAGTTATTCCCTAAACCTCCTTTCTTCGTTAATACAAATATAATTAAGGATTAATCCACTAATGATATATTTAATTAGCTAAATCAAACTTTCAAAATTAATCTGAACTTAATCAATCTCTTGTTGGGTAGATCCTTAGGTGTTCAAAAGCCTAAGGTAAATTTAAAGAAATAATTTCCAACTCACATGTGTGGGATGGTTATGAAAGTACTTAATTAAACCCTTTAGCTTAATTAATCAATAATTGTTAGACAATTGCATTAGGCCTCCTTTCTTTCTTAGGTGCATTACTAATTTAAATTTCATATAGTTTCATATCATATGTTGGCTCATAATTGTTAGGTTAGTTATGCTAAAGTGGTGTAGTTAAGGGGTAATTAATGGACTTAATTTACACCTTAAATCAACTTAATGGTTCTAAAAATTAAACTAAATCAATTAACATATGGGGAAAATGGGTTAGGACCAGTAAACTCTTTTCACATTTCATAAATCAAATCAAACTCAAAACAAAAAAAAATAAAAATCTCTTAAAAGGAATTTTGATTCACTTTAAATGATCTTATTTCAAAAGATTATCTTTAGGAATTAATTAGGGTGAATGAAGCCATTTGCTTGCATCACTTTATTTCTTTCCAAGCATGTTAAATGTTGTATTCCATATGAAATCATGCATTTATATATTTTAAAAAAAATCAAAATAAATGAAATGCTTCCTTTATGTCAAATTGCATGTTTTTGGCTAAAGTAAGAATATGAGTGGCAATTATCACTACTAAATCAAAAATTATTTTTCAAAACTTATAAATCAAATATTATAAATGAAGGTATGCTACTTATAAGTACTTATAAGCTTGCATGTCATCATAGCTTAAAATATGTTATGTTATTTTCTTCTCTTTTCTTAACATGAGTTTGTGTAGTATTTGCAAAGTATATAGTTCATTTGAAAAGAACATAACACTTGCGCAAATCTATTTCTATCCACTTCTATGTTATGACTTAAGAAGGATCTTCACATTTACACATGTAAATTATACAACCAAATCAAACAAACAAACAAAAATCTTTTGCATGATTCTTCATCCATTTGTTTTCTTTTTGTACATGCACATGTATTTAAGAAAAGTGGTATATTCCTGACACATCCTAGATCTTTTAAGTAGCCTTAAGAAGGTCTTGTACTTTATGCCCTTGGTGTAGAAAATAATGGCGCCATACTCACTTATGTCTTTTATACATGTAAATGTATATTTAATTAATGGATACAAGAATCCCCCCTCTTTTCTATGTTATGTCACCATTTCTAGCTCTATGTTAGGGCGATGCATAATTTGATGCCTGATTTTATTTTGTGATGTAATATTTTAGTCTAGATGTTAGGGTATATATGCATAGACTGGATGATAGGGCGATCTTAATCTAATCATTATTTTCTATAGGGGATTGTGCTTAAGGGGCGCTGTAATAAAAATATAAATACTTTTGTTGTGCAGGTTATTTATACCCCTAAGCATAATCCAAATTAGGGCAGGTGGACTTAGTTACCCATGTGTGGGGTGCTAAGTCCAACATATTCATATACATGCTTGGGTTGTGTGGTACGTTTAGTTAATCTCTATTTTGTAAGTTTAGTTAGATTTAATTTTTCCATTTTAATGTAATTTTGCAATTAGGATTTGGAATGAATATTATGGGGGATTAGGATGAACATTGGTCATAAGACAATGTCTTATGTACCATGTGAAGCCTTGGAGAAAACCACATCCCAACCAACCAAACCAAAGAAGAAAGAAAGAAATGAAGAAAAGAAGAAATCAAGAATGAAGAATGAAGACCCTCATAACATGAATTCTTTCTAAATTTTAATTATTCATTTGTAATCCGGGTTGTATAAAGGTAGAGCTCGGCAACCCACATTTCTTTTTGGGTTGTGCGATGGTACCTGACCACAACGACCTTTTATTTTTTTCCGCTAGCTTTATAAAATTGTTTGATGTTTGTTTACCTTGTGCATTAAGATTGCATATTTTTCCTAGTTTCTTCATTGATTGATGAATGGCCTGGATGCGATTAGGCTCCTAGGGAGAAATAAATTTTCTATCTAATTAATCAATTCAAAATTAAAAATTAATAACTCATAACTTCACCTAAAGGCTGGGTTATAAATCAAGATTATATAAGATTTAGCAACCCTTTAGCTGGATGTTGTATGTCTCATATCATGCATAAAAAGTATCTTGCTTCACTCTTGCTAATGGAGGGCTTCCACCTTTGCTAGAGAACTTAGCTTGACCTTTGAGAGCCATGGTGGAAACACATTTTTTTTCATGCTGATTTTGGCCCAATTTATCATGCATTAGGCATATGAACCCCATAGCCTATGTCAATTGAATTGTCCAAAAATGAAAATAAAAATTTAACAACCTAACTATCTTGCAAATATGTGTTAGAGTTAAGTCATTATTAATGCCCTACTTGATCTAGTCTCTTAAGGAGTGTGTTTAAGGACTTAGCCTCTTTCTAAATAAACAACAACCTAACTATCTTGCAAAAGTATATGACATGCCTAAATATATTTAAAATCGTAGGAGGAGTTAGTTGGCAGCCACCCCCAGGTAGTTGTAAGTCCAACAGTTGGGTGGTTTATCCTCTCTTATGGAGGTAAACCAAATACCCATTTTCATCTTACATTTAGGTCATGGTTTGGCCCTCGCCAAAGCCCTCTAGATTTAGGTTCTGAGGTGGTTATTTCCCTTTTGTAGACTACAAGCATAAATCCTCACCTCTTAGGCATTTCCATGATCTTGTATTTTGGAATTGTAAGCCCTAGATTTCTAAAAAAAATTCAACTCAAAAAATTAACGCTCTTAAAATTTCAAAAATATAAAGCCCAACCATAGGATAGTTTGGGATGCTTGTTAGGTTTCCTAGCATCATGAGCATTCCCTAGTTATCTCTCTTTAGTTTTTATAATAACTCCTTCCTTTTGATCAATCCCATTTGATTTTCTAAAAATAACTAATTTATTGATAGTCTTATCTTTAAAATCTTTGGAGACAATAATCATTTACCTTAATCGAGAGAATTCTTAAGGAATCTCATTCCTTAAGATGTACTTAACTATGGGGGCTTGTCTCCATAGTGAACTTAATGTACCCGATTTAAAATAAACTCTACTTTACTTTTCCATGTAAAGTAGGGAAAGAATCTTTAGTACATCCGAAGAACCATTATCCTTAGGAGTCCTTATTAGATGATTAGGTCCATTGTAGGATGATGACTTCTGTCTCTTGAGATAGTACATCATTCCTCACTATCATACCCGATCACCTTAAAAAGAACATCTGCGGATCTACGTGGTGTCTAACTAGCACGTGTATTTTTGTCTTCGTTCATTTTATTTTAAGATAGATGAAGATGAAAATATTTCACCATATGGATCCACTAAGAAGGGGCTAATATCAGCCTAATTCTATCTTAGATTTACAGATTCAAATGGATAGTCTACCAGCCATTAGGTTGAGCTAACCAACCTAAGAGATGTCTTTCAGTGTGCAATGGTCAAGTTAGAAAGAAAGCTTGTAGACTTATAACTTCCTGAATAAGGAACCACTAGGGTGATTGGTTGATAGCATAACAAATTGAACATGACCTAAGGCTGTCCATCATTATGGGACAATCGTGTTGGAAATAATGCATAATAGACTTATATCTTTCAAAGCAAGAACGACCGTCGGGTTGACTCGTTGGTGGCACAACAAGTCGAACCCAACCTAAGGGTGACTATTGAGAGAGTGTCGACCCGGGGACTTATCTCAACTCAAAAGTAGTCAGGTGATTCCTATAGGGAGTTTTGCTGACACTACCCTAAAGATAAGATGTCTGCTTGGGAAAAAGTATCGCTGGGGGTTTTCCTCCTATTCCATAAGATATATATATATATATATATTGTTATTATGTTTATGTGGACCCTGTTGATGTGTGAGGGACTACACTGAGAAGGGACTCATATAAGCCTAGTCCTATGTCAGACTTGCTGGACCAAGGGAGAATCTGCATATTCGTAAGATAAATTCTCCAACCACAAAGGTGGCTACTTAGAAAGGGGGATTGTCCAATCCAATAGCAACCAGGGTAGTGTCTAGATGGGGTCGCTAAGGACGTGAACCAAATAGAGTGCCTACAGGGGAGATGCCGCTAGGGGCTTTATCCAGAACCTTATAAAAGAAAGCCTATAGGTATACGATGGCCAACTCAAGGAGAAAGTGTAGCAGTCTTACAACTGCCAAAAGTGGTGTATCCATCAGGTGGGTCGTCGTAAGCATGGCGATAACCAGCCAATCTAAGGTGCCCGTCGGTGTGCAACAATCAGTCTAGAAAGAAGGCATGTAGACTTACATCTCTAAAGCATTGTCGATAGTCTGAACATGCTATCGAAAAGAATACCAAAGAGTCCCGTGTAAGGACTAAACCCATACTTGATGTAGTAAGAAGGAAAGGAGCCGCTGGGGGACTTACCCTAATCCATAAATATACTCAACCTAGTTAATTCACCATGGCTAGTTTAAGAAGAAGGCGTAGCAGACTTACATCCTCCCAAACAAAGTCTTCATGAGGTAGCTTATTGGCTATCCATTAAGGTTTATCAAACTAATAAGGCACTTATCGGTGTGCAGCATTCAAATTAAGAAAGAAAGAGTAGCAGACTTGCATCTTCCTGAACAAGGGACCACTGGGTGACACACTAGTAAGGTAGCATGTCGGCCTAACCTAGAGCAACTAATGAGTGAGTTCCACAGAGGGCTTCAATCATGAGGTTTCAATTATTTGGAATTGATTCATGATTTGAGAAAATCCATTGAATTGGTTTAAGGTCTAAGTTAGAGTTGGAGTTGATATGAGTTTGAGTTTTGACTTGGAAGAAGGAAGTGAGGATTTGGTTCAAGCTATAGGGTAAGCAAATTTTCCTAACATCCCTAAGGCATGACCTATTCCTATGGCAAACTCTTCTAAGTCTCTAAGACTAGATTGAGTGTCCACCTAATCATTAGATGTGTCTTAAGATTAAGGAACTCTTAAAGTCTAAGAGAAGTCCTATGTCTAAGATGGAGGGGTTTAGAGTTCATCCTAAAAATGAGGTTAATAGTCACATAACCTTTTAAAGTAATCTGACCTGCATTTAGACCAAGTAAGTGGGATTAATCCCTTCTTTGTTAAATTAAGAACACAAGGTGAATACCAATCAAAAGGCAATTGTATTAAATATTTATATGTATCATCCTCAAGTTTTACATCGGCTTCCTGACTTGAGAATGATGCTCCCAATAAAAATTTCTTTGGTTTGACCTCTGTAGATGACTTAGGAGCCTCCTTAACTACCAAACCCTCAACTTTTTGGGAAGAAAGAGGGGTTAGAGCTAAAGTTCTCAACTACTGCCTGACTATTCTACATAATGATGATTCATATACATTCATACTTTGCTTGGAGGCCTGGACTTCATCATTATCTAGCTTGAATGTCACCTTCAAAAGGACCCACTAAGAGGGGTTGGTTGGCGTGCTAACCACATGAGACTCATCCTCTGAACTGGACTCTAAGTCTATGTGGATAGCGGAGGTACTCCTGTGAGCCGAAACATAGCTCCTACTAGCTAGCCACCAGCAATGAAGTCTTCCACCTGAACCGCCTAGATCTCTTCCTCTACTTGGTTCGAGTCATCCCTTCATGTGTTCATATGGAGGAACAAATTGTGGGTGGAATCTAACTTCAGGCTCTACTTCTTCCTCAGTGTTTGATTCTCAGTCACTTGCATTTTCTTTTTCTTTTTCTTTTTCATTTTCTTTTTTATTTTTCTTTTCTTTTTCTTTTTCTTCTTCTTTTGTTTTTGAGCATTGACCATGTTAATAAGAATAGACTTTTTGATTTTGAGAAAGGTAGTAGGCTGCATCCTCATATATCTCGACCTCTCTAACTGAGAATAGCTTCAAGTCTCCTTTGACACAATACTCGATTCCACCTCTTCGAAATTTGATGCACTGATGTAAAGAGGATGGAACCATGTTGTTTCCATGTATCCAAGGCCTACCAAGCAAACTAGTGAAGGATGTATCTAAATCATTTATATAGAACTGGGCTTTTATCTTTCAATTATTTATCTCTAATGGCAACACCATGGAGCTTAAAGCCCTCATGCCTTGCTCATTGAATCCTCTCAACATCATCTGATCTCTTTGGAGTTTGGAGATGTCAATCCTCAGATAGACAAGGGTATTTAGACTCATAATATTCACTAATGCACTTGGATCAACTAACACCGGAGTCAATCTTCCCATGCTGTGATGTGGAGACTGGATGGCGAGACTGGTTTGGTGATGGTGGGAGGAATGGATGTGTGGAGAAAACACCGCTCCTCCTGATTTCCCCATGGTGGTACCCATCAATACTATATTGTCGGTCCTATCGACCCTAGTGGCCTGAAGACCGGGGAAATCAACTAGAGTAGAGGCCATCGACTGTATGACAAACCTCCGTCACTCCCTACTTTCTGATTGAACTGCTACTTGGGCCTCTTATGCTCTATCCCTGCGGATCTGCATGGTAACACTCCTGGGGATGATCAACCTCAAGTCAAATAGTATGTCAGACTCTGAGCGTCTATGTGCTCTGCCAACCTGGCATAGTACCATCCGTAGATCAGCATAGGACTTCCTCATGTCCCTAGCTGAAGCCTCATATGTGAGCTGCGGCGATCAAATCCTCCATTCTCTCCTCTAATGAGAGGGGTAAAACCTATTACCACTAAGAAGTGGAGAGGTCTCACAGGGATATCCCTCCTCAGCAATATGGGATATTACGTCTATCTCTCAGGCTACACGCTCATGATGCCGCTTGATCTTACGACTCTTATTATGGCACTATGTGTGGCATTGTGGTATAGGCGGAGAACTGAGCCCAGATCTACCAGGTGGGGGACAATCTCAGCCAGTAGCCTTCCCCTTAGAGGGGACCAACTAGAAGGTGCTAGTATGCACTTGAGCAGCTGCAGGAGCAACTGACTGTGTGGGAACTAAACTAACTGGTGGAACCTCGACCACCTTACTCTTCAAGGAAGGATACTCAGTATCGGAAGGAAAGTCAATGTGGATGACTGGCTTCTGCCCAGCCACCTCACCCCAACTGATAGTGGTGAGGGTCGCCCCCTCACATGTAATGTGAGCTCCCTCAAATCCTTGGCCAAATAAAACCAAGTGGGTGGAGTCAATCTAAGGGAGACTAGCCCGATCCAAGGCCAAATCCATCCCGAACTGAAAGGTAAAGATGAACATATGGGAGGCCATATGTACTGACTGAGAAAATAAACTACACTGACTAGTCTGCACTGTATTTCTGCATATGTTGAAATGTAACTTATGTCAGCTCTCTACTTTAATACATGTCCCAAGAGAGTAATAGAGATTCAGAGTTTTGAACCCACGGTCAATGATTTAAATATGTTAAGTGGGGTTCAGTGGAGAGATTTTGATAATGTGAGGAGAGTCTTTGTCATTTGGTTTTGATTTAGAATCCATACTCAACCAATTTAAGTAGGTTGGATGGGGTTCAGATATTTGAAGATGTTTGTGTTGTTATCTTGTTTGAAAATATTTTGATTTTGAAAGACTTTACTTAGCAATTTTAGGTATGCTAAGGAAAGGTTGTGATTGTATGTTTTGGAATTTTTGTGAAAAAAAAAAAACTTTGCTTGTGATGATTGATTATGTGTTTGTTTGATTTGAAAATGAGATTCTCCACTTAACAAATTTGGTATGTTAAGAACCAAATGTGATATGATTTGAAAATATGATTCTCACTTAACAAATTTGGTATGTTAAGTGGAACCAAATGTGATATGATTTGAGGATGGGATTCTCACTAAAAAAATTTGGTATGTTAAGTGGGAACTAAATGTATATTTTGAAGGTGAGACTCTCACTTAACAAATTGGGTATGTTTAAGTGAAAGCCAAATTTGTATTTTGAAAGTAGGACCCTCACTTAACAAATTGTGTATGTTAAGTGAAAGACAAATGTATGTTTGAAAATGAGACTCTCGCTTAACAAATTGGATATTTTAAGTGAAGGTCAAATTCATGTCTTAAAAATGAGACTCTCAATTAACAAATTGGATATGTTAAGTGAAGCCAAATTTGTATGTCATTTTTTAAAGAAGGGAAATATATTTAACAATTTTATGTATGTTAGATAGAATTTAATGATATGTCTTGCTTTCATGTGTGATTTAGAGAGAAACTTCAATTCTAACATATGTGAAATATGTTAAGTAAAGTTTCAATCTTATGCTACAATCTTATTTAAAAATAAACTCCTCATTCAATAATTTTGAGTATGTTGAATGAATATGGTCATTTTCAAAAATATACTTTTGAAAAGATGGAAACTCCAACTTTAGCATATATGAAATATGTTAAGTGGAGTTTCAATCTTGTGCTATGATTTTATTTGAAAATAGACTCCTGATTCAACAATTTTGAATATGTTGAATGAATATAGTCATTTTCAAAAATATGCTTTTGAAAAGATGGAAAACTCCAACTTTAGCATATATGAAATATGTTAAGTGGAGTTTCAATTTTATGCTATGATTTTATTTGAAGATAGACTCCTCATTCAACAATTTTGAATATGTTGAATGAATATGGTTATTTTCAAAAATATGCTTTTGAAAAGATGGAAAACTCCAACTTTAGCATATATGAAATATGTTAAGTGGAGTTTCAATTTTATGATATGATTTTATTTGAAGATAGACTCCTCGTTCAACAATTATGAATATGTTGAATGAATATGATAATTTTCAAAAATGTGCTTTTGAAAAGATGATTTTGATCTTGATTTTGAAAAGAACCTTCATGTAACAAATTGGGGATTGTTAGGTGAGGTTTGGTTATGTATGTTTTGAAAAAGGTGCTTTGGAAAGTGGCACTTTTCAAAAGAATTTATTTTCTTAATCATTAAGATGAACCTTGCCTCACCAAGCTAGTGGTAAGGAGGTTCTAAATTTTTGTCATTTCCTTTCATGAGTTAATTTTATTTTTCACGTATTGGGAAACCCAATAGGGGTTTTAAGACCTGCAAAGAGTGAGGCCCTAAAACCTAGAGGATGTTGGCTAGCTTTGCTTAAGAATGAAATAAGCTAAATGTCAATGGAAGGAAAGATAGTCTTGGACTCATATGAAGTACAAGTCCACTATTAATGCTTGGAGACAACAATTGTCTACTAGAGATGGAGAGACCATGAGTCGGAAAAATCTGTGGTGTTTATTTTTTGATGTGTATGTGTGTGTGTGTATATCACCACGCTGATGATGTACTTATTGAGGTGATCAGGTATGACATCAAGGAATATTATACTATCTTGAAGATAGAAATCACTACCCTACGATGGACCTAATCACCTAATAAGGACTCCTAAGGCATAATGGGTCTTCGACTATATCAGAGGTTTTTCTCCTACTTTACATGGATAAATAAAGTTGGGTTTATTTAAATCGGGTTCTAAAGTTTCCTATGGGGGCAAGCCCCCATAGTTAATTGCATCATAAGGAAGGTGAATTTTTTAGGAATACTCTCGATTAAAGTAGACAATTGTTGTCTCCAAAGAATTCAAAGATAAGACTATAATGAATTAGTTATATTTGGAAGATCAAATAGGATAGATCGAAAAGAAAGGCCTATTATCGAAGTCAAAAGGAGATGAGTAAGAGATGCTCATTATATTAGGTTGCCTATTGAGCATCCCAAACTATCCTATGGTTGGGCTTTATATATTTAAAATTGAGGAGAATTATATATTTGAGTTAAAATTTTATTGGAAATCTAGGACTTATAACTCCATAATATAAGATTGCGAAAATTCCTAAGAGGTGTAGATTTATCCTTATAGCCTCAAAGGAAAATAACAACCTTAGATCCTAAATCTAGGGAGCTTCGACGCAGGCCAAAGCACAACTTAAATCTAAGGCGAAAGTGGGTATATTATTTACCTTCACTATAGAGGGTAAATCACCCGATTGCTGGACTTATAACCACCTGGAGTGGTAGTCAGCTAACTCCTCCTACGATTTAAAATCATGCATGCAAGTCTTATGATTTTGCATGATAGCTAGGTTGTTATTATTTAGAAAAAAATGAAGTCTTTAAACCCACTCCTTAAGAGACTAGAGCATGAGTGGTATGAATAATGACTTAGTCTAATGCAAATCTTATTAAATTTTATTTGATTTAGACTCTTTATTTTCAACACGGGCTATAAGATTTTATATGCATAAATGTATGATGAAGTTGATTATGGGCTAAATCAAAAGTGAAAGAGGTGTTTTTCCATCATAGACTCTCAAAGGTTAAACCTTTTTATAATATAGCAAAGATGAAAACCCTCTCTTAGCAAGAGTGAGACAAAATGACATGCATAATATTAAGCATTCAACATCCAACGAAGGGGTTGCTAAATAGTTTATTATCTTGATTTAATGTCTAGGCTTTATATGAGGTTATGAGTTTATTTTAGAAAATTTAGTTATGAGTTGTTAATTGGGGCAGAAAAGTTAATTTTTCTAAGAGCCTAATCGCATCCATGCCATACAATAATCACCAATCATAAATAAACTATGAAGAGACATGCTTTTTTAATGCATAAGATAAATAAAATATCAAACAATTTTTATAAAGCTAATGCAAAAGAATAAGAGGCAGTGAGGTCGGGGACTGCCGTACAACCTGAAAAAGAAATGAGTAGCCGAGCTTGACCCTTATACATCCTGGTACAATGAAAGAATAATTACAATTTAATTACAACAAATGAATGGGACCTCTGGGGGATCTCCAAATCTTCAAAGCTCTTTCTTTTATTTCCTTCTTTTATTTGGTTGGGCAAACTTCATAGAATCACATGGTACATAAGACTCTATCTTGTAACCAATGTTTATCCTAAGCCCTCATAACACTAATCCTAATTCCTAATTTCTAATATAAAATTACATTAAAAATAGAAAAAAATTAAATCTAACTACACATGCAAAATAAATGTTAGCTAAATGCACCATACAACCCAGGAAATTATATGATTAATTTGGACTTAGCACCCTACACATGGGTAACCAAGTCCACTTGTCCTAATGTAGATCATGCTTAGGGGTTAAGCAACCTGCACAGCAAAATATTTATATTTATTTTAAGCACCCCTTAAGCACAATCTCCTGCAAAAAATATGATTGGGCTAACCATGGCCTAACATCCAGTCTACAATATTACATCACAAAATAAGCAAATATCAAACCATGCACCGCCCTAACATAAAACTAGAATGGGTGACTTATTCCAATGTGTGTGTTAAGACTTATGTGGTATGTCCTAGCTAGGCTTTAGGGTTAAGATTTTCTAAGTATGAAGAACATTCAATTATAAGGGGTGGTTTCACTTTAAATGGTTTAATTAATTTGTGAATTTTATTTAATATTTTCTTTTGTTTCATTTGACCTACACAAAATAACTAAGTGTTATGAAGAGAAAGAAAGAGAGGATCGCTCTCTTTTATCCCTATCTTAAGTCACATCTAAAGTAAATTAATTAATCAGTTCCCTTTAATGAATGGCTTATTATATGTTTTAATTAATCTTAAGTTTAGGTTCACTTTAAATAAAATCATTTAATAAGAAAGACATCTTAAGGTTAGTTGGAATGAATCACTATCACATAACACATATTTGTTCATTTCTTTCCATCATGTATATCATACATATGATTAAATCTTAAGCATAGCTATACATGCAATTTGTATCTTAGCACACTTAAATGATGAATGTGAGAAAATACATTTGGAATTAATATTTAATTTAGTTGAATGATTTTATCATATTAATTTAAAACTCTATCTAAATTCTTATACAAAAGCATAAGGAAAGAACCTTAAATCACATGCCTAATCAATTCAACCAAATAAATAAAGTATGAATGCATGTCTTTTTAATAGAATAGGGGGGGGGGGGTTCTTTCATTGGCTAAGTACCATCAACATGTATAAAAGTTTCAAGCAAGTACGTCATCATTGTTCTGCACCGAGAGAATGAGGAAGGAACCTCCTTGGGGCTACTTAAATCCATGTGTCCCTAGAATGTCCAAACTAATATACTGTTATCCTTAGATAAATGTGGATGTATAAACAACTACAAGAATAGAAAATAATGCAAAAATTGTATTTTGATTTGATTGATTTATTTTGTGTAAATGAATTAAAGATCTATCTAAATTATAATGTCCAAATGCATAAGAATGAAATTAAGCAGGTACATCGCCATTGTTCTACACCAAGGGAACGAGGTAGGAACCTCCTTAGGGCTATTTAAAGCCATGCATCTCTGAGATCTCCAGACTAATATACCGCTAACATTCTTACTTATGTAAATCAACACATGAATGTAAGGAAGAGACTTCATGCCATACACTAGATTTATATTCACTTGCATTTCCTTGTACATATCTAACTAAATTTATAATATATATGTATATTCAATCATTAGTAAACTTTTTGAAAATATATTTGAGATTTAATAGTAATACTAGCCACACATATTTTTAATTTAAATCAACACATGCAATTGACATAAAAGAAATCATTTTATTTAATTAACTTTAAAAGAGATGGATGCATGAATCATATGCCATACAACATTTAGCATGATTGGATGGAAATAAAACAACACATGCATGTGATTTCATTCAAACCAACTAAGTCCTAAGGACAATCAAACTAAATAAGATTATTTAAAATAAACCAAAGTTCTTTAATGTCATTTCAATTTCATGTTTGATTTGATTTAAGAATTATGAAAGAGGTTTGTTAATCCTAATCTCATTTTCCATGTGTGAGTTAATTTAGTTTAATGAAGAATAATTAGGTTGATTTTATGTCTTAATTAGGTTAGGGTATGAATTAAGTTAATTAATTAACCCTTACCTACATCACCTTAAGTTAATTAACTAATTAATAATGAGTCAATATAATATGCAATCACATGGAAAAAGTAAATTCATAATGCTCCTAAGAAATGAAAGGGGCCTAATACAATTGGCTCATGATTAATAGTTAATTAGGCTTAAGGAGCTCACTTAACTACTTTTATGATTTTCTCACACATGTGAGTTGACCATAATTTCATTAGCTCTCTCTTTAGGTTATTGAACACCCAAAGAGCTACCCAAGATTGATTAAAGGTGATTAGATGTGAATAGATTTTAGATTGAGTTAGTTAAGTGCATTAATTCATTTGGTTTAAGCATTAAGTATTTTCAATTAATGAAATTGAATTAGCTTAAGGAAAGAGATCAAGAAAGAGGCCTTAATCTCAATCCCTAAGTCCTATATTTGATCACTTAAGCTATGATTTTATCTTAAAGATTAATTAATTAATTAATTAATTACTTCATTAATCATTAACTAATCAAATTCCCAAAAGTGAAGAAAACTTAAGGAATGAATTAGGAAAAATATCTCAATCACATTCCCTAAGCTCCCTTACTATTCAACAGAGATAATTAGGCTTAAATAATTAATTAAGTCAATGTTCATTCACTAATTATCACTAATTAAATTAAAAGAGTAATTAAGGCTTAATCATAAGATTTCCCTAATTAAGCAACTAATAAAATCCTAGAAAAATAAGAGAGGCAGAGGTCATCCCCCCAAACATCCATAAAAAAATTTGAGATTAATTGGGTGATTAATTAAGAAATAATTAAGTTAATCAGATTTCTAATTAAACTTTAATTAAGCCAAAATCATTATTCAAAATCAATTAATAATAATTTTCCCAGATTCTACTCTGAAATATCTTTAAAAGGAGCTCCAAGTTTGCATTATTTTTAGATTTTTTAGGAATAGTTATGATTTTAAGAAGTTTTAGGCTTAAAAAAATATTAATTAAGCTTAATTAAAGCCTTAATCCCATTGGACAATGTGGCGGCTGATGTAGTTCGCTTTCCAAGTGGTGCGACGGGATTGGCTATTTAAGTTATCACATCCACTGCTAACTTGGATTGCGGCGGATGTGCTAACTCCGTGGACTATTCGATCTAAGATCGGACGACCACGTCATCATGATTTAGGAAATCAAGGGATCTAATGCGGATCTAATCTGCTCCAATCACAAATGGATGACTCATGATCAATCCCATTCACGAGTGGCGACGGATGGATGCCCGTCTTTCCCCGCCACCAAATTCATCCCACACCTTCGGGGAGGGGAGGCGCACACATCCAATGGCTAAAAACTCATGACATTCGAATTTTCTTCACCAAAAACCAAATGATTTTTCATACAAGGCTTAGTTTTGCAAAATTACCTCATCAGAGGTAATGTCCGGCGGTGGATCGACGAAGGTAACTTCGCCTAGTTGAAGCGAGGCCCTGTTGAGAAGCTTGGGTCTCAATTTGATGTAGAGCTCTTGATCGACCAATCCATGTGCATAAATGCTTCGACTCCAATCGAATTCCAATCTCTGGTGCTCGAGAAAGCTTGGAGATGATTTGGTTGTCTTCGACAAAGTAAGAGGATGGTGTGGGTGCAAGGAATTGAAGTTTGATCAAGTATAGGAGGTAGGGGTGTGCGTTTGGTTGATTTGGATGGATTGGATAAGTTTTTAAAATCGATTGGTTTTGGATTCCTAAAAATATTGAACCAAACCAACCAAATAAAATGCAAAGCTAAACAAACCGAATAATAATTTGGTTCGGTTATTTTGGTTTGGTTTTGATAAAAGTTGGTATATTTAAAAATTACTTGCATAATTTTTTTATTGTATAATGAACAAGCAATAAGCAAAATAATATAAATATAATCAAAAATGCAATTAACTATTTTATGCACTAAAAAAATATTTAAAACTAATTTTTACTTACCTGAACGATGTTTTGAACATAGAAGTTCATGAAACTATATTATCATATTATGAGATCAAAATATTTTGAAAAATTGGATAATGGTCCAACAAAAAAGCACCTACCAAGTATTCAAAAATAAATAAAAATAAATGTATAATATATAAGCCTATTATATATAAATTAATAATACCGTATTACATATAATTACTTGGTTTATTTGGTTCCATCCAAAATTTTATTTAGCAAACCGATCCAAAAACCAAAAACCAAAGTTTTCATTAATTAAAACCAAAATCCAAATTACTAAGTTCAAAATCGAACCAAATTACTCAAAAACTTTAGTTTGGTTTAGTTTTTTGGTTAAAACCAGATAATGCACACCCCTAATAGGAGGAGTATTGCTCAGAAGGATGGTGTCCTATTTCAACTTTGCCTAGGGAAGAGGAATTATGATCGAGGGAGGCTTGGGATGCTCTAGGAAGCTCTAAGGGATTTCAAAATGGCTTAAGAAACTCATGCAAAGCAATTGGTCTCATTTGCCACTCGAATTGAGGTATACCCCTCAATTTCACATGATGGACGAACGGGGTGGATCCCTGAAAATCCGTCGATTGGCCGCAGTCGAGTCATCGGAGAGGTCGACGTAAGCTCCATGTGGTATGCCAAAAGTGGAGGAAGTGGTGGCAGGAGTCTCAAGGCTTGATATGTGAGGATTGTGTGGGATCGATCTTGCATTTGCCCATGGGGTGTTCGACCATGAGAGGTGGCTGCTTGGCTTGCTTCCCTTAGTCCATGGCAAGTGCTATGATGACTTAGGGTGGGCTAAGGTGGCCTAGGAATTCCTTATTAGGAAGTTTGATGGCTACCATGGAGGTGGGAGAGTGGACTTTGCCTCTTAAGGCAATAATCCAATGTAAAGAGAGGGTGTCCATTGGTTAATCCCCTTAGGTTGGGTCCCACATGAACTTGGGCTAGTTTAGAGCTGACCCAGGGTACATTTAGGTTGGGTTAGGTTAGCCACCAAGGCTCTATAAGGTGGTTTTGGGTGATTGGCTTCATATGGTCAAAATATGCTCATTTGGGTTAGGTTGGGTTGGGTTGACCAATTGGTCAAATTGGGTCAAACCAAGACTTGGGTTAGGTTCATATGATGATTTAGGATATTTTGGATCAATTGGTTTTGATTAATTTGGCTCATTTGGATTCAAAAGGGTCAAAAGGGTCAAGTTGACCAATTTGACCAAATTAGGTTGGGTTAGGTGTTGAGTCAAGTTCAATTGGTTAATTGAAAATGATTATAGGCTTTGGTTTGGTTTAATTTAAATTTAATTTGAATTTTGGCCAATTTGATCCTTTAGGTCAATTTGGGCTAGGTTGGGTTAAGTTGACCAATTGGTCAAATTGGACTCAATCATAGCTTTGGTCAAGTTCAATAAGTGATTTGGAATGAACTTGAGCCATTGGTTGTAATCAATTTGGATAAAATCATGATTTGATAAATTTTGGATTTTTAGGCCAATTTGGGTCAACTTAGGTCAAATGTCTAATTAGACTTGGTTTGGCTCAATTGATGGTTTGGTCATGTTCAATCATTAATTATGAGTGGGTTTGAATCAATGGTTTCAATCAATTTGGTAGGTATATGGTGGATTTTGGCTAGTTTGGATTTCATTTGGGCTAAAGGTTGACTTGGTCAACAGGCTAGGTTGACTTGGTTTGACCCAATTCAAGACAATTGATTAACTAGGACGATTGTTGATCATGATATGAGGTTTGGATGGGCTTAGTTCAATCCAATTTAGGTTGGATTAAAATTTAGCTCAAAAAGATCTTTTAGGTCACTTTTGGGTCAAGTGGACCTAAATGGGTCAATTGACTTGATTATGGCTTGATTCAAGTTCGATTGAACTCACATATGACTTAGGATGGAAATATAAATCCAATTGTAAGTGATTTGGAGTCAAATGAATTTTGGTTCATATGACAATTTCAAATCAAAAGGGGCTAACATGGGCTTGACTTGGGTTGACTTGGGTTTGGATTGATAATTGTAGTTTGTATTTATATTTGGAACAATGATTGAAGGAATGATTCAATCATGAAGAAATCCATGAGTTTTCAGTTGATTTGGATATCATTTAGTCAAGTTCAAGGAATTAGCTAAAAGGGTTAAAATTGAGAATTTGATTTGATTTAGGTTTGGTTTTGGCCATTTGGATTTATATTCCATTTATATTTGTGAATGCAAATGAAGATATAAATGATTCATGAGAAAATCACTTAGTTTGGAGTGATTTGGAAGTAAATTTGACCAAATTGAGGGATGTAGGTCCAAAGGGCTTAAGTAGGGGATTGGTTTGGTTTGGTTTAGTTTGATTTGATTTGAATGATTTGAATTTGGATTTCATTTATATTTGTCAATATAAATGAAGGAATGATTGCTTTATAAAGAAATCAACCAAATTTGATTTGATTTGAAGGAGGTTTTGGCTAAGCATATGCATATGGTTCATATGGCTTAGAAAGGGGTTTTGAAGTTTGAATTCAATCATGAGTTTCAATCATTTGGAGTTGGATTTGATTTAGAATTTGAGTTGGGATTTGATTTGAGATTGAATTTGATATTTGAGAAAATCAATTGAATTGAGATTTATTTGAATTTGGTTAAGGCTAAGTCCATAAGATAAAATCAAAGGGCATTTGGAATTTGAATTTAATCATGGGTTTCAATCATTTGATTTGGGATTGGATTTATGATCTTAGATTTGAATTTGAGGTTTGGTTTGGAAGAAGGAAGCAAGGATTGGGTTTAAGGCTATAGGGTAGGCAAGTCTTCCTAAATCCCTAAGGCATAACCTATCCCTATGGCTAACTCTTCTAAGTCTTTAGGCTTAGGTTAAGTGTTCACCTAATCACTAGAAGTGTCATAAGACTAAGAAACTCTTAGTGTTTACAAGAGTCCTAGATCTATGATGAGGAAGTTGAGAGTTCACTCCTAAAAGTGAGGTCAATATTGAGGTTATGAGTTATTTTAGAGAATTTAGTTATAAGTTGTAGTTAGGGTAGAAAATTTATTTTTTTATCCTAAGAGCCTAATCGCATCCAGACCACACATTAAATCATCATACATGAAGAAATTATAAAAAAATACATGCCATTTTTATTGCACAATATAAACAAATCATCAAACAATTTATTACCTCGACGTGAAAGAATAATAGGTTGGTACGGTCGGGTACCACCATACAACCTAAAAAGAAAAATAAGGGTAGTCGAGCTCTACCCTTATATAACCCAGTATATGAAAGAATAATTATAAATTATAAATGATAAGTGTTATGGGGGTCTTCAAGTCTTCATACTACCTCCATTCCTTCATTTGGTTTGCTCCATTTGATTTGACGGGCTTCTAGGCATCACATGATAACCCAAGATTAAACCTTCTGGCTAATGTTCATCTTTAACCACTATAACACTTAACCAAATTCTTAATGCACAATTACATTAAAAAAATAACAAAGTAAATCTAACTACACCTATAAAATAAGTGTTAGCTAAACACACCATACAACCCAATCAGTTATATGAATAATTTGAACTTAGCACCCTGCACATGGGTAACCAAGTCCACCTGTCCTAATATAGATTATGCTTAGGGGTTAAGCAACCTGCAAAAGAGAGTATTTATATTTATTTTAAGCATCCTTAAGCATAATCTCTTACAGAAAATATGATTAGGCTAATCACTGCCTAACATCCAGTCTACAAAACATACACTCTAACATCCAATCTACAACAGTACAACACAAAATAAGCATACATCAAACCATACATTGCCCTAACATAAAGCTAGAAGTGGTTACTTAATCTAATGTGTGAGCTAAGGATTGTGTGGTATGTCTTAACTAGGTTTTAGGGTTAAGATTTTCTAAGTATGAAGGACATTTAATTATAAAGAGTGGTTTCACTTTAAATGGTTTAAATGATTTATAAATTTTACTTAATGTTTTCTTTTATTTCATTTGGCCTACACTTAACAACTAAATATTATGAAGAGAAAAAAAGATAGGATCACTCTCTTTTATCCTTATCTTAAGTCACATCTAAAGTAAATTCAATAATCAATTCTCTTTAGTGAATGACTTATTATATGTTTTAATTAGTCCTAATGTTTGGGTTCACTTTAAATAAACTCATTCAATAAGAAATGCATCTTAAGATTAGTTGGAATGAATTACTATCACATAACACATATTTTTTTTTTTCATTTTTTTCCATCATGTATATCATGCATATGATTAAATTCTAAGCATAGCTATACATGTAATTTATATCTTAGCACACTTAAATGATGAATGTGAGTAAATATATTTGGGATTAACATTTCATTTGGTTGAATTATTTTGTCATATTAATTTAAAGCTCTATATAAATTCTTATACAAAAGTATAAGGAAAGAACCTTAAATCACATGACTAATCAACTCAACCAATTAAACAAAGTATGAATACATGTCTTTTTAATAGAAAAAATGGGTTTTCATTCATTAGCTAAGTACACATTCACATGTATAAAAGTTTTAAGCAAGTACATCACCATTGTTCTCCACCAAGGAAACGAGGTAGAAACCTCCTTAGGGCTACTTAAAGCCGTGCATCCCTGAAATGTCCAGATTAATATACCTGCTATCCTTAGATACATATGGATGTATAAACAACTACAAGAATAAAAAGCCATGCAAAAATTATATTTTGATTTGTTTGATTTAACTGTGTAAATAAATTAAAGTTTTTTATAAATTCTGATGTTAAAATGCATATGAATGAAATTAAATAGGTACGTCACCATTGCTTCGTACCAAGGGAACGAGGTAGGAACCTCCTTAGGGCTACTTAAAGCTTTGCATCCTTGGGATGTCCAGACTAATATACCCGCTAACATTCTTACTTATACAATCAACACATGAATATAAGAAAGAGACTTTATTCCATACACTAAATTTATATTTACTTGCATTTCCTATGTATATATAACTAAAGTTACAATATATATGTATATTCATTCATTAATAAACTTTTGAAAATATATTTGAGATTTAATAGTGATACTAGCCACATATTTTTAATTAAGCCAACACATGCAAATTAACATAAAGGAAATCATTTTTATTTGATTAATTTGAAAGACATGAATGCACGATTACAAGTGGTATACACCATTTTAGAATGATTGGAAAGAAATAAAGAAACACAAACATGTGATTTCATTCAATTCCAACTAAGCCCTAAAGACAATTATATTAAACAAATTCATTTAAGATAAAACCAAAATTTCTTAAAGCCATTTTTGATCTTTATGTTTGATTTGAGTTAAGAAATATGAAAGAGATTTTCTAATCCTAATCCCATCCCCCATGTGTGAGTTAATTTTATTTAATGAAGCGTAATTAGGTTGATTTTATATCTTAATTAGATTGAGGTATGAATTAAGTCCATTAATTAACTCTTACCTACATCCCCTTAAGCTAATTAACTAAATAATGATGAGTCAATATGAGATGTAACTACATGAAAAGTAAATTAGCAATGCTCCTAAGAAATGAAAGAGGCCTAATGCAATTGGCTCATAATTAATAGTTAATTAAGCCTAAGGACCTCACTTAACTACTTTTATGATTTTCTCACACATGTAAGCTAACCATAATTTCATTAGTTCTTTCTTTAGGTTATTGAACACCCAAAGAGCTACCAAAAATTGATTAAACAAAGTTAGGTTGTGAATGAATGAATTTTAAATTTAATTTCATTAAGCCTTTGATTAATTGATTTAATTCTTTGATTTTTCTTTAACTATAATGGTGAAACTAACTTACGAAAAGGGATCAAGGAAGAGGCCTTAATCCTAATCCCTAAGTCATTTCAAACACTCAATTGGGCTCTGAAATAATTGGGTTCCCTCTTATTTTAATTGGTTAATTAAATGGCTAATTAATTATTTAAGCTTTTTAATTAACTTGAAACAAATGAACAGGCTTAATGAAATGGTTATAAGGAATGAACCCAAACCACTTCCCTAAGACTACCCACTATTAACAGAGGATAATGAGCTTAATTAATTAATAAAATAACTATTAATTTGTTTAATTATCACTAATTAAAGTTAGAGAGTAATTAAGGCTTAATCCATTAATTTCCCTAATTAATTATCCAATAAAATCCAAGAAATATAGGGGAGGCAAAGGTTATCCCCCTAAATATCTCTGGAAACTTTGAATTTAATTGGACAACTAATCAAAGAGTAATTAGGCTAATTAAGTTTTTAATTAAGTATAAATTACTGTTCCAAATTAATTAATCATAAATTTAATGGATTCTACTCTAAAATATCTTTAAAATGAGCCCTCATTTGTATTTTTTGAATTTTTCTAGGATTAGTTATGATTTTAGGAAGATTCAGTCTTAAAAATTAATTAAAACAACCCTAATTAACCCTTAATCCTATCGACACCACGTGGCTACTGACGAGGTGCATGCTTTCCACGTGGCACGTTGGGATTAGGTATTTAAGTTATCACGTCAGGATGCTGACTCAGATTGCGCGGGTGCACTTTCCCATGGACCGTCCCATCTAAGATTGGATGACCACAATCAGACCCAACGTTTCGAAGGATTAATTGAGAGATCTACGTGTAATTTGATCAGGACTGTCCATTCCAATCACATAGAATGGACAGCCCATGATCCGTCTCCTTCACGAGTAGAGAAAGATCGATACTGTCCGTCTTTCCCTGTTCGATTTGAGCTCACCCGAGCTTGGATTGCCTCCAAAAGCATCCCATACCTTCAGGGAAGGGAGACACACACATCTAATGGTTAAGATTCGATCAAATGCACATTCACTTCATAAAGGACCAAATGATTTTCATTAGGGAGCTCGATTTTGTAAAATTACCTCATCGGAGCTAATGTCTGATAGTGAGATCGACAGAGGTAACTTTGTCTAGTAAAGACGAAGCCCTGTTGAGAAGATTTAGGTTTAATTTGGTGTAGAACGCTCGGTCAACCAATCCATGTGCGTAAGAGCTTCGACTCCGATTGAACTCTGGTCTCCGGTGGTCGAGAATGGTGTGGGTGCAGGGAATTGAGATTTGATCAAGTAGAGGAGGAGTATTGAGCAAAAATGCTTAGGGAACTCTCATAATGTAATTCATGTCAACTCCCACTCGAATTGGGGGAGTATACCCTAAAATTGTGCGTGAAGGATGGACGGGTTGGGCTGGCTTGTTTCGACCGGCAGGCCACCGTCAGGGCGCCGGAGAGGTCTTGTCCAACTCCACGTGGCTCGTCTTGAGTGGAGGGAGCTGTGGGAGGCTTCCCAAGGGCTGGTGTGCAAAAGTCTCTTGGCTTGAATCCATGGATTTTCGATTTTGGCTTTCATGAGGAGGATTTGAATTCCCATTGGTCCTTGGCTGACCATGGCGAGATTAGGTGAGCTAGGTGGGTTAGGTGGAGCCTCACTTGAGTGCTTGGAGGCTGCCATGGTGATGAGGAAGTCAACTTTGCTTGTTGGCGTGAAGATCCAATGGAAAGAAGGTTTGTCCAATGGCTCATTGCTTGGGTGGGGCACACTATGGATTTGGGTTGGTTTAAGAATGAGTTAGGACTAGTTTGGGTCGTGTTAGGACAGGTCCTAGGATCCCATAGGTTGGTTTTAGGTGATTTGTCTTCATATGGTCAAAATAGGCTCATTTGGGTTAGGTTGGGTTGGGTTGGGTTGACCAATTGGTCAAATTGGGTCAAACTAAGACTTGGGTTAGGTTCAAATGATATTTTGAAGAGTTTTGGTTCAAATGATTTTGATTAATTTGGCTCATTTGAATTCAAATAGGTCAAATGGGCTAAGTTGACCAATTTGACCAATTGGGTTGAGTTAAGTGTTGGTTCATGTTCAATTGGTTAATTGAAAATGATTGTAGGCTTTGGTTTGGTTTAATTTAAAATTAATTTAGATTTTGGCCAATTTGATCCTTTAGGTCAATTTGGGCTAGGTTGGGTCAAGTTGACAATTGGTCAAATTGGGCTCAATCATGACTTTGGTCAAGCTCAATAAGTGATTTGAAATGAACTTGAGCCATTGGTTGCAATCAATTTGAATCAAATCATGATTTGACCAATTTTGACTTTTTAGGCTAATTTGGGTCAACTTAAGTCAAATGGTCAATTAGACTTGGTTTGGCTCAATTGAAGGTTTGATCATGTTCAATCATTGATTATGAATTGGTTTGAATCAATGGTTTCAATCAATTTGGCATATTGTGGGTTTTGAGTAGTTTGGATTTCATTTGGGCTCAAGGTCGACTTGGTCAAAGGACCAAGTTGACTAGGTTGACCCAATTCATGGCAGTTGATCACCCTAGGATGATTGTTAATCATGATATGAGATTTGGATAGCCTTGGTTCAATCCAATTTAGATTAGAACTTGCCTCAAAAAGGTCTTTTAGGTCACTTTGGATCAAGTTGACCTAAATGAGTTAATTGGTTTGGTTTTGACTTGATTCAAGTTTAATTCAACTCACATATGAGCCTAGGATGACAATATAAATCCAATTATAATTGGTTTGGAGTCAAATGGATTTTGGTTCATATGATAATTTCAAGTCAAAAGAGGTCAACATAGGCTTGACTTTGGTTGACTTGGATTTGATTTGATAATTGTAGTTTGTGTTTATATTTGAAACAATGATTGAAGGAATGATTGGATCATGAGGATATCAATGGGTTTTGAATTGATTTGGGTACCATTTAGCCAAGTTCAAGAATTTGGCTAAAAAGGCTAAAATTGGAAATTTGATTTGATTTGGGTTTGGTTTTGGTCACTTGGATTTATATTTTATTTATATTTGTGAATATAAATGAAGATATAAATGATTTATGAGAAAATCACTTGGGTTTGGAGTGATTTGAAAGCAAATTTGACCAAATTGAGGGATGTAGGTCAAAAGGGCTTGAGTAGATAATTGATTTAGTTTGATTTGATTTGAATGATTTGAATTTAGATTTCATTTATATTTGTGGATATAAATGAAGGAATGATTGATTTATAAAGAAATCAACTAAAATTGATTTAGTTTGAAGGAGGTTTTGGCTAAGCATATGAAGGTGATTCATATGGCTTAGGAAGGGATTTCGGAGTTTGAATTTAATCATGGGTTTCAATCATTTGGAGTTGGATTTTATTTGAAATATGGGTTGGGATTTGATTTGAGATTGAATTTGATATTTGAAAAAATCAATAGAATTGGGGTTGATTTTAATTTGGTTAAGACTAAGTCCATAAGATAAAATCAAAGGGCTTAGGAAGGAATTCGAAATTTGAATTTAATCATACGTTTCAATCATTTGATTTGGGATTGGATTTATGATCTTGGATTTGAATTTGAGGTTTTGTTTGGAAGAAGGAAGCAAGGATTGGGTTTAAGGTTATAGGGTAGGCAAGTCTTCTTAAATCCCCAAGGCATAATCTCTTCCTATGGTTAATCCTTCTAAGTCTCTAGGCTTAGGTTAAGTGTTCACCTAATCACTAGAAGTGTCTTAAGACTAAGGAGCTCTTAGTGTCTACAAGAGATCTATGATGAGAAAGTTGAGAGCTCACTCCCAAAAGTGAGGTCAACAGTCGTACCTGATCATTTCAATAAGTACCCCATAAGATCTGCGTGGCGTCCCAACGACTCTAAATTAAAATACCACAGAGCTCACTAACTCTATTTGGCTCAAAGACAATCAAAGCATGTTTATATATTTATTATAAAGCGTTAACATCACTACAGAATATAAATCACATAATACTAAAAATACTTAAAGATATAAAATCCTTTCATATTTAGTTCATGTCAAACTTCAATTAATGAAACAATCACACCTCATGTTCTCAACTAAATAAATATAGAATTTAGTCTTATATATAATTTTATTTTTCATACAACAAAGCCACTAGATCATAGATTGTATTTAGAAAAATATCTTAGCTAATGTATATGTTACAAGAATAAGTAGAATCAAGAATCTATTGCTTTTTGTGCATGTTTCTATTAGTCACCAAAAGTGCATCATCATAACCATACCAATTTACAATTATGCATACATAAATTCTTCTTTAGGTTGGCATATACACATAATTATCCACACATTATTTTAGTCAGTTTTTGGCAATAATATGTCTCTTCTTTTGTCAAAAAGATATGCATAAAGCTATAATGTTGGAAAGCCAAGTTATGAGTTATCTTTTTTTTTTTTCCCTTTAAGAAATGAAAGAGAGAAGTGAAAATTAAGTATCCAAAAGCATATTGTCTTAGCTATTAATGACATTATGGAAGAAATTTATACTTAATAGATAATATAACCATTCATTATGGCCAATGGCCCATTAATTCACAAAAAAATTTTGTAAGTTAATACGAAGGTCATATATATTTGGGTAAGTTATGCAACATATTTATTATAACTATCTTATTCAAACATCTTGGGAGCTGTTTGGGATCAATTTTATTTTTTATTTTTTTATGTTATTTTTGAAAACATATTTATTTAGGATATCTTTTATTTTTAAAAATAAATAATATTATTTTTAAAAACTTAACTATTTTTAAAAACAAGTATAATCAAACAAGTTTTATTTTTGTGCAAAATAAAATAAAATAAAATAAAATAAAATAAAAATACAAAATAAAAAATAAACTATAAAAGTGATCCCAAACGACCCCTTGATTTTTGTATTTTTTTATTATATAATTTTGATTGGAAAAATACCGCGTCAGTCTAAATGAGAAAATAGAATAATTGATAAAAAAGTATTTAATAAAAGTCGAAAGAATTGTAAACTATATATATATATATATATATATATATATATATATATATATATATATATATATATATATATATATATATATGTGTGTGTGTGTGTGTGTGCATGCATGCGTATGTGCGTGCGTGTAAAAATTTAACTTTGTATATCCTATTAATGAAAATAAGATAAATATTCATAATGATCGTTTTCTTAAGAAAAAATATTTGAAAGTTTATTTTAGATCAAAATAACATATTCGTTAGATTTAAGAGTTCAAATATTCATTGAATGATTATGTGATTCTTTGATCACAACAGCTATTAGATCTTTTATCTTTCGAACACATTCATCATACTTTACAATCATACAGGGTATGTATTCAAGCTCAAGATTACAAAGTTAATGATTTATTATTTATTTAGCTTTCAATCTATTATTTTACTTTAAATTCTAAACTCAAATTGCTATTAGACATCATAGCAATTACTATAAATTTATTAGAAAAATCACCAAATCATCTTCAAATATCTTCATCAAAAGCTTTTTTGAATTTATTTTGAAATTCTCTTTTCAAAATGAATTCAAGATTAATTTATGTCTAGTTTTCTGATTTAATGAAAAATAAAGATGAATTCAATGTAGAATTACTTTATAGTTTTTGAGAGCTTTTTCACGACTTTCTTTTTTTTTGTTGACAAAATATAATGTAAAATAAACAAGCGCCGACGGAGTGAGGCCCGGCGAGGCGATATCGACGACACCAGAAGGCGACCGGATCGATGGTGAGGTGGCCGGTATCATGGCGGAAGCGGCTGCCGCCGTCCACATCATCACTTTACATGGCCAGATTAAATTACCAATGACGATTCCAAAATGCAAACTAATATTTTTGATGTATTTGAAATGCATTATATTATACTAAAATTTTACTTTATTTACGATCAAATATTTGAAATATTCAAAAATATGTATTTAGAATACAGTCTAGGCAACCAAATAGCCGCTAAATCATATTCTATTCATGAGGAAACTTTTTAACCAGGTAGCGTTAAGCGAAGGCGAAGGATTGGAAGCTATTGGCTTGCCAATTTAAGCTGGACCAGCTTCACTTGAAGCGGAGACAGAACTGTGAACGCGCGAGACGCGGGGAGCAACAAAACCCTAGTCCGTCGAGTTGCGAATCTTCTGCCAATTAGATCTCCGATATGCCACCCAAAGCGGCTATCAAATCTAAGGAGGCCGCCGCCGAGCGGCCCATTCTGGGACGGTTCTCGTCGCACCTCAAGATTGGAATTGTGAGCTTCGCTAATCCTCCTTCCACGAATTAACCTGGAGATTGCTCGCATTCATACCTACCCCATCCATTTATGATATGTTTGATGGACTTTTTCCTAGTCGTTGCGATACGACGGTCTGTTTCTTAAGTGGGAAATTTGGTGCCGAAGTGTTCCCTTTTTTTTTTTTTTTTTGAAGTTATTGTGAATGAATCTTGAGAGTGCAAATTCTGTTTTCAAGAACTCGCCTTATGTAATCGCACCATTCTTTTTTCATAGAACAGTGCCATAAGGCATAGTAACATAAGGTGGCGATCAATGCTTTTGCATTCATTTTGTGTTTCGTGCTTTTTGTATTTTTCGTAAATATTCAAGTGATTAACCCAACTTTACTACTGTCATATTATAGATTATCAAAACTAAACATAAATTATCTTATATATTGGTGCTTTTGAGAAACCTTTTGAGCTACTCTTACGTTCCTTCTGGTACGTATTTGGCCGTTGATTTGCAATACTTTTTGGGCTTAGATGCAATTTGGTTCAACATTATTTAGATAGCATGCTATCTAAACAATGACCTGTCACATTGAAAGATTAATGGTGTCATAATCTTTCTTTAATATTATATTTTTAAAGCTTTATATTTCCTGACATCTAAAATGTCACCAAATTTCGCATGCACGTAGATGCTATCAAAATAAAACTTGTATGCCATTTATTAAATTGTTATTTAAAAATGTTAGTGAACCAAACAACCAAGCTATGTTAATAACCTTACTTTATGCTGCAGTAGTTAGCAAATAAAATAGCCTCTTGTTAATTTTTATGCTTAGCTAATTGCTGGCATTGTCTCGTTTTTTTATATAGGTCGGATTGCCAAACGTTGGAAAGTCAACTCTTTTCAACACTCTTACTAAGTTGTCAATTCCTGCAGAGAACTTTCCTTTCTGCACCATAGAGCCCAATGAGGCACGTATTAATGTGCCTGACGAAAGATTTGATTGGCTCTGCCAGTTGTACAAGCCAAAGAGTGAGGTTTGTAACACAATATTATGTATATGTTTCTTTTAATCTAATTGAATATTTGATATATATTCTTTTATTTATGTTCCCCATCGTCAGGTTATTGTACTATCCGTTTACTAGATCTTCTATCCAAACCACAGGTTTTTAGAGCTATGTTCTTTCAACCCTTGGGATAAATAAAATTCATTGATAATGAGCTTTGTAATGGCTTTTTTCTTATTCTATGACAAACAACAACAACAACAACAACAACAACGACAACAAGCCTTTATCCCACTAAGTGGGGTCAGCTACAAGAATCCTTGGTCTCCATTGTGTCCTATTACGTGTCAAATTCTCATTTAATTCAAGTATACTAATGTCATTTTTTATACATCTTAACCAAGTCTTTTTAGGTCTATCTCTACCTTTCTTAACATAAGACAAATCTAATGCATCTACTCTCCTAAGTGAGTCATCGGACGATCGATGCTTTATGTGGCCAAACCATCTAGGCGACTCTCTCTAATCTTATCTGCCATTGGAGCTACTCTAACTTTTTCCCGAACATGCTCATTTTGCATTTTATCTCTAAGAGTAAAGCCACTCATCCACCTGAGCATCCTCATCTCTGCAATAGTTAGCTTAGTCTTATGTTTCTCTTTTATTGGCTTACATTCTGCACCATAAATCATTGCAAGTCTTACCACCATCTTATAAAATTTTTCCTTAAGTTTAAGCGGTACTTTTTTATCACACAACAGGCCAGATGCATTTCTCCACTTCAACCATCTAACTTTAATTCTACTAATAACATCTTCATCAATTTCATCAACATTTTGAACAATAGAGCCTAAATATCTGAATCGCTTACTCTTTTTAATGACTTGTTCACCCAATGTCACAACACTATCTCTATCACTTATTATTCTATGAATTAAACTTAAATATAGTCAAAGGTTTCATGTACAGGTTTTGAATGATTTCATTCACTGTTATCTAGATGCATTCAAGGACAGCAGTGGACAAGCAGATGAGATAACCTATAGCTAAAAAATAAGCTCTATTTCTTTGCTGGTCGTACATAACTCATGTTAATTTTGACTTCTTCCATAACATCTGAATCATTGATCTTAAAATAATATTTAGATCACTTGTTACGTGCTTGCAAATTGGTCATCTCATCCTATTTATTGGCATTAAAAAAGAACATTAGAAAATGGTCTTAAACATTATTATTTTATATTCTTTCTTGATCCCAATTTTCGTGTCAAACAAAAAAATGTTGAATGCTGAAATTTCAGGTGGCTGCATTTTTGGAAATACATGACATAGCTGGGCTGGTACGAGGTGCTCATCAAGGACAGGGTTTGGGGAATAATTTTTTGTCCCATATCCGTGCAGTTGATGGAATTTTCCATGTCTTGAGTAAGGTTTTTATCTCAAATTTTTTCTTAAAATGTTTGTTTATGATTTTTTTAGGTGCCATATGGCAAGTTATTCATTGGCAAGTGGAAAGTTCAAGTAGTTCTCTTGAACTTGCATTACAAGAAATTTGTTGCTTTGCCTGAACTCAACTAATTTTGATAACTTAATGGCTAGCTTGCTGGTTTTTTCAATCATGATTTTTTCAAAAAGATGTGTTGTTTCATCAAACAGAATGCATAAATGTAAAGCTTTGTCTAGATAAGATATACATTGAGATTTTGAGAGTTATGGATGATATTTAAGTATTTTGGTAAACAAATGTTTCAATGAAAAATTGAAGAACAAGAGGATGCCAAATAATCAAGGGAGAATCATTTTGATATGGAATTTGGGAACAAAAGAATTGTTTAAGTTTATAGGAAATTAGTATTACAACTCATACATTGACACCATGGAAAATCATAATGGTGTATAGATTAGGAAAAAATATCTTTGTATCAATTAATTAATTTGGGTTATACTAGCAACTATAGAGGCTATTTTTTGCAAGGAAATGTACCAAAAAGTATGGAGAGCAAGGAAATGACCTTCATATTAATTTTGTTGATCTTGATAAGGCGTATAAACATGCTTTACTAGAATTGATTTGTTGCGTATCAAAGAGAAATGTGTGAGAGTAGTTGGTTGAAATGCCTCAAGATTTAATGATAATAGGATTTTTAAAGTCGATTATGTTAGATGGACTAATGTTGGGTAGTAAAAATAGGTGAAGTTGAATGAAATGAGAATAAGAATATTAAAGTTGATGTGTGATATAATTAGTTATGCTAAATTTAGGCATGATAATATTATATGAGTTCTTGGAGTGGAATTTATTGAAAATAAACTTAGGTAGTTTGGACATGTATAATGTGATATAGAAAATACACCAATTGAATGAATAGATAAACTTATTGTCAAATATTTAGGAAGTAAACTGGAGCTAACCTTATGTGATATGGATGAATTTTACACTCTATGTTACAATTCAAAGGATCAAATGAAAAATGAGGGTTCATAAAGGCTATCTCAAATAGTTAGGATAATGATGTTGGTGGTGGAGAATTGTTTATTCTTAGTATTTGTTATTTTTATATATTTTCTAAGTAGATTTACATTAAGGATCAACAATTCATTATTAAGTCCTTTTTTGTATTTATTATGGAGATGAACACAATAGATATTTATGGTAAGGTACCATGGTGTATATTTTTTGAAGATGATAAAGTTATAATATGTGAGATATATTACTTAAATAAGGGAAAAGTTAGAATAACAAAAAAAATTTGGAGGCTAAAAGGTTTTAGATTTATAGAATAAACCCATATTATATGATAAGAAATTTTAGTTAATTTTTTACCACTTACATTACTATATTAACAAGTGCTACCTAGGTATTATAGAGGCAAGTATCGTTTATGAAAAAATATGGTCATATATTTGGATTAACTTTAAGAAGCATGATGGTTAAAATGGTATTTCAGAAGTTCCATGAAATTAGGGAATTCATCTAGTCTTGGAAGTAAAGTTTATAAAACTGCAATTGATCTGACCATCCTATAAGGAGATAATGTTGGGCAGCGAATAATTTATCGGTAGTTATTGTTAAGCTTTGCAATAATTAGAATGTTAAGGTATTGAGAAATGATTTTATTAGAGAGACATCAAGACTAACTTCTAGTGAAGATAATGCTGTAGAAAATAAGCTTAGGTTCTTTTTGGATGTACAATGAATAATAGAGGATGAGCAATAAGACTGGTAGATAAAATTACTATTTGAGGATTGTAAATAAAATTTGGTATGCCAACGGTAATTTTTGGATAGTTGTGCAAAATGTTTTTTGAAAAAAAAACTCCTCTTGCTACACTTAACATCAACAAATGAACGAAAAGTATTCTTGAAAGCTGACTTCATATATTTGAGATAAGACTAATGATGATGATGGTGGTTATAAATGGTTGCGATAATGCAGGTGTTTGTAGAGGTGCATAGAATAGCATTGGCTAGGAAGGACACTTAATTAATTTGAAAGGGTGAGGGGAATAGGGACGAGCTAGACTACTTGGTTGTAAGTTATCACAAAACAAGGCAATAAGAGAAGATAAGAGAAATGCAACACTTAATAAGATGAGTAGATGAGAAGCATTGATACAAATAGCTGTTCTGAGAGGTATAATGAGATTAAG
Source organism: Cymbidium sinense (assembly GCA_021442155.1). NCBI lineage: Eukaryota > Viridiplantae > Streptophyta > Magnoliopsida > Asparagales > Orchidaceae > Cymbidium > Cymbidium sinense. The sequence goes on along the minus strand of CM038230.1, from coordinate 19,721,815 downwards.
AATATAAATTGTCTCGCGCTCCAAATTTTTTTATTCCACTTGGTCCATGATATATTGATAGGAGTACATTTCATATGTGTTAGGAGTTGTTTAGGAAGATGCATTTTCTAGTTACGTATTCTCCATGGGCTGTTATGAATGCTGACTTCTATAACTGAAGATCTAGCTGCATCTTGGCAAGTATTTTGAAATAAGTTATTATGCCAAATATTTACCTTTTTGATATTATTTTGCAGAGGCTTATCTCTTGTTTTGAAATGGCGATGGAAAATTTTTGTTTTCTTTCTGTTTGTCTGGATATTATATGTTCTTCACCATTTGGCTGACTTCATAACTTGATTCTATATGTTGGAAAACATTGCCCATCATATGGAATCAAACTATTCTAATCAAGTAGTGGGCAAATCATTCTTGCACTTTTGATCAACCTTTTTGCACCTTTAGAGGATCTTTGTTCTAATGAAATGTATTCAACTATAACATGTTTAAATAGGAGCATTTGAAGACCCTGATATCATTCATGTGGACGACTCAGTAGACCCTGTGAGGGATTTAGAGGTTATAACAGAAGAACTCCGTCTAAAGGTATTCCTTACTTTTACCATTGAAAAATCAAATATAAACTTGGATATTATTCCAATAAAAAACTTACATTTACTGGTTTTTACCTTCATCCATGATTAAAGCTAATGGTTAGGATAGATTTTTCAATGTGTAACAGTAATATATGGCATTACCAAACGAGGAATAGTTTAACTTGGGTTTGACATGCGATATGAGGAGATTGTACTTGTGCATAGTGCTTTCCGTTATCTTCAAAGTAAAACTCATCCAATATATTTGCTAAAATTATACTTTTAACTGCTAGTTACTTGTAAAGTTACTCAACTGTTTGCATTGATAGAGAATACAGATGTTTGAGAGCCATATTGAAATGCTTTTTAAATTTAATTTATTTGAATTCTCCTTTTCTATCATAAAGTTTGGTTTATGTAGGAAATCTGTCTTACATGTATGACTAGTTACTCAAATTGGCATTGTTAAAGGATGCAAATGTTGCTATATTTCTTATTTGCAGCACTAATTAGTTGATATCATTTTGTATTTATAAAAGCTGTGCTCTCACATGTAACATTCAATACTACCATTGCCGGTCCCAAGTCCGGATGTGAAAAGTGGAGGGTTGCGTTAGGTAGTCGACAGCTAGCGTAAAACTTGTCGAAATAATCATGACATGAATCCTTTAAATCATTGCGACGTTAAGGCCCCGGAAGCGGCAGCGATAACTTGAATACTGAATGCTTTGCCGGAGATCGACGCCTGGTGCGGTGTTAAATAAGCGGTTCCCACATTATGGACCACGCGCAAGAAGTTAGTCCATAGAATTAGGTTAGGATCTTGGAATATAGGTACTTACTGTAAATTAATGGAATTAATAGATATTATGGTTCATAGAAAGATAAATATTTTATGTGTTCAAGAACTGAATGAGTTGGGGAGAAGGCCAGGAGATTGATAGTTTAGGTTTTAAACTTTGATTGGTAAAAGTAACTAAAATGGTGAGAAATAATTATATATAAAAGTTTGAAGGATAATGTTATAAATATTAATAGATGGAGATAATTATAAATTTAAAGATTATCATTGATACTAAGATTATCAAGATATGTTATGCTCTCAAGTAGGTTTTAGAGGTAAGAAAAAAAGAAAATTTTGAAATGAATTAAAGGGATTAATACAAAGATATCTCTTGAAAAAAAGTATTTATTGGAGATTTAAATGTTGGTAGATTGGTAGAAGATTTTAAAGTATTCAGCATGAATTTGGAATGACTAATGAAGAAGAGAGACTATATTAGATTTTCTTTTATGATTTTATAGCTAATACTTTATTTAAGAAAAGAGATGAACATATTATTATAAAATGGATCTAGTAAAACATGATTGATTATTTTCGATAAGAAAAATAGATCGTTTAGATTGTAAAGATTGAAGGTATTCCAAATGAAAATCTAAGACCAACATCGATCATTTTAGATTTTAAGATGAAAGGTTGTAAGAGAAAAAATAAACCAAATTACTATATTAGATGGGAAACACTTAAAGAATACAAATAAAAATATTTTAGAGCAATACAAGAGAATTAAATTTGGAATAACTAACATTATGTGGGAAAAAATAAGAAGTGAAATTAAGAAGTTCTAAAGATGCTTAGAATCAAAAGGAAGCTCTTTAATAAGAATAATTTAGTGAGTCGAGACGCAGAAAAGATAAAAAATAAAGTATTGTTATAAAACTTGGTTTAAAAAACTTAGAGGAAAGATATAAAGTAGAGATTCTAAGAAGTTAAGATATGACGAAAAAATTTATTTTATATACAATATTAGATATCGAAGATGAAAGATGTATGTATAAGTTAGCCAACCAAAGAGATAGGAGAAGTAAAGATATAAAGTGGGTAAGGATGAAAATAATAAAATATTTTTTTAGAATAGGATATTTAAAATAGGTGGATGAGGTGTTTTGATAAATTTTTCAATGAAAGATCGAAAGACGATTGATTTTAGAACCTTAATACCCTAAACAAAAATAGAGAATTTTTTTATCGTCAGATTAGTAATGTTAATGAAGCTTTAAAGAAAATGAAATGTGGAAAAGTAGTAGACCGGATAATATTCCAATAGATGTGGAAATGTTTAGGAGATCAAGGAATTTCTTGGCTTACAAATCTTTTTAATGTCATTTTAAAGACTAAAAAGATGCCAGATGAGTGGAGAAAGAATTTGTTGTTTCCTATATTTAAGAATAAAGGTGATGCACAAGAGTGTACAAATTATAGAGGAATTAAGTTAATGTGCCATACATTAAAATTATGGGAGAGAGTAATTGAGCATAGTTACGATGTGATACGTAAGTTTCTCACAATCTTTGGTTTCATGCCGTAGATCTATTATGGATGCTATACATTTGTTAAGGGATTTGATGGAGAAGCATAGAGAAAGTAAGGAGGATCTACATATGATATTTATTGATTTAGAGAAAGCTTATGATAAAGTTTTAAGAGATGTTCTTTGGAGAGTTCTAGAATAAAAGGAGTGAATATTGGTTATATTCAAGTCATTAAGGATATGTATACAGTTACTTGTGTCCAAACACAAGGAGGATTGACAAATATTTTCCTATTTCAGTTGGATTACATCAAGGATCAGCTTTAAGCTCTTATCTTTTTTACTTTAGTTATGAATGTTCTTGCTAGGCATTTACAAGAAGATGTACCTTGGTATATACTTTTTGCTGATGACATTCTTCTTGTTGATAAGACTAGAGAGGGAGTCTAACAGAAACTTGAATTATGGAGGTCAACTCTAGAGCCTAAAGGTTTTCGTTTAAGTAAATCTAAAACTGAATATATAGAGTGTAATTTTAGTTGTAGAAGTTCTAGTGGTAGTGTTGTGACATTAGGTGATCAAGTCATTAATAAGAGTGAGCATTTGGATATTTAGGCTCTATTGTTCAAAATGATGGTGAAATAGATGGAGATGTTATTAGTAGAATTCAAGTTGGATGGTTGAAGTGGAGGAATGCATCCGCCTATTATGTGATAGAAAAGTTTCACTTAAACTTAAGGAAAAATTTTATAAGATGGTGGTAAGACTGAGCGACTTATGGTGCATAATGTTGACAACAAAAAAGATAAGATTAAGATTAAGTGTTACAGATGATGATACTTAGTGGATGAGTGGCTTTACTCTTAGAGATAGAATGCAAAATGAGTATATTCGGGAAAAAGTTGGAGTAGCCGGTGGTAGATAAGATTAGGAAAGTCGCCTTAGATGATTTGATCACATAAAGCGTCGCCGTCCATATGAGAGAGTAGATGCATTAGATTTGCCTTATTTTAAGAAAGGTAGAGGTAGACCTAAAAAGACTTGGTTAAGATGTATAAAAAATGATCTTAGTATATTTGATTTAAATGAGAATTTGACACATAATAGGACACAATGGAGATGAAGGATTCATGTAGCCGACCCCACCTAGTGGGATTAAGGCTTGTTGTTGTTGTTGTTGTTGTTGTTGTTGTCTCACATGTAACATTCATTTTTTTCTTTTAAATTCTAGCATCCAATTTGGATGTAAGCATTGTAACATACATGCTTTTCTAGTAGAGAATGATGTTTCTGATTGTAATTGTAGCTCTTCGATGAATTATTTTTTGATGTTTTCCAGCTATAATGTGTTTGAGATTATGAATCTACACATGTTGAACATATTAATTGGTAAGCAAGGTTTTCATTAATTTTCTACTTTTTTTTATGTTGCAAGGATGTTTGTTTCTCTATATTTTACTGATGTTTTTGCTAAATGTATTTTGAAGAAATAAGTTTCTTTTGTATATTTAGGTGCCGATTTTGCTTTTTCTTGCTGGATATGAGCTATTTGATGCTTACATTCACATCTCACTTTTTATATTGCAATTTTGTTTCCACAATGACATTTTGTATTTGTTTTTTTCTTATGCTATCTATCATCATCACCAACAACAACAATTTTGTTGGGGCCTGGTTTTAAGTATATAATTTGAGTGTAGCTATTTTAAATATGGAATACGGGTTTATTTTAAGTTCTATTTTATTGTTATTTTTCTAGGATTTGGAATTTATGGAGAAGAGATTAGAGGATCTTGAAAAAAGCATGAAAAGAAGCAATGACAAACAATTGAAGATAGAACAAGAATGCTGTGAAAAGGTTAGCACTGTTACTTATTGATATATCCTTTAGGTTTATGATACTTTTCGAATTTATTGTCATCTTGTATTTTTTTGCTTTTTGTTGCATAATAATTCTAATGTTCTTCCCATTACTAGATATAACCATATGCTATTAGACTTGTGAGTATTCTGCAAATTGTCACTGTTGGCTATGAATCGGCAAGTTGTTGGATTTTAGTTTTGGTGTATCACATATCTATTGTTCTTATATTTTTTATGAGCTTTAGCTCTTTTGATCCGCTGCGATGGAGTTATTGTGAAAATGGCATCTTGGTTTTGCATCTGATGGTACTATTCTTCTTGAAAGCCCTTTGGTAGAAAAAATTTGTCATCTCAGTAGCTTTGTTAGTACTTTCTGCACTGTTGCAGCTAGGTTATACCAAGCCATTGCCAAGTCCACCTATGTTTAAGGTTTAAAATTTCATGTTACAAAAGAAACTACTACTTGCACAGAGACACTTATAGAGAATTAATACATTGTTTGGCAACTTTTGATTCCATTGTATTACGTGGTTTATATGTATTTCTAAGCTTTAATTGATTACTGGATTACTATCTTGTTAGCTTGATATGCTAAAGCGATTAAATCCCAAAATAGTTCTTTGATTATTTGTATGTAGCCAATTTAGTCATAGTGTATCACATTTCTCCAACTTGGTTATTTAACTAAATGTAATAGATCCTAAATATTCTCTCATTTAGAACTTGGAATATAAAATTGATCCCAATTTAGTTTATTGAATATACAAAATTGATCTTAGTTTAGTCTTTGAGTGATCATTCTAGATTAATTTTGCATAGTTGAGGGATTTAATTAAAGAAATGTGATACTCTAGGATTAAATTGGCTGCACATGAATAGTTGAGGAATTATTTTGGAATTTAACTCTATGTCAAATTGCAATGATGTATAAAGTCATGCTTATATTCTTCAATGCTTGCATAATTACATTTCTATGTTTAGTGGCTCTAATAATGTTATTATATTTATTGATTGGTTGTGACCTAGACTTTTATTTTGATTTGTATTTACTTGGTTGAATGTTGGAAGATCAAATTTGCTAGCTTTAGATTATTTTGTTTTACAAAAGGCTTATGGACATTTGCTACAAAAACACTAAAATTGCCAACCTTTATATAGAATAAACTAAAGCTTAAACTCATTCAAAATATTTTTAGGTCAGTTTCATATTTAAGAGACTTGCATTATGAGCTCAGAAATATTAAACAATAAAATCAATTTGTTGATGAATATTTTAATTAGTTTTCTTTGCTAGATTATTGATCAAATTTTGGAGTATTTCAAGAACTTTATATTGGTGTGTTAATGTTTTTAAATGGACTAAATTTTACAACCTTGGAATTTAAAATGAATGAGTTGGAAAATTAATCCCAATTTGAAGCTCAACTAAGTTTCGATAATACACTTTTCTAATACTCGATTATAATTTTATTTAATTTGTAATTATGTGGGAGCCATATTCTTTTTAGAATACAAACTATTCATTTATGATAATTAAAATCATGGTTATTTAGTGTTTTATTTAATTTTTAAAAGTTAAATATATTAATTAGATATTGATTTATGATTACAACAAGGGCATTTAACATGAAATGCTAGGGTAAAAGAAAAGTACAATTAGGCAGAAAAAGATATAAAATTTTCATTTGGATCATCTTGTTTAATGCTTAGTGAAAATAAGAGAGTGATGATAGATCCTTTCTAATTTTTTCCCATTATGGCATCAAAAACACGAATTATTTTTTTTCATTAGAGAATCTACACTCTAAATGTTGCAATTAGAAAAGCATGTTGTGACTTGGAGAAGCAAGGACATAAACCAAATTCTCTTGTAATGGAACTGAACCTACATTCAAGTTTTGAGCAAAAATTTGAACCTTTCATTTTGCACCATAGGTCATCAGGTGTAAAGTCTTGCTACTTAAATAGAGGATTTTTCAGCTTGGGATGAGCCTTGTAAATATTCTAAGAGTTTATGCCCAAAAATACATCAAGAGAATTAGTATGTTGACATTTTTTAAATTCTACCTTCTATTAATATTCAGAGATAAAGACTTAATCCAAATCTCCTTATGAAAAATAACTGCTACATCTAATTCCACCAAGATTCTAATTGTAGAGGGTTTAGCAAAACAAGTTGTTGTAGTAGCCACTTAAAAAGTTTTTCAAGGTAAATAATGTCGATTGGTTGAAGTAGTGCAGGTGAAGTTGTGGAAAAGAGATTCAAATTGGAGTGATAAAAGGCTCCATGGACCAATCAAAATAGGTGGATCATTTTAACATGTGCATTTGGACCCCATTAATTTAATAAGACCACCATGAGAATAGTCTTATGTAATCTATTTCTAACGAAGATTTATGATAACATGATGAGTGTCAATGAGCCCAACAATGTAGTCACCTAATAGCTTTAAATCTAACAGAAGGTTGCAAATTACCTCCATGCTAGGATGACCTACAGAAAATTTGCCATTATGTGAGAGATTGAGAGGCTTAGCAACCATGAAAATTTCCTTTTCATAAAAGTGGAGAGTAGGCTTGCTCTAAAAAGATAAGGGTTGTTTATGTTGAAGATTCTCTGAAGTCTAATGAAAGAATAGTAAAAATTATCATTTGGGGAGGAGAAAACATCTGCAACTTTCTAACCATGAATAATATTTGGAAAAGAACAATGGAATTGAGGCAGAGGAGGCTCAACCACCAAGGAGGAAGTTAATGGCTTAGCTATTGAAGCACTGAGGTCTATCAAGTTAGGAGATGGCGAGTCAACTAAGGTTTTGGGTTAAATCATCATAGTAGTTGGGATATGAAGAGGCTCTGATGAATCAAGAAGATAAAAAGATCCCCTAATAGAGATCAACGGAAGAGACCGTGCACGATTATGGACATAAGAAAGAGTAAAAATCAACTATTGATGGGAGATAAGATGACGCAACTACGTGGCCATATTTGATAGTCAAAAAGGCTAGATAGGACGTCGATGGCATAAGCAGCCATTGGCATAAACAAAGTCGCTTGAAGCCCCCTCATTGGCCTCATACTTTTGCTGCTTAGGAATTGGGCAGATGGAGACGGATGTGGACCCAAGTAGAGTCCGAGTGAGATGTTCTTGAATGATAAAATACAAAGTCGCATGAGGCCCTAGTCGTTGGCAAAAATGTTGTGCAAATGAAAGCCGATCACTCATCTCGCATGAATGAAGCCATATGAAACCTTAGCTGTAAGCATAACCACATTTGTTATCGGGAATGACATACACTTGAACCCTAGTCGAATGATAGTAAACTCAATTGTTGGATGAACCAACACTAGCAATTCATTTAATTAAAGTATCATTTTTAAGCTCAGTAGGCTATTTATTAATAGATTTGATAATGCTTGTTCAATTAACTAATAAGGTGGTCAATAGTGTTGCGCGTTAATGGGTTGAATAAGGCTATTTTTGTTAGCTACTAGTGGAGAGTTCAAACCATGCTTAACAATCAAATTTGAAATGAACATAGCTTGAACACTATTATAATACTCAAATCGAGTTCAAACTTGAGCTTGAATAGGTTTGGCAAATAAGCTCAAGCACTCTTCTTACTTTGGATTGGTTCATATATAGCCCTAGTTAATATAGACTAATTTTCTGTGCTTCTTCAACCTCTTGCAATTCTATCCAAATTTGCTTTATTATTTATTTATTTATTATATGAGAAGTGATAAAGATATGGATAATCTTATCATTAATTTTAAGTAATATGGATATGGATGATCTCATTCTTCTTTTAGGGTTGTTTGTTTATAAATAGGATTAATTGTTTAGATTTATATGCGATGCCCCATTTTGATCCCCTTTGTCAAATAATGTTTGCAATAGAGACTAGATAATCCAGTCAGGCATACTTCATACCAAATCCCATCATGACTTCATTAATCAATATCAAGTGAGTAGAAAATTAGTCTAAAGATCATCATAAAATATTCTCTACGTATTCATAGTCATTCAAAAGATTCATCATAATTAATTAATATGGAAGTCGTGCGTGTGTGTGTGTGTATAGACATCCACAACTATATGTTAAACCTCTAGGATTCAAAACAAAGCTAAGTCACTTGACTATGATCTCACCATTTCCTTGCTAGAAATAATAATGAATGTTGTATCTTATGTGCTAAATGTTTTATAGGATAAATAATTCTAATACATGATTTAAAATATAAGAAAATAAAATAACAATATGCATGTTAGTCTTTTGAATTCTATAGCATTTTTATCATAGATATAGCTAGCTCAGTGCATTATTTTAAATAATGGCATGGTTTGATACTTAATAAATAAGTAGTAAGCATAAATATTTGTAAGAAATAAAATATGTTTTTCAAATATCTAATAAATTAAATGCATTAGGTTAGTTTGTTGCTATATGAATTATTTGGGTTTTTTTTTTTTCATTTTCTTTCTCATTCATATTGATCATAGTCTTAGAAGTGTCATATGATGTCTATGTATGCTTTGATGTATTCACATCATTTGTTTGTCATCTAGCTCACTAACATAATAGTCATTTATAAGGTTCCGACTTAATCCAATATGGCAATTATTAACAACCCCTTGATTTAAGGTTATATTGTATCATATCAACTTTCTAGAATTAAGAGTTTGGAAAACTTTTTTGGTCTCTTCTGCGGCTCATCTCACCATAACTTTAACCTTTTATTGCATAGATCATCATCAATTGTCAATTTGTCGCATATGATATAACCTTTCACAGACTTCTTTTATGCATTTTTTATCAGTCACTCTGTGTTAATGTGCGTTAAGAAAAAAAATATGATACGTAGTCTAAATCTGAGTATTTTAATATACATCATATTTTAAAATAATCTTATTGTCTGATTATTATAAATATCATTAAATCATTTAACACAGGTAATTGTAACTTTATTGTAACATTCAATGTTTAATATGAAGAAGTTCTATAAACATTAGACCTATAAAATATTTATTTTTTATATTAGAGAATTTCACCTCAATTATAGGATCTTTTTTGGAGAGCATATCTTTATTTTTATTTCTTTGATTTTTTGTAAGTAACCTAAAAAGTTGGATTTGACCTTATTTTCTAAGCTTTTCCTTTATCTTCTTCCTTCTCCTCTTCCCCTTTTCTTCTTATCTTTTTTCTTCTTCTTCCTTCTCCTTTCTTTTCTTCTTTTTTTTCTTCTTGTTTCTTTTATTATTCTCTATTTCTTCCTAACTTAAGCTCTTATTCTTATTTGTTCAATCAACACCAAGTTATGGAAATGGACACGATGCTGACATGCATTTGATACTGGCCGACAACCTTTCCACTTCTTAGATACGGAGAGACATAACTCGGGACACGACTTGAGCTGGACACATATGTGATGGTATAAAAAAATTGCTCTACTTTGTCCTCGTCGAGAGGCGTACTCTAAATACATTTGAAGGTACACCTCTAAATATGCACAAAGTAGAATGATGCTCAACGATGAGATGAGGACATTCCCAGTGATTCCTTTCTGCAATTGACGGAGCGATTCTTTCCCATGATCGATGGTTTTCGATGGGCTTGATGCCTCAAGAGCTGTTGCGATCCCTCTAAACTTTCTTTGATCCCTCCCGACCCATTTGTGAGAGTGACCACCCCAATTATTTAATTTTGAAGTAGATGTTATGTACTATTGTGGATATATTTTGACTTTTTATAAACAATGATGATATTGATATTTTATGAGAAGCATTTATTATATCATTTATATTATTTGTTTTTTGTTATTATTTTTATTTTTTGGGAGTAAAAAAATAATAAAATTTATATAGTGTGTTCACAACATTTCATGTCATGCTTTTTGTAGATTTGTAGTGTCACCATGTCCTTGTCATTAGTCGTGTTGTTTCGTGTCCTCGTGTCCGTATTCATGTTCATGCTTCATAGATTTTTTCTACTCTTTTTCTCGGTGGATCAAAGCATTTATGTGATATACCTAAATCAACTAAGCTGATGTTCTATATCCTTTCTTCAAAGATGCTACTTGATTCTGATATGTTATTTTTTAAATCAATCTAAATTTACTCAAAGGAAATTAAAAAAGATTATGAAAAAATTTTGTTTAACTTTGGCAGGTAATGTCTTTCATTAGTTTATTGACATACCTTGTCTTTACTGCCAGTATTGTTTTCGTTCTACGTTTTAAGTTAAATTTATTTATGAGTTCTGTCATGCTATTACTCGTGAGTTATTGGTTCCATGAATTGTTTTCATGTTTTTCTTTGTTCTAAGGTTGTGTTTGTGAATTAAGTACTCCCGTTATTTTGTGATAATAAACTTAGAAACTGAAGTTATTGTTTCTTTTCTGAAGATGACATCTTAAAATGTTTCCTTGTTTATGTTTTTGATTATGCTTTTTCATTTATAATTTTATTTAAACGTGATGTTTGAATCAAATGTAAGATTGACTGAGACTTTTCTGTCTTGTGAAAGGTTAAAGCATGGTTACTTGATGGGAAAGATGTGCGTCTTGGCGACTGGAAAACTGCTGATATAGAGATTTTGAACACTTTCCAGTTGCTCACAGCAAAATCTGTTGTCTATCTGGTATACAATATTTCATAGATGTGACATAACTTCCGTAGCAGTTTATTGATGCAAAATTTTCTATTGTGCCTTTCACAATGTAGTGAATTTGAAATTTTTTAATAAAAAAACTAGCCCTGTGAAAATTTAAATTGGCCTGTTTATGGTTGCAAGTTAGAGGCTGTCACTTTCTATGATTTTCTATTTGCCTCATCGAGTATGATATTAACAAATCAACTTCTTGAATTACTTGGGGAGATTTTTTTGTCCTGGCTGCTTTTTTTGTGATTTCTAACTCGCGAGGGCTTGATGGGTAAAGTTAGGACTGCAAACATCATAGAAACTACCAGAATTGTAGGACTATAAGTTAGCTTTTTTATGCTCTAGTATCTTTATGTGATGTTTTTTGTCATTGACCATGATCTCAATCTGTATATCGTTTTTAATTCTTTCACTAGATATTTTTCCTCTCATAAATAAAATTAGGAAGAAAAAAAGCCCAAATGAATGGAAAAGAAAAAACCCAAGTGATGTTTTTAATTCTTATTGTTGCAATAGGAGAGTGTCTCTTTTCTTACCAAATTCTCTCTTTTTCCTGCACTTGTAGATCATGAAAGAGAATGTGATAGTGTAAACTGATCAAGTGAAATTTTGTTTTGAATCATGAATGTGGAGTGATGTCATAATGGAGTTACGTCCTGGAGAGGTTGGTCACCAGTAGGACAGCATTTTTGCAATACTCAGGCAGGAAATTGGTAAGGATGACGACCTAGAGAGAGAAGGGAAGAAGTGCACGAGGGATAGACTGATTTTGTGATTCAGTTAATCACTGAGTTTTATTATTGCCTAGCTTTATTTATATTGGAGGATCTTTTACAATAATGTTGTAAAAATATATGAGTATAAATAATATACTAGGTCCACCATAATATTAGGCGATCTAAGAATCTTTCAAAAATACTTTCTTATCGTCATTATTTTCTTTATGCGAATGGTTTGAGCAGGCTGAAAAATAATATCTAGAATGAAGGAGTATGGTTTTCTCTTTAAAGAGGATCTTATTTTGATATCAATTGGGATCATCCAAATTAAGGAGAGAGAGAGAAAAAAAAAGAAATGTTGGATGCCTTTTTGGCTAGTTAGCCAAGTGTGATCATGACATATATTGGTATGGTGCTTCATGCGGTGTAATTTAGTGAGATAAATTTGGCATTTCACATTCTCATAATGCTCAACATTCTGTAATGTCTATGATATAATATGCTGGTTGCAGTTCTATTGTTTTGGAAGAACGACCTTGAACTTGTAGATTGATTTTGTGTCATGGTCCTTTCTTATCATGAAGTTTACTAACTGAGACATTCTTAGGCACATGCATGCTTGGTGCTCTTCGTTAGTCATATTATTTTATTTTTACCCACTCAAGAATTTCAAGGCTTTAGATTTGTTGTGAAAAAAAAGGCTATGAAGCATGGATATCGATGTGAGACAAATATGAGGGGACAATGCAAGCATAAATGGTAGGATATGACATCCTATTGATACAATCTTTTTATCATAATTTATTAATATAAAATACATAATCAAAACACTATTATTAATATTTTCTTTCAAAAAGGTATTACACAAATTACAATATTATATATGCTACCAAAACTTAAGGATCAACAAAAGAAAATTACAATGATATTTTAGTATTTGATCAAATATGCTTAATTGTTAATAGCATGCCAATATTAGCTTTCATCTTTACATATTATTTTGTCAATATCAATATTACACTGTCTACACATGCCAAGTATCTCCAAAAAATTAGTATTCTTCAAAATGTAAATTATGAAAAAAAATTTGCCCACTAATTGAACCTAACAAACATACCACTATGATTATCATCACCACTAACACCATTGTTCTCTTCAATATCACATTTATCATTATTAGGAAAAAAATATGGAAGTAAAGCTAGCTCATTAAAAAAATAGAATTCAGGACCATCATGTGTCTAAGCCATGTTAGGGTCACATCTGCTCTAATTTTGAAAAAAAAAAAATACCATATACAAATGATTTTTTTACATTAGACATGTCTTAGAGGTGTGTTTGCATGTGGCGTAGGTATGACAAGGACACAAAAGGCTTTGTTAAGTGTTCATGCAATCAAGTCATATTTTAATTCCTCTCGGTGAAGTCCAAAACATGATAGAGGTTGACAGCCCAATCAATAACATTTTATCATGATTTTAAAAATAGGACCAGACCTGCTAACTTGATTGGTTCAATTGTGCTAGATCCTCTAGTTTGTTTGGTCTAGATCTAAAATTGTTTCTACACAAAATCAACTTGAACCGGTGAACTAGATCAATTTTTAAAGAAACAATTGGTTTGAATATTGCTTAAATTTTAGCTTTTTGATTTTGATCATATGGTTAGAATTAAATGATTTAATTTTAAAAATAGAGAAAATAATTAAAATATTATGTTCCAAAATTTAAATTTAAAATTATTTTCAAAAGTGAAGTGTCTATGCACGTACGCACACATACATATGTGTACACACACATTACAAGATAACATGCATGATCACACATTGATACGTTTGATTGTATACGAACGTGTGTAATTGCACATGCACATTATCTCACTGAGTGTGCAAGTTGCACATATGCTTGTATGCAATATAGTTATCACATGCCATGCATGCGTTTTTTTCCCTCTGTCACTCGAATCAACATTTTTACATATGAGGTAATAATAAAAGATAGAAATGTATAGAGAAGGGCAGAGGCAAGAGAAATTATAAAAATAAAAAAATCAAATATTATTGAGAAGACAAAAAAGAGAAGTTGAAGAGAAGAAGATTGCTTTATCAGCAAGAGAATTCTTAAGAATAATTTATATTTGGTTTAGTTAAATTGTAGAATTCATGTTATCAATCTTTGGTTCGACCTAATTTGAAGATCACCATTTATTAATAATTTTTTGGTCTGGATAGAGGTTTTTCTCTCTCCATTGATCTTTTCTTTGGATAGAAGGAATAATCTTTCTTTGTGGAAAGCTATACTTGGCCAAGATTTTAATGGAATTTTTTGAATTATTGTTAAATGATGATCAGTGTAGTTACTTGGCAGTTTTGAGGTTGTTTGCATACTTGGCTGGAGAGAAAGGAGTGTTTTCATCGGTGTTTAATCATGTGCAAAGACGAGATTAGCTGAGGTTATTTTTTTCCATAAAGATTGTGTGAAATAATAGAATTTAGTGCACATGAAAAATAATGATAATAATAATAATAATAATAATAATAATAATAATAATAATATAATTTAAAATTTATAAAAAGGGAGAAATTATAAAAATAGCTAGCTTCCAAATGAATTTTACTTCTAATTCTCTCACAACATTTTGTTGAGTATTGGTTATTTTGCAATAATTTCAAAGCTTTCATAAATTGTATAGTTGCATAAAAATAGCTATAATTTTTTAAAATCACTTGAAAATTATATTATATGTTAACGTAGCCTCAGTGGTCAAAATAACTAAAACCATTTTTACATTTATTTTATATTTAAAAATTACAAATTATTTTCTTTAATGAAAAATCTTTATAAATGGGGTGAAATTCTAGAAAATATTTGAAAATTTCATTAAACCTAAAAAATTATTCTTGTCGGCCATGCAAGAGGTTTGATTGCTATTCAAAGTATAGTGTTAATCAAAACATCAAAATCTTCTCTTGAAAAAGTATTCCAAGGTGCACCAGAAAACATGCCTTAAGATGTTTCTTGGACAATGGCCTTTTACAACAAGCTTGATTTCTTTAGATGATAATTGGGGCACTAATATTCATGCCATCACATCAACAATTTTATAAATACATTGTAAATTGTGTATTCTAAATTTCTCAACTCAAGCCAAATGGTCTAATAGATTTCTGGTGATCTAAGAGGACTGTATTGTCTTCCTAAGTGTATCAAATTACCAAATGCCGCCATGGAGGCCAAATGAAAAACAAATGCTGTGAAATGATCAAATTGTTAAAATGCTCCCAACACCCCAATTCAAAGACCCCTTTGATTAGGAAGATCATTTATGACCCGTGTTTTACCTTTCTTGTATTCCAATTGACTTAAGGGTCTCAATGAATCGTCACCTCGATATGCGTGTTATATGCATTATAGTAAAACTATAAGACAACTTATGGACTAATGTTTAAAATTATGCAGTTGAGGATTAAGATATTTTTTGTCTGAGGTGAGACAAACTTTGAAATCAATAAATTTGTAAAGAGGTATTGTGCAAACTTCAAAATATGGAGTAAGAAATAATGTATTAACTTTCTAACATATTAACACATTAAAAAGTAACATTTTAATATCCTAATATAATAAGAAGTAACAAATTATGCAAAGTTAGATAGCATGCTAACTAATATCAAATCATGAAGTAAGATAGGTTATGCAAATATCAAGGTGAGATATGATATTAGAGTAAGACATAATAACATAATAATTCATAGTAAATTTAGTACAATTAATATCTCTCTCCCACGCCTACTAAGGTCCACCAAAATTTGAACATAATAGAGCCAAGATTAAAATTTTTAAATTCAGAAGTCCCCATCGCAGTCATCTCTTAGTTGCTCTTTATTAGAATTTGCTTTCTTCCTTAGCTAATCTTGAATTATGCCCATACTCTCTTATTCCGCTTTGTCTTCAATCTCAACAAATTTTCTTTATTGTAATCAATGATAATCAAGAATAATAATAATTAAATTTTAAAGCAATATTATATTGATGGTTACAACTTCAATTAAATATACCTTTTCTGTTTATTTCTTGTTCTCTTGTTAGATCTACTAGTCTTGCTTTTTCCCCCATGGAAGAAATCAATATTGAGATCTAATAACAAATCGGATGGTGTTGCTTTACTATCATCATTCACAAATGTCATTAAAAATAAGGGATTTTTGTCATCCTTTAAATCCTATTTTTTTCTAGTTTCTATAATCTCTTAATGCACTTGAAGTAAATCAATGATTTTATCTTTGAGGTACTCAAATGATTCATATGTTTTATATGAACTTGATTGTATATACTTTAATTTTTTCACAATCAGATTACTTTTGTGTAGGTGTCAATATTTTTAATAGCAAATTGCTATAGTTTTGGAGAGTCTTCACCAAATTGAATCCACTTTTCAATTAAATTTGGAAAAATCTAATTAAAATTAGAAGATTCCTTTCTTATTTCAACTAATAAATATTAAAAATTATTTGGAGAACATTTTGCAATTAATTGCTATAGTAAAAAAAATCATTTCTTATTTATAAATGGTACAAGTTGCATATCAATCTTAGCCCTCTAATTTGAGTTAGCTATCAACCTATCCATGTAATGATATGAATTTAAATTGATATTGGGATTGCTCAAGAGGTCTCAAAAAATTACTTGAGTTGAACTTGACTTGAAAATCATTGTTTGAGTTGGTTTCAAGTCAGAAGTTTTGACTGATTGTTATTTGGGTCAGGTTTGGATTGACTCAAATAACTCAAAATCAACCAACATATGATTCAATTAATTCAAGTCTAGGTTAGCGTGGCTCAGGATTGTTTAATTTAGTTAAATATATCATGTTTAAACTAATTAAGTCGTGATGATTAAAAAAATTTGCATGATCTACATAATAAACGGGTTGGGTTTGGGTTTGGCAGGTTTTGAGTCGAAGCTTTTCACCTCAAGTTGGGTTTAAGTCAAGTATAATCATGTCTATTCAACCTCACTTTAAAATCTAACTTGACCAACCAGGTTGAATTGACAATACTAGATTAGTCGACTTGTTCTTAGCATATCCAAATTATGGATTAAGGAAATGTTCTACGACATGTAAATGAAAATGAAGTTAAAGTTGCCATTTTTCATTAATGATTTCCCAAATTTCCTTGTAGCTAGTCTTATTACTCCTAAGTTTAAGAATATTAATTATTTGGCCTTGCTCATTGCATTACAAATGAAGCTCATACTTAACTTTTTCTTTGAATCTAGTATCTTTAAAATTTGAGCTAATTGCTTTGTTGTTATTATAGTTAACCCTTAACCAAACCTTTTTATTTAAAACAATCTTTCTAACTTTTTTCCCTTTAATTTTCTTTATCCAAGCACAGTTAAGCCATTATATTGACATGAACTTACTTCCAAAGGTTGTCTTGCTTCAAATAAGCTTTGTAGAATCGAGTAGGCAATAGCAAATCTAATTGTAGCAAGCCGCAAAGGTTCCTTTTTTAGAAAATTTTTTCATCAAAATCAAAATTGACGAATAATTGTTGATCAACTTGCTTATATTTTTTGTAGAATCAAGTAGGCAATAGCAAATCTAATTGTGCTGAGGCAAGTGGCCAAGTTTCTCTAAAATCAAATCTATGTATTGTATTAGACATGATATTTGATACATATATTTTCTCTATTTTATCAACTTGCACTTGTGCTATAGACACTAACATTATTTATAACAATTTGAATTACTAGATACTTTCCAATCCCCCCTATGACTACATCAAATAGTCTAAAAATATATTTTGTATTCTTGGCCTTAATTGATACTTCAATAGACTTTAAGAAAATATTCAGCATGTTTCTAATTTTGACATTAGATTAACTATAACAAGTGATCATCACTCCACTCTAATTCCAAGTTCTCTTCTTCTCAATAACTTTTTGGTATTATTTAGCTCCTCCTTCAATGCCCAAGTACTCAAATCATATGTACATGGTGATTTCATTCTTCAATTATAAGTGCCTATAGAATAGATCATGTTGAAATAAGAAGTGAAGGTTGTCACATAAAATGGAGTGACATTTTCATAGAAGGCTCACCTATACACTTCTCTAGTACTTTCAGGAGAATTATATGGGTTACCTTTCCACCATTATCTCTATCATCCTTCACATTTACTATGGATTGATCAATTTGTCACCTCACACTACATGATATTTGTGAGAAAAAGAGATAAAGAATCTTTGTCGTGAGGTCCACTTCCATATTAAGAATTAACATCCATTTTATCATCAAACTATCATTGTGCTAAATGCTTTGCCATTATTGCTTTGTTCATATACGCACAAATCTAAAGCATTCTTGTGATAAACAAAAAGGTGCTATTTTATTCTTATAACACCCCTTTAACAACTCTGTCACAATAGCTAGATCTTAGATAAGTATATATGTCTTCTCATTGTCTCAAATATCAACTTGCACCCTATGTTTTCTACTTGTAATTTTCTCTTAATTCTAATCATCTATTAGAAAACCCCTAAATGTTCAAATAAAACAAGAAATTTTGATTAATAAAATTTGCAGCATGTTAATGTTCAAATAAACAAGTACCCTAAATAAATTAGTACAAAAATTAGATTAATGAAAGAAAAAAAAAAGGTTTAGGGATTATCACTAGAAGAAATATGGTGGAGGAAGAGCATTTGGCAAGGAGGAGGAGATAGTGGCATTGCCAAGGAAGGAGGCAGCAATGTGAGCAAAGACTGAGAAGGGAATGCATGAGAGGGGCACTTGGCTCAGGTTTAGGTATATCGTGAATGAGAGGTGTGATTTGTGAGGGGAGGGTGTAAAAATTACTTAATAAAAGTGTTTATTAATTTAATTCACTAATATTTATTTTAAAAAATTAGTCTAACTTGCTCATACTTTACAATAACTAAGGCATGGCGTGCCTCATATTATGCAAGGCATATGCCTCATTTAATGAACCATGAGGAGTGTTTTTGGCCATACTATAGTCTTAAGTCCCATCCCAACCAATTTGGGTCAACAAACACCCAACAAGGCAATTGAATCAAGGTTAATTCTTGGGCCTACCCAAGGATGGACCCCACCTTGGACCAACGGCAACAACATTACATGGTCACTAAATAACAACTTGTGGTAGCTATTATGTTAACAAATTTATTAACTTAGGCCAGCTGCCATACTAATAATCTCATCAACAAAATGTCAATTATGGGCTAACTACCATGCTAACAAGCTCACCAAATCAAACCACCATATGACTTAAACATGCTACATCAAGTAAAACTAACAACAACAACAACAACAACAACAACAACAACAAGCCTTAATCCCACTAGGTGGGGTTGGCTACATGAATCTTTCGTCTCCATTGTGTTATGCTTATAGTTTCTAAATTGCAAGCAACAATGATTGTCCCTCTAAGAACCATTCAGTCACACTTGTATGACATGCCCTTTGTTAGGGAATATATTGATGCCAATTTTAATTGCTTGTCTTTGACACACGTTCACCTTGATTTGCTTAGGATACTTGAGAAGAGATAACTCATAATTGCTAATTAAGCTCCGTGGACTTTAAGTCAAAGTTGTTTGATGCTAGTGTAGTACGTTTATTGGCAGACTCAAAATGGCATAACCATGAGATCTTAATTGGGTTTGCCTTATCCCCCTAATGATTAACTATTCAATGAGTTTCAAATCTAAATTGTAAATTTGAGTCTAAGCAACTAATTTAATATAGAGTGTTCTCCAACGTTTGGAATGGATATTAACTATAGGGGCTTACCCTAGATCCAATGTCATGGAAAATCTAGTTAAACAATTAATCTACCTAAAAAAACTTCTTAGTTCTCCTATGTTGAGGAAGCTTGTGGGATTACACAACACTTTGCCCATGTTAATAAATCTTTTAAGTGCTAACACCAATGACACCTGCTTTAGTTTGCAGATTCGTTTTGTACAGCATGTATGCATATTAAACAGTCTAGAATAATTTGGAATCACTGGAAACTAAAAACCCATGGTGAATCCATAAGGCACACCACTCCATGACAAGGATCTTTAAAGAAAATGAAAGTCACTTAATTTCAAACAGAATTAATGTTGATTTTCCATATTTAATTGCATTTTTTTAATGAATTTCATAATTGTATCTAAGGATTTGTAGAGGTATACTAACTTGGGTTAAAAAAAAATCTTTAGATTGCGTATTGAAATATGATTGATTGAATTTGTGGTCGCATTATAATTTTCGCTGGTTGCTCAGAAGATCATCGGCAACAATACCTTCTGCTGTTTGGAGGAAGTGTCATAGTAAATATTCGCTAATTGGTGATAGGGGATGTACAACATTGAGCATGCAAAATCTTGCCTCGTTCTTATAATAAGAGAGTTGCATTATATTTACAGTTAATACGTTTACATTTTTCTACTCTTGGAAGTACTAAACAAAGTTTATTTTGTTGTCTAAACAATTTTTGTTCATGACTTTTTGCACAATGACGTGCTATGCCTTGTGAGACCTCAACCCTATTTTGTACGAGTCCTCTTATTATGAAAGCAAGAATGGTGGAACTTTCATCTTCAGATATTCCCACCTTTTTTTTTGCAGGTGAATATGAATGAGAAGGATTATCATCGAAAGAAGAATAAGTTTTTACCCAAGATACATGCTTGGTAATTTTAGACTGGCTGTTCTAAATTATTATTTTTTCCCTCCCTTTTAGTTGGCAGTGGTGTTGGGAATATATTTTCAGGACAGTGCGATGTCAAGATTTTCTTCTGCTGATTGTCCTTTTATCTAAACAGATTTATCATTGCTATCTCACAGAACATTTCCTGCTGGTATGTTAAATAGATTGCTTTGGAAAGGTTAACCATAGTTTATTAATCTACATGATAGTTTATGCTATGAGCAAAATATGTACTTAAATATTGTCCACATTCATGTGAAGGAGGTAGAGAAAGATTCTATATGCATGATATTAAATGAACCCTTTATTAAGATGCAACCTCCTGTTATCCATAAGTTTGGTTTGGATAAAAAAGAAGGTTTCAAATTTGGCCAGTTCCAAGGTGTTTGGGTTTGATCAAGAACTGAACCATGTTTTGTGAGTTTAAATATGATTGGAACCAGATCCAGATGCAAACAGATTGGATCCTGGTAACAAAGATCTGAGTTGGCTTTTATCCAGTTTTTGTGCCCAAGAGATGGGTTTTGGACCACCAAGAATCGATCTTATATTTCATTTTTTTATTAGCCCCAATAACAACTTAGGTTTTACCCTAAAACTGAAATATTCAAGCTCCATTAAGCTTAAATAACTCAGAATAGATAGGAAATCATAGCTCTAATGAGCCCAATTAGGCAATCGTAACAGGTTCTTTAACATACTGTGACAATAGATACTCTTGGTAAGAATGATTACACAGTAAATAAATAGGTAAATACCCAAGTGCATTTCTTTTTTAAAGGCTCGTCAATGGTTATACTACATAAAATTCCAAACTCTATAGTTCTTCAAGTCGGTTACATACCATCCAAACTCCTCAGATAGAGTTTTATATGCCTCAAGCACATTTCAGTTTTTCACGGATATATTTCATACCAAATCCCTCAGCCATACCATTCTACATGCACCGGCCACATTTCAGTTTTGCATCAACATATTGCCTGTCAAATCTATCAATCATACACATTTTTATAAGCATTATTATTAATCTACAAATATTACCATTTAAATAAGAATCAAAGTAGCAATAGCTGAACTTATTGTAAAACGATTTCATGATCATTCTGCATCAATGCTAAAGAACGAGAGCTTAAGGGTATGTTTGGGGCAGTTGTAGCTTTTTGAAAAGCTGCTGTAGATAAAACAATTTTTTGAAAAACTATTGTGTGGTAAATATTTTATTTTTTTTGAAAAATTCAAGCAATAGTTTTCTGACAGCTATCACACTCTAACAGCTCTGATTCTCAAAAACATATTTTCACCACAAAAATTTATGAAAAACAGCCAAAAACAGTTGTGTTGCTTTATGATTGCTTTCTAAAAAGTAAAGCAGTCAGAAAGCTGTCACAAACACACCATAAATATGATAACCAAACGATGATATTATCCTTTGAATGATGGGAAGCGTTTCACCATTTTCCTCTAGCATCTTTTCTTTCAATGCTACATGTAAATGAAAATAAAAATAGATGAAAGCCAGTCATAAAACTGTTAAACTAATTTGATGATTTTAAAGGAACAAAGGAATGATAGATGTAATTATCATTTTTCAGTGCTTCTTGCACGATTATAAATTTCAATTGCTTTAGGTTCATTAAAATAACTTCAAATTAGATGTGTATTGAAGCAAGCCATTCTAGCTTATCTCAAGCCCAATAATTTCTCAAAGTATCATTTTGAGATAGGTTAGACCACATTGAATAAGAAATTGATAGGTGCAAAAGGAGAAAAAATGATAAAGAGAAACTTGAATAAATCACTATTGCATACCTCATTTTTCCTTTTAAATCCTATGTGCTAGTGCCAATTAAAGGCTGGGAAATATTTTTTGCACTGGGCGAAAGTCCCTACAAGGAGTTTGCAACAATTGAATGTTGGAGCATTCCGCACTTTGCGGGATTCTTAACTTGGCTGGGAGGTTGCAACTAGGGGTGTAAATGAGTCGAGTCAAGTTTTGATTTAATCGAGCTAACTTTGTTTAATCCATGTTGAGCTCGAGCTTGACTTGAGCTCTACTCTATTTAAAGAAAGTCAAGCTCGAGCTCATTTAAAAAGCTTGATAAACTATTGAACTGATAATGTGATATATGATAATTGTAGTTTGCTATTAAATGAGCCGGCTCGATAAGCTATCGAGTCGACTTAAACCGGGCTCAAATTCGAGCTCAAAAATTTTTTGAGCTTATTTATAAGCTCGAGCTCGTGGCTCGATAAGCTTGGCTCGCAAGCTCGTTAACGAGTCAAGCTCGAGTCAACTTGTGAGCCGGCTTGACTCACTTACACCCCTAGTTGCGACAACAATGGGCTGGTTCATTATTCCCACATAGCAGCCTCACAACCCCTAGATTAGTTCGTTATAGTGGGTGGGTTTGAACTATTTTAGTAGAAATTTTGTGTTTTTTATGTGTGATTGCTTCATTAACATTGCTTTTCCTTTCTAGTCTATTTTACCCATTATAAAACCTACAAATTGAGGCATATTCTGGCAAATAAACACAAATAAGTGTTCATCAAATTTTCTCCCATATTTATCTTCTACTCTTTTCTTTCTGACATGCTATTCAAGAATTGTTGTCTAAGCTATGGTTGACAATTATAAAGGGCTTATAGCCAATTCTATTAAAAAAGGAGAGAAGATATGTCCTCATCAACCTTACCAAGCCACAACTTCATTCCTCGAGTCCTTATGGAGTGCTCACCTTTGCAAATTACTTCCTACAATCAAAATGTTAAGAACTTTCAATGGTCTTGCTTAGTCTAAATGGTGATCCTAGGAAGAGTTAAATTATGATATCTTGTTGACAACAGAAATAATAAAAAAAAAAGAGGAAGGAAGAAGAAAAAAGGGGAGGGAGGGAGGGAGGGAGGGGTGGGGGGAGTTTCAGAACCCTAACTGCACAAGCAGCCACCATCTTCGTTAGGTAAACCGCTAAAGGGAGAGATGGGACTAGTTAGGACTTAGGCTCTTATAAAAAAGGAAGCCTCATTTGAAAAATCTTCTGCATCCTCATACCGCACGAGAGACCGAGAAAGAAGAATCCCTAACTGCTGATCAGCCCCTTGAACGCCACCGACTAACCTAGCCAAAGCCGCCGTCTGTGCCCTAGTCAATCTCCCCCATCACTTGCATGAGAGAGCAGGTCGAACTCCCCTTTCTCGCGTGCGTGAGAGAGAGCTGAGCCCAATAGGGCTTATTTCAAGTGAAAGAAATGCCAAATTCTAAAATTGCCCATCCTTATTAAGTATAGATTAAGGGTAATCAGGGGTGTTCTTGTCCAATAGCAAAGAAAAGGGACTTTTGGGATTCCAAGTTCAAGTAAATTTCAAATTGAAATTTATTAAAATAAATTGCTTCCCTCTTCAGGTCAACTCGAAGGCCTTCACCATCGAAATTGGTTCCTGCGTGAGATGAAACACCTCCCTCCGTTGATCTTAGATCCAGAGCAAGGGAGAATAGTGCGCATCATACTAAAAAAATTGTGAATATAGTACTACTAAGTCATTAAGTTGCCGAAATTTCACAAAAATTTTTATAGAACTTAAAAGATTTTAATAAAATGGCATAAAAATGACCAAAAAATGGCCTAAAAATGAAGCATCCCGACTCAGAGTACCGCGGTGTCGAAATCCTGACGCTTTGGCGTTGGCACTGCTACCCCTTAAACCTTTTGGCATGAACTCGAGAGCCATGGCGCTGCTTTGCAGCATTGCAACACTGTCCTATAGCTTTGAGGCATTGTAACTAGCTTCATGGTGTTGCTTTCTCGAGTTATAAGGTTAATGCCCACTTGCAGCGCTAAGACGCCGTTATTAGCAATGCGGTACTACTTTTCTAGTGCATATGCATAACTTTCTTTGATTTTTAAGTCCAAGCTCCACCATCTAGTGCCAAGGTGCTAATCTCTTAGTGTCGAGGCGCTGACTTCCTAGTTTTGTTAGAATTTTTATTAAATTAACTTTCTAACTTATGATAAGATTTAAATTGAAATTAAATTTGGTGGATAGCCAACCAACATTTGAAATGACAAGCAATTAATATGAAATAAAAATTTTATTACAAAATGTGCCAAATAAAATTACAAAAGATAAAAAAATAAAGAGAAGGGAATACAAATACCTAAAAGAAAAAGAAGAGAAACAAATATTCTAGTAGTCGTCGTCATCCTCCTCTTCTTCTGGCTCCTACGAGGTGCTAACATGAGTGTGATAATAAGGTGCTATAGGAAAAATAATTTGACTCGGGCTAGCATGAAAGTTACAATTTTTAAATATCTAAACAAGTGCTGAGTTGAACTCAGCTATATAAAAAAATTGCTAGTGCTTTTGCTGACCATTTCCTGATCAAATTTCTTTTTTAGTAGAAGAAAAAAAGGAGAGAAAAAATTATTCTAGTAGTCGTCGTCATCCTCTTCTTCTGGCTCCTACGAGGTGCTAACATAAGGGTGAAAATAAGGCGCTATAGGAAAAATAATTTGACTCGGGCCAGCATAAAAGTTACAATTTTTAAATATCTAAACAAGTGTTGAGTTGAACTCAACTATATAAAAAAATTGCTAGTGCTGTTGCTGACCATGTGGTGATCAAATTTCTTTTTCAATTGCTGTTGCCGCCGATTGCTTTCGCCAATCCTTTTTCTTAATTCAAAGACTTCTCCTCCAATTTTTTGGAGTTACTCATATAGAGTTTTGGAGGATTTAGATATGGATTGAGGAGCGCGTGAGCTTTATTCTATCATCTTTTTTGATCCAAACCCCACAATTACTCTATATTCAGAGGAGGCTTTTGTATTAGTACACCTTCATTTACCTCCCTCAACGCACCAGTCGCAACACGTAAAGAATAAATAAGAGAAGGATGATTATAATTTAGGGTAACACTACTCGTAATCATATTACAAATTATATTATAAATAATCTTTTCTATATTTATAATAAAGCTCTTTTGAATTGTATAATTCAAAACAGCTCTATCCTTAGTTACCTCACTGATATTATCAGTGGATATCAACTTGACGGAAATAAAAT
The DNA here is from genome assembly GCA_021442155.1 of Cymbidium sinense. Taxonomy (NCBI): domain Eukaryota; kingdom Viridiplantae; phylum Streptophyta; class Magnoliopsida; order Asparagales; family Orchidaceae; genus Cymbidium; species Cymbidium sinense. The sequence goes on along the minus strand of CM038230.1, from coordinate 19,695,896 downwards.
AATGTTAAGTTTTAGACTCGGCAGTTACACTGGCAGCAGCAAAATTGATAATATTTTTCTCCTGTCGTTTCCACTAAACATTTGCATTTCTAACAATGAAAGAATTATGAATTTTATCAAAATGAGGATGATTATTGTAATATGAAAGATATTGATCATATACAAAATTTTATAAATTATAATATGAAATATGCTTAAATAGTAGTATTGTTAAAACATATTCGTTTCCCTCTTACAAATACTTTTTTATCTTAGTGCTCTTTCACGTTGGTGAAGAACTCCCGCATCACAGGGATGACTCAAGCTTTACTATCGTAGGCAAAATGCTCTTAGCCTCGCTTGTTATGAATGATCTTTTTCTATCACCATTAATGATCTTTTTCACACTCCCAATAGAGTTGTGGAATCCCCTTTACGGGATGAGGCGCTTGTGAATTAGGGCATGCTGGTACCTCTCCTCCACATCAATGCTGACAAATCAGTCAGCGTTGCTTAGGGCCACCATCTTCTTACCCTTATGGAAGTGTTTGACTGGCATATTTGCTGTCTTAGATATGAGCTAGAGAGGGAAGGGTTGTAAGAATTTCTAAAGGAACAAAGGCGTTAGAATAAAAAATAGGCAGACGAAGGGTCCTATTTATAAACTAGACCCAGCTCCATGATGCTGCTTTTGCAATGCTTAGGTGTTGGCCTCTCAATTCTAAGAATGCAAGACCAGCACTGCGGCGCTCGACATGCAACGATTAGGCGCTAGTCAGTCGGTCAAAATGGTTACTATGGCCATCAAAAATTGCATGTATGATATTTATCATCATCAATTATATAACCGATACAGTATGTTAAAGCTCGTCAGGCATTGTAAGAGCGCCCCGACGCTCTTAACACAGCTCTGCAGCGCTAGTCAAAAGTTATGTCTAAGCATTGGAGCGCCTTGACGTTCTGACACAACATCGTGACATTGGTCAAAAGTCTAGTCCTTTCTGTTAAATCCATTTGGAACATGCCAATACTTTTGAATGGCTTTTTGACTGGCGTCGCGATGCTACTTTACCAACATCTCGACATTAATAAACCAGTCAACCTGCTTTCCTTCATTTTAAACATTGCATCACTCATTTTTTTGTGCCTCAGCGCCGTGGTGCTGATTCCATAGCGTCAAAGCGCTGTTTTCTCTAGTTTTGAGGCCTAAATTTTTGCCTTTCGGCATTGTGGCGTTGATTTTTTAATGCCAAGGCGCTTCCCTATTAACACTTAGGCGCCACATTTCCAGCACCTCGACATTGCCCCTTTTAGCGCCTAGGCACTATTTCTCTAGAGCCGAGGCGTTGCTTATTATAAGTAAGAATTCAATTTATTCGTTCGTTCTACGGACAACACTGTAATTCTGGCATTCCAAAGGGATGTAAGTCCAATTTAGCGGCTTTCTAATAGATGTAAGTTCGGCTTGTGCTTGTAATGCAAGCACAACGTAAATCACACTAACATTCCAAAGAGATGTAAGTCTAATTTAACGACTTTCTAATAGATGTAAGTTCGACTTGTGCTTGCAATGCAAGCACAACCTAAATCACACTAACATTCCAAAGAGATGTATGTCTAATGTAACGGCTTTCTAATAGTTGTAAGTTCGAACTGTGCTTGCAATGCAAATAGGAAAAAAAAATTAGAAGAGCGATATACATCATATAATGATAATACAAAATAAAAAACTTCTAAATATATCGAATAAAAAAACTTCAAAAATTAAAAGTGAAAGTTTTCTGAAAAAAAAAGGCTTAGAGAAGAAGAGAACCATAATTTTAAAGTACAAATATATCATGGGTTCTGTCTAAAGGTAGAATTGAAAGTGTAGCATGCATTACTTTTCTTAAAATGTATGAGATGAATAAATTATTTGCCTATTTTAACAATATATTATATTGTATTATTAACAGTGCTCTATAGAAAAAATAAAAATATATCCATGCATTCCTATGTGAAGCTTTTTTTAAAAGGAGCTTATCATTGGATCATATAAATGGAGCTAAAGGGACTGTCCCTAAGCTAAATACATAAAGAACACAACTTAAATCCTATTAATATTTCAGAGGAATATAAGTCCAATTTAATGGCTTTCTAATAAATGTAAGTCCAACCTGTACTTGTAATGCAAGCACAACCTAACCCTAATGACATTCCAATGGATCTAAGCCCTACATATGTCTTCAACGCAGATTCCATAAAATTGAATTATTAGATAGGCTTATAAATTAAGTCTAGTTCAGATAATTCAATGGACACATGCACCATAAAATTTACACTAAAACTCTGGTCTACTCTGGATATCTGAGACGATGTAACCCATGACTGCTAATCAGACTCCCTAGATATTACGGCTAATAACTCTTTGATGTTGGTAGACTGGAATAACGACAGTCCCAAGACAATAGAACTATGTGATCTTGATCGGGACTACCCTGATTTTTCTTTTTAGACAGTGATTCACACCATACTACTAGACATCGATTTATATCAGAGATTTATGTTTATTTTCAACCTTAATTGAGAGTGCTCTTTTACTGCGGTAAGAGGGGTAATTAATTATGAATGCTTGCATGCATGGAAGTAGAATTCAGATCTAAATAGACTCTAACATGACGTTAGGGAAAATCTATTTGAATATAAATCAATCTGCCTCATGAGTAATGAACTCTCTAAACATCCCTTAAAGATGGTGGAGATTTGCAAAGGCATTTTTCTTGAGCAATCAGTAAATGTTGCCTTACATCAACTCAAACTTGGTGACCCTTCCTTTCTATGAAAGGATATTAAAAATATTTTGGCTGATCATTCTATGGAAGAACATATTGAATCTCTATGTTTGGTCTACATCACCACACAAGCAATTCGGGAATCAAGTCGAGAGGGCATACTCTTACCTTGAATATTCTACTCACTTATGAAGTATCAGACCATGCTCATGACCTTAATCAAGAAACATGAGTGTTATTGATTGTTTAACCACATTCGCAATGATATGATAAGAACTGGACATCTTCAAACCAAACAATTAGTGCGAGGAGTGTGGAGATAAATACATCGCACTTGTGGCAAAAAATAGAATATATGACTTTATTTAAGTCTCAACGAAGATCTTGGTGAACTTTGTGATAGAATTTTTGGAACTTGTTAGCTTCATATGGTTGAAGAAGCATTTGTTGAAGTTCAAAGATAAAAAAGCTGACAGAGATAATTAAGCTTAGAGGTACAAAGTATAATCTTATGATAAAAAATTGTTATTGCTAGTAGAAGTATGGAACAAAATCTATGACATAACACAAGGCATGAAAAAAAAAAGGTTATCTTTGGTGTGTGTTTGTAAAAAGGCAAATTATTCAAGAGAAATTTGTTGGAAACTTCACGGCAAGCTAGCAACTTGGATTAAAATTTTGGGAACCAACACAAAGAAAGCAAGGAATTGAAGGTGAAGAATGGAGAAAATTAGCACAACATATCCTTGAATAAAGACTAATTGGACCTCCAATATAGTTCACTTCTAAGAAAACTAGAAGATCCTCCCTTCTAGCCTAATAAGTTTTTTTCTTGTTTTTAGCTGTGCTGAGACTAGAAATTTTAGATTATATATTACTAACTTTAGATCACATGATACGTTGTGCTCACCTATTCTCATTTTATACCCCATTCCTTGAAAATCTCGAAGTCCAACTTATTAATATTTCTCTTATTTTTGTAACAACAATCATTTTTAATTAACTTAGAACTTTATCTAAATTATATTTTACATATTTTCAATCTCTCTTTTAATTTCTTATTTGTGTACAAGATAGCAAGAGATTATAACTATAAAATTACATTCTCATAAAAAATTTGTTAATGTCAAGAAGACTAAAGATAAGGGAAGATGATTGGTAGTGCTAGCAAGTTTGAGGTATGTGTTAGTTTGATGAAGGTTCCAAATGCAATAATCATGCAGTTGCTATCAACAAAGATTTGTCTTTTTTTTAGCATAGGGACCAAATTATGTTATGTCATTATAGGTTGGTCATCTGAATTTTCAATATTCATTTTTTGGTAATAAATATATTTTTAATGTGAATTATGTCAATTTGTGAAACACCAAAGATCTTTTTTAAACCTAGATCTTATAATGCCAACAATTATTTTTCCCCTTGTGCATAGTGTTATATGGGGTCTTTTTAGAACTCTATATGTTAATTTTAAGAGATGGTTTAACAACACTTACTAATGGTGAATAACACATCATGCCACAAGCTCTCTTCGGAGCCATAGCGCATCGTGTATGGCGCAACATATAATTTTAAACATGATGTAAAATATTAAAAATTATAAATAAAAAATATAGCTAAATATATAAGACTACTGAATTGAAAGATAAACCATCATGTGATGTTTAGGTTAAGTGTTCAGCACCTTAATTAATATATGAAATTGATGAAATAAATACGAAAAAAAATAGTGAACGTCTTAGAAACCACATCTCAAATTCATTAGAAATCTGATAGCTAATAGTTTATATAGTACAACAACAACAACAAGCCTTGAATCCCACTAGGTGGGGTCAGCTACATGAATCCTTTGTCTCCATTGTGTCCTATTATGTATCAAATTCTCATTTAAATCAAGTATACTAAGATCATTTTTTATACATCTTAAACCAAGTATTTTTAGGTTTACCTCTACCTTTCTTAACATAAGGCAAATCTAATGCATCTACTCTAATCGGGTCATGGACGCCAACGCTTTATGCCAAACCATCTAAGACTCTCCCTAATCTTATCTACCACCGAGCTACTCCAACTTTTCCCGAATATACTCATTTTACATTCTATCTCTAAGAGTAAAGCCACTCATCCACCTAAGCATCCTCATCTCTGTAATACTTAACTTAGTCTTATGCTTCTCTTTTATTGGCCAACATTCTGCACCATAAGTCATTGCAGGTCTTACCACCATCTTATAAAATTTTCCCTTAAGTTTAAGTGGAACTTTTCTATCACATAATAGTTTATATAGTACTTATTCTAATTTAGAGAAAATAATATCAGATTTCATAACCATTATTTTATGAACAAAAAGAGAAATAATAAAAGAATTTTATATGAGTTTGCAAGTAAATTAGTAAATCCCTTCAATCAGACCATCATATATTAGTGTCGAAGAGAAAGAGATTGAGTGCTTTTGTGCTTAGCTAGTTTGATTCATAAATTAAAATAAAATTATTATAATTAAAATGAAATAAAATAAATAGATAATATATGCTCAATATTTAAATTAATTTCAAGCCCTTATCAAAATTGTACGACTTATGGGAGCAATGTACCAAGCGTCGTTGTCCATGAATAGTGCAAATAATGCGTGCCTTTTTAGCCGTCTGTTCCATGCTTTGCCAATGACAGCAAAAATGTGTTGCTCCACACCATGAGCTATTTGGTGTTTTTGGTATATATGGGTTTATCACCTTTATTGATGGTCATATATGGGTGTATGTACCGTATCATTAAACCTCTAATTCACCTACCAATCACCATCATCTCTGCTCCAAACACCCCTTTTCCCTGCATAAACACTAAAAGAAATTCCATTTTCTCATGACTTGGTATGCTGGAGATATATTCCTCTAGACATCAGAATTGAATTTATTAGCCATAGTCCATCTGCTGAAATAGATGAGCCGGAAACTTGTTCTTTCCTTTGAAAATTCTTTTTGCTACAGAATTACTTCACTAATTGTATCTTTGTGGCAATGACCATCTTTTCAGGGTGCAGGAGCATGGTGGTGAACCTATCATTCCTTTCAGCTGCATTCTTGAAAAAAATCTCACAGATATGCCACCAGATGAAGCTGCTAAGTATTGCGAGGAAAACAAATTGCAGAGGTGAGTTACTGATACATTCTTTCATGAGTATTAGGGTTGATTGACAAGCACCAAGAAGCTATAAATTTATTGAGATTTAAGCATAAATATTTGTTACTGACAAAAAAAAAAGTGGTTATAATGCATTATTGCAAGTGATTCAACTTCTCCCTTTTGTTTTGTCTATACAGTCAAAAATTTATTGTTTAAAATTTAATTTATCAGCTTGAACATTGATCTTCGTTGACAAATCTTTATTCCTAGCCCCTTTATCTTACGTTCCTGTGCAACTTCTGCATCCATGTGTTTGCTTGAATAAATAGTAATGTTGTCCATTGTCTGTTTATGCGACTGTTGTGCTCTTCTTCTCTGAAAATGTTAGAATGCACATTGGGTTGGCTCTCAATATGGACCTCTTCCTTTTGATGGCAATTCATTTCTCAATGTGAAATTGGTGGTATGTTATCTGTGTGGATGTTGTTATTGTGGAACCAGAGTGAGAAGGAGAGTGATGACTATTGATGATATTTCAAACTGAATTTTTTGCATTTCTAAGAGATTGAAGCTGAATTTAGATCTAAGAAATGGTATTATATGTATGCAATCTCTAATTCTTAACATCTATGAGCACGTAGCTCCTAGAAATCAAGAAAATACATGCTTTTACTGCTCTGGAAAATTTATCATTCCCCATCTACTTTGTTATTTGTTCTCTCTTTTCAAATGTTGTTTCTCATTGTAAGGATAACTTTGAATTTTGACTTTGTTGAGATGACACTTGGTCAATATATATGTATGTTTCTGTTAGTTCCCTAAAGTCACAATTCCAGATATGTTGATTTGATATCTATCAGCAATTATTTGACTTGTAATTTGAGAGAGAAAATATTTTTTAATAACTGGTATGATAGCGTGAATTGCAAACACTAATAAAATTTTATATTCTTGCAGTGCCATTCCAAAAATCATAAAGACTGGTTTTTCTGCCATCAATCTTATTTACTTTTTTACAGCAGGCTCAGATGAGGTATTTCCTATCCGTTGGCAAAGCTAAATTAATTGAATTTGTTATTTTTCAGTATATTTATACAAAAAAATGAATATATTTTGCAGCCATCTATCAACAATAGATTAAACCTGTGGGTTTTTTCATATGTCCTATTGCAGTTTTAATAAGTATGCGGTCTTTGTGAATGTTAACTGTTATTTGGACTCATCTTATCACCAAATGCATGATTTTATATAGGTTAAATGCTGGCAAATCAGACGCCAAACAAAGGCTCCTCAAGCTGCGGGTGCCATACACACTGATTTTGAACGTGGTTTCATATGTGCTGAGGTATTTTGCTACTGCTTCTATATTGTTTCTTTTTGTGTCATTTTAGCTTTGTTGTACTGCAATCTTTTTAGTTCTTGTTTATCTGTACTGGTATTCTTCCCTAAAAGTTCAAACTCTGGATGAACCACGTTAACATGATTGTTTATGAAATTGAACCTTAATAAATAAACTGTAGCTAATAAATACTTGATGTTATGGTGCCTTTCATATGTTTAATTTCAGCAATGTTGAATCAAGTCTATCTTTTCAATTATTGTTGCGGCTAAAAGCTTATTGTTTATTCAGTAAAACCATTTAAGAAACGATAGGTAGATTTAGTAGATTAATAATTTGAAGATGCTTGACATAGGTATACCTTATGCTAAAAGTTTATTTGGACTGCTCAGTTTATAATACCAAGCAAGCATGTCAATAACAAAATTTTTGAAATCTCAGTAGACAATTATGTACACTGAACTTTTATATGGAAAATTTGTGATGTGATTATTGGGTTGCATATTTACATGTTTCTAAATCTTGAAAAGAATATTGGAATTTATGAATGATAGCCTGACCCCTCAAATTTTGATTTGTGGCTTATATTGTCATCCTGGATATCATGAACTAGCCATTTTCTGAATTTTTTTTTTTCCTAGCATTAGTTGTGAGTTTATACTAGGTGTAATTGAGCATAACTAGCTCATGAGCTAACTCAAGCTTGGCTTTTGTGAAAGCTCAAGAGCCGAGCTTGAGCTATCCCTGATTTGGCTCATTTACCTGTAAGCTAGCTCACTTAAGTGATATATCACTTAAAATATTATGATTTAAGGGTTGAATTTGCATTGTTATTAAAAATATATATATAGTTTTATCTTTGTTCTTATTTCTTAATTGTTTTCATGATTTTATTGACAAATCACCTCAAATTCATATTCATCTACTGTCTTTGATAAAGAAGATGTACATCTGAGTTTACCATTTAAATTAAGTCGAGCTAAAGCTCGAACTGAATTATATAGTCAATCTCAGATGGGGTTATCTTGAGCTCTACTAAGCTCATTTACACCCTAATTTATACATTGTTTTGTTGGACCAATGTGGTTGTTTGTTTGGCTGCGTTTCACATGCTTAACACTTATGAGCTAGATTGATCCTTCAACTTGCCATATTGAAACGAAATGATGAGCTGTATTTCTTTTTAATTTTAACTTGTATGCTTGTCTTAGTTGCTTTTCAATGACAACACTTTGGATGGAATTTTGCTCTAGTTACTTAGCTTTGCATAGATTACTTCTCTTTTAACATGGCAACACATAACAGTGCGTCATTCTGCAAAAAGTACTGAAAATTTTATACAAATTCATAAATTGATATCTTGTCTTCTCTTCTACATGCTGAAACAAACAAGTGGAAAATTCTTGACTTGCATGTATGATTACATGATTTTCTTAGTGATTTTAACATCATGTATTATTTTTTCCACTTGACAAATATCTTTGAAATTCCAGCTATACTCCATATCATATCTCAGAAGGTAGCACCCGCAGCTAACTTTTTGATAGTTCAGGGAAAAAAATCATGCTTCTTCCTAGATGTATTGAATTTGTATTTTTTTTTTCCTCATAATTTGGCCTCTTTCAGGTAATGAAGTTCGAAGATTTGAAAGAAATAGGCAGTGAATCAGGAGTTAAGGTATGGTGCTTCCAGTGCTACTGACTTTCGTTGTAACTTGCTCGTAATATCTGTTCGTGAAATGTACTATACATTTTCATCTCCTCATGTAATATGAAGTCACACTTTTGTTTGTCTTGCAGGCCGCTGGGAAATATAGGCAAGAAGGGAAGACCTATGTTGTTCAGGATGGGGACATCATCTTTTTCAAATTTAATCCTTCCGGGGGCGGGAAGAAATGATTCTATAAATCATAGGTGCACTACCTTTACCAGAGATCTTGTTTTTGCCGTCTTCTTCTGCTGTTTTGTTCCATAGACGATTTATGAGTGAAATTAATTTATGTACTTTGATAATTAAACTGGATGTGTTTTATGAGGTAATTTGTTAGATTGATCTTGAAAAAAATATATAGTATCTTTTCTTTTCTTGGTCTCTTTATTTGCGATAAGAATCTATGCAGAAGTTCAGCTGTCAACATGACTTTTTGTTTTTGTCTATTGATGACAAATTTATTTTTTGAGAGATATAAATAATTTCCAGTTAATTTACATCCAGCTTTCTCAAATTTAGCCAACTAAAAATAAGATTCAAATTTCATTTTTCTATGTCCTTCATGAGTTTTTTCATATGTTTTGTTTGATCAGTTTCTGTCATGTGAAGCTGTAAAATAGTGGTTAAGGTGGAGGTTTATTATGGTGTATGTGAGATTTGAACTTAAGACCTTGACAATAACTTCAAAGGCCCTTATCAATCGGACTAATTGACACTCACCCAAGTATTGATAGATTCTAGATGCATCACACATCTATTTAGCAAGTAGAAGGATCAAAGGAAAAATATTTACTTATATACCATATAATTTCTATGTATTATATACCCAACACTTGAAGTTTGATATTTATGTATTTAACAATCTATATATGTATGAAAAGGTTTATTTATTTTTAAAAGATATTAATAATAGTTTTTTTTGATGTGAAGTTAAATATTTGAGTGTTATGAATGTAAATATCAAAGTTAGTATTAAAACATATAACTAAATAAGAATTATGTGGTATGTATGTAAATCTCCCTCATAAAAAAAGAAAAAAAAAACAACATACCCAAAGCTTAGGGACCTTGCTAGAGAAAAATAGAAAGCTGGAGGATCTAATCATAAATTGTCTAAATTTGAAGACCTAAATATAATTTTTCAGTGGCAAATAATCATATATTCAAGTTTCCTTGTGTTTTAATCACTTTTATGTCATTTTCATCTACATTGTTGATATATCAACCTCTTTTAATATCTTTCACACAAACCTCTTAATATACTTTTTTTTTAATGTCTATCTAATCACACAAGTTCAAGAAATCTAGGCTTTTAACATTCTTATTGTTACATTTGAAAACAACTTTTCATGTGAATTGCTCGATCCCAGCTCCTTTTTTTTTTTTTAATTTAATGGTGAAAAAAGGCATTTCTTGTACATAATTTTATTCTTCTTTTAATGCATCACTCAACCTTTCACCATAACCAAAACAAGATATATACAAGAAAGAATAAAAAAAGGTGATATTAAAATATGTCTAGCATCCAAAGCAAGAACCATTCAAATACTATGGTTTTTTTTTTAGGAAAATAATAATAATAATTTTAATTTTAGTATATGGTGCCAACACAAGGAAATAAAATTAAGGATAAAGGGTATATACTTCTGATTAAAAGAGGAGAATATTTGATTGGTTCGAATGATTTGATTTATGAATTAACTAAATTAATTGTTTTTAGTTATAAAAATTTGAACCAATCAAATTTTTTTTCAAACCTAATTGAATTTTAGCTTAGTCAACTAAACTTAATTTTGAATGAACCAAAATAAAATTAATTTTAATAATAAATTTAATGATCTTTGGATTAAATAGTATGTATGAAGAAAAGTACTAACTAATTTTTGTTAAAATTTATAATTTTAGTATATGAAATAAATTGTATTCATATTGATTTTTAAATTATTTGTTTATTTTCATAATTTTATTGATTTAATAAATAAATTAATATAATCTGATTAGTTTTATAAAAGTAAAAAATCGAACTGAACTAGAAAAGTCAAAAAGTCAATATTGCAAGATATTTTAATAACTGAATCAACTCAATTAGATAAAATAAGTTGGTTTGACTTTAACTAAATCATACTTATTTGTTAGTTAGGAGTTTAAGTTTTCAACGAAGAAGTTTTAGTTTCAGGTCCTTGCAGTGTGTGAATTTATAATTAAATTTGCTCAAATATCTTTCTAAAAAGATTTTATCTAAATCCTGCGCACCTCTAGAAGGGAGGGTGGTGCTCTGTCAAAGAACCAGTAGTATATCATTTAACCCTAAGTTCTACGTGACCACGTGACTTGCTTGAATAGGCCATCTAGAAAAAGAAAAAGAAAAAAAAAGCAACAGGGTAGGACTGACCATCTTCATCCTTCCACCTTTAAGGGAAACCAAAAATATGCATCAACAATGTAGAATAGCAGCCAAGAAAGAACAAGAGCAAGTCCTCTAACCATCGTGTGGAAACTAACTGTAGATTAGCACTACAAGATGCCTCATACAACATCACAACCAGTACAATTAGCAGAGAAGCGATCATTAATAATTATATTATTTTATGGCCTGGCCACCGTAAAGAAAATTGAAAACAAATTCATGACTTTTGAAATCATTTACATGAACAATAGGCTTGTCCCAAATTTGATTTCCTTCTGTAGCTGCTGTGTGTTTATTGCTTTTTACACTGTTCTATACTACCCTCAAGTCTTGTAAACAAAAAGAATGCCAAATGATTAAAATACTCTGACTATTTATAGTGTATTTATTTTGGACGATAGTCTTTTCTTCCTCTAATTTGATCCCACAATTTACCCAAATATGAGTATTAGATTAAAGCTATTGTAATAATTGAGGCATTGATTAATAAGCTATATTATTTAATCCAGTCCCAGAAAATGGCAATTTTACATATCAGATTCGAGATTGCAGCATACATAGTGGCTTTTCATGTAAGTTCTGAGAAAACTTATATTACAAAGCTTGTAATTAACCTCCTACTGAGCCAGAGCACTGGTGTTGTAAACTAAAAGAGCTCCCCCACCAAGCAGTCCAAGTAGTGTCACAGCCCATAATAGAAGACCAGTTGTCCCTGCATTTATTGCCACAAAACACAGTTGCTGTGAGAGTATTACAAATGAGCGCATGGTGGTCGGTGGACTCGCACTTCTACATTTTAACTAATTATTGATATGCAATATTGCAGTTTTTCATGTAGAGAAATTTGTGTAAATCTTTCTATAATTTGAATACAGTGAAAAATGTGTAAGGACCGTTGCATCGGCGCCCGGGTGCAGTGTTAAATAAGCAAGAGTTTTCACATTATGGACGGATGCGGGCAAAGAAGTTAGTCCATGATACTAGAATTAGGTTAGGAACTTGAAATATAGGTACTCTTACAGGTAAATTAATATAATTAGTAGATATTATAGTTCATAGAAAGATAAATATTTTATGTGTTCAAGAAACTAAATGGGTTGGGGAGAAGGCTAAGGAGATTGATAGTTTAGGTTTTAAACTTTGGTTTTCAGATAGAAGTCGAACTAGAAATGGTGTAGGTGTGATTATAGATATAAGTTTGAAGGATAATGTTATAAATATTAATAGATGTAGAGCTTTAAAAATTATTGTTGATACTAAGATTATCAATGTAATAAGTATTTATGCATAAAGGTGATGCACAAGAGTGTGCAAATTATAGAGGAATTAAGTTAATGTGTCATACATTAAAATTATGGGAGAGAGTAATTTAGCATAGGTTACGATGTGATACAAAAGTTTCTCACAATCAGTTTGGTTTCATGCCAGGTAGATCTACTATGGATGCTATAGATTTGTTAAGAGGTTTGACGGAGAAGTATAGAGAAAGTAAGGAGGATCTACATATGATATTTATTGATTTCGTAAAAGCTTATGATAAAGTTTCAAGAGATGTTCTTTGGAGAGTTCTAGATGAGTTAATATTGGTTATATTCAAGTAATTAAGGATATGTATACTAGAGCTATTACTTGTGTCCAAACACAAGGAGGATTATCAAAATATTTTCCTATTTCAGTTGGATTGCATCAAGGATCAGCTTTAACCCCTTATCTTTTTGCTTTAGTTATGGATGTTCTTACTAGGCATTTACCGAAAGATGTACCTTGGTGTATGCTTTTCGATGACATTCTTCTTATTGATAAGACTAGAGAGTCCAAGAGAAACTTGAATTATGGAGGTCAACATTAGAGTCTAAAGGTTTTCGTTTAAGTAGATCTAAAACTGAATATATGGAGTGTAATTTTAGATGTAGAAGTTCTAGTGGTAGTGTTATGACATTAGGTGAACAAGTCATTAATAAGAGTGAGCGATTCAGATATTTATGCTTTGTTCAAAATGATGGTGAAATAGATGGAGATGTTATTAGTAGATTTCAAGTTGGATGGTTGAAGTGGAGGAATGCATCTGGCCTGCTGTGTGATAGAAAAGTTTCACTTAAACTTAAGGGAAAATTTTATAAGATAGTGGTAAGACACGCAATGACTTATGAATGTTGGCCAATAAAAGCATACTAAGTTAAGTGTTACAGATGAGGATGCTCAGGTGGATGAGTGGCTTTACTCTTAGAGATAAAATGTGAAATGAGTATGTTCGGGAAAAAGTTGGAGTAGCTCCAGTGGCAGATAAGATTAGAGAGAGTCGCCTTAGATGGTTTGGCCACATAAAGCGTCGGCCGTCTGATGACTCGGTTAGGAGAGTAGATGCATTAGATTTGCCTTATGTCAAGAAAGGTAGAGGTAGACCTAAAAAGACTTGGTTAAGATGTATAAAAAATGACCTTAATATACTTGAATTAAATGAGAATTTGACACATAATATGACACAATGGAGACGAAGGATTCATGTAGCTGACCCACTTAGTGTGATAAAGGCTTGTTGTTGTCTCTATAATTTCGTGTCATGGTGAAAAAGGTCAATAGTTTTAAATTTTGTAAATAATTACCTATTCTTTAAACAAAGACACCTGTCTCTTGCATACATATAGTATTTCTTGAAACCCTATCATTCATGCCAAATGCCTAAGTTTGTTGAAATTTTGGTTTTATTATTTGATTTTCTTAATAATATGCTAGCATTTTTATTAGAGTTTGTTATATTTTATAAGTATTACCAAAGTTTTAATGTATGCTGGTTTTTTTTAATTATTTTTTTGCCCACTCAAGTCTATAAGATGAAATTTTATTATGATATAAACGGGATTGTAATCCACTATCTTAGCAATAATTTTTAAGGCCCTTACCATCTGGACTAATTGACACCAAATATATGCCAAGAATTCAATTATTGCCTTTGTTCACATAATTTTTAAGGCCCTTACCATCTTACAAAAGAGGCTTCAAACTATAGAAAAATTTATTGTTCACCAACCTCCAACATAGACGTCGCCACTGGGAGACCATTCATCTGGACTGTAGATTGGGCTGCAAATTTGAACAAACTTCTCTTAATCCATAATAAACTTAGTAACTTATTGCCATAGATACAGCTTTCAGAACAGAGAAATAAAGAAACCAAATACATGTACTGGTTGATTAAGTTTATAATGCCTGTATATGAAATGTTGTGGTTTCAGCTCTCACCTGTACCCATCAACATTAGCTCCATATTTGTCCACAAATTGATAAACACCCTTTCCCTGCATTAATTTGGGAAAAACAAGCAAGTTATACTTTTTTTTTTTTTCTATATTACTGAGAGATTAATTTGTTTAGGGATATCTCAACCTTAAGTTTTCTTCCAGATGCATCAACACCATTGACCAGGTTCATCCCTCCTCCAGGTCCTACAGAACAGCACTAAATATGAAACTGATCTAGTATATGAACAGTTAGTGCTAAGGTGCGGTAGGGAATTCTTCCAAACTCCTTAGATTGCTTGAAGGTAGAAAAATAAATAAATAAAAGTTCATTGGAGGATTTACTTATCACATAATTTTTATTTATTTACATGTCTAATACTTAAACTTTAATTTTTATATATGTAACACCCCAATCTGAATATCACATCAAAAATATCATCTTCACTCATTTTTTTGAAGTGAAATGCATCTTTTTAAGAATAGTAAAGTGTTAGATTAGTAAATATCAATTTTTAGGTGTTAGATATGTAAAGATATAAGAATTGTGTGACATGTATGTAAATCTTCGAAGTTTATTTTATTGAGAGGAGAGTTCTATTTCTTCCCATGAGAAATAAATAGAAACGACATTATTTTTGTGTTTGAAAATAATTTAGTGATTTGGAAGAGGTGGATGGGAGGAGATTGGTTGTTAGGGCACTAACCGTAGGGAGTGTTAGTCTTGATCCTCCTTTCTCTGGCCATAACCCTAAGGTTAGAAGAAGAAGAAGAAGGCCTGGCAAGGGAAGGCAGACCTTTGGCTTGTGGCCTGCTCGCTGCTGGGATAGATGATGGCTTCAGAACCAAAGAGGAAGAAATCAAACTGCTCCCCATCTCTCTCTCTCTCTCTCTCTCTCTCTCTCTCTTGAAACCAACTTTTGAACAGTTGGGGCTATTAATATTGCAGTGGGTAAGTTATCTACTTTTGACACGTGGCGTTTCGTCTATGGCTGGATCATGATAACGAATGTATGGTGGAGCCATTTTTATCCACTTCTTTTTGTGGAAATTAGGGTTCGAAAGCTTTAGAAGTGATTCTAAAATGATCATTTCTCGTGTTAACTGAAAATGAATGTTATAAGAAAAACCTGTATGTCTTAATACGTCCATCAACGAATGTGTCTCTAAAGAAATCTACTCAATAAAATATTGAGATTTATTTTCTTGAAATGGATTTATATTGTAAAATCAAAATAGTTTATTGTTTTAATCTAGTCTAAAAAATTTTCGATGGTCAGCGATAGAGGCCAGGCGGTGGTTCTTGTGGCGGCGTTAATTGGCCATGGTAGTGGCGTGGTAAATCTTTTATATTTGGAATTTAATTTCAAATACATCTAAAAATGATCATTCTAATGCATTTTAAATACACTATAATATATTGAAATTTTACTTTGTATTATACTAAATACTAAAAAATTAAATTATATGTATTTAATTTATTTTACGCTCTAAATACCGTCAATCAAACAACCTCTTAGTATAAGAGACTTTTATACTTTTAGAAGGGGATTTACTATATTTCTTTTAATTCTATTTTGTATTAAAAGCAATGTATATTATTGAAACCCGTGATCTTTTTTATTCATTACTTTTTAAAATACGCGAGTTGTCCCAAAAATTTTCAATTTTAATGATAATTTATATTTATCGAGTATGCTAAAAATACAAAAAAAAATGACAGAAGTTTTTGAAAGTCTAATCTTAATTCATTTTTCATGCATTATTAATCAATGATTAACTTATCATAGAATTGATGCACTTGATTCATTTGTAATTCTTATATTGTAAAAAATCATAATTCACATTGTTAAGGATAGATGCTTCTTCACTTTGGAATAGAAAAGCTCATCTCAAAAAAAATAAAAATAAAAATAAAAATAATTAAGCTCAAGTGATAGAAAGTTTTGATTAGGTGGGTGAATAGAAATACTCCGCTAGTAAAGCTGTGTAATAGAAGGTAGATTATGTTTTCTAAGTAGGTGGAATTGCACTCTAAGTCTCTATCTAGAACTTTGTAAAATGCAATTATAAGATTTTTAAAGCCATATTTCAAAAAAAAAAAATAGAGGAAGCTTACGTCATAAAAATATTTTACCTCTCTCTCTCTCTCTATGTCGATTTCCTTTTTTGGTACAATTCTCCTATTATAATATTGATATTGTTGACCTCCATGTATGCTCCATTAGTCATTATGTCCTGGCCAGTGACGAACTTGGATCGACGTATAAATCAGTTAATCACTTCTCAACTAGTCGAAATAATCTCCGATCGATGAATAGACTTCGTCATCACGTTTAGAACATCGAAATTGATCAAAATATACATATGACATAATTGACTGGTCGACGTCAAAGGAAATCATCGATCTTGTATAAGCTACCGGGTTGGGAAGGCTGGCAATGCTCAAACGACTCCGTTTGTAAATTGATCGTGTTGTTAGCGTCGAAATGTCAACCTATCAAATGTGTCGCTCAATTGAGAAGTCGCGCGAATGTCGGAAGCCGACGTCAATTTTGAACCGACGAAATTTAATCAAACGGCCTCCGATCTTGAAACGGATTAAGTCGTTGCATTCAGAACGTCGACTTTACCTTGAAATGATACCCATATTATATGGGTTTGATTTCGACAAGATTCACAAAAAATTTTACGTGATATAATGAAAATGAAACATCTGATTTAATTAAATAAAATTCGATTTAATTTTAATTATTAAATTATAATATGATTAAATTAGAATTTTTTACATGAATAAGAATTGGTACTCTTCCCATAAATACTTCTCAATCACATTCAAAATTTTATTTGAAATTTTCAAAATCCCGCCTAAATACATAAAGAAACTAATTAATCAGCAATTAGGGCTCTTAATCCCCTCTTTTTTCCCTCCCAAGACAAAGAGGTAGCCAGGAGAAAAATTTTCAGCATACCCCAAACCTCTCTCGTCGGCTCTCACATTTAACCCTGCAATTTCTTCCAAGCCGCGGCTCTTCTTCCCACTGCACAGATGGATCTTCAGAACACTCTGTTCGGCTCTGCTTGGATTTGGGAATGAATAAGTCGCTGCCAAGGAAGTCGCTGGTGTCAAGGGTACGGCCTGCTGGAGCAACCAAATAATTTTTTACATCTGAGTCAAAAGATCACGACCGGGTGGGAGAAGGATTGGTGGAGGCAGCGACTTCTGAAGGAGAAGAGAGGAGCTCACGATGGAATGGGCGACGAAAAATGCGCAATGGCCTGAATCTTGTTAAATATGAATGTAATGATTCATTCTTTTTTTTTTTAATAATGTCCCATCTGAGCTTTGATTTGGCACGACACCATTCAGAGATCTACCTTCAGATTATGCACGATTCATTTCTTGAAAGGGCGAGAAGCTAGCGAGGAAGGATGCAGTGGTATTTTGTTGGCAATCATTGTGACTACTGGGATCCATCTACTTATCAGATTATGGGAAACCTGAAAATTGTGATACTGGGATTCTATTCAGACTTTTTCCGTAAGAGGAAGTTATCAAATTTACAGTGGTTGGCAATCATTTTATTAGCCATGGGAACTATCACAAGCCAGGTTTCAAGATCTCACTAATGCCTAATAGGGTGTAGTAGGTGCAAGAGACTGGTGACAAGATGACCGCCGCATGCTTAATTGGCAGATACCGAGAGCTAAAATTGTTAGATATGACACCCCTTTGCCGCAACCAAGAGGCAACACTGTAATTTGGCGGGTTCTTCTCTAGGATTCTGGCATTTCCACTACCCCTACACCCAAACAACCCCTCTTTCCTTCCTTGCAAATGACGAAAACTGAGAATCCACATCATCATTAGGCGGGTTATTTTCTAGGTTTCCAGCATTTTCACTATCCCTGCAGCCAAACAACCCCTCGTTCCTTTCTTGCAAATGACGAAAACTGAGAAAGAACACCGTCATTAGGCAGGTTCTTCTCTAGGTTTCCAACATTTCCTCCACTTATTCAATCCAAATAATCAACACTCTAATATCTCCTGTTCAATCCTTGTTAGCTGAACTCATGCAAAATTATTACTGTTACTATTAGTGAAGGTAGGGAGGTGCTTGAATGTGTAAAAAGAAATTGTATATTTGTGCTTGTGCTTCTTTATGCAGGTTTTAAGACTCCGCTAATGCCCATTAGGGCATAGTGAGTACGAAGACACGACTGTGGTGTCGCAAGACACCGCTCGCTACGCTCATTAGGGCATACCGAGTAAGCCAAAATTGTTAGATGTCACTCCCTTATGTCGAAATATTACCGAAATTTTGTTAAAATCTCAGACCTAGAAAAAAAAAAGAGACTTAAATATGTGAAAATTATATATGTTTGCTACTTGCAGGTTTTAAGACTCTATTAATGCCCATTAGGGCATAGTGGGTGCGAAGAGACGACTGTAGTGTTGTAAGACACCACTATGCTCATTGTATGCATCAGTAAGCCAAAATAGTTCAAAGTAGCCTACATGTCGCCTAATAATCTCAAATCCGCCAAAATTTTATCCAAAATTCATACTTACAAACGAAATTCAAGCTAAACAAATAGCACTGCCTAAGCTCGCTAAAATAAAATTGATATCGAATTGAATTTTGAATTATAAATGAAAATGAATTTGAAATTAATTTGAAGATTATATTTCAAATAAAGAAAGATAGATTGAACTCAAATAGATTTGTGAACTTGAAGCTAATTGACTATTTTGGCAATAAATATAAATTTGACACTTCAATATATGTTATTCCAAGGGATCTAAAAAGATGTTATAACAATATAAAACACCTTCCACGCCACCAGATTCGCAACAAATCGTACAAGCGAACAGAAGGCGTTAATTAAGGCTTCAATTGAACCCTTGAATATATTATGAAGTAGGATTAAAATTCAAATTCAATATTTTAAAATTATGCAAGCATTCTTAAATACACCCGCATGAGCTCCAACACTTATACCAAGCACATAAACTTGGTGTCTGGGGATGCTGCGCGGGTTTAGAAAAAATAGAAGAGTGATAAAATCAATTCAATCATTTACAACTATATGCATGCAAGTTAATGAATGTATTCATATGCTAATTCAAATCAATGAAAGAGATAAATATTCAACTCCATAGAATGTGATCACAGTTGGCCTAATCGTCTATGCTTGAAACAGAGTTGACAAGGTCTACGAAATGATCAAATTCTAAAGGAAATTAAATTACAATATATTATAAGACCTAATTCTCTATAAAAGTGACAAAGTATATGATATCAATTTCCAAAGAAACATTACAACCGACATATTCTACTAGCAAATAAGTAGAGTTGACAAGGTTTACCTCGATGATGGTTGTGTTGAATGAAAATCTCAATCGGAGCGGATTACTACTATTTAGATTTTTTAAATTATTGTATATCGAAGTAAAATTTATAAATTCAAGTTGTAGACTCAATCATCTATTAACAAAATAGCTGAGTTGACAAGATCTACCCCGATGATGGTCGTGTTGACTGTAAATCTCAACTAGAGGAGATATTATGATTAAAAGATATTTAAGCTCTAAATTAATTCATCTTAAAACTAAATTTCAACTAAGAAAATATCTGAACTAAAATAAAATTTATCATTTAAATACTTAAAGCAAACAACTCATCTAACCAT
Source organism: Cymbidium sinense (assembly GCA_021442155.1). Lineage (NCBI taxonomy): Eukaryota > Viridiplantae > Streptophyta > Magnoliopsida > Asparagales > Orchidaceae > Cymbidium > Cymbidium sinense. Next base: position 19,675,640 of record CM038230.1, on the reverse strand, counting down.
CCATCATCATTTGTTGGGGATGACAAATTAAGAAAACTATAGCTCACAAAGGAGCTAATGTCAAGTCAAATAAATCACTATATTTAAACTCAAATAATCTCTCTTGCCAGTGGGGCGTGTCCGTGTCCTGTCAACGGATTTGGCCAAGATGGGCTCCACATATTATCGATTCGATCGAGTCATTTGATCAAGTGGTTGCCACCAAATGACACGATTATATTACGGTCACGACTGTAGCCCGTATGTTCCTAATGGCTCAGCCCTTTGAGTTATGAATCATAGGGTATATTTGATAAGCACAAAGCCTTTTTTGTCAACTAAGGTAGATTTAAGCCCGTCTCCTTAAATAAACACCACCCCATGTCTATAAGAATTTTTTGGATGACATAACCCATGTGTTGCTGATGAGCATCTTTATATTGGGTTGGGTCGACTACCACCACTGACTAAGTAGACTAGGGACCACGACAGCCCGGGATGACGGAACCATGGGATTTAGATCGGGCACATCATCATTCCACCAACCATATGCTTTAAGCTAAATAATGGTGAATTTCATAAATTTTAAACACCAAATTTTAAACTCCACATCTTTATTATTATATAGCAGGTGATCTAATATAATCGAAAGTTCTCTCTCAGCATTGGGAGGGATAATTAACTATAGGTGCTTGCGCCTATAGGAAACATAGAACCAAATCTAAAGTCCTCACAAAATGAGGGTGAAATCTCTATGTATTGTCTTATCTACTATTTCATCTATCTTCTGAAAATTACACTGACAATTAAATCAAACTCTCTTAATCGAGAGGTCGGTGGTGAATTTTTGGAGCCTACAAATTTCTGGTGACTCTGCTGGGGATAGGTTTCTCTTTCCATCTTTGGTTAGTTGAATTTAAGCTATAGTAGCAGTGGAGCATGATGAAAATTGAAATTAAAAAAGAACTAATTATCAATGAAACTAAATCTAAGTCAATCATATTCTTATGACTAATCTGTTTGCTTTCTATATTAATGGATCTTCAGAGCACATCATTCATCATGCAGCTAGGTCGTAGAGTCAACATCTGTTTGGCTAATCCTGTAATCAATACTAGAGATGCTGGAGCTACCATCCAATTTGGTAGTGTAAACTTCTCAGCTATCTTGCTGCAAATAATTCTTTACTTGAAGCACCTGCATATTGTACACACTAACCTATGCAAGGGAGGAGGACAACTGGAATGACCACTACTGCTACTGAGGTTCCTCAAAAGAGAGCCTTTGTATTCGAAAGATCGGATCATTCTGAGGTGTCAGTTATAAAAAGAATCATTACTAGGCAGAAAGTTTCAATCATACTTGAAAATTGAGTATAAGACAAAGGAGAAGAAATACTGAGCTCACAGCTCAGTAGTTGTTGTCTGAATCACTAGCCTTACAACCAGAAGCGAGTATTTTTACCCCACAATAAATTTAAAAATTTCAAGATGGATGAAAAGGAATAGCTCTACTAGTGATATTAAGCGATCTTTTTAGGCTCAATATCAGTCAGCTCCAACCATTTTGAAGAAACAATATGAAACTCTATTTACTCAAACACATAGAATCCTGAAGGTTATCAAAGAAAAATGCCTTATGAAGAAAAGGTATCAAAGGCCAATCATCAAAGAATCCAAAAATGTTCCACTACAAAAGCTACCATCAATGGTAGTAACAACTCAATATCATTCTAAACAAGCTCTGCACGATGAGCATCGAGGCATGACACCTGGATCGCATGTCCAGGAATCTGCAGTCGAAAGGTCCTGACAAATAAGAAAACTAATATGGAGGCCGAAGCCTCGAGAAGAAATAGCAATGCAAAAGCTTCTTCATCTGGAAGCAAGCTAACTCAAAGATAATGAAAAGAGAGAGAAATGCTGAATTGCGTGCTCAACAGCCATTATTCAATTAAAAAATTATACAACCAGTTGTTAACAAGGAGCGACTATTCCAACGAATAATAGGTTTGACAACCTAAGATGGGTAAAGCGGAATAACTCTACTAGTCAAATCAAATAGTTCTTTTGGACCCAGCAATGTTAGGTTCTAGCTTCTCTAATGAGGAAACTCAAAACTGTATATGCAAGAGTGCATCGGGTCCTCAAAGTTGCTAAGGAGAAAGAACTGATAAAAAAAATATGAATGTCCTGTCATCAGGGAGGTCAGAGTTGCTCCTTCAAGGAGACCTCTTCTTACAACCCCGATAAGATGTACGCCTATTCAAGTCCCGCACGGTGAGCATCGAGGAGTGACACTTGGATTGCATGTCTAGGAATCTGTCACCGAAAAGTCCCAGAAAAAGGAAAATAAATATGGAGGCCAAAGCTTTGAGAAGAAGTAGCGACGCAGAAGCTTCTTCATCTGGAAGCAAGCTAACCTAGAGACAGCGGAGAAAGAGAAAATGCTGAACTACGTGCTCAATAGCCATTGTTCAAGCATGAAATTATATAATCAGTTGTGAAACCAGAAGCGAGTGTTCCAACCCATAACATGTTTGACAACCTAAGATGGGTAAAACAGAACAGCTCTACTGGTCAAATAAAATAATCCTTCTGGACCTGACAACATTAGGTTACAGCTTCTTCAGTGAGAAAACTTAAAACTGTATATGCAATAGTGCATTGGGTCCTCAAAGTTGCTAAGGAGAAATGACTGATAAAAAAATATGATGGTCCTGTCATCAGGGAGGCCAGAGTTGCTCCTTCAAGGAGACCTCCTACAGCCTCGGTAAAATGTCAACCTATTCAAGTCCCGCATGGTGAGCATCAATGTGTGACACTTGGACCACATGTCCAAGAGTTCGCCGTCGAAAGGTCCTGGCAAAAAGGTAAGTAAATTTGAGGGTTAAAGCCTCAAAGTGAAATTGTCTTATAGAAAGGCAACGACAGACATCTGGATTGTACTCTCAGAGATCTGCCACAAATGAAACTCATCAAGAATGTATACCTAAGAAAAATGTCATATGTGATGAGGTTTCTGATGGTCGACACCTTGAAAAGTCATCCAAGGGATCCCATCATCGACCAGCTCCATATCTTCCAAAGGAGGTCAGCTTCGATCGCAGTCCTTCGATTGAAGAAATACATATTCCACACTCCGATCCAGAAGTTTATTAGAGTGTCGATCAGAGATCCGCATCCAAGAGGAAGAAGTTGATGTAAAAGGATACTCCTTTCAAATAGGACAAGGAATGTTGAGAGGCTTTTGACAGTATCAAGAAGTATATATTGAATCCGTCCATTCTTGTGGCACCAATCCCAAGAAGACCTCTCCTCTTGTACACAACAGGACTGGAAGAATCTCTACGTGCACTATTGGTGCAACACAATGATCAGGGAAAGGAGAATGCTCTATATTACATTAGTTGAAGGCTAATAGGAGAGGAAATGCAATACTCTCTAATCGAGAAGTATTATTTGGCTCTGATTTTCATTGTTCAAAAGTTTCGTTATTACATGATATCTCATAAAATTATTCTCATCTCAAGGATCGATCCGCTGAAGTTCTTGATGATAAGACTAGCGTTGATAGGTCGCTTGACATGATGGACTGTTCTTCTATTACAATTTAACACCACATATGTTCCCCAAAAAGCTGTGAAGGGGCAAATTATAGTAGATTTCCTTACCGCACCACCTACAAGACTCTCATAAAATCCACTCCTTATGCGCCAGTATTAGGGGCTGAAGTAGTTCTATTACTTGAAGTTGAACTACCTTTGCTCCAAGTAGCCATCCAACATGATCTTACCCATATGAGAATGTCTGTCTATGGATGGGAAAAGCTTGATGCGCTTGACGAAGTTAGGTTCAAAGCTCAACAAAATTTATAAGTCTAACCAAGCAAGGATGTTTAAAGCATTCGATCATATAGTGCATCCTCGAACTTTTCAAAAAGGAGAATTGGTCCTGGTGTTGAGAATAATAATTATTCCTCACCGTCATTATATTTGTAAGTTTTGCTTGAAAATTCTCTCGTAACACAAGAATGTTGTGGTGTTTATTTTTGAGGATGTAGGACACCACGCAGATCTTAAGGGGTACTTATTGAAGTGATCAGGTATGATATTAAGGAATGATGCACTATCTCGAAAGATAGAAATCACCACCCTATATGGACCTAATCACCTAATAAGAACTCATAAGGCATGATAAGTCTTCGAATGTACCAGAGATCTCTCTCCCTATTTTGCATGAAAAAGTAAAGTAGAGTTTATTTTAAGCCGGGTTCGTTAAGTTCCTTATAGAGGCAAGCCCACATAGTTAATTATATCATAAGGAATGAAAATTCCTTAAGAATATTCTCAATTAAAGTAGATAATTAGGGTCTCCAAAGATTTCAAGGTTAAGACTATCAAAGGATTGGCTATTTTAGAAAATCAAATAGGATAGATCAAGGAGAAGACTTATTTTGGAATCCAAAAGGAGAAAGTAGAATATCTATCAGAAGCTTAGTGAGCATTGATCTACCCTATTGGGCTTTATATTTTGAAATTGAAGAGAGTTAATAATTTGAGTTGACATTTTATTAGATTATTAGGGCTTATAATTTCACATAAGATGCAAGATGTGAGGATTTATGCTTGTAGCAGAAGGAAAATACCTCGGATCTAAGTTATGAAGCTTTGGCGAGGGGCACGACTAAATCTAAAGCAAAATGGGTATATGGTTTACCTCCAGAGAGAATAAATCACTGACTTTTAGACTTATTACTTTTGGCGTGGCGGTATCTCTTATGCTTTAAATCCATGTAGGCAAGTCTTATGCTTTGCAAAATAGCTAGGTTGTGTTCATTTAGAAAGGTGACTAAGTCCTTAAACTCACTCTCTAAGAGACTAAAGCATTAATTGTATGAATTCATGACTTAATCTAAAGAAAATTTTATCAAATTTATTTGATTCTTTTGAACTCTTTGTTTTAACACAGGCTATGGGATTTTGTATGCCTAAATGTATGAGAATTTGATTATGAGCCAAATCAAGAGAGAAAGGGGTGTTCTTCCATGAAAGGCTCTCACAGGTTAAGCCTTCATTCTCTGGCAAAGATGGAAGCCCCCTCTTAACAAGAGTGGAAGAATATGACATGCATGATATTATACATTCATTCATCCAGCTAAGGGGTTGCTAAAAATTTTATTATCTTGATTTAATTCTTAGGCTTTATGATGAGGTTATGAGTTATTTAAAATTTTAATTATGAGTTGTTAATTAGGGTAGAAAATTTAATTTTATCCTAAAGCCTACCACATCCAGGCCACACATTCAAGCATCAATCATAAAGAAACTATGAAAAGTATGATGCTATAATGCACAATCTAAACACAACATCAAACAATTTTATAGATTATCGTAAAAGAATAAAAGGTCAATGCAGTCGGGTTCTACCATACACCCTAAAAAGAAAAAAAAAGATGGATAGCTGAGCTCTACCCTTATACAACCCGGATTACAAAAATAATATATGCTCTGGGGGTCTTCTTTTCTTCATTTCTTCCTTCTCTTCCTTTTGATTTTGATTTGCTGCAAAGGCATCACAAGGTACCCCAGGGACTAAGCCTTCAGGCCACTACTCATCCTAATCCCACATAACACTAATCCTAATTCCTAATACAAAATTACATTAAAAATAGAAAAAGTAAATCTAGCTACACTTGTAAAATAAATATTAATTAAACGCACCATACAACCCAACTAGTTATATGAATAATTTAGACTTAGCACCCCACACATGGGTAACCAAGCCCACCTATCCTAACATGGGTTACACTTAGGGACTAAGCAACCTGCATAGCAAAAGCATTTATATTTTTATAATAGCAGTCCCTTAAGCACAACCCCCTGCAGAAAACATGATTAGGCTAATAATGGCATAACATCCTGTCTACGAAATATACACCCTAACATCCAGTCTAAAATATTACATCACAAAATAAAATACAACATCATACATATAATGTCCTAACTTAGCACTAGAAGTGGTGACTTAGTATTCTAATGTGTGTGTTTAAGGCTTGTGTGACAAGACTTTACTAGGCTTCTTTAGTTTAAGTTTCGATTTGGAGTTTGAATTTGTTTAAATGTTACCTTTAGGTGATTTTAATTTAAATGATTTAATGATTTACTTTTTATTTTTTATTTCACTTTTATTTGGTTAAAGTGATGTTTAAGTTTTCAAGAATGAAGAGTAGAATGAATTTCATTTGTGTCTAGAACTCACCCTATTTTACATCCTAACTCCTAAAGAGTCTAAGGTCCTTAAGTATCTTAATTAGCCCATTTGAATTTGTGTAATTCAATTGATTTGATTTATTTGATTTGATTTACAATTTAGGATTTGAGTTTGTTTAAGTATTTGATTGTTTGATTTTGATTTTGATGTTTTGGTTTAATTACATCTTGATAATTCAATATCCTTAATATCTAATGAAGTTTAAGTTTGTTTAAATTCATGTGTTTTTGATTGATTAATTTTAGATTAGATGTTTTGGTTTAATTAAATCTTGATAATTCAATATCCTTGATCTCTAATGAAGTTTAAGTTTGTTTAAAGTCATATATTTTTATTGACTAATTTCATATTAGATATTTTAGTTTAATTAAATATCCTTGATCTCTAATGAAGTTTAAGTTTATTTAAATTCATGTGTTTTTGATTGATTAATTTCATATTAAATGTTTTGGTTTAATTAAATTTTGATAATTCAATATCCTTGATCTCTAATAAAGTTTAAGTTTGTTTAAATTCATGTGTTTTTGATTGATTAATTTCATATTAGATGTTTTGGTTTAATTAAATTTTGATAATTCGATATCATTTTAAATTAATATTTAATTCTTTTCTTTGATTATGGTTATGTGACTTAACTTTATATTTATTTGATTTGAATATGGTTCATTTATTTGTAGTTTGGTCAGATTATATTAATTGAGATTTCATTTTAATTTTAATTGAGTTTGATTCTTTGTAATTAGGATTTTATTTTCAATCTCATTCGTTTGTCATGTTTATCAAAGTTTAGTTCGTATTTTGATTTCATACATTGGATAGTTAATTAGATTATCTTATTAAGTAGGTTGAATGAGATTTGATTTGATTACATATTAAATTGATGAGAGTCTTTCTTAATTTAATTTGATTTAATTTGATTTGATTATCTTTATTAGTCTATGGGTTTGCTTAGGTTCAATGTGATTATTAGTTTAATTAAGAATTGTGTTTAAGTTTATTATTAAATTAAATAGGGATTTGTTTAATTTTTAATTTGGTTTCATATTTGTTTAGGTTGATGATGTAATTAATGACTTATTTAGGGTTTGATTGGCATTTAATTTCATTTTGATTATGTTCAAATTTATATTTAATTAAGCTTAAGTTTAATATGATTAATTGGATTAACTTAATTAGCTTGTTTTAGAGGTGTGATCAATTATTAAATTAAGTAAAGATTTGTTTAATTTTTTTTGTCATATTTGTTTAGGTTAATGATGTAATTAATGACTTAATGATTTAAGTTTAAATTAAGAATTGATTGGTATTTAATTGCATTTATGTTTGGTTAAGTTTAAGTTTAATATGATTAATTTGATTGACTTAATTAGTTTACTTAAGATGTGTGATCAAATTAATTAGTAGATTAATTAAGTGTTTGATTTGAATTAATTTTAATCTGACTTATAAAGTTAATTTGGTTTATTAAGATGATGGATTAATTTATTAAGTTTACATTAATTAGCTGTTTATTCAATTGGAATAGCTTAAGGGTAATTAATTTAATTAAGAAGTGTGTTTAAGTTAATTATTATATTAAATAAAGATTTATTTAATTCTTAATGATGTAATTAATGACTTAATTATTTATGTTTAATTTAGGATTTGATTGCTATTTAATTGCATTTATATTTGATTAAGCTTAGGTTTAATATAATTAATTTAATTATCTTAATTAGTGTATTTAAGAGGTGTGATTAAATTAATTAGTAGATTAATTAAGTGTTTGATATGAATTAATTTTAGTGTGATTTATAAAATTAATTTGGTTCATTAAGATGATAGATTAATTCATTAAGATTGCATTAATTAAATGTTTAATTAATTGAGTTTGATTAAGGGTAATTAAACTTTTTAAAATCATTAGATTAATCAAAAATTTATTTAATTAATGACTTAATTTCCCACATGTGAATGATTTGATTTAGTTAAGTGTTTTACTTAAGTTTGATTTGATTAAAGGATTATTGTTATTACCATTTGATTAGATTAAGTGATCTAATTATTTATTTTTATTTCAATTAAACTTGATTATTCATAATCATAGTTAGGTTTAATTTTTCTTCATTTATTATGTTCATTAGATTCTATTCATGTTTGATTTAGTTGTTAGGTTTACATATTAATGGCTAATTAATTATCTTATTCCAAATGGATGTGATTTAATCATATGTTAATTAAGTTTACTTTAATTTTATTTGGTTTAATTTGATTAATATCAAATGATTATGTTGAATTGGTTTGTTAATCAATTTGATTTTTAGTTTATTTAATGATTAATTAGTTTCAGTTTATTTATATTTATTAAGGAGTTTCATATGATTAAGACTCCATGCTTAGTGTAGGTTTAGTCATACTAGTTTGACCCATGTTAAGGTTTCCTAGATTTGTTGAATTTTAAGTTTGATTTAAGATTTAATCGTTTAATTAAGTTTTATTGATTTAAATAGGTTTAATCATATTTAATTTAATTTCTTAGGAGGATGATCTTTTTTTGATTTGAGATTTGATTAATGATTGCTTAAGTGTTATTTCATTTCTGATTTTGATTTTGATATTTAAATTATTTTTAGATTATATTTTAATTAAGTTCTTAATTAAATAAACTTTAATCTTAAGTGTTTGAATGGGGTTCATTAGTATTTCAAAAAGTACATTATTTTCTTAAGAGTCCTAGATGTCAATTGAATTGATTTAAGCCATTTTGAAGTTTTTGTAAATTTCTAAATTTTTTATTTGATTTATTTTATTAAAATGGACCATTTGAACTTCAAAATTTAATTTCTTTCAATCCCGAAGTCTCTTTCACTTGAGATTTTTATGGTATGTTTGTTTTAACTTTAATTTTAATCCCTGAAAATTTCAACTTAATCTGACATATATTTTTGATTTAATTAATAAAATTTTATTTATTTTTTAATAAAACTCAAATTAAGCTCAAAATATTTAATGAAATTTGAGGATTTTGGATTTGTTGGATTTCTCTCAGAAATACGAATCTAATGAGCCCTTATTTGCAATATTTGGCTAAGTATTTTATTTTATATGAATTTTTGAAGTTTCTTGTGATTTAAATTAATTTTTAAAATTGGCAGACGCGCAACGCTGGCACACGGGCGCGTGCGTGATTGACGGCGTGCCGCGGCGCGCAGACACGCGCACAGCGCTGCGGTGCCATGTTAGCCATTTAGCGGGAAGACCGATCAACGCTGAAAGCGAGCTGCCGCAATCGTCCGTCACGGACGATGGATCAGATCGCGCAATCCAAAGGTCAGGATCGTGTGATCAGCGCGCGATCTGAGCATTCTGATTGCACGAACCGTGTGATCAGACAATCCAGATCGCATCAGGCGATCCGAAGGTCCGCACGAGCAATCTGAGTCGTCCAATCCCACGAACCACGGGATCGAATGACAGCTATAGCTCGCCGGCGGTGAACAGTAAAAACACGATTTTTTTTTTAAAAAAAAGGTTTTCTAAGTGAAAACTTGTCCAAATGGACTCGTTTTTATGCTGATTCACACCGAAAAAATTTTATTTTTTTATTGGGATGATATAAAATATAAAATACAGGATTATCTATTCTAAAAATTGTGCAAACAATCATCACAAATAAAGGATCCTAAGGCCAGCCATAGTTTGGCAAAATTTACCTCATCGGGGATGGTTTCTGGCGACGGTGAAGATCCCAGCGAACTCTCAAGTATGTGAGGAAGCTTTGGAATGATTTTTAAATTTTGCCTCCCTTTGGAACGTCGTCTTCTCCAATGTTCTTCGTTGTCTTGCCAGAAAAGCTTCTATTTTGTTATTTTTTTTAGCTGAAAAATGGTTCAAAGAGGTGAGGGATGGGTTCCTTTTTGCTTTGGGGAGCTCTTGGGGGCTGAATAGTGGTAGGAGGAAGAGAAATGAAGTCTTATTTCTCCCTCCTTTTATATTGGCCAAAAATCCACCCTTTTTTAAATTTTTTGGCTCCAAAGTATTATCATCTTGCTTGGGGTGGTTGAGATGGATGATAGATTGATTGAAGACTTTGAATTTTTGCTCCAGAGTCCTCTTTTGTTGCCATATGATCAACTATATTCAATGTAAATGTTGGGGAGGAGTTAAGTACATGTGATAGGGGAGAATTAAATGAGGTTGGGTGGAATCCTAGTGGGGGAGGATCCATGAGAGATTTAAATGAGTTGGATTGATTTTGGGCTGATCCTAAATGGATTTGGATCGGGTTTGATCAGCCCCCAATGGGTCATAGCTTGATTTCAAGAGATTTAGTTTAATTTGGGTCATATGTGTCATATTGGGTCAAGTTGATTAATTTGACCAAAATTGGTCAAATTGGCTTGGGTTATGGGTTGATTCATGTTCAATTGACTAATTGAAGATGAATGTGATATTTGGTTTGAATTAATTTAGATTTAATTTGGATTTATGTCAAATTGACCCTTTAGGCTAATTTGGGCTAGGTTGGGTCAAGTTGACCAATTGGTCAAATTATGCTCAATTATGGCTTTGGTCAAATTCAATAATCAATTTAGAATAAACTTGAGTCATTGGCTATAATCAATTTGGCTTAGATCATGATTTGACTCAATTTGATCTTTCAGGCTAATTTGGGTCAACTTGGATCAAATGGCCAATTGGACTTAGTTTGACTCAATTAGTGGTCAAGTCATATTTAAATATTGACTTTGGGTTGATTCAAATCATTGGTTTCAATTAATTTGATGTAGGATGAGTTTTGGCTAGTTTTGGTTCATTTGGGCTAAGGGTTAACTTAGTCAAATGACTAAGTTGACTTGGTTTGACCTAATTGATATCATCCTATGGTGATCAACAATCATGGTGGAAGGTTATGGTGAGCTTAGTTCAATCCAATTTGAGTTGGATTGAAATGTAGCTCAAATGAGTCATTTAGGTCACTTTAGGTCAAGTGGACCTAAGTGGATCAATTGATTTGATTTTGGTTTGATTTTGGTTTGATTTGAGTTTAGTTGAACTTATATATGAGCCTTAGATTAAAATATAAATTCAACGATAAACAATTTAGAGTCCAATAGGTTTTGGCTCAATTAAAAGTTTTAAGTCAAAAAGGCTAAGTTAGGCTTGACTTGGGTTGACTTGAATTTGGTTTGATGATTACAAATTTTATTTATATTTGGATAAATGATCGAATGGATGACTGATTCGAGAGAAAATCTATTAGTTTTGACTTGATTTTGATAGAATTTGAATAAGTCCAAAGAATTGGCTTAAAGGGCTTAGATTGAGTTTAGATTTAATTTTTGATATAGTTTTGGTCATTTGAATTTGGATTTTATTTATATTTGTGAATATAAATGAAGGAATAATCGATTTATAAAGAGATCAATTGTGTTTGATTTGATCTAAAGGAGTTTTAGCTATGAATGTGGTTCATATAGCTTAGGAAGGATCTTAGGATTTGAATTTGATTTTGGGTTTCAATCATTTGGAGTCGAATTTGAAATTAGATTTAAAATTTAAATTTGAATTTGAGATTTAGTTTGAGAATTGAATCTGGGTTTGATTTGAGAAAGTATATCTAGATTGGGTTTAGGCTATAGGATAGGTAATTTCCTTAAGCCTTAAGGCATAGCTTAATCTTATGATTAACACTTCTAAGTTTCTAGGCTTAAGTTAAGTATTCACCTAATTACTAGAAGTGTCTTATGACTAAGGAGTTTTTAGTGTCTAGGAGAGTCTTCAGTCTAAGGAGAGGAGGTTAAAAGCTCACTCCAAAAGTGAGGTCAATAAATGCATTTCTGAAATAAAGCAAACATACCCCTGTCAGATAGGGGGCATTTTTTAAAAAATTTTATAGTAAAATGTTAAGCTTTCTTTTGTAAGACAGGGGACCTCCTTTTATATTTGGGTTGACATCGTGCCTAAGGACGAGATCCCCATATATATGTTTAAATTATGTATTCAAATTCACAAGTTTCAAAGTCTTACTGACCAAAAAGAGAAAATTTCAAATCTGCAAACACCAACAAATCAAGTTGGAAACACATATTTCATCCATACATCAAATCTAGGGCTTGAGTGGATGCATAAGGTCGAACTTAATATGCCTAAATATGGTCAAGTCGCTGACAGGTATGCTTACTCAATATACCACAAAGGCCGTAGTAAGAGATCCATCATCTCATTAGCCCGATGATAAAATCCTCCAACAATTGCTCAAGTCCAAGACTGGGTGGTGTAACCTCAATATGGCATATCACCAACAAGTTTGCTTACTTAATACGCCACAAAGGCCACAATAAGAGATCCTCCTACTACGTTAATTCAAAGACGAGAGCGTCCAAATCTCCAAATCCCTCCAATTTGATGAGTTTAAGTGGCATTGACTGGGAGATCATCCATAATGGTCATAAGGTCATTTTTCAAAATCCAACAAAAAGATCCTTACTCAAGAAGACACTAAGCTGAGTTTGATATCAATATCAAATGAGAAATGTCAACTCCTTTAACATGTTAAAGCAGAAAATAAAGACTGAAAGAAACTCTTCTTCAATAAGTACAACCAAGTAGAAAGCAAAGGACTGAAGAAGTCATCCCAATGTTTGTATAAAGCTAAAGGCTGAACTGAGGGAGTTACATCATCAACATGTCCGTTATGCGCAAAGCATAGGACTGATGATTTTTCATCATTGACCCAACACAAACTTTGGGGGTTAGGTCATCAGCATACATCCTTCTATAAGCCCATAAAAGTAGAAAGCTAGGGCAAAATGTAATTTCGTATCACCTAACAAGTCTTCAAGACCATTCATGATTTTCTTTCATCAAATCCATCAAGGCATAAAGCCACGATAGAAGGAAAATATAAAGATACAAATCCCTGAGATGAAGTTTTCAATAAGTCCGTCAAAGCACAAAGCATAAGATCGAAGACATTCTCATCTCATCATCTCCATCAAGTCCGCCAAAGCACAAAGTCAGGACAAGAGAAAATTACAAATTTCAAACTCTCAAGAGGAAGTCTTCAACAAGTCCGAAAGCATAAAGCATAGGACTAAAGATATTCTAAATTCTCTCAACAATTACTACAAAGCCCCCATGTTAGATAGGGGGCATTTTTATATATTTATCTAAGCTGATATCATGCTTCAATCCGAGATCCTCAGATAAATATATATGATCAGAATGAGCTACGTTTATTTATATTAAAGAAGTTCAAACTCTGTGATACATTTCTGAGCTAATCTGCAATCCCCTTATTAGACATAAGCCCTTTTTTTATGATTAAGGTTGTTCAATTCTCTCCTGTAAAATATGAGGCCTTCTTGTATATATATATTCAGGTTGACATCGAGCTTTATGCCGAGATCCCTGAATATATCTATAATTGTTATTATTAAAGTTACAGACTCTTGCAAGGAATAAAAAGAATCTATTTCTATGCATGAAAAGACGGGCCTAAATATCAAAAGCTTATCTCCGAGACTTATCAAATTCTGAAGAGCAAGTTAGAAGAACTCCCAATTTCAGAAACTTCAATTAATTAGGTTGAAAAATCATCAACTTTTACATATTCAAGTCTAGGACACAGATCGGTTCTAAAGGTCGGACTCAACAAGCCCATAAATGGTCGACTTGCTGACGCTCTCCTCACTTAACAAGCCATAAGAAAAGGCCACAGTGAATGAGCACCTACTCATCAGTCCAATGATGATAGTTGTTCAATCTTAAATAAAATTCAACTTAGTGATTACAAGCAGCTAGAATTCAAGAGATTTTTTTACTTGATCGATAGACCAAGACAATCTGAAAAAATAACTCTCAATTTAGAGCAGCCTCAAATCAATCTCTAATGTTGCTTACAAAGTAATATTCCAATATCTTTTTAAATGAGCTTATCACGCACAAAGCACAAATCAAATCTAATCTTCTCATCAAGTTCACCAAAGCAGAAAGCACAAGACAGATGAAGCAATTTCATAGTTCATACGAAGCCAATTGTCGAACTAAAGGAATTTCATAGTCATTCGGTCTATTAAAGCGCATATTGCTAGACTGATAACTCAACGGTATAAACCTAATATGAGCCAGAAGGTCGGGTCATCTGTATGTACCCTTCAACGAGTCTGTCAAAGAAATAAGCACAGGACTGAAGACATATATACACTTCCTGACAAGTCAATATAGACAAATCAGGTCAATCATTCATCAAGTCCATCAAGCTTACAACTAGGGCAGAAGAAATTTCAAATCTCAAAATAAATAAATCAATTTCTCCATCAAACTCAATCAAGCACGAAGCTAGGGTTGAAGGAAACTCAGATCTACAATGACACAGAATAAAAAGATCTTCAACAAACCCATTGAAGTAAAGAGTAGATGGTGGAAGAAGCACTACAGCAAAGCCATTGAAATTGAAGCTGCTGTAATTTGAGATTCAAGGTTGACTTGAAGGGTCAACCAATTTTCAACAAACATGACTCACTCCATACGTGGATCAAATTTCTTAGGGGGCATTTATTGACCTCCATGTAAGCTCCATTAGTCGTGTCGAGCTCACAAGCCGAATTCGACGAACTTCAGATGCGACGATGCACAAATCGAAGCTGAAATACACTCGTTGTCATCGAAACTAGTCGAAATGATCTCCCATCGACGAATAGACTTCATCATTGTATTCAGAATGTCGAAATTGATCAAAATATACATATGGCATAATTCGATGGTCGATCGATCAAGAAGAAAATCCATCAATGCGTCTACACGTATATCGAGGTCGGGAAGCTATAACTATGTCCAAATGACCTCCGTTCATAAAATTGATCGCGTCGTTAGCGTCGAAATATCGAAACCTATCAAATGAGACTATCCGCGCTCAATTCAGACAAGTGTGCGTGAATGTCGAGCGATCGGAACTGATAATGCGCAATTTTGAACCAAAATTGACACGATTCGGTGCCGACTTTAATCAAACGGCCTCCGATTGTGAAATGGATTACACCGTTGAATTCGGAACGTCGAATTTACCTAGAAACGATACTCATATTATGTGAGTTTGATTTCAACAAGATTCACAAAAATTTTGACATGATATTGTGAAAATCAAACATCTGATTTAATTAAACAAAATTCAATTTAATTTTAATTATTAAATTTTATATGATTAAATCAAAATTTTTGCATGAATAAGAATAGGTATTCTTTCCATAAATGCTCCTCAATCACATTCAAAATTTCATTTGAAATTTTCAAAATCTCGCCTAAATACATAAGGAAACTAATTAATTAGCAATTAGGGATCCTAAACTCCTATTTTTTTTCCCTCCCAAGTAGGGGTGTGAATTATTTGGTTTTAACCAAAAAATCAAACCGAACCAAAGTTTTTGAGTAATTTGGTAACTTAGTAATTTGGATTTTAATTTTAATTGATGAAAAATTTAGTTTTTGGTTTTTGGATCGGTTTGGTAAATAAAATTTGGGATGGAATCAAATAAACTAAAGTAATTATATGATATACAGTATTATTAATTTATATATTATAGATTTATAGTAAGAATTATAAATATAAACTAGTATTGCTTATTCATTATACAATAAAATATTATGCAAATAATTTTTAAATGTAGTGAACTTCAGTTTATCCAAAACTAAACCAAAATAATCAAACCAAATTGTTATTCAGTTTGTTTGATTTTACATTTTATTTGATCTATTTGGTTCAATATTTTTAGGAAATCAAAACTAATTAGTTTTAAAAATTTATCATCCAAATCAACCAAACGCACACTCCTGCGGCATAATTTTTAAATTAATCCTAATTAAAAATGTAATTAGCTAATTAATTCGTTTAAAAAAATTTCTAGCGTAGCTACGGCGACAACCCAACAGTCCAGTCGCTAGATTGACTCATAAATAATTTTTTTAAAAAAAATCAACTTTAATAGAGTGGCACAGGAAACGTCTTCCTCTCTCTCTCTCTCTCTCTCTCTCTCTCTCTCTTCGTTATTTTCTCCCTCAAACAATTGATTGATGGCCGGAGAAAATAAGAGAATTAAAAACTCAAAGGCTAAAACTATTAGAAATGAAAGACTTTTCAAAATATTAATATATTATATGATTATTAATATGAAATCAAAAGAATTCAAATCAATTAATATATTATATGGGTATTTAAATTTATAATTATTAAAAATATTGTGTATATATAATATTTTTATTTTATATTTATCATGTATATATATATATATATATATAATATTTTATCATCTAAATTATTTTTAATAATTTAAATATTAATTACGTCATCCGGTTCAACTCCGATAGAATTATTGAACCTTAAACCTCTTTCTTCCGCTCTAGTCTAGTTTCACAACCTAATTTTAAAGGATTTCTCTCTTATGATATAAACGTAATTTTATTATAAAATTACGGGCACACTTTTAATTAATTTTGGAAAGACTTAATTTTAATTGATTTGAATTCTTGATTTCATTAATAATAAGGAAAATTTTAAAATAAAGATAATGTTAATCATAATTAGGTGTTTTAATATTTTTTTTTATGAAAAAGATAGCTCGTGATGAGACCTACCGGAGTGTAATATCGGCGCAAAGTCGTCCATCAAACGGACGACTGACGGAATTTAAATTTTTTTTTCCGTAATTTTCGGAAGCACGGGGGAGAGAGAGAGAGAGAGGTAGAGCCGTTTTATTAATTTTTTTAATTAATATAATTATTTAAAATATTAAAAATATATAATTTAAAAATATTTTTTATAAAATATTTAATAACTAAATATTTATTTATTTAGTTATTAATTTATATATATATATATATATATATATATATATATATATATATATATATATAAATAATTAAATATATAATTTAAAAATATTTTTAATTATATATATAAATTTATAAATTTATTTAATAATTTTTTTATTAATTAATATAATTATTTAAAATATTTAAAATATATAAATAAATAATTTTTAATAAATAAATAAAGAAACAAAATAAATTATATATATATATATATATATATATATAGTTATTTATATATTTAAATTATATAAATATTTGTAAGTTATATAAATAATTTAAAAATATTTAAAATATATAAATAAATAATTAGTAATTTTTAAATATATTTATTTATTTAATTAGTTATTTATCTATTTATTTATTTAAAAATATTTATTTATTTAAAATATATAATTTAAAAATAATTTTTATAAAATATTTTAATTAATTATATATATATATATATATATATATATATAAAACTAAATATTTTATAAATATATAAATAACTATGTAATTATATAATTTAAAATTTTTTATTTATTTATTTAACTAATTATATATTTTAAATAAGTAAATATTTTTAAATAAATAAATAAATATATAAATAACTAATTATTTATTTATATATTTTAAATATTTTTAAATTATTTATATAATTTAAATATATAAATAACTAAATAAATTTATAAATATTTACATAAGGAGGAGAGAGAGAGAGAGAGAGAGAGAGAGAGAGAGAGAGAGGAAGACGTTCCCTCCGCCAGTTGATTTTTTTTAAAAAAAATTATTTTTGCGCCAGTCGCTCAGTTAGCGGGTGACTGGGCTACCCAGTCAGCGCCAGTCGCCCGCTGACTGAGAGACTGGGACTATTTTTAAATTTTTTTTTAACCAGGTTAATTAGTTAATTATATTTTTTAATTAGGATTAATTTAAAAATTAAGCCCACTCCAGGCTGCTAGGAGAAAAATTTTTAGCAGACACCAAACCTCTGTCGTCGGCTCTCCCGTTCAACCCTGCAATTTCCTCCAAGCCGCCGCTCTTTTTCCCGCTGCATAGATGGATCTTCAGAACACTCCGTTCGTCTCTGCTTGGATTTGGGAATGAATAAGTCGCTGCCAAGGAAGTCGCTGGTGTCAAGGGTACTGCCTGCTGGAGCAACCGAATAATTTTTTACATCTGAGTCGAAAGATCACGACCGAGTTGGAGAAGGATTGGTGAAGGTAGCAGCTTCTGAAGGAGAAGAGAGGAGCTCATGATAGAAAGGGCGACAGAAGATGCACAAGCAAGGCCTGAATCTTGTTAAATCTGAATGTATTGATTCATTCTTTTTTTTTTTTAATAATGTCCAATCTGAGCTTTGATTTGGCATGATACCATTCGGAGATCTACATTCAAATAAGGCACGATTCGTTTATTGAAAGGGCGAGAAGCTAGCGAGGAAGGATGCAGTGGTATTTCGTTGCCACTCTTCTCACTCTTCTTACCAGCCAGGGAATTTTGACTAAGCTTTTACAAACTAATGGAAGATGTAAGTATGATTATGCTACAATTCCCTTTCTTGCAGAATCTTCAAGCTTCTAGTTTCCAGTTTCTTCCTTTGGAGAGAGATCCAGTCACAATCTCCTCCTAGGATGACCACTGAATGGAAAGCAGTCCGGTTATTTGTGGTTCCTTCAATCATATACCTTGTGCACAACAATGTTCAATTTGCTACCTTGACGTATGTTGATCCATCTACTTATCAGATTATGGGAAACCTGAAAATCGTGACTACTAGGATTCTATTCAGACTTTTCCTTAAGTGGAAGTTATCAAATTTACAGTGGTTGGCAATCATTTTATTAGCCATGGGAACGATCACAAGCCAGGTTTCAAGACACAAGTAAGATATCATTCATTATGCTTATCATTTAGAGAGAAGCCAAAATTGTTAAATGTGACACCCCTTTACCGCAACCAAGAGGCAACACCGTTATTAGGCGGGTTCTTCTCTAAGTTTCTAGCGTTTTCACTACCCCTGTAGCCAAACAACCCATCTTTCCTTCCAAACCATCTAAAATCGAAGCAACACCATCATTAGCGAAGTTCTGCGTTCTAGTTTACCCCTACCAAACATCCCCTATTTCCTTCTTTGCAAATGACGAAAATCGAGAATGAATACCGTCATCAGACGGGTTCTTCTTTAGGTTTCCAGCATTTCCTCTACTTATTCAATCCAGATAATCAACACTCTAATATCTCATGTTCAATCTCTGTTAGCTGAACTCATGCAAAATTATTATTGTTGTTGTTGGTGAAGGTAGGAATGTGCTTGAATGTGTAAAAAGAAATTATATATTTGTGCTTGTGCTTATTTATGCAGGTTTCAAGACTCGCCTATGCATAAATGTGAAGACTACCGTGTCGAAGACACCGCCGCACGCTTCATTGGCATACCGAGTAAGCCAAATTGTATGTCACTCCCTACCAACGCCACAAAAGTTAAAATCTGGGGACTTAGAAGAAAAAGATGAGGCTTAAATATATGAAAATATATATGTTTGTTATACGGGTTTCAAGACCTCGCTCGTTAGTGTGGGTGTGAAGAGACGGTAGTCGAAGAATGCCGCCACGCTCATTGCGCATCAGTAAGTCAAAACAGCTCAAGTTTACGTGACGACGCCTAAATCGTCAACGCAAAATTTTATCCAAAATTCATATTTGCAAATAAAATTCAAGCTAAATAAATAGCGCTGCATAAGCTCGCTAAAATAAAATTGATATCGAATTGAATTTTGAATTATAAATGTGAATGAATTTGAAATGAATTTGAAGATTATATTTCAATTAAAGAAAGATGGATTGAACTCAGACAGATTTATGAATTTGAAGTGAATTGAATATTTTGGTAGTAAATATAAATTTAGCACTTCAATATATATTATTCCAAGAGATCTAATAAGATGTTAGAACAATTTAAAATGACTTCCACGCCATTCGTAAATACATCGCAATGAAGGCGTTAATTAAGGCTTCAATTGAACCCTTGCATATATTATGAAGTAGGATTAAAACTCAAATTCAATATTTTAAAATTATGCAAGCATTCTTAAATACACTCGCATGAGCCCCGACACTTATACTAAGCACATAAACTTGGTATCTGAGGATGCTATGCGGGTTTAGAAAAAAATAAAAGATTGATGAAATCAATTCAATTATTTACAATTATATGCATGCGAGTTAATGAATGTATTCATATGCTAATTCAAATAAATCAAAGAGATAAATATTTAACTCCATAGAATGTGATCACAGTAGACCTAATCCTCTATGATTAAAACAGAGTTGACCAGGTCTACTAAATGATCAAATTCTAAAGGAAATTAAATTACAATAGATTATAAGACCCAATCCTCTATATTTGCAATAGAGATGACAAAGTCTGTTATGATTTCAATTTCCTAAAGAATTTAAATTACACATAATTCTAGACTATTATGCAAATAAGTAGAGTTGATAAGATTCTCAGATGATGGGTGTTGAATGAAAATCTCAATCGGGGCCGGATTTTATGTAGTCAAATTTGTAAATTCAAGTTGTAGACCCAATCATCTACTAACAAAATAGCTGAGTTGACAAGATCTACCCCGATGATGGCCGTGTTGACTGTAAAACTCAACCAGAGGGGATATTATGATTAAAAGATATTTGAGCTCTAAATTAATTCATCTTAAAACTAAATTTCAACTAAGAAAATATCTGAACTAAAATAAAATTTATCATTTAAATACTTAAAGCAAACAACTTATCTAACCATTCATCATCATTTGTTAGGGATGACAGATTAAGAAAACTCTAGCTCACAAAGGAGCTAATGTCAAGTCAAATAAATCACTATATTTAAACTCAAATAATCTCTTGAGTCCTCTGTCAACGTGGTTTGGCCAGTAGGCTCCACATATGATGCAGTTACGATCAGAGTCCTTTGATCAAGTGGTTGCCACCAAATGACACGATTATATTACTTGGCCTTGGCATTATGTTCCCCAATGGCTGCCCTTTGAGTTATGAATCATAGAGTATATTTGATAAGCACAAAGCCTTTTTATCAACTAAGATAGATTTATGCATGTCTCCTTAGATAAACACCACCCCATATCTACAAGAATTTTTTGGACGACATAACCCATGTGTTGCTGATGAGCATCCTTATATTGGGTTGGGTCGACTACCACCTCTAACTAAGTAGACTAGGGACCACGACAGCCCGGGATGACGGAACCATGGGATCTAGATCGGGCACGTCATCTTTCCACCAACCATATGCTTTAAGCTAAATAATGGTGAATTTCATAAATTCTAAACCCCAAATTTTAAACTCCACATGCTGCTATTATACACTACGCATTCAGTGATATAATGAGTAGCCTTATTCGAAAGTTCTCTCAAAGATTGGGGATAATTAACTAGTGCTTGCTTTATAGAAACATAGAACCAGATCTAAAGTCCTCACAAAATGAGGGTGAAATCTCTAGGTAGTGTCTTATCTATTATTCCATCTATCTTCTGAAAGTTACACCGACAATTAAATCAAACTCTCTTAATTGAGAGGTCGGCTTTTCGGAGCCTATAGATTTCTGGCGACTCCATTGGGGATAGGTTTCTCTTTCCATCTTTGGCTAGTTGAATTTAAGCTATGGTAGCAGTGGAGCATGATGAAAATTGAAATTAAAAAAGAACCAATTATCAATGAAACTAAATCTAAGTCAATCATGTTCTTATGACTAATCTGTTTGCTCTCTATATTAATGGATCTTCAGAGCACATCATTCATCATGTAGCTAGGTCGTGGAGTCAACATCCATTTGGCTAATCCTGTAATCAATATTAGAGATGCTGGAGCTACCATCCAATTTGGTAGTGTAAACTTCTTAGCTATCTTGCTGCAAATAATTCTATACTTGAAGCACCTGCATATTGTACACACCAACCTGTGCAAGGGAGGAGGACAACTGGAATGACCACTACTGCTACTGAGGTTCCTCAAAAGGAACTTAAATTACAATAGATTATAAGACCCAATCCACTATATTCGCAATAGAGTTGACAATGTCTGTTATGATATCAATTTCCTAAAAAATTTAAATTACACATAAGTCATAGACCCGATCCTTTATTAGCAAATAAGTAGAGTTGACAAAGTCTACCCCCATGATGGCTGTGTTGAATGAAAATCTCAACTGGAGGGGATTACTACTATTTAGATTTTTTTTAATTATTGTATTTCGAATTCAAATTTATAAATTCAAGTTTTAGACCCGATCCTCTGCTAACAAAATAGCAGAGTTTGCAAGATCTACCTCGATGATAGTCACGTTGACTGAAAATCTCAATCGGATGGGATATTATCATTAAAATATATTTGAGCTCTAAATTAATTCATCTTAAAATTAAATTTCAACTAAGAAAACATCTGAACTAAAATGAAATTTATCATTTAAATACTTAAAGCAAACAACTCATCCAATCATCCATCATCGTTTGTTGGCGATGATAGATTAAGAAAACTCTAGCTCACAAAGGAGAAAACGTCAAGTCAAATAAATCACTATATTCAAACTCAAATAATCTCTTGTCGAAGGATATGTGGTCCATGTCCCGTGGTTTAGCGGCTCAACATATGATGCTATTGACCAAAGTCCTACGATGGTAATTACCAAATGTCACTATTATATTACGATCACGACTGTAGCCCGTATGTTCCCCAATGGCTCAGCCCTTTGAGTTATGAATCATAGGGTATATTTGATAGGCACAAGCCATTTTTGTCAACTAAGGTAGACTTAAGCCCGTTTCCTTAGACAAATATCATCCCAGGTCTACAAGGATTTCTTCGACGACATAACTCATGTGTTGCTGATGAGCATCCTTTGGTCATGTTGGGTCGACTACCTCCTCTAACTAAGTAGACTAGGGACCACGACAGCCCAGGATGACGGAACCATGGGATCTAGATTAAGCACGTCATCATTCCACCAACCATATGCTTTAAGCTAAATAATGGTGAATTTCATAAATTCTAAACCCTAAATTTTAAACTCACGTCGCTATTATATGCTACGATGCATTTAGCGACTAAATTTTAATCAAAAGTTTTCTCTGATGGGTAATTAACTATAAGTGCTGCTATAGAAACCTAACCAGATCTAAAGTCCTCACAAAATGAGGGTGAAATCTCTCGCTAGTGTCTTATATACTATTCCATCTGTCTTCTGAAAATTACACCAACAATTAAATCAAACTCTCCTAATCGAGAGGTCAATGGCGAATTTTCGGAGCCACAAATATTACAAAAACATTAAGGACTCTCTCTCTCTCTCTCTCTCTCTCTCTCTCTCTCTCTCTTATTAGCACAATTTATCCTTTTAGAATAATGCATCATCTTAACTTTCCTCATTGCAAGTTTCATGCCTTAACCTCACATCCATCATAACATTTACCTTCTTTTGGCATCTCAAACAATAATATCTTAGTCCTCTAATGTTATATTTGACTATTGATTATAATACCATCACATTTTATTGGTTAACCTCATTTAATAATTCAAAACATATTAGCATAAACTAATCGAAATATCTTCCTTGATTCTTCACTTTTCAAATAATTGTGACTTAAATTATGGCATGAGGCCAACTCATAGTGTATTGTTATCAAGCAACGGTTCTCATGAAAGGCCAATCTTTACAAATAGATTGTTGAATAATAACTCTTATTTAAACATATATTAATGCACTCAAATGATGGCAATACAATTATAACCACCCTCTTATACTAATTATTTGGCAAATCTTCTTTTAAAATAATTGAGAAATATAATCTATCTTGATGATAAAGAGTGCTTACAAAGATTTTGATTTTTTTTTTTTTTTTTTAAGTTTAATATAATAAAAAAGGCTTAAATCTCTTTTACATCATCTGACTTAAAGTTTGTAATCCTTCATCGCTTCAAGAGTTAAAGACCTCTCTTGATGACAAGATCGGGAAGGAAATGGTGGCATGGATTATAGGAAATGAAATAAAACTAGCGGTTGTAAATATGAGTCAAAATCCCTTTTTTCTTTCCAAATATAATTCAATTTACAATTTTTCAAAGAATTACATTTGATGTAGAACCCCTATCTTCATAAATAATTACTATATATTTATATATTTATTCAAATAAAATAAGTCACACTGCCAAAAAATTGTTCTGACAATGAATGAGAGAGAGAGACCCTTCTTAAGCCGTTGTAATGATGTGATTTTTTTTTTTTTTTTGCTTATTTTATCTCACAATTTATCATAAATAAGAAAGATATTTATGCAAAAACTTTGGGTAATAAAAATGGACCTTAGAACATTATTAAAAACAAAACCATGACTCTTTCTCTCTCTGTACAATTTTATACAGTTTAACAATTAACTATAAACCTTTACATAAATGATACAAACTAATGTTTTACACCACTTTTCCATACATAATATAAAAAAAAAAAACCTGCAAATATTTTTTTTCCTTATCATAGGACTGCATGGAAGCTTCTCAGGGATCCATTTGCTTCAAACAGAAGATGAGATAACTTCTACTGTAGACAATACACCCCAACCTTCATAGCTTCTTCCACCAAAGAGAAAAATCCACCTATAGTTACAGAGCATAAAAAGTATCAAATCAAATCACATTAAAAATAATATAAAAAAATAAAAAACATAAAATAAAATTGATCTCAAACATCCCTATAGTTACAAAGCCTCATAAAGCCCATTTTATGATTTTATTTTTTTTATTTATATAATTTTAAATTTTCTTCTAGAAACTCTAAGTTTAAAATTTTGCATTTAAAAATTCAAACATGACATGTGAGATGGTTAAATCTACTAAAATAATAGCATATGAAATGAGTGGATAATATAAAATAATAAGACAACTTAATATTTTACATTAATGTGACCACCCACCTTTCCCTTCATGTTTTGAATTCTTTTCTTTTGAAAGATGCTTGTAATAGTTATAAATAGTCTCCCTTACTAGAATGAAAGGAGATATTTTGACAATTACAAATTATTTGAGTTATTTTTGTGATTTGAGACCATGATGGTCAAACCTTGGCAATCTTTGATGGAAATGCTAGTTATCCAACATATCTTCTTTCCTCATCTCTAATACTCAAGTTCTCTCAATCTCACTGAAAGAAAGAACGCCCACCTCCATCACAAAGTTTATTCTAATTTAGTCTTTGAGGGATTATTTTTGATCAATTTTATATAATCAGAGATTAAATTAGAGAAATGTGATTCTCTGGGGATAAAATTGGTCATCCATAAATAGTTGGGGGACTATTTTTAGATTTAAGATTTAGGAATGACCTTCCTGCCAATCTTCAATGAGATGGGCAGGCATGTTGGCATGTTCAACAAATAACAATCTCTATTGAAGCCAGAAGGTGAGGATTGCTGCCATAGTTGCTGCACACCTCTTAATGCAATAAGGTTTGTTTGATGGCAAGACCATCTAGGGTTTCGACCTCTAGATTTTACAAATATGATTATATTCTACAAGTTACGACTCTCAAACATTCAGCTCAAAGACTAGGACTAAATTTTTTTAATCAGAAAATTACCTGAAATGGCTTCAGAAGTGACTTTTTAACCATGCTATGAAGCACTCCTATTCGATGTGTAGCTCACAGATTCCTGCTGCTGTGTATCTTCTTCAACCTCTTCCCATTCCACGCTATTCTCACTTGACTGCTGCTGCGAAGCATTGTTCTGCTGTCGTTCATGGCGATTGTTTCTCCTATCTCTCCATCTCAAATACTCAACAAAAAAAGTATAAGCACCCACTGTCACCCCAAAGCCACTAAACGATGAGAGCAGGATGGAGAACGCTGAAACAATTTTAAGCTGTAGAAATTTACAACGAAGATAAGAACTAATTGGTGGCCAATTTTTGATAGGGCGATACGAAAGATTTTCTTGCTTACCACAGTGTAGAAGATGTGAGCAAATGAGACAACAATGGCGAACTGTAAGGAAGCATAAGTCCAAACGAATTCTTTGCTAACTGCAGACAAGGCAGGAGACATACATAATATAAATCAAAGATTTTAAAAGATATTAAAAAAAAACGGATTAAAACTCAAAATAACCCTCCTATTATTTACATGTGATGAATTTAGTCCTCAAGTATCACAATTCTCAACTTTAGTCTCAGACTACGTGAAATTAATTTAAAATGGTTCCTCGAGAACTAAATTGAGATCAAATGCAATTAACTCTTCCATGAAAACAAAACTAGCTCTATCAGGAAATATTAAGTCTAATATGTTCAGATAAGAAGAAAGCAACAGTTACCCATTGTGCATGCTATGAAGGCTGAGAGAAGCCCCAACAAGCAAGAAAATGGTAGAGACATAGCGAGAGCGGTCGAACCCATTCCTTTTAGCTGTTCATTAAAACAAGTCATTTGCATGTGTTCAGGTAAGAAAAGAACCACCAAGCTAGCTTGCTTGGGGTGGAAATAACATTCTAGTTGTGATAATGGATAGAGAATTTACCAAAAGTTGCTCTAGGAAACAGAAGTATGCAAGTATGCTGACCATGACAAGCACTGGTACATCCTGCCACATCCTGCAGGAAAGTGAAAGTATCCAATATATGTTACCCCAATGTAGTAAAAGCAGTATTGGAGTATAATGTCAAGATATTAAGATAATTCCCGGATTATAAAACAAAGTTCTAAAGAGGAAACTACTTCTTTGGTCACAATGAATCAAATTCCCATTTTGAAAGCCAGTTAGCTCTAGTTGATAGATGGAAATTATAAAGTTTTCAATTTGTTCTTGTTAGGATTTAGTCTCACATCAGTAATGGAATGGACAATTATTATATTTATAAGACAAGAGAAAGTCCCACCTCACTGAGCTAGTTTTTGGGGTTAAGAGAGGCCCAAGTATTAATAATTGGTATAAGAGCTTAGGTTGCAACATCTCTCATTTTATAGGTGTGGGATTGATCTGACCTACGGCTCAAAATTAGTGTGGATATCAGGCAGGCCCACGACCGTGTTTAAGGAGGAATCTATTTGATTTTCCACACCGATTTAGGTGGTGCCCGGGCAAGGCCGGGCAAAGTTAATCTCTTCAGTTCCGGGCATGGATGAACGGGTTCCATGGTTCGATGTGTGAAGGGAGAGATTGTTGGGATTTAGTCTCACATCAATAGTGGAAGGGGCAATTATTATGTTTATAAGTCAAGGGAAAGCCTCGCCTCACAACGAGCTAGTTTGGGTTGACAAAACCTTAAGAGGTCTGCATTGGAAAGAAAGCTTCCTTGATCATCAATAAACGTGGCCATCAATAATTTTGATTAGTTTAAGAAGATGAAGTTCAAATGAATGAATGCCAATCAACAAGTTCAATAAGAAGCTTTAAGCTATAACTTTTTCTTAGAGAAAATAAAGGTCTTTCATATGATTCTGAGAAACAAACTTCTTAGATCATTTAATCTTGATGGTTTGCTATTACCTGTACTGAGGAACCCCTCCATGGGAGGCTGAATTTGTTAACCGTCTATTTGGAAACTGAGTACTCTGTAACCTCAGCAATGCCACTGGTAAGTTCTGAACATCTTGCTTGCAGACATCACAAATCTTGTTTCCCTTAATACTGAACCATTTTATCGCGCATTCTTTGTGTGCGAGGGCAAGTTCTCCTTTGCAGCTACACTCCATCTTTAAAGTTTCTCCTTCTTCTCCCAGCTCAACCAAGCATATCCTGCACACTGCCTCCTCTTCCGGAATGTCTTCACCTCCATCTTCATCAACTAGAAAGTTACAACACGCCAAAACCTTGTCAGGGTTATGCATAAAATAAAATGGATCTAAGAAGGTGAAATTCAAGCAAATATAGCAGGTTTATCAAGGTGCTGTGTTATCAAGATGTAAATTTGGTCATTAATGGATGTGAATTATAGTATATGATGTTAAATTGTACGTAAAGATTGATTAATGAAAAGGTACTTAGTACCTATAGCTTCTTCAGTGATATCAACTTGTGTGTCATTTGTAACAGGAACAGGACGAGGTGTTACTGGAATTACACGGATCATGCGTGGTGAATCCATTATCCGCAAATTCCTACTTTTGGCATTGCCTGGTACTGAAAGTGAGCGCTTCATTTGATTCTGGCCTTGAGGTATCTATGAATTTTATTATAAAAATAACCATTAAAACAGCCAGCAATAAATAGGAAATAGCAGGCCAACCCAAAAAACGATAGGAGTTTCTTTATTATATAAAGAGAGGAGGCAGGAATAGACTTCTTCAAGACCATTTATAAGAAAAATAGCCACGATGAGGCCGGCTGCAAAAACATCAGTAGGCCAAGTAATGGTTAAAAAACTTTTAGCTCCTACTTAAACACTTACAAGGAATCATCTCTAATAAAGGCTGATTGAAAGCGTTCATATGTAAAACGATTACCACTGGGAACATTTTATATCATAATCATGTTATGTAAATCACGATTTGATTTAAAAGCAAACATGGAAACTTACATCTGGAACCTGGATGTCTATCACATGTCTGTCCGGCGCAGATTCAGTGCATGAATTTGCAACAGGCGTTGCAGGTAAAGAGATCGTCTTTTTCGCTTTTATAAAGAAGGCTCTGGTCAAAGAGAATGTTGTTGAATGAGGAGGTTTATTTGGCTGTTCTTGTGGCGAGGTCCCCTGTTCTTGTGAGGGGGTCCCTGGCGTGAGAAGAGCTGTTCTGTCTCCTTTAGGTGTTTCGTTCTTTATCCAGTTCCATTGCGGCGGAGGAACGGAAACTGGTTGTGCTCTTATTGAAGAAGGCCTGGGTGGCAAGCCCGCTCTTGCTGATCTTGGAGTGCCTGATGAGGCAATATTTATCCTTATTGAATTAGGCGCTGAGCTCTCTAAAGACCTGCCTGGAATTTCTAAAGATAGCTTGGGCCGCCGAGGGAGATGAGATGATGAACTATCTCCTACATTGTTCTCAGCATGATTCAGTGCCTGCAGAACAGGCTTTTCAAGTCTTAATCCAATCCCATCCACAAGAAAAAAACCTTCTCATATAGACAAACATTGTGTTATCAGATATAAGATGGCCAATGCTTGCTAGCGAAATTCACCAACATTGAACCAGCATCATGCAAAATGTTCAAACAATAGAAAAAGATATTATAAGAAGCCATGATCATACTTCCATACTTATGGAGCTGAAGCAATCAAACTGAGTGAGATTTTGAAGAGCAGTTCAAGAAAGGGGAAGCAACAATGACTTCTGGCATGACCATCAAGCATAATTTCTATCTCACACATAGTTAATTATGATTATTGTTCCAAATATTTGAATTCTTCGAAAATGAAATGAAAATCAAAAGGGCAAGGGCGGAGGTCCCATTATTCAGCATCATTATAATATCAAATTTAGGGGTTGTCTGGCATCCTATTATAGCCAGGATTTAAGAAAGATTTAACTTAGATCCTGTCAAATAAATACAGTTCCAACTCAATTATTAGTTAAATCTCACAATTCATAGGATTTGATGGAATTAAGAATTTCTCGCTTTCATTAATCCTAAAACCAGAAACAAATTGGCCAACAGGTTATCAGGGTTTCGTAAGATTGAACGCTTGTCATGCTAAACAATTTTCAGGTTTTAATCCTCGCATGATTTACTAGATTTGGATTTACAGGATTTATTACCAATTAAAAAAACACTGAAGCAAAGAAATTTTGGAACAAGCCCCGAAACAACGTATACGTAGATCGAACAACAAATTCATTTTTTTCTGTAATTAAGGAAAAGAGGCATTCCAAGAAGCTACAATGGACGAAAATAAAATAAAATAAAACTCCTCAGCAGATGAACTCCAAGTCTACAAATTCGAAAAGCAAAATTGTGGAGAAAAGATAAACCTGCCGATTCGGAACAGGCGTTGGATGCGGCGGTACCGGAGAAGGAGGAGGCGGTGGAGGAGCCCCGGAGCTTTCCATAAGCATTCTATCAAAGGCCCGTTTTCACCAACAGCAATTTCAAATATTTCGTTAAATTTACGGAAAACAGTATTTGTGAAAAGGTATCCGCAGATAAGTTCTTCGTGGCGGAGAGGGGGGGAGAGAGAGAGAGAGTGAGAAATAGAGGGTAGAGAGAAGCCTGACGCCATCTTTCTGTGCGATTTAAATCTCCCCTCGTCTGCCGTCTACCTGAAGCTGGAGAAAGAGCCCGCGAGAGTTTGGCACCTGACTGGAAACCCAGTCGCCCGGCCGCCAAAATTTATATATATTAAAGGTTGCTTTTAGGCAGAAAAGCTTTCGGTTGTGCGTTTTGGTCTGAACCTAAGCATGTGGTGTTTGAAAAATGAAGTTTTAGCTGTATTTTCAAAAAAAGCTGCAAAGAAAAAATTTATTATTTTTAATTTGATCCGTGAAAGTGTGATATCTGAACCATTGAGTACAAAATTATGATCTATTTTTTTTTTAAATAAAAAAATTTGTAATATAAAACTTAACTTTTTAGACATGTGTAAGGCAGCTTAGCTTAGGAACTGTTTAGTTGATTAAAAAAGAAATACAATATAAAATGATTACTTTACAGTTGTTTGATTCATAATTTTTTAATTCATAACTTTATTTTTTTCTGTTTAGTTAAAAAAAATGTAATGTAATATATTTTGAAGGTTTTGAGCTACGACGAAGGACGGCGCGGCCGATAGCTACGGTGGCGCCAACGCAAGCGCGTATTTTACATCGGCCACAGATATTTGGAATACATTACATTATTGCTGACTCCATGTGTATAAATCAAGTCGCTCACAAATTCAGACTTGAGGACAATACAATCGAGTCTGAAACACAGACGCCATCAAATCAACTCAAATGACCGATCATTAAACGGACTTCGCATTGCACATTGGTCGTCGGATATAGAATGCACGCGATAACCGATCAAATGCCGAGTCCAACACGCCAGACGCATATCCAAGTCGAGACCAAGTTAAACAACCTGCTCGTAAAATTGAATCGCGGCTTCAAAATATCAAAACTATCAAATGAAACTATTCGGCCACCGAATTCGAGCCTGCAAATGTCAAATAATCAGCGATGGCAACGCGCAAATCGAGGCTGAAATGCGTTGGACATCTCTAAAAATGGTCGAAATGACCTTCGATCGATGAACATACTTTTTCATCGCGTTCAAAATGTCGAAGTTGGTCAGGATATAAATATTGTACGACTTAATAATCAACTGATCAAGCACTCGAGGCGTCAACGCGCATGCACGTATATTGAGGTCAAGAGGTGCCAACAAGGATCAAACGATCTCCGTTCGTGAAATTGATCGCGTCATTGACTTCAAAATGCTGAAATCTATCAAATAAAACTATTTGCACTCAATTCGGACGAGTCTGAGCGAAAATCGAGCGGTCGAAAGTGGTGACACACATTTTGAGTTGAAATTGACCCAATTTGATGCCGACTCGAACCAAACGGCCTCCGATTATGAAACGGACTGTGCTGTTGTGTTTAGAACATCAGAATAATCTAAGATTGATATATATAGCCCTAACCGCCTCTAATGTCGTCTCCACGCTCCTTCTAAATGTTCCCTTCCGCTCCGTTAAGTTTTCTCGGGAACCGCTGCAAAGAAAAAACGACGCTTCGTCCGAAAAAAGAAAAACAAAAAGAGGATAATATTCAGCGCAAGCCTCTCTGCATGGAGAAAATATGCCCTGAGTCCGCGTAGCTTTACGCGGACTAATCTTAGCCCGATGTCCAATGATTTTTTCCGGGCTTAACAAAGATTGAACCTGACGACTGCGATGACGCAGATCCTCCCCTACCGCCTCCTTCAAACAATGAGAAGAAGCATCCTTGGAATGCATGGGAGGAATTTAAAAGAAATATATATCTAGATTTAGGGTTTAGGGGTGTATTTTTTCTTGTAAACAGAGCTCAGAGAGAGAAAGAGAAAATCTCATTTCCTTTTTACGAAAGAACCATGAAGATGGAGAAGCAATTTGAAAGTTACCTTGAGGAAATAGGCGAGGATGTATTAAATAAAATTCATCGTAATTTTTCTCAACCTGTATAATGCATAATTTTTTTACGGTTTGTTAGTGTTATTCCTTAAAATTCTTTTATTTAGTGTATATTTCCTACATTGCTTGGAGTTCTTTGCAAGAGGACTTTGCTTATTTTGAGAGATTTTGCATTCATTCTCAGACTCTCATGAGAGTGCATATGATTTTTTGAATATTTTTACAATTTATTTTGCCTGGATGGAGAGAATATGGTCTTTACATTCTATTAGAAACAATTTTCTTTGGCCTGTTTGGAGGAAATATGTTCATTACAATCCATCACAAACAATTTGGAGGCTATTTGGTTATTTTTTTAGTGTTATTTTGCATATGTACTCTCTTGAGAGTACAGATGATTTTTGGACATTTTCTCCAGTTTCTTCGGACTGGTTGTTGAGATTATTTTCATTACATATGTACTCTCTATACTCTTTATATTTCTCAGACTCTGATCTCCTAAGAGCATTTTGGTCATTTTTTTCTATTTCTTTGGCATGTTTGGAGGAAATATGTTCATTAGGCACAATTTGGAGGTTGTTTGGTTGATTTGTTAGTATATGTACTCTTTATACTCTCATGAGATGATGATTTTGGTCATTTTTTTCAGCTTTCTTTGGTTGTTGAGATTAGGTTCGCATTCTGGAAGTAATTTGGTGTTTGGATGATTTTTAGGAGATTTTTGATTGTACCTACTCATGAGAGTACAGATGATTTTGCCAATATTTTGCAGTTTATTTTACCTGTTTGTAGGAAATATGTTCATTACAATCCATTAGTAGCAATTTTGTAGGGTGACTTGGTTAGTTTTTATGGTTGATTTGCATCTGTACTATCATTTACTGACTTTTCATTTTGAAGTTTACCATGTCCGGGAAAAGGATAACTTCGAGATGCAGTCCTACCACCGCTCTAACGGTGTTTGATAATACTGCAGCACTCTTTAGTAATAAAGTCATTGACATTTTACAGAGGCTTCATCCGCATCAATTCATTAGATTTTTGACTAAATTGTAGAGAGTAGAGATGGTACATAACTTGCTTGAAACCAGGAAGGTCCAAATGGACTTTAATATGGGTCAATTATTTTATGCTTAGTTTTTTTTCTCACTACGCTGTTTGTTGCTCTTAAAGCAGTAGTGCATAGAGTTTACCCCTTATTAAGGACTTTGTAATCCTTAGATTGTGGCAATAAAATTTCTCATATTTTACTAAATTGTAGTTTTTGATTGATGAGTCTACCTTGCATATGAAGATGAGCTGATTTTCATTGTAGGCATTATATAGTTTGATATATACTCTATAAAGTACTCTACATTTTATGAAATAATTTTTATTACAACCATTATAATTTTTGATAAGCCCGTATGTGCCTATCAACAATTTTAGTAGAAGCCGGAGAAAAAAAAAATTTGTGAGTAAGATGATATTAGTACTGATGATATTAGTTTAGTAATTATTTATAAATTTATCAATAATATTAATTTAATTCAGATGATACTTTCATTTATTACATTATTTGAAAAAATTCTTCATCTTAAATTTCTGAATAAGACGTTGGTAAGCCGCATCATCGACAGTTTATTTGTAAATTTTATGCACATGTTTCAGTAGAAAGTAGATTTTAAGAAGCATGATTTCGACTGGTAGAAAGTAATTTTATGCATTCACAAAATTTTATCACATTTTTTAAGATCATAATTTCCTCTATTAAAGAGTTAAGTTTAATAATCATACCCACTTATATTACCTTCACATGCTAAGTAGTTCATATTGCTTCTCCTACATACTTTCAGATTGAGGCATTCTGGATGTGGCTGAGTATAACGTAAATTTTAGATAATGTAAATTTTAACTTTTTTTTTAGTTGATCCGAATTTAAAATATGATATAATTTGAAAATCAAAATTAAGCTTATTTTCTCCAAACAAGTAAAGAAATCATCATAGAATTGTAAATAATATTATATCAACTACCCATGAGTAAAAAAAGAGTACATGATAAGAATAGAGAGTGAGAGACAGAGAGAGAGTATGAGAGTATAGAAGTACAAAGGGCAGAGAGTCGAGAGTATAGAGAGCACAGAGGGTACAGAGAGTATAGAGGGTTCACATGCAAACGCTCAAAAACTCATAAAAGAAACCCGTGAGCATCCAACTTGCTTTAAGGTTATAAACAATTCCTCTCCCCTACAAAGCAAAAGTGGAAATAGGAAAAATAAGCAAATAATTTGTATGAGGAGAATACAAAGAGTTAAGCTAACTCAAATATTCTTATACCACTAAAAACCAATGTAATAGAGTATAAAGTGTATAGAAAGTATATAGGGTACAAAAAGTACAGAGAGTCCAGATAGTATAGAGAGTACAGAGAGTATAGAGTACAGAGAGTATAGAGGGTATAGAGAGTACAGAGAGTACAGAGAGTACAGAGGGTACAGAGAGTATAGAGATGATTCACATGCAAAACTGCTTAGAAAACTCATAAAAAAGCAACCTAGGAGCATCCAACTTGCTTTAAGGTTATAGTGAACAATTCATCTCTGTCCTGCAAAGCAAAAGTAGAAATGGGCTAAAATAAGCAAATAATATGTACTATGAGGAGAATATAAATAGTTAAGCTACATAACACCTCAAATATTCTTATTATCAGCCTTCAAACTACCTACAATGAAATATAGAGTATAAAGAGTATAGGAAGTACAGAGGGTATAGAAAGTACAGAGAGTCCAGAGAGTACAGAGTATAGAGAGTACAGAGAAGCATAAACTGAGAGAGTACTGATGAAACACATCTCAGAAACTACCAACTATTATTGTGATGTTCTCTAATCATAATTATCCAAAACTAAGAAAAATTGAAGAAAAATAGATGAAATACTCACTGTGAGAGTACATAGTACGATGAAACACATCCTAGTAAATCATTCCAGCGTCAACCAAATTGTTGCAGGTGTTCTCTGCTAATAATAAAAGATCCAAACTGCCCAAGGATATTGAAAAAAAATAAAAGAAATACCATGTACAATTATTTCCTACTTATTAAACTTTAAATATACAGTTTTTAGCTTGACTTTTTCATTCCCAAACAAAAGATAGTAGTTTAACTCGCCCTAAAGCAATTCATCTTCTACCAATCTTGTGGTGGTCCTAGTGATTTCTAATTGTTTCGCCCATGCAGACAAACATCCTGAGTCAACATCATCTTAGACGACACTCAGCCATTTCTTTTGGCCATTTTGTGGGATCGCTCACAAAAGACTGGCCAACATCTTCAACAAGTAATTTGATCTGAATAGCAAAAAGTATAATCAATAAAGGGGTCCAAAAAAAATAGTTTACTGAAACCAAATTAAAAATAACTGTTACAATCTCAGGAAGAATGACCTTATGAGTTAGTTTTGGTAATGAGTCATAAAAAAGCCATGCCCCTAGCTTAATATGCCCAACCAAGAGTGTCCAGTGTTGATTATCTATAATTGGAAGTAATAGTCATCCTCCACACACTGTCAAAGTGACGTCGGATGAACATTTTGCTTTCCTTGTAGCTATATTTCACATACCTGTAAGAAAAGAAGAGAATGTTTATAAATTATAGTTTCCATCTATACAAACAAGGATTGAATCATAATGCACGTATAGTAACTTACCCAAAGCAAGCATGAGATGTACAATAGGGGACATGACGAGCGAGTACTTCGGCCAAGAAGAAGAAGGCATCGACGTGTATGAGAGAGATCGATCTGTCGAACTCATCGATCCGCCCTTGTGCAATAATGATATTTCCAACCGTGAATACTGTATCACCCCTGCAAGTGAGAAATATTTTAAAGCGAGCCTAATTAAACGAATAGGTTATTTTATGTATGAAGGAGTTGATTGAAGATTGACTTACTTGTCCTTGAATCGATGTGTCAATAAGATGGAGCACGGTGTAATAGCCTGGATGAGAAGTCAACAAAATGATGTTCCTCACCGTCGAATGAAATTAATGATGAAAGTTATGATGAAGAGCTAGATTCACTATGAATTAAGATCAATCTACTAAGATGATGCATACCGACCGATGCTCCTCCACCACAACGATAGAACAGGGTCATCGACCTTTATTGGCTCATCTTTAACCTATAAAAAATTTAGTGAAATCTATTTCTATTATCTTCAAATTTAAAAGAAAGTAACTTAATACCTACGCTTCTCATCTTGAGTGAGGCCACCACATCACTTATTCTTGCTCGACTGTACAAAAGTGTGTGAAGGGGGAACAAAACAGCTTTCCTCTTCCTTATCTATCGAGCCTTCACACCACGCTCAATGCTGTCGATTAAAGGCTTTGAAGCATCTTCATGTGCAGTGGAGGCATCCACAATAGCTTCTCCTATGGTGGACTCAACAGGCCAGTGGAGGGACTTCCCAAGTGGAAGTATCCACAGGGGCGTAAGTCAGTTACCTCCACAGAGACTCCCTGCTAGCCTCCATGGGGAAGCTCCTCCTGCAGCCTCCATGTGTTTCCCGGACGCCTCCTCAAGAGTTTCCCCTGTGGTGACCTCCACAGGAGCTTTCTCCATAGTAGGGATGGTAGAACCCCGCTGCCCAACGAGAACCTCCTCGATAACAGTAACCCGCAAATCAATCCCATACATTCTCTTTATCATTGTTGCTTGAAAAGAAGATATTATATCTTTCAAGTCTCTAAAACCTGTAAGTATCCTCTCCACCGCAAAGCCTTCTATGGGGTAGCAGGGCGTGCTAAATACACCGGATGAGAATATCGAGGAGAGATATATGGAGATTCAATGGGCAACTCAAATGGACTTAGAATGGATCACTCGCTCAACATATATTACATGTCAAGGGGAAAATGATTCAAGGAGTCAGGTCTCCTCTTCTAATATGTCCTCGAATGTAAAGCAGAATTGTGT
Organism: Cymbidium sinense; assembly: GCA_021442155.1. Lineage (NCBI taxonomy): Eukaryota > Viridiplantae > Streptophyta > Magnoliopsida > Asparagales > Orchidaceae > Cymbidium > Cymbidium sinense. The sequence goes on along the minus strand of CM038230.1, from coordinate 19,638,513 downwards.
TAAACCGATAAGAAAATGTGATGACTACAGCATAAATAAATATATTTTTATATGAACTAAGTGATATTATTATATGTCGCCTGATGTCCTCCTAAACCAGTGAAGGCTTCATCTGGAAACTTTATTTTTGGCCATCAAAGATAATGGCTTTGCAAATGGAGACTCATGATGCATATGTGCTTAGCGGCCCAGATCTACAATTAATATTTATATATGTTAACTCCAATACATCAAATAATACATAATCGAAGATATAGAACATACCATAAGAAGAGTGACAAAACCACTCATGTACCCGGGTGTCTTCTGGGTATGAATCTTTGATGTAATACCATCAAATTATGAAACTAAGAAGGCCCAAATGGCCTCTACCCAGTTGTATCCAACAAATTTACCTATGTCATCGATGTAGGCAATCAATTCTGATGTCACCCTATAGTTGTGATATACAAAAAAAAAAAGATTTGACAGCAGAAAACATATGTACAACTGCACAAATTGTGCCACAGATAATGAGCTATCCACATGCTCAAGCATAGTCTTATAGTCCATAGAATCAATCACATAAGATTGCCATAAGACCTTCTCCTTTGTTTGGCATCCCTACAATCGCAACTTCATCGAGGATGAAAGGAATGCACCGCCACCCGTAAAGAAAGCTTTCTATGTCCCAAAGAAGATAGGATTGAGGTAATGGCTATTGAGTCTTGCTGAATTCCGTGGAGTCTAATGAATTGATGTAGATGAAGCCTCTTTAAATGTCAATGACTTCATTAGTAAATCGTATTGTAATATTATCGAACACCGTTCTAACGATGATAGGCCTGTATCTTGAAGTTATCCTTTTCCCAGACATGGTAAACTTCAAAATAAAAAGTCAGTTAATGAGAGTACAGATGCAAATCACCCATAAGAAACAACCAATCAGCCTCCAAATTATTCCTAATTGATTTATAATGAACATATTTTCTCCAAACAGGCCAAAGAAACTGGATAAAAAATGGCCTAAATCGTCTGTATTCTTAAAAGAGTATAGAGAGTATAGATGCAAAATAATACTAAAAAACCAACCAAACAACCTCCAAATTATTCCTGATGGATTGTAATGAACATATTTCCTCCAAACAGGCCAAAGAAATTGAAAAAAATGACCAAAATGCTCTTTACTCTCATGAGAGTAGAGTATACAAAAATATCCAAATCATCCAATAGAGTACGATGCAAAATAACACTAAAAAATCAATCAAATAAATTCTTATTTGATTGTAATAAACATATTTCTTTCAACAAAGCCAAAGAAATTGGGAAAAATAACCAAATGCTCAGACTCTCATGAGAGAGAGTATGATGCAAAATCCCCACAAAATAGCCACCAAATTGCTTCCACTGGAATGTAATGAACATAATCTGAATAACCAGGCCAAAGAAATTGGAAAAAATTAGTCAAAATCGTTTGTACTCTCAAGAGAGTACAAAGAGTACAGATGCAAAATAATACTAAAAAACCAACCAATCAGTCTCCAAATTATTCCTAATGGATTGTAATGAACGTATTTCCTCCAAATCGTCCAAAGAAATAAGAAAAAATAACCAAAATATTATGTACTCTCATGAGAGTGAGAGTACAGATGCAAAAATCTCCCAGAAACCATCCAAACAGCCACCAAATTGCTTCCACTGGAATGTAATGAACATAAACTGAACAATCAGGCCAAGAAAATTGGAAAAAAATGTCCACAAAATCATATATACTCTCAAGAGAGTAGAGAGTACGATGCAAAATAACACTAAAAACTAACCAAACATCCTCCAAATTGTTCCCGATGGATGTAATGAACATATTTCCTCCAAACAAGCCAAAGAAACAGAAAAATGACCAAATGCTATGTACTCAGAGTACAGAGTACAGATGAAATCTCCTAAACCATCCAAACATTCCTCTAGATTGCTTCCAATGTAATGTAATGAACATAATCTGAACAACCAGGCCAAAGAAACTAGAAAAAAATGTCCACAAAATCATTTGTACTCTCAAGAGAGTACAGAGAGTACATATGTAAAATAACATTAAAAAACTAACCAAACAGCCTCCAAATATTCCTGATGGATTGTAATGAATATATTTACTCCAAATTGCTTCCAATGTAATGTAATGAACATAATCTGAATAACCAGGCCAAAGAAACTGGAAAAAAATATCCACAAAATTATTTGTACTCTCAAGAGAGTACAAAGAGTACATATGTAAAATAACACTAAAAAACCAACCAAACAGCCTCCAAATTGTTCCTAATGATTGTAATGAACATATTTCCTCCAAACAAAAAAATGGAAAAATGACTAAATACTCAGACTCTCATGAGAGTACGAGAGTGTGATGCAAATCTCCCAAAAATCATCCAAACATCCCTCCAAATTACTAATTAACGAATGAACATATTTCCTCCAAACAGGCCAAAGAAACTGGAAAAAATGGCCAAAATTGTATGTATGCTCAAGAGAGTACAGAGAGTACAGATACAAAATAACACTAAAAAATTAACCAAATCCTCCAAATTATTAATGGATCAGAATGAACATATTTCTCCTCAACACGCTAAAGAAAGAAACCTGAAAAATAAAATACTCTATACTCTCATGAGAGTACAGATGCAAAAATCTCCCAGAAACCATCCAAATATCCCTTCAAATTGATTTCAATGGAATGTAATGAACATAATCTCAACAACCAGGCCAAAGAAACTGGAAAAAACAACCACAAAATTGCTTCTAATGGAATGTAATGATCATATTCTCTCCATCCATACAAAATAAACTGTAAAAACATTGAGAAAATTATATGTACTCTCATAAGAGTACAGAGAGTACAGATGCAAAAATCTCTCAAAAATCATCCAAATAGCCACCAAATTACTTCCACTGGAATGTAATGAACATAATCTGAACAACTAGGCCAAAGAAGCTGAAAAAAATTGGCCTAAATCGTTTGTACTCTCAAGAGAGTACAGAGAGCACAAATACAAAATAATACTATAAAACCAACCAATCAGCCTCCAAATTATTCCTAATGGATTGTAATGAACATATTTTTTCCAAATAGGCCAAAGAAATTGGAAAAAAAATGACCAAAATGCTTTGTACTCTCATGAGAGTACAGAGAGTACAAATATAAAAAACTCCTAAAAATAAAGCAATGAGCCTTTAATCAGCTTCATAAGCCATGTACTAAGCATTTTGTATCCAAACAAGGACATAAGTATTTTAAAAAATGTCAAAATGGGTTGTACTCTTCTAAGAGTACAAAGAGTACACATGCAAAATTGAAGCAAACAACCAAAAATCAACCTACAAATAAATTTTAATGCCATCGACTGAATATACCATCATCCCTAATCAGGCCACATAATTCATCTTGAAACATGACCAAACATCCTACCATGTGATATACTAAACATTTCACAAGGCTAATCAATTCAAAATTTTGAAAATAACGGTGTGTACCATCTTGATAGTACAGAGATTACACATACAAAACATCTCCAAAAACTACAAAATACATCCCGTTCATTTAAAGAACTTAAATGTTCTAAAATATTCATATATTGGATGGTGAGAAGAACAGAGAAAACCCTAAATTCATTAAATTTCAGGAACACATGTGTAAATACCTCATGTAGTCGCCTATAATACCTCAATGGAAGTTATTCGCAAGATTTTCTAAATCACTGAGTGACGGCCAGAAGTTCACCGATCGAGCGGGAGAGCGAGTAGCGGAGAAAGCCCTAAGCTCATCAGGAAGAATGTCGACGGCGCCCATCTCATTTTCTTCTCCCATTTGTTTGAGCGAGCGGGTGTTAGGATAAACAATGTCGTCTCCGTCATCCATCAGCAGTTAAGTGCTAAAATAGAAAAAAAACTCGACATGCATTGGGTGTCGTAAAATCGTGACTGGGCGTAATATTTTCTCCTCACTATGGCCTGCTCGTGGGTGTTGTTGGGGAGAAAATATTACGTCCGGAGTCTGCACGTAGCTTTACGTGCGGACTCCAATCCATGGCTGACGCGTGTCTAGTATTTTTTTCCTCGCTTTAGCGCTGAACAGAATAGTAACTGGACGGACGGCGCTGTAAAGGGATGGCGTATTCACGATGCCATTTATGATTCCCCTAGCCCCATCTGTTCAAACGGAGAAGAAAAGATTGGAATGCGTGGGAGAAATTTAAAAGAAATATATAGATAGATTTAGAGTTTATGGTGTATTTTTTTCAGGTAAACTGAGCTTAGAAGAGAAATAAAAAATCTCTTTTCTTTTTTACAAAAGAACCATGAAGATGGAGAACGTTGAGGAAATAGCGACCAATTTAGAAGAGGATGTATTAAATAAAAATTCATTGGAAATATTTCTCGTATAATTTTTCTACGATTTGTTAGTGATATTCCTGGTCTGTCTGAAGAGAATATGTTAATTACATTCCATCAGAAGCAATTTGGATGCTGTCTGGTTGAATTTTTACTTTTTGGTGTTATTTTGCATATGTACTCTCTGCACCTCTCTTGAGGGTACAGAGCATTTAGGGACTTCTTTTTCCAGTTTATTTTATCTGTTTCTTGAGATTATATTTAGGGCATTCCAATGGAAGCAATTTGATGGCTGCTTGGATGATTTCTGGGTGTTTTTTTGCATATATACTATTTGTATCTCTCTAGAGGGTACAGAGCATTTAGGGCCTTTTTTCTCAGTTTATTTTACCTGGTTCTTGAGATTATGTTCATTACATTCCAATGGAAATAATTTGATGGCTGCTTGGATGATTTCACTGGTTCTTTGCATCCACTTTTGTACCCTCTTTGAGAGCATTTAGGGACTTCTTTTTCCAGTTTATTTTGCCTATTTCTTGAGATTATGTTTATTACATTTAAATGTAAGTAATTTGGAGGCTGTTTGGATAGTTTCTGGGGGTTTTTTTGACATCTGTACTCTCTGTACCTCTCTTGAGGGTATAGATCATTTCTACTTTTTTTATTTATCTTTTCTTCTTGAGATTATATTTAGGGCATTCTAATGGAAGCAACTGAGGCGCTTGGATGGTTTGGGGTATTTTGCATCATCTCTCTGTACCTCTCTTGAGGGAATTTGATCATTTATTTTTTTCCAGTTTATTTTGCCTGGTTCTTGAGATTATGTTCATTACATTCCAATGGAAGCATTTGGAGGCTGTTTGGATGATTTATGTGGGGTTTTTTTGCATATATACTCTATGTACCTCTCTTGAGAGTACAGATCATTTATGACCTTCTTTCATATTTTTTTTGGCCTGGTTCCTGAGTTTATGTTTAGGGAATTCCAATGGAAGAAATTTGGCATTTGGATGGTTTTAGGGGGTATTTTGCGTACTCTCACCTCTCTTGAGGGTACAGATCATTTATGACCTTTTTTCTAATTTATTTTGGCCTTCTTGGAGTAAATATGTTTATTACATTACATCATAAGCATTTTGGAGGGTGACTAGTTATTTTTTATAGTTTTTTCTGCATCGTACTCTCTGCACCTCTCTTGAGGGTACAAAATATTTAGGGTCTTTTTTCCAGTTTATTTTGCCTGTTTATTGAGATTATATTTAGGGCATTCAAATGGAAGTAATTTGAAAGCTGCTTGGATGATTTCTGGGAGATTTTTGGCATCTGTACCTCTCTTGAGGGTACAGATCTTTTATGACCTTTTTTCCAATTTATTTTGCCTATTTCTTGAGATTATATTCATTACATTCCAATGGAAGCAATTTGATGGCTGCTTGGATGATTTCAGTGTGATATTTTTCATCTGTATTATGTCACATATTTTTGGAGCTATTTGGCCAGATGAATACGGTCAATGAGCAGTGCGATGATGAAGTCGTGATGTCTAATGACCCAAATTTGGGAAACTCGCACTTGTTGAGGCGGCAGTATGCTTGTATTGTGACTATGCACATCAAATTGGCTTCGGTGTTGGAAGGACCATACTAGTTATTGGCCAAACTCAAGAAATTGAAATCAAAAAATTTTCTTGCAAAAGTTGGAAGAAGTCTACCTCTAAATGGCTTAACAAAATTCGAAAGTTGATACGAAGCGGTTGTCCATGATTAGATTCTCTGTTGATTTGGAGGGGAATTGGATGATTAAAAATATCTGAAAAGTCATAATCATTCTTTGGCGAGCACTGTGACTACATCTTCTCGGATCCACGATGCATTAGTGATGAGAAGGCGTCGTGTTGAATGACAATAATGAAATTAGAGCAACTGATGCATTCAACATCTAACTGAGGAAGTTAGCGGTGTAGAGAATATTGGGTTCACAAAAAGATATGCTTTCAATTTTATTCAGAAAGAGAAAAGATCGAGGATTGTGAATGGTGGCGATGCATTATCTGATTGTTTAAGGAAAGCGGCGGATGAGATGTTTGCATGGGATGTACAAGTTGATGAGTCGGATTGCTTAGTAAGCTTTTTTTAGAGCAATGGAATGTCTAGGATAGAATATGATTATTTTGGAGATGTGATAGTTTTTGATACAAGCTATCGACTCAATAAATATAATATTATTTATGCCCCTCTTATTGGAGTGAATCATCACTGGCAAAATGTATTATTTGGAGTAGCCTTTTTATCAGAAAAGATAACTGAGTCATTCTTATGGCTATTCTAAACATTTCTTCGATTGATGAGTGATAGACATCCTAAAATAATATTCATCAAAATCGGTATGGCAAAGCTATCAAAATTCATGCATACTCTTCATAGGTTGTTACAATGGCATATTTCAAAGCTCCTTTCAGGTTCATTGCTTTAATAGTAATAAGAGAGTACAAGCTATTTTATACATGCATGAGTAAGTGTGACTCGGAGAAAGAGTTTGAAGAAGCAGTGCCATGCTAGAAGAAGGCAATTTGCGTGATCATGCTTGGCTGTCTAAGCTTTATAAGATTAGATCCAAGTGATCCACTATATTCAGCAAGGACTCATTCTGCATGGGCATCTTGTCAATGCAACATAGTGAGTCCACGAACAACATATGTCACGGAATATCTAAACCAACAAGTTCACTCACAGATTATTTCTTGGGGTTAGAAAAGGTTATGGAGACATGGCACCGGAATGAACATGACGAAGACTTCAAGTGTAGCCAGTCATCGATTATTCCTGTTGTTAAGACCAGTCCAATTCTAAAACAAGCTGCTATATTTTATACAAGAAAGGTTTATACTATATTTGAGGAGGAATTTTTGCATGGAGTTGGAGGCCTATTCTAAGTTAGATGTGACATGAGTATTTGGTGAGAAACTTAGAGAATAAAAATGCATCCAAAATATGGACTGTGCATTTCGATGGGACTACCCTAGATGTAACTTGTACTTATAAAAAATTTGAAATGATGGGATTACTTTGTGCCCATTGTATTAGAGTTCTTAGTCAGGAAGATGTTGTGTGCATTCTGGACAAGTATCTTCTCATGTGATGGTCAACCAGAGAAAAGAGGGATATTTACATTGATAGTGCATACAGAAAATTAAGAGATGTGGAAAGCATGGATGGAAATACTACTGACATTATTTTTCATAACCACATAAGTCGATATGCATATCAAATAAGCGTCAGGGCACTGGGCAATAAGAGAGCTGAGGATTATATGCTTTGATCCTTAAAAAAACTATATGATGATGTCGACTCTATAATAAGTGAGAACTCTCCTCCAACTGATAGAGCAGTTAAGAAGAAGAAGTCAACCACAACAGACAAGGGAAAAGACATCTTAAAGGATCCAGTTAAGCAACATCCAAAGGGTGTTTCCAACTCAAGGCTTAAGGGATATTAGGATAGAACCAAGAAATCCAAGAGTAATTTTTTATTTGCATATTAGTTTTTAGTATTTTAAATATTTCTGTTAATCTTCAAACCATTCTACTTTTATTGTTGCAGAAACTAAAGTACAATCTGATAGTGTTGCAGAACGTGTTTTGTCACAAGTTGCATCACTTTTCTCTGTTATTCCAGAGTGTTTTTCAGAGGTATGCACAGAATATCACACATCGATGCTGTAAGAAATCATCAACTATCGATGTTCTACATGCGAGAATTTAACTCGAGCTCATCAATGTCTGAATGGTACACTAAGCTGATGATGGATATTATTTCAGGAAAATATTTAATTCATGACATCATCTAGTTTTGTGTTCTTCAACTATACAATATTTTTTATAATGCTTTAGAGTCCCTAAGATGACTCTCTTTAACTTAGCAAAGATGTTTAGGCTATTTAGGATTTTCTCAAAGGCTTTGTAGCTCTTTAAGTAGTAGTTATTGAGTTAATCCTCTGCTAAGGACCTTATAATCATTTGACTATAGCAATAAATATGTGCAGTACATTACCAATAGAAGCAGTTTGGAGGGTGGCTGGTTATTTTTTATAGGTTTTTCTGCATCTGTACTCTCCGTACCTCTCTTGAGGGTACAGAATATTTAGGGCCTTTTTTCTAATTTAATTTGCATGTTTATTGAGATTATATTTAGGGCATTCCAATGGAAGCAATTTGAAAGCTGCTTGGATGATTTCTGGGGGGTATTTTGCATCTGTACTCTATGTACCTCTCCTAAGAGTACAGATCATTTATGGCCTTTTTTCTAGTTTATTTTTCCTGATTCTTGAGATTATGTTTAGGGCATTCCAATGGAAGCAATTTGAAGGTTGTTTGGATGGTTTCGGATGGGTGCTTTGCATCTCTACCTCTCCTGAGGGTACAAATCATTTATAGCCTTTTTCCAGTTTATTTTGCCTGATTCTTGAGATAATGTTCATTACATTCCAGTTTATGCAATTTGAAAATTTGTTTGGATAGTTTAAGGAGGTATTTTGCATCTATACTCTGTACCTCTCAGTACATATCATATATGGCCTTTTTTTCTAGTTTATTTTGTCTGATTATAGATATAATATTCATTACATTCCAATGGAAGCAATTTGAAAGCTGCTTAGATGGTTTCGGGGGGGTATTTGCATATGTACTCTTTGTACCTCTCCTGAGGGTACATATCATTTATGGCCTTTTTTTCAGTTTATTTTGTCTAATTCTTGAGATTATGTTTAGGGCATTCCAATGGAGCAATTTGAAGGCTGTTTGGATGGTTTCGGATGGGTGTTTTGCATATGTACCTCTCCTGAGAGTACAAATCATTTATGGTGACAATATCTCTAAGGTATACATATATATAACTAACGCATAAGTTAACCTAAATCTATTTGTATTAAATCAGATATCTATAAGAAAGGATATCTAGAATTAATTTTTTATTAGTATTAAGTTAGTTGGCAAATTTAATCTCATAATGTGTTGGCAAATTTAAAAAGCCTCTTAATCTATTGTATTTACACTATTCATTAATTGAAAATAATTATTATATAATTAAATGTTATAAGTTATCTCTTTTACACTAGTTTCATTATAGTTATAAAAGAATTAAATTTTTCATATTGTAATGAGACAAAAAATACTATTTTTTATAATAGATTGACTTATTTTGTTTGGGTTTCTCTAAATAAATGAAAAGTCAATCGATAATTTATTGAACTTCATTTCAGAGCATCTTAGAATACATTTGAGTTAATTTTTTTAGCTGCTTTATTTTCAAAATAAAAAATAGCTAAAAACAATCATAATCGTATTTAACTATTAATATTTTAAATATTTAAAAAAATCATGATAAAAATTTACTTTTAAAAATTAAAACTGTTAAAATATCATGATTATAAAAAAAATTAAAGTTTAAAATTTTTTTAAAAAAAATTTACCTTTCTATAATTTTACAATCAATATTTAAAAAAAAGATAATCACCCCAAACAAACCCTAAATCAGTAGAAACTACATGAAAATCCCTCATAAAAATGTTTAAACCAACCTGACACAATGAGCAATTATTGACCATACCATTAATCATTTCGACAAATGGCCATTAATCCCTAATTTAATTTTATGCATTAATTTTATGCATTCTTTTAACATTAATGAACCAATAAATAAAGAGCCATGCATCACTCCAAAAGAATTAATAAAATATTTTATATATCTATCATCTAAAATTTTATATTTACAAAAACACACTTCATCTTTAAAATATAAGTGATAATAATATTTTTAATGTGATATTTAAAATCTGAATATTATTTTTTAAAATAATAATATTTAGGCATTTTATATACCCTAAATATATAAGACTAGTGGCAATGTTTATAAATCTCCCTAATAATAATTAAAATAAGATTATCTTGATTGTTGTATTCATGAAAAAAAAAAATATTATTGATGATACATATTCTATGAAAAATAAAATAAAAAATGATTTTAAATACAGATTTCTTTCAAGAATATAGCCCCCAAAAAAACCAAATCCATAAGATAAAAAGATGATACCATAAAATAAACAAATAACAATAATAACAGCAAAATCAAACTATATGAAATGAGAGAAAAGAAGTAACAAAAAGCAGAGTAAAATATCATCCCAGATCCATAAACGATCCATTCACTTCAACAAAAACAGCTAAGTCTTCGAAGCCACCAAACCAATGCATTATACAAAAAATAAAGTTATGATCATCGAAATCATGATTATATATTTAAGCTCATGGAGTTAATGATTTCTATTGTCAACTATCAATTGTTTGACATCCGATCATTCTGACATTCAAAAGTTTAGATTCATAATGTATTCTTCATTTTGGGAAAATTAATCTCTTGAGATCAATGAGTTATTAATTAATCATTTGAACTAAATCCTATATCAAACTAAATCTTATAGTTCTCAAATTAGATTTTTCAGTCCCAAACAAAACATAGCGTAAGCAAACTCAACCCTAAATATATTCATCTTCTTGGGCCAGTCATGGTGGTCAGCCCAATTCACTGAGAGTTTATGGATTGCCTCTTGTACTTGAATAAACATCCCGATCAAAACATTAGCTTGGGTGGCTACTCACCATTTTGATTGGCCATTTTAGGATCGCCAAAAGGCGACATCTTCAACAAGTAATTTGATCTGAATAGCCAGAACATAATTTCAATAAGTTAGACCAGAAAAAAAATAGTTAAGAGGAACCAAATTTGAAAATTGTTCTTACAATCTCAGGAAGAATGCTCTTATTGGTTGGTTTGGGTAATGAGTAGTAAAAATACCTAACTTAATATGAACCGAGTGTCGGTCTAATTATCTATAAGCGGTATTAAGATCGACCTTGACACCTTATGCGGTGACATGTTGGATGAACATTTTGCTTTCTATCTTTAGGCCGTACCTGGCATAACTCTGCAAGAAAAGAAGAGAACAATTATAGATTCTAGCTTTTATTTAAATAAATAAGAATTGAATCGTAATACCTAATATTTCTGTGGGGTAACATACCCAATGCAAGCATGAAATGTACAAATAGGGGACATATAGCCCCGGATAGAGCGAATACTTCTCGGCCAGTAAGAAGGCAAAGGCATCAATGTGTGCATCTGAGAGATATTGATCTGTCAGCAACTCATCGATCTGCCCTCATGCAATAATGATATTCCCAGTCACAAATATTGTATCACCCCTGCAAGTGATAAATATTTTAAAGTGATCTTAATTAAACGAATAGGTTATTTTATGTATGAAGGAGCTTATTGAAGATTGACTTACTTATCCTCGAATCGGGAGCATGATGTGTCAATAAGATGGAGCATCGACTTAGGAAAAATAGCCCTGGATGAGAACTCAACAAAATGATGTGCTTCTGCTGGCTGCAATGAAATTACTGATGACGAAAGTTAGTGATGAAGAGCTAGATTCACTATGAATTAAGGATCGATCTACTGAGATGATTCATACTGCCGATTGATGCTCCTCCACCGCAACGATAGCAGTCTGTGGGTAATCAATTTTCACTGGCTCATCTTTGCAAACCTATAAAAAAATTTAGTGAAATATATTTCTTTTATCTCAAATTTAAAAGAAAGTAACTCTAATACCGACTTCTCATCTTGAATGGAGGCCACCACATCACTTATTCTTACTGCGTGACTTCCTATAAGTGTGTGCAAAGGGAGACAAATTGCTTTCCTCTTCCTCATCCGAGCCTTCACCACGTTCAATGTTGTCGATTCAGCTTCATAGTCATGTGTAGTGGCGGCCTCCAGAACTTTCGGTGAACTCCACATGGGCTTCTCCGTTGGAAGTATCCAACTCCATAATGGAAGCTCCTGTGGTAGCCTCCACAAGAGCTTCCTCTATGGTAGCCTCCTCAGGGGCTTTCCAAGTGGTAGCCTCCCTGGGGTACCCTCCACAGGGGAAGCTCTTGTGGTAGCCTCCTCAAGAGTTTCCCCTGTGGTGACCCCCACAGGAACCTCCCCCACACTGGGGGTGGTAGGACCCCACTACCTGGAAAGAACTTCCTTAATAGCAGCAACCCGCAAATCAAGCCCATTCATCCTCTTCGTCATTGTTGCATGAAAAGACGATATTATATCTTTCAAGTCCGAAACTGCAGTATCCTCTCCATAAAACTGTTGTGGGGGTAGTAGCAGAGGGCATGCTAGATATACTGGACGGGGGAGAATATCGAGGAGAGACATATGGAGAGTCAGTGGGGGCTGAACTCATTGAACTTAAAATGGGAATGCTTGTCAGACTCGACATGTGGGTGTTGGGGACACGATTCAAGGAGCCAGGTCTCCTCTTCTAATATGTCCTCGAATGAAAGGCAGATATGTGTTAAACCGATAAGAAAATGTGAAGACATACAACATAAATAAAGACATTCTTATATGAATTAACTGATATTATTATATGTCACCTGGTGTCCTTCTAAATCAGTGAAAGCATTATTTGAAAACTCTATTTTTGCCCATCGCAGCATACGTGGCTTTGCAGATGGAAATGACGGGCTTATGATGCTTATGTGCTTAGCCGCTCATATCTATAATGAATATTTAAAACAGTTAACTTCAACTCATTAAATTACACATTCCTGGAGATATAGAACATACTATCAGAAGAGTGACAAAGCCACTCATGTAACCAGGCGCCTTGAATCTTTGATGTAATAACATCAAATTGGGAAACTAGAAAGTCTCAAATGGCTTCTACCCAGTTGTATTCAGCAAATCTATCTATGTCATCGGCGTAGTCAATCAATTTCGATGTCATCCTATAGTTGTGATATATAAAAAATAGATTTGACAGCAGAAAACAAATGTACAACCTGCTGCGTACTCAAACGAGCCATCAAATGCTCAAGTTGATTCTTGTAGTCAGATGGGACTGGGTGGGGATTTTTGCCATAAGGTCTTCTTCCCTCTGTTTGGCATCCCTATCATCCCTGCAACTTCATCGGGGTAAAAGGAATCGCCCACCCAACAAAGCTTGCTTTTCTATGTCCCGAATATGATCGATGTAATGGCGAGTCTTGCTTAATTTCGTGGAGTCTAATGAATTGATGCAAATGAAGCCTCTTTAAAATGTCAGTGGCTTCATCAGTAAAGCGTGCTGCAATATTATCGAACATAGTTCTTACAGTGGTAGGCCTGCATCTTAAAGTTATCCTTTTCCTAGACATGGTAAACTTCAAAAAGAAAAGTCAGTATATAATGAGTACAGATGCAAATCACCTATCAAAACCAAGTGAGCGACTTCCAAATTATTCTAATAGATATGGATACAAAACCCCAAATCATCCAAACAGCCTCCAAATTATTTTCATTAGAATGCCCTAAATATAATTTCAATAATTAGGCCAAAAGAAACTGAAAAAAGTAGGTCATAGATGATTTGTACCCTCAAAAGAGGTACAGAGAGTACAGATGTAAAATACCCCCCGAAAACCATCCAAGCAGCTTTCAAATTGCTTCCATTGGAATGCCCTAAACATAATCTCAATAAACAGGCAAAATAAACTGGAAAAAGAAGTCCCTAAATGATCTGTACCCTTAAGAGAGATACAGAGAGTACAAATGCCAAAAAAACCTCCAAAGACCATCCTAACAGCCTCTAAATTACTTCCATTGGAATGTAATGAACAAAATCTAAAGTAGCAGGTAAAATAAACTGAAAAAAGAAGTCCCTAAATGCTCTGTACCCTCCAGAGAAGTACAGAGAGTACATATATAAAAAAATCACCCAGAAATCATCCAAACAGCCATCAAATTGCTTCCATTGGAATGTAATGAACATAATCTCAATAAACAGGCAAAATAAACTAGAAAAAAAAGGTAATAAAAGATCTGTACCCTCAAGAGAGGTAAGAGTCTGAATGCAAAATACCTGAACTATCCAAGCCTTCAAATTGCTTCCATTGGAATGCCCTAAACATAATCTCAATAAACAGACAAAATAAACTAGAAAAAAAGGTCTTAAATATTTTATACCCTCAAGAGAGGTACAGAGAGTACAGATACAGAAAAGACCCCAAAAATCATCCAAACAGTCTCCAAATTGCTTCCATTGGAATGCCCTAAATATAATCTCAAGAAGAATACAAGATAAACTGAAAAAAATATGTCCTAAATATTTTGTACCCTCGAGAGAGATACAGAAAGTACATATGCAGAAAACATCCCAAAAATCATCTAAACAACTTCCAAATTGCTTCCATTTGAATGCCCTAAATATAATCTCAAGAAGAAGGTAAGATAAACTGAAAAAAGTAGGCCCTAAATAATGTGCCTCGAGGAATTACAGTCTGATAAAATACTCCCGAAACCATCCAAACGACCTTCAATTTGCTTCTATTGGAATGCCCTAAATATAATCTCAATGAGCAGGCAAAATAAATGGAAAAAGGTCATAAAGATCGAACTCTCAAGAGAATGCAGTCTGAGATGCAAAATACCCCAGGAAACCATTCAAGCAGCTTTCAAATTGCTTCCATTGGAATGTCTTAAACATAATCTCAATAAAGCAGTAAAATAAACTGGAAAAAAAAAGGCCCAATGTTATGTACCCTCAGAGAGGTACAGACTGATGCAAAAATATCCGTCAAACGACCTCCAAATTGCTTCTATTGGAATGCCCTAAATATAATCTCAAGAAGAATGCAAGATAAACTAAAAAAACTAAGCCCTAAATGATATGTACCCTCGAGAGAGGTATAGAGAGTACAGATGCAGAAAATACCCCCTAGAAACCATCTAAACAGCCTTCAAATTGCTTCCATTGGAATGCCCTAAATATAATCTCAAGAAGAAGGCAAGATAAACTGAAAAAGTAGGCCTTAAATGATATGTACCCTTGAGAGAGATACAAAGAGTACAGATACAAAATATCCCCCAGAAATCATCCAAACAACCTTCAATTTGCTTCCATTGGAATGCCCTAAATATAATCTCAATAAACAGGCAAAATAAACTGGAAAAAAAGGTCATAAAAGATCTGTACCCTCAAGAGAAGTATAGAGTACAAAATGCAAACTTCCATTGGAATGCCCAAAACATAATCTCAATAAACAGACAAAATAAACTGGAAAAAAGGCCTTAAATATTCTGTACCCTCAAGAGAGGTACAGAGAGTACAGATGCAGAAAACACCCCAAAACCATCCAAACAGCCTCCAAATTGCTTCCATTGGAATGTCCTAAATATAATCTCAAGAAGAATGCAAGATAAACTGAAAAAAGTATGTCATAAATGATTTGTACCCTCGAGAGAGGTATAGAGAGTATATATGCAAAATATCCCCGAGAAACCATCTAAACAGCCTTCAAATTGCTTCCATTAGAATGCCCTAAATATAATCTTAAGAAGAAGGCAAGATAAACTAAAAAAAGTGGCCCTAAATGATCTGTACTCTCGAGAGAGTACAGAGAGTACATATGCAAAATACCTCCCAGAAACCATCCAAACAGCCTCCAAATTGCTTCCATTGGAATATAATGAACATAAACTCAGGAACCAGGCCAAAAAAACTATGAAAAAAGGTTATAAATGATATGTACTCTCAAGAGAGGTACAAAGAGTACAGATGCAAAAAAAATCCCCAGAAATCATCCAAATAGCCTCCAAATGCTTCCATTGGAATGTAATGAACATAATCTCAAGAACCAGGCTAAAGAAATTGGAAAAGAAGCCCTAAATACTATGTACCCTCGAGAGATATACATAGAGTACATATATAAAATAACCTATAAAAAATAACCAATCTTTCACTGGACGGTGAGAAGAACAGAGTAAACCCTAAATTCATTCAAGTTCGAATGCATGTAAATACCTCATGTAGTCACCTACAATACCTCAATTTTGATTTGCTATATCAGCAAAGGGCCGGATGTGATTGAGGCGGGGAGCTAAGAAAAATCATTCATCGAAGAAAGCCCTAAAGCTTAGATGAGGAATGTCGAACGACAAATTATCTCGTTCTTCTTCTCCCGCTGTTTGAATGAGACGGGCCGGGTCAGGCCAGGGGAAGCATAAATGGCTTTGTGAATACACCATCTTTACAGCGCCATCCGCCCAGTTACTGCTCCGTTAAGCTAAAATGGGGGAAAAAATACTGGACATGCGTAGGCCATGGATTGGAGTCCGCACGTAAAGCTACGTGCAGACTCTGGACGTAATATTTTCTCATTGTTGGGTTGGTGGACGCTCCAGATGAAGACACCTTTTCCTAGTACTCACTGTTGTTCTCCCTCTCCTTTCCTCTCTCTCATCGGGAAAATAAAAAAAAGGAAGCTGTGGTTGGGAGCGGTTTCATTGCACGTGACATCACCTTTTAACTGGCCGGGTCTGCAGAAGCGGCGACCCTCGATCCAAAGACCACCTCTCCGTCTTTTACCGATGTAGCTTTGAAGGATATCAAGACACCTCTGTCTAAATCCGGTGCAGTTCTACCGCATGACATTTATTTTCATCGACTTCATCTTGGTGACACCGTGGTTGTCTTCCATAATCCATCAAGCCCATGAGCGGGAAGATCTGGCCGCTTCGTGGGGTGACCTAACGAGAAGCATCTCCATTCATTACTCCGTCATCTCTGCCGCTCTTCTCCTCGTCTCCAACGTCCTTCTCTCGCATAAAAATGGATTCCTTTAATAGAATAATCCCCGAAAGAAACACCGGCGACCCATCTCTCACCTCTTGTAATTATTTCTCACTGTAAGCATGGTTGCAGTCTCCAAATAGCGATCCCTCGCCTCGCGAGTCATCCCTCTCCGCCGGTAGAGGGCCATAATCTGCAAGGCTTCGAACGGTGAAGTTTTCGTCAAGGCCAAGATCCTTTTGTCGTCATACACCCCGACACTAGTACGCATGGTTATTAGAGAATACGAGGGAGATGGAGAGGGAGATGGAGAAGATTTATATCAAAGATGAGGTTGTGGTGCCGGTTATCAACATGCAGAGAGCACAGGCGAGCGGTTTGGCTGTTTCATCACATTGGAATCGATGCTTCTTTCTGATTTTCTCAGATGAACTAGATTTGGAGGGTCTTTTAATGGGTGAACAGCCAAGTTTACTTATTATGGGACAATATGTTTTGTAAAAAAAATGGCGAGGAGTTCTATTATATACAGAAAATCCTAGTTGTGCTTCCAGGTCATGTACAAACAAAGATGTTGAAATTGTGCAATTGCTCTTCGTTGGTCTTCTCTATACCTTGGTCTCTAGTCATATAGATGGGGTTCTTTGCTATTGTGCACCTATACATTTTCCCAGCAAAGCCGTATCAATGTGGAGAAAATATTATATCCGAGGTCCGCACGTAGCTTTACGTGCGGACTCCAATCCATGGCTGACACGTGTCCAGTATTTTTTTCCCCATTTTAGCGATTAATGGAGCAGTAACTAGATGAATGGCATTGTAAAGGGATGGAGTATTCACGACGCCATTTACGCTTCCCCTGGCCCGACCCGGCCCATCTCGTTCAAACAGCGTCGTTGGAAGAACGAGATGATACCGTCGTTCGACATTCCTCGTCACAGAACAGTTTAGGGCTTTCTTTTGACGAAGGATTTTTTCTCAACTTAGCTCCCGCTCTCAATCACGACCTGCCTTTGCTCTGATATAAAAATCATTGAGGTATTAGGTGACTACATGAGGTATTTACACATGCATTCCTAAACTTGAATGAATTTAGGGTTTACTTTGTTCTTCTCACCGTCCAGTGAAAGATTGGTTATTTTTTATAAGTTATTTTGTATCTGTACTCTCTATACCTCTCTCGAGAGTACATAGCATTTAGGGCTTTTTTTCTAGTTTCTTTTGCCTGGTTCTTGAGATTATGTTCATTACATTCCAATGAAAGAATTTGGTTTGTTCGGGGGTTTTTTGTCTCAGTACTCACTTGAGAGTATCATTTATGACCTTTTTCACGCTTTTTCTGTTCCCGAAGTTTATGTTCATTATATTCCAATGGAAGCAATTTGATAGCTATTAGGATGGTCTTTTGGGATTTTTTGGCATATGTACTCTTTGTACCTCCTTTAGGGTACAGATCATTTAGGGCCTACTTTTTTCAGTTTATCTTGCATTCTTCTTGAGATTATATTTAGGGTATTCCAATGGAAGCAATTTGAAGGCTATTTGGATAGTTTCTAGGGTGTTTTCTGTATCTGTACTCTTTGTACCTCTCTTGAGGGCACAGAGCATTTAAGGCTTTTTTTCCAATTTATTTTGCCTGCTTCTTGAGATTATATTTAGAGCATTCCAATGGAAGCAATTTGATGGCTGCTTAGATAGTTTCTGGGTGTTTTTTTGTATCTGTACCTCTCTGGAGGGTACAAAATATTTAGGGACTTCTTTTTCCAGTTTATTTTACCTACTTCTTTAGATTATGTTCACTACATTCCAATGGAAATTTGATGATTTCGGGTGTTTTGCATCAGACTCTCTCTCTCTTAAATAGAGCATTTACCTAGTTTATTTTGCCTTGTTCTTGAGATTATGTTTATTATATTCCAATGGAAGCATTTGGAGACTGTTTGGATAGTTTTTGGGGAGTTTTTTCCATCTGTACTTTCTATACCTCTCTTGAGAGTACAGATCATTTATGACCTTTTTTTCTTTTTGGTGTTTATGTTCATTATACCCAATGGAAGTAATTTAAAAGCTGAGGATGGTCTTTGGGGTTTTTAACATCCTCTTTTATCTCTCTCGATTATTTAAGGCCTACTTTGTTCAATTTATCTTGCAATCTTCTTAAGATTATATTTAGGGCATTCCAATGGAAGCAATTTGAAGGCTGTTTGGATAGTTTCTGGGGTGTTTTTTGCATCTGTACTCTCTATACCTCTTGAGGGGTCACATTTGCCTTTTTTTCCGCTTTATTTTGCCTATTTATTGAGATTATGTTTAGGTATTCCAATGGAAGCAATTTGAAAGTCTTGGATGGTTTTGAGGGTATTTTGCATGTATTCTATCTCTTGAGGGTACAAATAAGGCTATTTGGATGGTTTCTGGGGTATTTTGCATCATGCATCCTAGAAATAATTTGAAAGCTGTTCACTTAGTTTTGATGGGTGATTTGCATCTGTACTCATTACCTACTGACGTTTCTTTTTGAATTTTACCATGTCTGGGAAAAGGATAATTTCGAGATGCTGCACCCGTAAAGAACGTGTTTGATAGTAGATGCTTTTCGATGAAGCAAATTTTAAAGAGGCTTCATCTGCATCAATTCATTAGACTCCACGGAATTAAGCAAGACTCAGTTGTGATTACATCGATCCTATCTTCCTGGGACATAGAAAAGTAAACTTTCTTGTTGGGTGGGCAATGCATTCCTTTCACCCCCGATGAAGTTGCAGTGATGATAGGGATGCCAAACAGAGGGGAGAAGGTCTTATGGCGTAAATCCCCGCGATTCAGTTCATCATCTGAGAATCAACTTGAGCATTCGGATGGCTCATTGCACATGCCATTTGTGCGGTTGTACATACATTTTCTGTCAAATCTATTTTTGTATATATCACAACTATAGGGTGGCATAATTAATTACTTGATGACATAGATAGATTTGTTGAATAAGAGGCCATTTGGGACTTTCTAGTTTCCAATTTGATGTTATTACATCAAAGATTGAACTGCGGTTACATGAGTGGCTTTGTCACTCTTCTGATGGTATGTTCTATATCTTCAGAAATGTGTAATTTAATGCATTGAAGTTAACTATTTTAAATATTCATTATAGATATGGGCGACTGAGCACATAAGCATCATAAGCCCTTCATTTTCATCTGCAAAGCGACGTATGCTGCGATGGGCAAAAATAGAGTTTCCAAATAATGCTTTCACTGGATTGGGAGGACACCAGGTGACATATAATAATCAAACTTAGTTCATATAAGAATGTCTTTATTTATGTTGTATGTCTTCACATTTTCTTATCGGTTTAACACAAGTCTGCCTTTCATTCGAGGACATATTAGAAGAGGAGACCTGGCTCCTTGAATCTGTCCCCAATCACATGAGCCCGATAGCAGTCCCATTTTAAATCCAATGAGTTCAGCCCCCACTGACTCTCCATATGTCTCTCCTCGATATTCTCCCCCGTCCAGTGTATCTAGCTTGTCCTCTGCTACTACCCCCACAATAGGCTTTGCGGTGGAGAGAATAGTTGCAGGTTTCAGGGACTTGAAAGATACAGTATCATCTTTTCATGCAACAATGATGGAGATGATGGATGGGTTTGATTTCTGGTTCGCTATCGAGGAAGTTCTTGCAGCGGTCCATCCCCAGGTGTGGTGGAGGTTTCATGGTGGTCACTGTGGGAAACTCTTGAGGAGGCTTCCACATGAGCCCCCCAGGAGGATACCACTTGGAAAGCCCTTGAGGAGGCTACCGTAGAGGAAGTTCTTGTGGAGGCTACCATAGGAGCTACCATTGTGGAGTTGGATACTTCCAAGGGTGAAGTTCTTGTGGAGGCCGCCACTACACATGACGATGCTCCGAAACCTGTAATCGGTAGCATTGAGTGTGGTGTGAAAGCTCGGCAGATAAGGAAGAGGAAAGTTGTTAATTCCCCCTTCACACACATTTATAGGAAGTCACGAGCAAGAATAAGTGATGTGGTGGCCTCCACTCAAGATGAGAAGCCGGCAGCGGAGGTATTAAGTTACTTTCTTTTAAATTTGAGATAATAGAAATAAATTTCACTAAATTTTTTATAGGTTTGCAAAGATGAGCCAGTAAAGGTCGATAACCCACGCTATCGTTATGGTGGAGGAGCATCAATCGGAGGTATGAATCATCTCAGTAGATCGATCCTTAATTCATAGTGAATCTAGCTCTTCATTACTAACTTTCGTCATTAGTAATTTCATTGCAGCCAGCAGAGGCGCATCATTTTGTTGAGTTCTCATCCAGAGCTATTTTTCCTAAGTCAATGCTCCATCTTATTGACATGTCATTCTCCTGATTCGAGGACAAGTAAGTCAATCTTCAATCAACTCCTTCATACATAAAATAACATATTCGTTTAATTAAGATCACTTTAAAATATTTATCACTTGCAGGGGTGATACAGTATTCACGGCTGGGAATATCATTATTGCACGAGGGCAGATCGATGAGTTGCTGATAGATCAATATCTCTCAGATGCACACATTGATGCCTTCGCCTTCTTACTGGCCGAGAAGTATTCGCTTTGTCCGGGGCTGTATGTCCCCTATTTGTATATTTCATGCTTGCATTGGTTATGTTACCCCACAGGAATGTTGGTTATTATGATTCAATTCTTATTTGTTTAGATAAAAGGTAGAATCTATAATCGTTCTCTTCTTTTCTTGTAGAGTTATGCCAGGTACGGCCTAAAGACGGAAAGCAAAATGTTCATCCAGCATGTCACTGCAGATAGTGTGTTGAGGGCTGAGTACAGATGCCAAAAAAACCTATAAAAAACAACCAGTCACCCTCCAAACTACTTCCATTGGTAATGTACTACACATATTTATTACTACAGTCGAATGATTACAAGGTCCTTAGCAGGGGATTAACTCAATAACTACGCTTATAGAAAATCTAGGAGATACATCTAACATCTTGGTGTGCCTATTAAGTTAAAGAGAGTCATCTTAGGGACTCTAAAGCATTACAGGAAAGATTGTACAATTGAAGAACACAAAACTAGATGATGTCATGCATTAAAATATTTTCCTGAAATAATTTCCATCATCAACTTAGTGTACCCTTCAACTGACTGATTGATTCTGGAGCTCGAGTTAAATTCCTGCATGTAGAACATCGTATTAGTTGATGATTTATTACAGCATTGATGTGTGGTATTCTGTGCATACCTCTGAAAAATACTCTGGCATAATAAAGAAATGTGATGCACGACTTTGTGACTGGTTTGATCGAATGGTTTAAAATACTAAAAACTAATACGCAAATAGAAAATTACTCTTGGCTTTCTTGGATCTCTCCCAATATCCCTTAAGCCTTGAGTTAGAAACACCCTTTGGACGTTGCTTAATTGGATCCTTTAAGATGTATTGTCCCTTGTCTGTTATCGTTGACTTCTTCTTCTTACTGCTCTATCAACTGGAGGAGAATTCCCACTTATTATAGAGTCGATATCATCAGATAGTTTTTTTAAGGATCCAAGCATATAGTCATCAACTCTCTTATTGCCCTGTGCCCTGACGCTTATTTGATATGCATATCGACTTATGTGATTCTGAAAAATAATGCCAGTAGCATTTCCATTGTGCTTTCTACATCTCTTAATTTTATGTATGCACTATCAATGTAAATATCCCTCTTTGCTCTGGTAGACCATCGCATGAGAAGATACTTGTCCAGAATGCGCACAACATCTTCCTAACTAAGAACTCGACAGGCACAAAGTAATCCCATCATTTTTTTTGCAAGTACAAGTTACATCTAGGGTAATCCTATCAAAATGCATCCATGTTTTGGATGCATTTTATTCTCTAAGTTTCTCACCAAATACTCCATGGTCTGTCATCCGACTTGTTCGATAGGCCTCCAACTCCATGCAAAATTCCTCCTCAAACATAGTATAAACCTTTCTTGTGTAAAATATGGCTTGTTTTAGAATTGGGTAATGTAAACAATCGATGACTGGCTACACTTGAAGTCTTCGTCATGTTCATTTCGGTGTCATGTCTCCATAACTTTTTCCAACCCCAAGAAACAATCTATGAGCAAACTTGTTGGTTTAGATATTCCGTGACATACGTTGTTCGTGGACTCACTATGTTGCATTGACAAGATGCCCATGCAGAATGAGTCCTTGCTGAATGCAGTGGACCACTTAGATCTAATTTTATAAAGCTCAGACAGCCAATCATGATCATGCAGATTGCCTTCTTCTACCATGGCAGACCAAGCTTCTTCAAACTCTTCCTCTGAGTCACATTTGCTCATGCATGTATAAAATAGCCCTTGTACCCTCTTATTACTATTAAAGCAGTGAACCTTGGAAGGAGCTTTCTTGAATATGCCATTGGCACAACCTATGATGAGTATGCGGTACAATTTTGATAGCTCGCCATAGCGATCTTGATCAGTGAATATTGTTATAGGATATCTGTCACTCATCAACCAAAGAAATGTTTGGAATAGCCATGAGAATGACTCAATTATCTCTTCTGATAAAAAGGCTACTCCAAATAATACATTTTGCCAATGATGATTCACTCCAACAAGAGGGGCACAAACAAGATTATATTTATTGAGTCGATAGCTTGTATCAAAAACTATCACATCCCCAAATAATCATATTCTATCCTAGACATGTCATTACTCCAAAAAAAGCTTACTAAGCAATCCGACTCATCAACTTGTACATCCCATGCAAACATCCCATCCGCTGTTTGCCTTTCCTTAAACAACTGTATTAATGCATTACTGTCACCATTCGTAATCCTCAATCTTTTCTCTTTCTGAATAAAGTTGAAAGCATCTTTTTTTGTGAACCTAATATTCTCTACGCCACCAACTTTCTCAGTTAGATAGCTGAATGCATCAGTTGCTCTAATTCCAACCTCTGTCATTATTTTCAACAAGGATGCCTTCTCATCGCTAATGCATCTGTGTGATCTGAGAAGATATAGGTCAGCAGGCTCTGTCAAAGAATGATTATGACTATCTGTATATTTTTTAATCATCCAATTCCCCTCCAAATCAACAGAGAATCTAATCATGGCGGACAATTCTTGTATCAACTTTCTGGAATTTTGTTAAGCCATTTTAGACAGATTTCTTCCACCACTTTTGCACATAGAAAATCTTTTGATTTCAATTTCTTGGAGTTTGGTAATAACTAGTATGGTCCTTCCAACCGAAGCTAATTTGATGTGCATAGTCACGATCTGATGCATCGCTCATTTCATTAAACAGTGGTGCCAAGGAGTTTCCCCAAATTTGGGTCATTAGACATCACGACTTCGTCATCGCACTGCTCATTGACCGCATTCATCTGGCCAAACAGCTCCAAAAATATGTGACAGAATACAGATACAAAATACCACACTGAAATCATCCAAGGAGTCATCAAATTACTTCCATTGGAATGTAATGAACATAATCTCAAGAAGCAGGCAAAATAAACTGGAAAAAAAGGTCATAAAAGATCTGTACCCTCAACAGAGGTATAGAGAGTACATATGCAAAAATACCCAGAAATCATCCAAGAAGCCATCAAATTGCTTCCATTGGAAT
Source organism: Cymbidium sinense (assembly GCA_021442155.1). NCBI lineage: Eukaryota > Viridiplantae > Streptophyta > Magnoliopsida > Asparagales > Orchidaceae > Cymbidium > Cymbidium sinense. The sequence goes on along the minus strand of CM038230.1, from coordinate 19,613,840 downwards.
GCCCTAAACATAATCTCAATAAACAGACAAAATAAACTGGAAAAGAAGGCCCTAAATGTTCTGTACCCTCAAGAGAGGTACAGAGAGTATAGATGCAGAAAAACCTATAAAAATAATCAGTCACCCTCCAAACTACTTATGATGTAATGTAATGAACATATTTACTCCAAGAAGGCCAAAATAAATTGGAAAAAAGGCCATAAATGATATGTACCCTCAAGAGAGGTGCAGAGAGTACAGATATAAAATACCCACCAGAAACCATCCAAACAGCCTTTAAATTGCTTCCATTGGAATGCCCTAAACATAAACTCAGGAACCAGGCCAAAGAAACTGTGAAAAAGGTCATAAATGATATATACTCTCAAGAGAGGTATAGAGAGTACAGATGCAAAATACCCCCCGGAAACCATCCAAACAGCTTTCAAATTACTTCCATTGGATTGCCCTAAACATAATCTCAATAAACAGGCAAAATAAACTGGAAAAAAGGCCCTAAATGTTCTGTACTCTCAAGAGAGGTACTGAGAGTACAGATGCAAAATACCCTCAATAGAAGTACAGAGAGTACAGATGCAAAAAAATACCCAAAAATCATCCAAGAAGCCATCAAATTACTTCCATTGGAATGCCCTAAACATAATCTCAATAAACAGGCAAAATAAACTGGAAAAAGTAGGCCCTAAATGATCTGTACCCTCAAGAGAGGTACAGAGAGTACAAATGCCAAAAAAACTCCTAAAGACCATCCTAACAGCTTTAAAATTACTTCCATTGGAATGCCCTAAATATAATCTCAATAAACAGGCAAAATAAATTGGAAAAAAGGCCTAAATGATCACCTCAAGAGGTATAGAGTGATCTAAAATATCCCAGAAACCATCCAAACAGCCTTCGAATTTCTTCCATTCGAATGCCCTAAATATAATCTCAAGAAGAATGCAAGATAAATTGAACAAAGTAGGCCCTAAATGATCTGTACCCTCAAGAGAGGTAGAGAGAGTACATATGTCAAAAAACTCCCAAAGACCATCCTAACAGCTTTCAAATTGCTTCCATTGGAATATAATGAGCATAAACTCAGGCCAAAGAAATTATGAAAAAAGGTCATAAATGATCTGTACTCTCAAGAGAGGTACAGAGAGTACAAATGCAAAAAACCACCTAAAAATCATCCAAACAGCCTTCAAATGCTTCCATTGGAATGTAATGAACATAATCTCAAGAACCATGCAAAATAAACTGGAAAAAAAGGCCATAAATGCTCTGTACCCTCAAGAGAGGTACAAAGAGTACAGATGCAGTAAACACCCCAGAAACCATCCAAACAGCTATCAAATTGCTTCCATTGAAATGTAATGAACATAATCTAAAGAAGTAGGCAAAATAAACTGGAAAAAGAAGTCCCTAAATGCTTTGTACCCTCCAGAGAGGTATAGAGAGTACAGATGCAAAAAAAATACCCAAAAATTATCCAAGCAGCCATCAAATTACTTCCATTGGAATGCCCTAAACATAATCTCAAGAAATAGGTAAAATAAACTGGAAAAAAGGCCCTAAATGCTCTGTACCCTCAAGAGAGTACAGATGCAAAATAACACTAAAAAGTAAAAATTCAACCAAACAGCATCCAAATTGCTTCTAATGGAATGTAATGAACATATTCTCTTCAGACAGACCAGGAATATCACTAACAAACCGTAAAAAAATTGTACGAGAAATATTATCGATGAATTTTTATTTAATACATCATCAGCTAAATTGGTCACTATTTCCTCAACGTTCTCCATCTTCATGGTTCTTTTGTAAAAAGGAAATGAGATTTTCTATTTCTCTTCTCGGTTTGCACGAAAAAATACACCTAAATCCTAAATCGTCTATATATTTCTTTTAAATACCTCCGCATTCCAACGATCTTTGTTTGAGCGAGGCAGGCGGGGGGAAGCGTCGTGTCATATACCATCCCTTTACGTCCATCCGCTTATTGCTCCATTAATCGCTAAAATGGGGAAAAAAATACTGACACGCGCCATGATTGAGTGCAGCGTACTACGTGCGGACTCCGGACATAATATTTTCTCATCAATGTGGGGACAGAAAATGGAAGGTTAGCATAGATGCACATTTCTCAGTCCGATGACAATCAAAGGTCGGCCGAGTTTTCCCTAGAGTGTTCGTGATGTTATTCTTGGAGGCAGTGAAATTATGGTCGATGATATGAAGTTCACTGTTTCACATGTATTAGAACCAGTAGAATGAGGTATTGCAAGGTTAAAAGAAATTCTCCATCAAATTTCAGAAAGCATAAAACAACATGAAATGCGAAAGAGGAAGGCCAAGGATGATTCCTATGTAATACCATTGCATTCACGGACAAAAGAATTTTCTTATGCACATGAACATATTTCTGAAGGAAGTTTTAGTGACCTTTGGATGATCGAAATTCTATCTGCTTCTCAAATCACTAGCATGGTTGCAATAAGCATCAATGACTTAAGCTTGACAAGTCAAACATGGGAGCTGTAGAGTTTAGCTTACAAGATCAACCATGTGCATGCTCACTTACAAAAGCAATAATGATTTTGTCCTCCACAAGGGTTTGAAGATCTCGTCACGCTCATCAGGGTGTGACGAGATGAAAATCGATTGTGGTGCCACAAGACACCGCTCGCTACACTCATCAGGGCATACCGAGTGATTGAAGGCCTCATTATGCTCATCAGGGTATAACGGGATTGAAGGTCGGCCGAGGTTCTTCAAAACATCAACTGTTATGCTCATCAGGGTGTGACGGGTAGACCAAAATACTCCTGATGTAGCCCCGTACACGGGGATGACACTGGAATACAGCCGAAATGTTACCGAAATTTGGAATATTTGCATATATATTTGCTTTTATGTAGGTTATTGAAGGCCTCATTATGCTCATCGTATGCGGGATTAAAGGTTGAAAACACCAACTCATCTCGATGCGTGACGAGTACAAAATACTCCGATCGACCCCTCTGGGATGACGTCGGGAGGCTGCCGAAATTACGTCAAACCTTTTAACTTAAAAAGGGGGGAAAAATCAAATTTGAATAAAAGAGAGAAAAAATCAAATTTGAATAAAAGAGGAAAAAAATCAAATTTGAATAAAAGAGGGAAAAAATCAAATTTGAATAAAAGAGGAGAAAATCAAATTGAATAAAAGAGGGTGAAAACAATTTTGAATAAAAGAATGGTAAAATGAGAACTACTTTTAGGAATAAATTTTCTTCTTAAAATAACAAATTAAATTATCCTTTGAACATATAGCTCCAAAACGTCTTCTTCGCCACCGAATATGTAACCTTTTGTATAAGCAGATAGAAGACGATATTAAATCAAAATCTATAAAAATCATGTAACTTACTTCGATCACAAATTAAGGAATTTCATTCTAATTATAATTTTCAAAGTAAATGATTTCATTAATTAGATGAATTAGCTATGCTATAAATACGTGCATGTGCTTGGACATAGAGATTTAAAGCGTAAATTTTAATGTTTGAAAATGCTGCGCGCGCTAAATTGGAATATATTAAATATTAATCTGAAAAATCTAATAAGATATTATATCAATTCACAACGCCTTCTTCGCCACCGAATCTGTAACCCTTTGTACAAGCAGACAGAAGACGATACTAAATCCAATTCTATAAAAATCATAAGGCTTCATTCAACCAAAAATCAAGGAATTTCATCCTAACAATGATTTATAAAATCAATGAATTCATTAATTAGGTGAAATTATCTAAGCTATAAATTCATGCATGTGCTCGGACATAGAGATTTCAAATGCAAATTTTAATGTCTGAAAAGGCTGCGCAGACTAAAGCTGGAATTAAATGAAAAATCTGAAATCAATATCATAATTCAAACACTAAATTACCTAAAATTACTATACACCCGTATGTGCCCCGACACTATTCTAAATAATTAAATTCAAGTGTAGATCTTTCGGGTTGCTTCCAGTTTAGTCTTTAGTGCGGGTTAACAAAATCTAAAAACTTATAATAAGAGTTTCAAATCAGTGAAATATCTGAGAAACTGATTTTGTCAGGTGATAGTAGATCTAATCCTCTATTAGCAGCTAAATATAGTTGACAAGATCTAAAGCTCTTAAACATATTTCAATTAATCAATTTTTTAAATCAAATTAAGTAGCAATCTCATCTCAATCTCATAATTCAGAAACAAATACTACATAAAGTCTTAAATATACCCGATGTATGGATATTATCAATGTTTAAATTCAAGTATCGAGGATCTTTACGGTTGCATCCCGATTTAGTCTTAGGACTAGGTCCGGGTTAACAAAACCTAAAAATCTGTAATAAGAGTTTCAAATCAGTGAAATATTTGAGAAATTGATTTTGTCATGTAACAGTAGATCTAATCCTTTGTTAGCAGCTAAACAGAGTTGACAGGATCTAAATCTCTTAAACATATTCAAATTAATCAATTTTTCAAATCAAATTAACTCAAATTGAGTGTCAATCTAAAAACCGTATAAATGAAATTATATCATTAAAAGCTTAAAGTAAAACTCAATCTACCCACCTTCCGCAACAGTTTGTCGGGAGTGACAAACTAAGAAAACTCTAGCTCACAAAGGAGTCAATGTCAAATCAAGTGTTCTGCTATTTTCACTCCCAATCAATCTCTTATCAATAAGGCGTGGCAGGTCCTCGCGCATGGCTTGGTAGGCTCTGAGATGAAGCGATTACGTGAGTCCTCCGATGAGTGGTTTTAATCCGGCTCCATTATATTACGATCACGACCATAGCATGTATGTTCTCCAATGGCTCTACCCTTTGAGTTGTGAATCATAGGGTATACTTGATAGAACGCCTCACGCCATAAGGTAGACTTAAGCATGTCTCCTGGACAAACACCATACCAGTCTACAAGGATTTCTTCGACGTAACCCATATGTTGTGATGAGGATCCCTCGTTGAGTCATTACCACCTCACGACTAAGTAGGACCCAGAACTTGGGATGACGAAACCATGGGATCTAGATCGGGCACGTCATCATTCCCTCAACCATCTGGTTTAAGCTATAATGATGAATTTCATATATCAAATTTTAAAACTCTTTATGTTGCTACATTCGCATTGATCTAAATGAAAAGTTCTCTCTACTGGGAGGGATAATTAACTATGGGCTTGCTTATAGACACGGAATTAGATCTAAAGTTCTCACCAAATGAGGATGAAATCTCTGTGTAGTGTCTTATCTACTATTTTATCTGCCTTCTGAAAATTGCATCGACAATTTAAACTACTCTTTTCATCGAAGAGGTCGGTGGCAAATTTTCGGAGCCCACAATTATCTTGAAATTTTACTTTACTTCAAGTCAAACACCAAAAAAGTTAAAATATCTGTATTTACTTTACTCTGCACTCAAAACTCTTCTAACCAAACAGTTAGTGATTGAGAGTTTTGGCTTTCAATTAAGAGGTCTTGGGTTCAAGTCTTTGCACATGCGTGATGTGTGTGAGTTTACAATTAAATTTGCTCAAATGTAAAAAAAAAAAAAACCTTTTAAGACATTAATTTCATCTGTAATAATTTCACTATTAATTTTTTATATAGTCATTATATTTGTATGAGATAACTATATAAAAATAATAATATTGTCTTTACTGTAGAAGAAGTTGATGTATAAAAAAATTATGATTGATATATAATTTTTTTTAATTTATAAAAATTAAATCACATCTTTCTTGACGACACCAAATCAGGTTGAAAAACATAATTTTATCACTACAAATATCTTAAAATATAATCAAAATACAATCAAAATATAATTCTTAAATGATACAACAATATATTTTTACAACACATCTTTGTCACACCACTCCCTCAAATGAAGTCAAAACATTAGCTTTTTGACGTAGTAACCGTTTGAAGGATCTCATTGAATTGTCATACAACGGCTGAATTTTTCAAAATGATAACGGCTCTAGGTTTCTATATCAAAGTATTTTTATCAGTAATTTATAATAGTATAATAACTAAAAAATTTATAAAATTTTAATAATATTTTTAAAAATTTTAGAAATTGAATAGTTTCATATTTTATAATTTGAATTGAGAGAAATGATTCACAGCTATTTTTAGTTATTTATATATTATAATCTAAGGAATTAAATTAATATAATTCTTTAAAAAAAATACAGCTATAGATATAAAACATGTGAATGAGAAACAAAATTACATGCAAATACAAAAAAAATATGTTGTATGGTCAAACATCTAAAATTCTAAAATGTTCAACAAATTAAATTTCTAATATTGAAAGATGTATTGCATGCATAAGAAAGAAGCTTCTTGGAACCATAGACTTAATAAAGAGTTTTAGGAGTTACAAAATTATGATATCTACCAATAAGGGATAGAGCAATAGTCATAATTTATATTGTTATTCTAATCATTGATAGAGTTCATATAATTGAGAAAAGGCTAAGGGCATATTTGAAATCAATTTTGTTTTGTGTTTTTTTTTATGTCGTATTTAAGAATATGTTTGTTTTATATATTTTTTATGTAATTTTATTTTTTTTATTTTGAAAATAAATCATATTAGTCTTCAATGTAAAATACTAGTCATAGTAAGATAAGCAAAGAAGATACCACAATTCCATTGCTCTCATACTATTGCACATACTAACTAAACAAACTTCATAGATTTTATTATATAATAGTGGTATAAACAAACTCCTCAAATATTCTAATATAAAATATAAAATTACAATGGTGTTCCTTACATGGAATAAAATAATTGAAAGTAAAGCATCCCAATATCAATTCTCCACAAAAATTATTAGAACAAAACAAAAGTAAGAAGTGATAGATGATAAGAGTAGACAATCAATTTATATGATCCAAAACTTGCATAGGCAAATAGAGAACTAAAAGTTAGATCCACATATTAATGTAATTAGTAAAATTTAACACCAATAAATTCAAAACATACATACTATATCAATTTACTAAATGTTAATTTTTAATAAAAAAAATTTTTTAACAAATATGTGTGATTTTTAATTTAATAAATCAATAAAAATTAACTATTTTTAATAATAATAATAATAATAATAATAATAAGAGTTCATCAATCATGAATATGTCGAGCAATGGCTAATTATAATACATCATTAATTTTTAAATAGTTTGATGTTATGTCAGATCATATATATTTTTATGTTTTGTTCTATTTTATGTCTTTGATTTTTTTAAGTGATTATTATTTTTGTAGACTATTATATTTTTGAGAAATTTATATACAAGCACACAATTCTTATGCATCTACATATCTAATATCTAAATTTTGATATTTATAAATATATCATCTTTTCTATGCTTTAAAAGGTGAATTTTACTTCAAAAATTTAAGAAAAATGCTATTTTTTGTTGTAAATAAAAACTTAGGTGTTATATATATAAATATCTAGGTTTAGGTATTAGATATATAAATATATAAGAATTGTGTGTTATGTATGTAAATGCCCCTATTATTTTATTTTATTTTTAATTTTGTAAAGGAGTCCAGCCGTTGTAAGTTGAATTTGATTAATTTATTGAATTCCTGCAACGTATTAATTTATTCAGAAAACTTAATTCTATGAGCAGACCTAAACCTTCGGTATTCGAGAAGGAAAAAACATATATATATATAATGGAATAATATTTTTTTTGGTTGAATATTCATATAGTTTAACGTCAAGATGTGTATTAATCAAATCTGAAATTATCGAATAAATATTTAAAATTTGAAAATGTCAGCAAAACAATAGCTAATATATACTAATATTGCATAAAAATTATCACATAATTAAATAATTTATATGTGAGAATGCCTCAAGAAAGCAGAGAAATTTTGTTATTTTTTATTGTTGAAAAATATACGACTTGAGACAATGATTATGCCTTAAGCTGGTTGTTAATCCTCTATTTATATGAAAAAAATGAATAATACATATAATATATTTGAATAATGATTTCTCATGAAATGAATATTTGTTAGTTGTAGCTCTTTAAATACATTATATATACATTGTCAGATGAGGAATGGGTCACATTTTTGAGAGAGAGAGAGAGAGAGATGATATCTTAATTAGGGCTGCAAACAAACCTAGCCGAGTCGAGCAGAGTCTTGTTCGAGTTCAAGCTCGTTTGTCATTATTGAGCTCGAGCTCGGCTCGAGCTTGATTCAAGCTTTTAGGATGGTGTTCAAGCTCGAGCTCGTTTAAAAAAATCTTGTTCGAGCTCTGCTCGAGCTCGACTCGAGCTTGTTCGCAAGTTCAGTTCAAATTGGGCTTATCGAGCCTGTTAACAAATAGCTCGTTTAATGAAATAAATGATTCTTAATCGAGCTTGTTCGCGAGCAGCGTGTTGAGAAATATAAATAATACTGTTTATAAACAAACTTTAATCGAGCATTAATCATGTCGTTATCGAGCTCCTTAACGAGCTTGTTTGCGAGCTTTAAATGATACCGTTCATAAATATAAATGAACTGAACAACAACTTGTTCAAGCTTGTTCCTTTAGCAATCGAGTATTTGCAAAAGTGTTCAAGTTCGTCCGATTAGTTAAATGAACGAACATAAACGAGCTATAATCGAGCCAAGTCACGATTAACTTGTTGAACGCTCGGTTCATTTGCAGTCATAATCTCAATCAACAAATTCATTACAATAATAGCGACTTCTTTTAAGATTTGTTTGAGATAACTATAATAGTATTGAAATTAGTTTAGAAAAAATTCTTGTCTAGAAAACTGTAGTGCGTATTCAAAAGTTATATTACAACTTTCTGGCAGCTATCACAATCTATCGGTTGGAAAACTCAACTTTTCTATCGTAGATTCTTCAAAACAGAGCCAGATCACAGTGTTACAAATAGCATCTGCAATATGATAAGATAACACGCCGCCACCTCGGACACTACCTTAGTCACTCTTAGGGGGTGTTTGGCAACGGATTTACTAAAGATTTAGCTGGTTAAATCGCGTAAATCCTACCAAACATCATCGGAGGATTTAGTAAATCCCTTGGTACCGTAAATCTGGTAAATCCAAAAATCGGGATAAATCCGGTTGTTAAATCGCCGATTTGATTTAACAGATTTCAAGCGAGCAAAGTTGGCTGTATGGCGGGAATTGCACTCCTTGTCTCAACTCCTTCGAACTCCTATTTCTTCGCTCACAACAGATGTTTCCGTTCGCTCTTCCTTCCCAAAGCTTCGCCCTAGCCGCAGTTGTGCATCGTGCATCTCTCCCGGTGGATTGCTACAGGTAACTTCATTCTTCTTATCTCGCTGCATCGTGCGTCTCTTCCTATTTTTTTTAATTTTTTGTTGAGATAGGTTTAGTTGCTTGTTTGGAACTGAATCTCCTCTTGAATAACAATCTTCATGCCAATATAAGAGGTGGGATTCACATATATTTCTTGTCAGACCGAGACATCTGGATTACATGAGCCATTTTCTTGAACTTTAATTGATAAACTGCATTGTTTGCTATTGTTGATATCAGCATCTCTGGGGACATTCTCTCAAAACTTCTTTAAATGTTTAGAAATTTGGGCAAGTATTTATATAATTGTCTCTTATAGATAGAGAAGTACATATCGAAGTATTTTAGAAAATGTTGGAAGTTGTGTCATAATATAAAAAAAAAAGAGCAATGCTTAAGAGATTTAAGGATCAACTAAGTGATTGGTGCTGAATTTTCTGTCCCAAGCCTCCAAAATAGAAATATCCATGCTGTTGAGTGCAGTTTCTTTTCAGAACTCAAAAAAAAAATATTCCTCAGATTCGTTCTTATAATATTCATGCATTACTTTAGTCATCCGTTTTATCGTTAATCTTATCATTAATATATGACTTTAGTTACTAATTTATGTAAGATCTTTTTGGACAACTTCTACTCATATTACCTTGGTCTTTATCTTTTATTTTCTATTCACATCACTGTCCCTTATCTTATTAGTCATCTTATCTTCTCTCCATCACACATGCTTACCAGTTCATCTTCCTTTAAAATATAATGTGTCGTAGAATGAAATTCATCAGCCATTGCATGACTCAATCTATGTATATATACAGACAAATTTATTGTACCATTTAGACTTTTCGTTATCACCTGTGTATCGTGGCTGACTCGTAGATATACAAGACCACAAGAGTTGTTTAACCATCGTCATACACAACTACGGAATGTAGTGGAGAGAACTTTTGAGATTTGGAAAGAAAGATTTCAGATCTTGACTCACATGCGCAAATTTTCTTTAAATGTGCAGAGTGACATTGTAATTGCGTGTGCGAAACACAACTTTATTGGTCGTTATCATGGAGATGACTATTACTTTAATATGTCTCAAACAGAAATGCAACATGATAGGAATTAGGAGAGGTGACCGTAGATGATGATGATCCTGATGTGCATGCAATTATTGGCGAAAGAGTTCAAGGAGATGGTTTAAGGCATATAATAGCTACTACAATGTGGGAAGCACGGGTAAGAAAGTAGCTTTATACATTAAGAAAATATAACATTTGATTATATAGTTCTAATATAATATCTGGTAGGAGTCATCAGCGCTTGACGTTATCAAATGAGTTAAAAAATTCAATTATATTAGCAGCAAAAAAATTTATTAGATCCAAATGATGTAATGTTTATTTACATTTTATAATGAACATGATATATTTGTTAAATGATGGATTTTTATTTTAATATTATATTCTTTTATTTATTTATTTTTATTTTTTTAAAATATTATTATTTAATTATAACAGACTTAAATCCCCCAAATAATTTATCAAACATCTTCTAGATTGATTTAATAAATGCATTTAAACACTTTTAATTTAATTTCGGATATACTAAATCCAGATATACTGGATTTACTAAATCCTACTTGAAATAAATCCAATTCGTTGCCAAACACCCCCTCAGGGTTGATGATGCTTCCTTCTGTTGAGTTCAACTGATTAATTTGCTGAATCGGCCATTTAAACGATCAAGTTGCTTGAAACTTAGCCCAACTGAATTTCAAACTTACACAAAGCTTTTGATTCTGTATATTAAATTATAGAAGGCATGAAAAAGGTTTATTTAAGTTTTTTAAACAAACTCTATATTACATCAATATGTTATTCATATCACTCATAAAATAATTTAGTTATTATAAAATTCATTCAATAAAATATAATTTTTAAATTAAAAAGTTTTAAAAATAATTTTAGTATTTCTTATATTATATTATATATATATATATATATATATATATATATATATATATATATATATATATATATATGTGTGTGTGTGTGTGTGTGTGTGTTATATAGATCTTTATTTAAAGCTAAAATATAAAATTTCTTACTCTATCCCCACAACTTTTTTTATATATTTACAAATCAAACATTCACTTATCTTAATATTAAAATTCATAATAAAAATTTAACTCATATTTTTTTTTATTTTTTTTAATTCTCAATGATGTGCTTATGACATGCACAAATATATAATTTCAATAATTAAAAAATAAAAATATTTAAATTGTAAATATATAAAGATTAGGTGATTAATATATTATTATTATTTTATTTTTTAAAAAGGATGTGTACATTTTGTAAATAAATTATATGGAGCATTAATGTGAGTTGCCAATAAACTTGAAATTCTATTGGAAGAAATATTTCATTATTTGGAGAAAGGAATCATAGCATCTCACATATGGGTCCATATACCTATTTCTCTATTAAAAGAGGCCAAATGATGAGATGAGTCCATTCTACTCAAGGCTCTTGAGCTGAGTATTATCATATCATATTTATTTATTATTTATTATGCAATATTTGAATTCCACCTAAATTTTAGAATTTTGTTCAAAATTATATTTGGATTGTTTTATTAAGTTCAAAATAATTTCTATATGATGTTATGTATGAAATAAACTATTCAATAAATATGATCACAATATTATTTTTTTTAAATTTTAAAAGAAAAACACTATAAGCTTGTTTGGGGTCAATTTTATTTTTAAAAGTATGTTTGTTTAATATATTTTTTAATATTTTTATTCTTAAAAATAATAATTATCACTATTAAATATATATATTTTTTCCAATCAAAATATAAATAAAAATAAAATTGACCTCATATGATTTCTAAGTTACAATTATAAGATTAATTAAATGATGTTGTTATAGAAAATCCATTCTTAAATCTTATTCTAGGCATGTATGCGAGTCAATTTGACTCGTGAGCCGGCTCGAGCTTGGCTCAATAAATGGCTTTTGAGCCTTGTACGATAAGCTAACAAGCTAAGCTCAAGTCAGCTTCGAGTTGACTCATTAGCACACAAGCTGACTCGTTTAATAAATATTAATATAAAATATACTTAAAATATATTAAAATTTAATAATTTCAATATAAAATTATTAAAAATATTTAAAAATTATATCTCATAATCTTATACGAGATAATTTATTATTTTTTTATAATTTTTTTATTTACTATCAATTTTATCATAATAATTTCTTGAATCAGAATTATATTAAAATTCGTACTAAACGAGCTAACTTATGAGCCAACTCGCTCGAGTTAGAGATCTTTAATTAATCAAGTTTAAGTTCATATTAAGGATATCTCAAACTCTACTCTTTTACACCCTCTATCTTAATTCTATATAAATGGGCAATGTTGACATTATGATTTAATTTTTAAAATAAATAATAAGAAGAAGAAGAAGAAGAGCAAAAATAGCAAAAAGTTTCAACAAGACTGGTAACTTTTACCCATTAAAAAAGTCAATTAATTTTTAGCATATTTCTATACTAAAGAGTTAGCTGTCAGGTAATTATTATGTTGATTCCACATATTTTAATAGGATTTATCAGTTGCCACTGCCATGAGATCTCCAAAGTGATGCAGCTAAAGCTGGTAATAAAAAAAATAAAAAATATATTTTAAGTAAATAAATATTTAAATTAATTATTTATATGTTTTTGTTTGGAGGATGAACTTCTCCTTTATATTTTATTTCATAAAGCACATAATTTAGTAATTTTCTTTTAAATTAAAAAAAGAGATTTTTATACATAACAAACAACTCTTATGTAATTAGATATTTAAACTTTAAATTTTAATATTTTTATAAATAATATTTAAAAGTTTATATTTTAATTTTTTTAATATATGCACTCTCACCAACACATTTGTATAATTAATTATTTTTCTATATAAATAAATGAATTATTGTTCTTTAGCTTCCATAGCAGCAATAATTTAAAACAATTTAATCTTAAATATACAAATTATTAACACTATTGGTTGAAAATTCCTTCACCATAATTTTTGAAAGTTTGAAAGGCTTTTTATATATTACATACTTGATAATTTTGTGTTTATTATTTATTTTTTTTATTGTTTAAAATAAGAGAAATTTAGATACATAGCACACAATTCTTATGTATTTACATATCTAACATCTAAACTTTAATATTTACAAAAACAACACTTTTTCTATGCATAAAAAGGTGCATTTCACTTATAAAAAGTAGAGAGGGTGCTATTTTTGATGTAATAATAAAGATTTAGATGTTATTTAAGTAAAAAGTAAAATTCTTAGTTGACCATATGGCATGAATGAAATATATTGTCTATTAACTATCCCTTTCTATAAATCAGTAATCCCAGATGTCGGAGGATCTTGTACTCAAATAGATCTGAGTGAAAGCTTTTTTCTGGTTTTCCCTCTTTTGAGGTTTTCACGCAAAAATTTTGGAGTTTAATTGTTCACTCTTTGAATATCGTGTGTGTCTTTGGATTCTGCGAAATAGCGAAAACTTTTACTCTGACTAGTTTTTCTTTTGATGATGTCGTCTGGAAGTTGATTCCCATTATTTCATCTGTATGGCGAATTTTCCAACAAGATCAAAACCACCATCGAGGTGGAGCATTTCAAGCTTTCAAGGGCAGTGAAGAATGAAGATCAAACTTAGTTCCTTGATTCTGTCGAAAAACTCTTAATCTCAGAAGATCACCCATGCTAAGCATCTAATCGATTACCATCCCAAGAAACAAGTCAAAGTTGGAGGATATTTCAACATTGAGAAGAGATATAGCTTTAAATTATGTTTTCCACTCATACTCATGGAGAGACCGAGTTAGAGCAACTTTGGCTACAATCACAAAGCGGATGTTTTAATTCAACTCTTCCATACGAGTTAACGTCATCGAGCAAAGACTCGACAAACAACCTGGATAGTCAAAAGGTCCTTGGTGGACTTCCCACCTCTTCCATAGTTAACGTCATGGGTAACACGACAAACAACCTCGGATAGGTCAAAATCCTCGCCGATTCAATTCAACCTCTTCCACAGTTAACATCATGACTCAAACAACCGGATAGGTCAAAATTCTCGGCCGGTCAATTCAACCTCTTCCACCGAGTTAACGTCATCGGGTAACACTCGACAAACAACCTCGGATAGGTCAAAAATCCTTAGCGGATTTAATTCGACCTCTTCCATACAGGTTAACGTCATCGGGTAACACCCTGACAAATAACCTCGGATAGGCCAAAAATCCTCAGCGGATTCAATTCAACCCCTTCCACACATGTTAACGTCATCGGGTAACACCCTGACAAACAACCTCGGATAGGTCAAAATCTCGGTGGATTGATTCGACCTCTTACGGTTAACATCATGGGTAACACTCGACAAATAACCGGATGGGTCAAAATTCTCGGTTCAATTCAACCTCTTCCATACAGGTTAACATCATCGGGTAACACCCTGACAAACAACCTCGGATAGGTCAAAAATTCTCAGCGGATTCAATTCGACCTCTAAAGGTCCTTGGTGGACTTCTTACGACCTCTTTCATACAAGTTAACGTCATCGAGCAAAAACTCTGACAAATAACCTAGGATAGGTCAAAAGGTCCTTAGTGGACTTCCTACGACCCCTTCCACGAGTTAAGCGTCGCCGGGTAACACTCGACAAACAACCCGGTAGTCAAAATCCTCGGCCTAATTCAACCTCTTCCATACAGGTTAACGTCATCGGGTAACACTCTGACAAACAACCTCAGATGGGTCAAAGATCCTCAACGGATTCATTTCAACCTCTTTCATACAAGTTAACGTCATCGAGCAAACACTATGACAAATAACCTCGGATAGGTCAAAACTTTGTACCTACTCCACACAGGTTAACGTCATCGAGCAAACACTATGACAAACAACCTCGGATAGGTCAAAACTTTGTACCTACTCCACACAGGTTAACGTCATCGAGCAAACACTCTGACAAACAATCTCAGATGCGGATTCAATTCGACCCATGCGGGTTAGCGTCGAGTCTCGACAAAAATCTCGGATAGGTCAAAGATCACTCGGCCGCCGTG
This sequence comes from Cymbidium sinense, assembly GCA_021442155.1. NCBI lineage: Eukaryota > Viridiplantae > Streptophyta > Magnoliopsida > Asparagales > Orchidaceae > Cymbidium > Cymbidium sinense. The sequence goes on along the minus strand of CM038230.1, from coordinate 19,598,383 downwards.
TCGTCGGTTGCCGTTCACCACCCACGCTCTGCCGCCAACTACCATCCGGCAATCTCGGTCACCACCGCCGTCGCGGTCATCCAGCCGGCTAACGTCGGTGCGCGTCACGTCGCCGATTCTTCTTCGCTGACCACCCGTCGCCGCCAACCATCGTCGCCGGTCACCGCGCCGACCATGCGCAATCTTCGATCATCGTCATTCTGCGGCGTGGATTACCGCATTGCAGCCGCGGTTGCCGACCACCCCGTTAACTACCACCATTGGTCTCGCCGGCTATTTCGCGCCATCGTTCGCCGGTCATCGCATTGCGGTCATTCCGCCCTACAGGCTCAAGTTAGCCGTGCTACGATTGATTGCTCACCCCGTCGACCACCAATCGATTCGCCGTCGACTGACTCGCGACCATCTCGCCGGTCACCACTTGCTCGTTGGTCCGGCCCGTGACCGCCAGCGGACAATCTTCGCGGTCACCACATCGCGTTGATCATGCTGATTCACGCGCCCGTCGCCTGACCACCCCGATCGCGATCTGGCCGTATTTATCGCCTGACCATCTGCGGTCACCATCGTCGCCGTCACCATCACCACCATCGCCGGCAATCTTTGTCACCACCATTCGCCGATCATCATCGCGCCACCATCGCCGCCACACCATATCGTCGGGCATCGGCTCAACCCGTCTCCGGTTATCGCCATGATGATGCCTCAACGGGCGGTTGGCCGAGCGGTTGTTTTCGAGGAAAAATCGGAACGACGACGTATGTACCGCGAGCCTTGATCGCCTCCATACCCGGTCGGTCCAGCAATCGCGCCTCTTTCGAGGAAAACTATGACACGACGACATATATCAGCGGGCCTTGATCGCCTCGTACCGGCACCGGCGAGTACTTAACGCCTCTTTCGAGGGAAAACTTGAACCGATGTCGCGGGCCTTGATCGCCTCCAAACCGGACGGTCCGGCGAGGCGGTTGACACCTCTTCGAGGGAAAATGAACAACGATGTAAATCGTGGGCCTTCAACAGGCGGTCCGACGAGGTTGACTCTCTTCGAGGAAAACCGAACAACGACATAAGTATCGTGGGCCTTGATCGCCTCCAAACCCGGTTGGTCCGCAAGGCGTCTTCTCTTCGAAGGAAACCGAGCTCGCCAGATGAACTACGGTCTTGATCGCCTCAAACTCGGTTGGTCAGCAAGGCGTCAACATCTCTTTTGAGGGAAAATCGAGCCTCAGGTATGAACTACGGTCTTGATATCTCCTGACCTCTCAAGAAGGAGAAAGTGCCTTCTCCCAGCCTAGTGGGGTTTTATGACCTCCATGGGGCAAAATGTCAAAATTCAAAAAAATCGCAAAATCGCTTTAAAACCGTTCAAAAGCGGGTGAAACGGACCAAAGCGGACGTTTTTAGCCCATGGTATCTGGGGGAGGCGCCTTGCGCTTGATCCCTTCGACCACGGCCCTGCGCCGCCGTTCAGCGACCCGAATTCGGCGCGACCATCCGACCGCGACCCACCATTGTCGGCCGTTCATTGCGATCCCGCCATTCCCATTGCGCGTGACCCGTTTTCGCGAGGCATCGTGACCCGCGTCGCTTCTGTCAGTTCTGCGTCGGGCCATTCAGGTTCGCTGCCCGACTCGTCTTCGCCCAGCTCCTGACATCGCCGAACCATGACCCACTACGTCGCCACGCGTAGCAGTTTCCTGCACCGCACGCCGTTCAAACCCGGGATGAGTCAGAACCTCAAAATTTGGCCATATACCTATATATTGTATTTATGCATCGCTCAGAGTCATAATCTTGTGCTTACATGAAGATCTATTCTCTCAAAATGTGTGGTTAATGGACTCTGATTTCGTTGAAGAATTTCTTTGTTTTGAAGTGCACATATATTTTTTGATGATTGGGATAATATCATCCAAAAATAGAGCAACCGATATGACCACGAAAATTCCTAGTAAACACGAATCTTGATCGAAAGCAAGGCGTCGAGAAATTGGCTCGAGATCAAGCACTTAAAATACATTGGAAACTTTGAGACATCAGTTAAATTCTTAAAAAGCTTTCAAATATGGAGTGTTTATAATCAAATCTCGGCGAGTTCTAACAAAGATCTTACAATTCGACTTGATTGAGCATTCAAATATACAAAATATATCAAATGATCAAGGGAATCATCATGAGCCGTCCGATTGGAGGAGTGGTTCGCATTTTGTATGTATTTACAGAAATGCCACTCCTCCATTCTATAAATAGCCCCTCATTACTCATATGAGGGGAGGCCAAGTGAAGGAGAAGAGGAGGCCAAGCAAGAGAGAGAGGAGAGAGCTCTAAAGATCCTCCAAGAAACCGTCGTGCCACTCCGGTCGTCAACCACCGCGTCGGCCAGCCATTGCCTCGCTGTACCATGCTTAGGTCATCATCACCCCGACTTATCGTCGGTCATCGTATTCGACATTGTATGACATCGTCATCAACATCATCACCAAATCGTCATTGTCGGCATTGTCTATACGTTGTCCCTTTCTCTGATACAGTAATCCGGTCGGGAGGATCTTGTACTCTGAAACAGATATAGAGTGAAAGCTTTTTACTGGGCTAGGCCCCGTGATTTTTCCCTCTTTTTGAGGTTTTCCATGTAAAAATTTTGGAGTTTTATTGTTCACTCTTTGAATACATTGTATTGTCTTTGGATTTCCATGCAAGTGAAAACTTTACTCTCTATGACTAATTTTCTAGCAACATATATATATATATATATATATATATAAAGTTACAATAAATACTTTTGCTATAGTATTTAATTATTCATAATTTCATGATAAATTGTCTTTTCATGCTAATTGTTATGAAAAAAAGATTTATTATTTTAGAATAATTGACATAAAAATACATTTTTTTTTTATTTTCTCTTTTTGTCTACTTCAATTAGAAGATGAAAGTACAAATTGATTTTTTTAAGCAAAAAACTAAAAAAGAAGATGGTAATGACATTGGAGTGATATAAAGTTGATATACAATGTAAAAAAGCTACTTAATCAAGATAATATATGTGATAAAATCTTTTAAATTAATTTTGAGATCATCTGAACGCTAATTTTAATAAAATTATAGTTTAATTGGACATTTAGAAGAGACAAATCTAAAGTGTTGAATGATTCATATCTAAACAAGCTTAAATAAAGCCTCAAACATAAAATTGGCTCTGAATTGTTATTTGAAAGATCAAAATGGTCTCTGAATTTAGTATGCGTAGACAAATCAAACTAATGGATAAGTGGAATCCAATAAACCTTAAATCACTCAATTTCGAGATTATTAAAATACATAAACAGTGAAATGAATATGTATGATTAAGAGAATTAATGTAACTGTCTGATGAAATGTTATGAAATTTTGATTAAATTTATCAAAATGTCTTTGTAAAATACTATATATAGGCTCTCATTCTTATCTTTAAGGAGAAGATTAAGCTGAGAGCTGAATTTAAGTTTGTGAAAAAAAAAAAAAATTGAAGCCAATGATCGTCATCATCCATTGCTGACCATAACTAAATATTGATATAATCTATTTATTTTCTCCATGTTGTTGTTTCATGAATTCTCTAGCTTGTAATCCCATTCCAATGAAGGAGAAGAGTGAAAGCTTATAATTTCAATTATGTTATAAAACTTGGTTTAGATGTAAAAATTCGGATAATTGGGAAAGATATAAAGTGGCCTGTAGAGATTATAAGAAAGCAATATATGTTGCAAAAAATTTAGCTTTTAGTGATTTATACAATAGATTAGATACCAAAGAAGGTGAAAGATGTATGTATAAGTTAGCCAAGCAAAGAGAGAGGAGAAGTAAAGACATAGTTCAAGTGCAGGGTATTAAGGATGAAAATAATAAAGTGCTTTTCTTAGAAAAAGATATTGAAAATAGGTGGATGAGATATTTTGATAAACTTTTCAATGAAGGATCTGAAAGTACGATTGATTTTAGCAGCCTAAATACCCTAAACAATAATAGAGAATTTCATTTCTATCGTCGTATTAGTAAATCTAAAGTTAGTGAAGCTTTAAAGAAAATGAAATGTGGAAAAGCTATAGGACCGGATAATATTCCAATAGATGTGTGGAAATGTTTAGGAGATCAAGGAATTTCTTGGCTTACAAATCTTTTTAATGTTATTTTAAAGACTAAAAGATGCAGTTAGTGGAGAAAGAGTCTATTGGTTCCTATATTTAAGAATAAAGGTGATGCACAAGAGTGTGCAAATTATAGAGGAATTAAGTTAATGTGACATACATTAAAATTATGGGAGAGAGTAATTGAGCATAGGTTACGATGTGATACGGAAGTTTCGACAATCAGTTTGGTTTCATGCCGGGTAGATCTACTATGGATGCTATACATTTGTTAAGAGGGTTGATAGAAGCATAGAAAGTAAGAAGGATCTACATATGATATTTATTGATTTAGAGAAAGCTTATGATAAAGTCTCAAGAGATGTTCTTTGGAGAGTTCTAGAAAAAAAAGTTAATATTGGTTATATTCAAGTTATTAAGGATATGTATACTAGAACTGTTACTTGTGTCCAAACACAAGGAGGATTGACAAAATATTTTCCTATTTCAGTTGGATTACATCAAGGATCAACATTAAGCCCTTATCTTTTTTACTTTAGTTATGGATGTTCTTACGAGGCATTTACAAGAAGATGTACCTTGGTGTATGCTTTTTGCTGATGACATTCTTCTTGTTGATAAGACTAGAGAGGGAGTCCAGAAACTTGAATTATGGAGGTCAACTTTAGAGTCTAAAGGTTTTCGTTTAAGTAGATCTAAAACTGAATATATGGAGTGTAATTTTAGTTGTAGAAGTTTTAGTGATAGTGTTGTGACTTTAGGTGATCAAGTCATTAATAAGAGTCTTGCGATTCGATATTTAGGCTCTATTGTCCAAAATGATGGTGAAATAGATGGAGATGTTATTAGTAGAATTCAAGTTGGATGGTTGAAGTGGAGGAATGCATCCGCCTATTATGTGATAGAAAAGTTCCACTTAAACTTAAGGAAAAATTTTATAAGATGGTGGTAAGACCAATGACTTATGGTGCAGAATGTTGGCCAAGAAGCATAAGACTAAGTTAAGTGTTACGAGAGATGAGGATGCTTAGGTGGATGAGTGGCTTTACTCTTAGAGATAGAATGCAAAATGAGTATGTTCGGGAAAAAGTTGGAGTAGCTCCAGGTGGTAGATAAGATTAGGGAGAGTCGCTTAGATGGCCACATAAAGCGTCGGCCGTCAGATGACGATTAGGAGAGTAGATGCATTAGATTTGCCTTATGTTAAGAAAGGTAGAGGTAGACCTAAAAGACTTGGTTAAGATGTATAAATAATGATCTTAGTATACTTGAATTAGATGAGAATTTGACACATAATAGGACACAATGGAGACGAAGGATTCATGTAGCCGACCCCACCTAGTGGGATTAAGGCTTGTTGTTGTTGTTGTTGTTGTTGTTGTAGGTTTTTAACATTAAAAATTATGTTGTCATTATTTATAAGTGTAGGATATTTCTGTAAGTTAAGACCTAATTTTTCTCTATCATTCAAAATTTTCTAACATATAGTAAAAAGTGATATAAATGACACTTAGAATAAAATGATTCAAAATGTAGATTGTGATATTAAAAATTTCACTCATACACGTGGCACCATCACATAAATCCCGCACATTCCCTGATTTAATGAGATGCACTATGTCATAGGTATGACACACGTCTTTTTGCAGAATTGTACAACGACTGCATGAGCGAGCCAAGATCTTAGTATCACATATGTATTACTAATTTGGACACGTGGAACACTAATAAGCATGAAGCATTGCCAAATTAATTCGTATAGATAGATCTATAATCATGATTAATGATAAAGCTAAAATTTTGGACCTTTTTAAGGAACAAACCCACCAAAGGGAAAAAGCAATATCTCCAAAGAAGGCAAAGGCAACCATCGAATGGGAACATTTTTGTTAGATATGGAGGATATTTTTTAGGGGGATTTACATACATACTACGCAATTCTTATGCATTTATATATTTCACACCCAAACTTTAATTTTTTTACTTAAATAGCACTTAAATATTTATTATTATATCAAAAATACCACCCTGATTACTTTTTCCAAGTGAAATGCATATTTTTTTGCATAGGGAAAGTGCTAGTTTTGTAAATATTCAAGTTTGAATGTGAAATATGTAAATGCATAATAATTTCCATGTAAATTTTCATATTTTTTAAAATAGAAATATGTGGAATGTATTTATCCAAAAATTATGATGTGGTATATAAAGTCAAAATGGTGAAGATGGTTTCTCAACAGATAAAAACCGATGTGGCTCGCCATCGTGGCCGCTGCTTTCACTCTCTTTTTTCCAAAACCTAACCCTAATGCGTCCTGCCCCTCTGTTCTGCTCGGTCCCTCGACTGTCTACGACCCTTCCGCAGCGGAGTCCGCTGCAAGAGCATGTTGATACTTGTCCATGCAAACTCGTGGAGCTCGGAAACACGGAAGTAGATCTCCGACAGTAGGAGGCGAGAATCTTGTTGGTGCTTTTGTAGGCTGGAGGGATGGCGTTCCCTCCCGATTCTCCCGAGTGACATTGAACTTTTCCTGGGCGATTAGGTCAAAACCGTGTTCGTCAGCATGGTGACAACGACTACGGCGGTATGGTTCTGTTCGGCTCCTATGAGGAGGTCAAGGAAATAGTTGCAAGGGAGCTCGCTGGTGTTATTGACTGAGGTATCACGATTAAAGAGGAGGGTGGGGCGGGAGGTTTTGGGATATTGTGGGGAATTGGAAGGAGAAGGTCGAGAAAAATGAAGAGTTTCTTGCAGGAATCCGGAATAAGGAGGTATTTGCGGAACTCTTTTAGCTCTGTTTTACGGATCGCATGCAGCTTGCTTACTATTATTATTATTATTATTTTTGCATTCAACTATAACAGTTTGCACAAGGTAGGATTCGCTTGCTTACCATTCAATGCTTTGGGGATAAGTAACTAAATAAGACCGACTTAGGAACTCGTAGTTGATCTGTTGGAGACAGTTCATTGGCATGAGGATATGCACTTGTTAATTATATATAGTTAATCCTGTATTGGATTGGTAGGCAGGATAATTGTGGGAGTTTCTGTGCCATTTTTTAAAAGAAACTGAAAGTTCTTTGTTTGGGTCTGGTAGAGGTAAGCATTTACTTGTAGAATCTTGCAATTGGAAAAATCTAATTTTTGAGATAATTAATCCATTGACTTCTTGATTGACCTATAATGTATCTTATGGAATCTGCTGTTAGGTAGTAAATCAAATTCCACCTGGACAGTGCTACGCATAGAGTGATAGTTGACAAGCTGCAAGGAAAGATGCTTTTTTCTCATGGTGCTTGCAAATTTTTTACTCTGTGGGGTTAATTTTTTTTTTTGTTTTTTTTTTTTTTCAACTTTAGTAAATTTATTTGATTTATATTTACACTTTAGAAAATATAATCCGGGCAAAATGGGATGAATATTAGTATTGTTTGTGTTAAAAACTTCTGCATGAAGCCAAACTTCTATTGAAGCACCAGTTAAAATAGTGTTAAAGCCAAGAAAATGTACAGGTTCATTACAATGAAGTAGTTCTGTATTCTGTCATTTAATGCATATGATTGTTCAATAAAAACTAGGGCCATAGATATTAATAAAATTAGAATAAATCTGCAGTGTGTAGTTTTTTTAAAAAAAAATATTTACCAATGATCAAGCTTTTAGTGTATGTTTCAGCCATGAAGGATGGCAGGGTTGAAGACATAAAATCAAGGGCAAAATAGAACTAGAAATGGGTGAAAAAGGGTCTAAGCGAGTCTTCAGATTGTCCAACTTATCCTCCTCCCTGAGTATGCCTCGTATCATAACTTGGTGGCTTAGAGCTAGGCACGGGACAAAGGAATAAGAAGCAAGTCAATGGCAACAAGTGTTGTCATCTACCATCACTGGCAATCAATAAGAGAATATTATTGGGGTTTTGCCGCTTAAGCTCCAAGGAACTTGTATCCATGGATGGTTGCATTATCAAATTGCTAGCTCTAGGTCTCTTCTTTCAACCAAGTTTGCTATGAACAAAATCTATTTCCAATTACAAAAACTTCGTCTCAGCATAACCAAGTTAAGAATGGAGCTCTCTCAGTGTACTAACATGTCTATAATCTATTATGGTTGAAATATACGAGGTACACATCATGCCTAATGCTTTCCTCTTCTTTAAGCCATGGCTATGGCAAGGTATTCCTAAGTCTAAATCTGAAGTTATCAATAAGAGAACTTTTTTCTCTTTAGCATTCGATTGTTCATAGCTAAAAAAATCACACTATATAGTTGTGTAAGGGACGAGTATTTTGAGTACTAGGGTTTAGGGAATAAGGAGGAGTAAGATGCAGAGAGAGAGAGGAGAGAGAAAGCCCCATGCAGATAAAGTACGTGAAAATAATGGGAAAAATCCTGAATAAATAAAAAACAATTAAATGAATATAATTTTGCCCAAAAACAAGCTTATTTGATCATATTTTTTAAAACAAAGAAAGATAAGAGAGAATGGGTAGAGAGTGTTTTAGAAAAATCATAAAAAAATTTTAGGAATTAAAATAAAATTCAGGGAAGTTCATTAGTCCATTTCATGGTCAGAATCAGAAAAAGCTTTGCTCAATCTTGTTTTGGTAGTTGACTATGTCGTTGTGATTATTCAATCATTCATTTTATGAAATTTCTAACTACTTAGTTATACGTAAATTTGAGCCATGTTGAGGGTAATTATGTTATGCGAGTGATTTATTTCATTGTAAATTCTTTGTGAAATTTTTTTATCTAAATAAATTTCAAAGTAATCCCCCGACCATTTGTGTGAGACCAATTTAGTTCTAAAGTATCACATTTCTTTAATTTAGTCCATCGGTTGTATAGAATTGATTTCGAAAGGTCCCTCAAATAAAAATGATGGAAATTTAGATACAAGATTGGCCTCCATTTTAGTTCTTAAGGCATTTGAGATCAATTTTGTGTAGTTGATGGACTAAATTTTAAAAATGTGATACTCTAGGACTAAATTAGCCACATATGAATAGTCAATGGATTCTTTTAGGACTTAACCCTTTTTTATATCTAGAAAATACAATTTGATATGCTTAAGTTTCATGCCACATTGATAATAACTTATTCTTAAATTGGATCTAAGAGAATTTTTCTGAGGCGGCAATGTAGGTTTTGATGGACATGTCTTGTATGACATTTCTAAAAATTTTAGGCTCATTTTATCTATGTATGACATCTTGATGAATATTTTATAAAAAAGATTTTGAGAATATTAAGGTCTCTTCATACATCTAAATAATCATCCTCACATTTTACTGGAGTTTTTCTTACTAGAACTCAAATAGTGCTTTCCTAAGGTTTTCAAATCTGATCATGATTTGAAAACTAATTCTATATAGGGAGTATCAACCTTTATTATGATATTATTTCATCTCTTACCTCAAGCAAATATCTTGTGTGACCTATGTTGGTAGCTATCAATAAGATTGAGTTGGATTCTTGGTCTTGTGTTCCTAATAGACTCCAACATGGGGATTATTTAATGTAAAAGTTTACTAATTTTTTGAATGTTCATCAGATTTTCACTGGCTGATGCCATAATCTTTGTATAGTATTTGCTTAATGTCTCTTTATGTTTCTTATTATGTAAAAAAATGTTTTCAATTTATTATCTTTGTAAATCTGGGAGTCACATACTTAGTCATACGATTCTTCAAACCATCTTGCTTTGTTTAACTACAATATCATAATATTCTAGTTAATAATCATCATTGTAACATTTGATAATTCTAAATTTTTGAAATTAACAAATAGGAAGGGATATTTATGTAATATATCCACTACAATAAAATTTTAAAAGTATTATTACACATTAGAGCTATCATGGTATGTCTTTTATAACTTAAGGTGAATGTGGGGACACTATTGAATCCTAAAATTTGGTGCATTGCAACAGTTATTAGAAGAGTCAGCTAAGGTTACTTAACTAAATCTTTTTTACAGATAAGATTTGTGATGCTTTAGTTTTACTTTACAAGTTATATTTAATGAAATTTGAAGATTAGCCAAATTATTAAATGAATGATTAAAAGGAATATCTTTTTTAGATTATGATCAATGTGATGTGTAGATTTTTGGATATTTCTTGGGCAATGGTTAATTTGATGGGTGGTACAAGATTAGTGGTAGTTTTACTTTACAAGAAGGTAACATGATTGCTTTAGTTTAAGATTTTTATGATAAGTAGGTAAGACTTGTGATGAATCTTAAATTTATCTTCAATGGAAAATTTGGATACAAATTGTCAAGCAAATTGTAAGATAAACCATTAATAGTGATTCATAAATATGATTATTGAGTTGGACTGAAGATTAGAAGACCAAAATATTCATTAATTTCCATTTATGTTCGATGAGATTAGTGAAATCGAGATCTTACCAAATCTTTGCTAGGATATTGAGAAAATATATTGTATAGTTCCACATAGATATGATTGGTCACTACTATAAGACATTGATTGATTGAAAAAGGAAATAATAAAAATGATATAAGCATGGTCATTGCAAGAATAAGATATTATAAATTTTAAGGTATTTTTGGATAAAAAACTTCGATTTTAGTCAAAGCTGACTCTAACAAAAGTTTTTTTTATGCTTCATATAACTTTTTTGATTTCTCCACTTCTCAATTCCACTAACAGAAGGCTAGGTAAGATTTGTGCATGTGTTAATTGCTAGATGTGCCATGAGTGTTTTTCTAACTTCAATCTATAAGAATTTTAGGTGGACTAACACTTTATTAATTTTATTTGTATTTATCTCTCCTTGCTAAGGGTGTTAATTCGGGTCAATGGGTTGTATTCAAATCTGATTTGAATTTGACTCGACCTGAATAGGTGTACCCAAACCGCCGTCTCCCTGATTGATTTGAACACAACCCGAGTGACCTATTTGGAAAATGTATTTTAGGCCAAATTTAGATTAAAATCAGGTTAAATTTGGGTTTGTTAGTCAAAATTGGGTTAGTCTTAGGTTTGTGCGTTGAAATTTGGTTAGGTCAAGTTATCTAGGTCAATTTTGAGTTGATGGGTCAACCCAAACCCACTCAAAAAAAAATAGATGAGTCAAATTTATTGGATCCAAACTTGACTCGAAAAATAATTGGGTCAACTTGAATTTATTTTTTTAGGTTAAGTTTACGTGGTCAATTTTTGACACCTCTATTCTTTACATAATTGTTAGTCACTTCCCTCGGTGCTTGTCCTTGTCCTTAGTCTTTCAAGTTATTGGGTGCTATATCTTAAAGTCTTCTGTTATTATCCCACTATACTCATATTTTATCATTATCATTTTCGAGCTAATGTTGAGATCTACCTCTTGAATTAGCTGAGGGATTAATATGTTTTACTCCAGTAATTAAAGAATTTCAAGATAAAAAATGCATGTTGATTTGGGTGGCACCTGATTGAAGCTAGTTAGGAACATCATAAAGATAAGATTATACCCTTGATAATAGATACAGCTTTTATACGATAGTACACTCAAGACATCAATGCATCTTAAAGGAGTTACAAAGTTCATGAGAAGAAAGTGGTATTAATAAAACCTTTCCATTAGTATGTAGTACATGAGATCGACTCTATCTATATGTCAATGAATTTATAATCATGCCAAATTTTTATAGTTGATTCTAGTATCTGACTTGGCAAACTCTTTAAGTAATCAAGAGACTAGTTTTTGCAGGAAAAAAAAAAATCTTTTCAAGTAGCAAGCTATCGTTTATGCTATCTTATTCCCGTATGGTAATCTTAGGTAAACATGTGGCTCTTATAGAAGGTTGTAAATTCAAAAAAGTGTTATGTTTCAGAATAGGCAGACATAATGGTCGATTAAAGCCAGAGAAAATATCATGAATCAGGTGAATGGGAATGCCTTTATATTCTTGTGACCATATTGCTAGACTATTTAGGTGTATGACCAGATCTTGATCCACATACAATCCTGACTTGTATAGTTAAATAAATGAATATCAACTACTAGAAATATTGTATTTATGTATTTGTGGAATCAAAATAGACCTTGCATCTGTTTTATTGCTTCTTTCATTTTTTGTTACTGTGTAATACAATTTGAAGTGATGAATTGGTGTGTAATACAATTTGAAATGATGAATTGGCTGAGAAAATTGAGACTAACTATAAAAATAGAAACCTTAGAGAGGTTTTATAATTTCAAGATGACCTATGAGTTACTCAGTTTAGGATCTTAGGTTACTAGGCCAATTTGTGGACTGTAATCCAATTGGATTATGTTTAGTCGTGATTCACTCATTTTGGGGTTATTTTTATTTTTTCAAGAATGAAGGGGAGGACTCCAATTTATTATAAATAAAGCTCATATGCAATTTAGTGAGAACAAGTATATACCCACAATTTAGAGTGGCATAACCTAGGTTAGTACGCATAAGGTTAACCACATGTTGATCTGAAATGCTGCCTTAAATGATTCAAGTCCTTAGGATGAGAACGTCAAAGTCATCGACATAAGATCCTTTCACGATCAATTCAATTGATTACAATGAGATTGTTGTTTAATGGATGCGATGTGATACTAATCAAGACCAATCACTTTAATTACCGTCGAAACTATCCAAACATTATCCATTTGTGAAATGGATAGTGTCAATGCATTCAAAACATCAAAAATCACTAAAACAAAGACACCCACGTTGATGGTAGATGCCCAAGCACAAAACACAAAATTTCCTATGCACAAATTGATGGCACATACTTCGAGATGCACAAGAAAAGAGGAATTTTGTTAATCACTGAAATTGAATTATAATTATAATTAATCATATGTATATATATATATATATATATATATATATATATATATATATTAATGCTTATGTATTTATTTAGGTGAAATCAAATCTGAAATCTTTACCTAAAAAAATGTATATATTAAACAAATTTTTTTTGGTTATATATTTAAATTTTTTTTTGATCAAATATGACATTCCTTACTTCATTCATCAAACCTAGGAACTTTTATCCATACCTCCTACCACCCTCATTTAACCATAGCCAATGACCTCTGTCAGTTTCTCAATTTTCTCCGTGTGGAAGAAGAAAAAAATATTATAATATCTTTTAAAAAATATTTTTTTTTTAAAAGGAGAAGACAGCTAATTGGATTTTCCCTATCCTTCCATCACTAGTTTTCACGTAAAAAAAAATCGCTCGCCTCTCTCGTCTTATGATTCTCCTCACTTGCATACCAAGCCACCCATTTCTCTAGCTCGTCAAATCACTTAAGACGACACCTCCCAGCAAGCTCCGTAGATTGCATACCTAGGTTCTACCCCCGTCTCTCTCTTACTTGTTTGCATAAGCCTCTCAAGGCTGCAGCTAATCCTCGCCTGTGCTCGCCTGTTCATTTATTCCTCCTTGGCCGCATGACACCCAGGTCCATAAACCTCTCTGGTGTGCTGCTCCCATCTCCCGGCACTACCCCTTGCTCTCACCCTAAGCCCACAGTCCTCTCCTTCATCACAAACAGTAGGCTCCCCATCCGTTTCCTGCACAAACCGAACCAGCTACCTCTGTACCATGTCTCGACACTCTCATGCGCACAGTAGCTCCCCTTCAACATTCTTTCTTCCACTAGTCTTCCAAGTATACTCTCTTTCTTCCTATCAAAACCATACCGATCTCTCATCACACCATCCCACGCATAGCAAAGTATAAATGATAAAGAAAATGGCCGATTCATATTAAATATTGTTAGAAAAATCTGGTTGTGTTTATGTTTTTTTTGTGTAGGTACTAAAAATCTATCTATATTTTTTTAAGTATGATAGGTAACACTCTTGCGTGTTGTCTCGACTTGAAGAGAAAGCTTAATTATGCATGTAATTTTCTTTTGCAGGTAAATGAAGCTTCATGCATGTTATTTCAAGCGTGATGGGTTTGCGGGCCTTAGGCCACAATGTCATTTAACACCGACTGTACATGTCTTTTTTAGGTGTGGTGGGTAGGCCTAACATATTCGATGTAGTCCCCTACATGAAGATGACGTTGAGATGTTACCGAAATTTCACTAAAATCTAGACTTATGACTTATAAAACTCAAATAGGACAAAGTAAAATGATGGATGGAGTTAAAATTGAAAAGTAAGTCAAGACAAATTAAAATATGAAATTAAAAATGTTAGAAATGAAAAAGATAAATTTACCTATTAAATTTAAGACGAATCTACAGCGGACTGAATGAAAACTCAAAAACTCTCCTAACTAGCTTAATCTCCTAGTACTTAGAACTCTCAAAGAAATTTAGTAAATTGGAATGAAAATGAATTGAATACTTGTTATATTTATAGTTAAAAAAAGATTCTTCGTGAGTCCCATTGAATAATATTTAAATCATATAAAAATAAATTTGCTGCTTTTGAGAGATAATTAAATATGAGATATTGTTGAAATCATAACTCACTTTTGTGCACGTAGAAAAAGGGGTGGATATTTTGAATATTCAAAATGTGGCTTTTGTATGCCATTGCGTAATTAAATATTTGCATGAATCGTCAAATTCTTGAATAATTTTGAGGATTGCATGAATTTAGAGGTTGTTCTCAATAGAGGCATAATGGCTAGTGAAATATCTACATGCCTCAATTTTTGTGCAAATACTTTAAAGGCTTAAAATAATCAGGTACAATCAGTATTGATCTGCTTACACGAATCACGAGGCAAGTTCAAATTCAGTCAACGATCATGTACTCTTGGCCCTCAAGTTGAAAATTGAAAAATGGTGAAGATTTTCTCCCTTGAAATGGTCGATGAAATTAATAGCACTTGCCAGAGTAGAGTAATGGGTTGTTATCAATCCCTTCGCCCAATGTGGCATTGACGATTTTATAATGGACTTATGTTTGATTTAAAGACTAGCCTTTAAATGAAAAATGATTCACATAATGACGAAATGTTAATTTAATTGACCTAAATGGATCAATACTAAAGACATGCTAATCATTGTGGAAGTGCATTGAAGTTTGCACATATATGCAATGTAAATGCACTAGAACTTACACAATTAGGTCTAATATGCATATGTGCCCCTACACTTATATTAAGTGCTAAATTCTGGTGTCAAAGGATGTTACAGATGTTGTTTTTCGATTGAATTTTTAGATTAAGTCACGGTTAACAAAATCTATTGATATTTGATATGATATTCTCTTTTTGAGAAGCTAATTCTATCATATGATTGTGGAATGCTATCTTTGAAATACTCTAATGATGGTTGTGTTAATCGTAGATTTAAATCAGAGGAATTATCAATGTTAAATCATCTCAAATCTAAACTCCTGGAGATGCAAATCTAAGACTTAATCCTCTACATTCGACTTTGAGTTAACAATATCTATAAAATAGTCAATCATTAAATAAATTTCAAGTCACAAAAGATCATAGGCTTGATTCTTTGCAAGCTTATAGGCAAAGTTGATAAAGTTTAGATACCCTGATGATGTTTTTGTTGAATTGAGATTTCAATCAGATGGGATATTATCATCAAAATATATTTAAAATTTTTGATCAAATTAATCTAATCAAATATTAATGTAAATAGTAAAATATGATGAGTTACTAAGCTCAAAATATCAAAATAAAATTCATCATTTAATTATTTAAAGCAAAATCCACTCACCTATCATCTGCAATTATTTGTTGGGAGTAAGAATAGAATAAAATCATTGCTCGCAAAGAAGTTAATGTGGAATCAAATATATCACTATATTTACTTTCAAATAATCTCATGTCAGTAAGGATGTAGCATGTATCCTTTGTTCACATTGATTTGCCGTCAAATGACACTACATAGAAGTGCAGTTATGACCAAAGATTTTTTATCGGGTGGTTTGTTGTCAAATTATACAATTAAATTATGATCATGATTATATCCTGTATGTTCTCAATGTCTCAACCCCCTTAAGTTGTGAAGTATAGTATGCATTTTGATAGAACACAAATTCCTCTTTTAGCTAAAGTGGAATTAAAGTTATATCGCTAGATAAATATTAATCTAGGTCTATAAGATCCCTTCGATGAAGCAACTCATGGCTACTGATAAGGATCTATTGATTATGTTGGATTGACTAGCTCTACTGATTAAATATACCAAATATCATGATAATCCCGGATGACAAAACTATGAGATCTTGATCAAGCGTGTCATCATTTTCGCAATCATATGTTTTTAAGTAAACAAGGATAAATTTTTAAATTTTTTAAACTCCATTTGCTGTCACTATACGCCTAACAATTAGCAACTTAATATCTAGTCTTAATTGAAAGTTCTCTCTCATCGTTAGGAGGGACAATTAATTATAGTTGTTTGCACGTATAGGAAATCTGAAATGAAATCCAAAGTCCTTATAAAATAAGGGCAAAATCTCTGGATAGTATCTTATTAGCAATTTTATATGGCTTTTGAAATTTTGATTGGCAAACTTAAACTCTCTTTATCGAGAGGCACGGCATGAATTTTTGGAGCCACGTTCTTGTTGGGAGTTTGATTTATATCATATTAAGAGCCTCCATGCTTAGTAAAATAGACATTGCTTTTCTCTGCATTAATCTTTAGACTAATAATTGAGTGAACTTGATTTAAAACACTTGGAACCATGCTAAGGATTAGCAATGGTATCTTTGGTAAAGATAGGCAGGTCATCAACAAGCATCTGGTGGGATTTTTTTAAAGAAGATTTATTAAGTAAAAAGCTGTTTATTTCTCGATCAATTAAGCATGAGAAGAAATCAAAAGCTACAAGAAATAGGTAGGGGGAAGGACCATGAGAAGAAGAGGAATGAGTACTGAAAGAGTGGACTTGAGGGGATGAAAAAGAACAAATATGAAGAGAAAAGGAGGAATAGCCAGTGAATTATTAAAAAAGATCCAATATATTTAAAATTTGCAAATAAATTAAGAAATTATGAAATTAGTCTATTGTATTAAATCCTGAATCAGTTCCTCTCTAAGTTATAATAACTCTTCTGCTAAAAAGTTGTAGCCCGTGGTGATGGAATAGGTTCATGAAATGAGGTCAGCTAGTGAAACAAAAAAGGCATACATAATCAAAATTTTAGGTAGTAAGCCAAGACAATTGAGAACTAAATCTTGTTCTGATTGAAGAACATAAGCTTGTAACATTATATTATTGGTGGAAGTGGAAGGAAAAACTCAATATCAAACGACATTGAAGAAGATAAATGTATTTTCAAGGGTAAATATCATGAATCTAAACTATCTCAACTCTCAAGAGTTATAATAATATAAGTTGTTTGAACTTAAAGTTCAATCTCATGTGCATCATCATTAAGTATTGTAGTTTGAGCATCAAATTTTGCAGTATTCTTAGTTATTGTATTAATTTAATCTTGATTTGTTGCATCATTATTATCTATATTAAGATTCGCTTATGCTTTTTAGACCTATGATTATGGGAAGTTTTGCATTGGTGCTAACATAGCTAGTATAACATTTTTTTTTTTTTTAATTTCTTTGAAGCTTTTGAGTGTTTGTAAGACCTTTAAAGTGATTTTGGATTTTTTTTGGTGAAAATTTTTAACCGAGTGATTATTAGCAAATAATAATATTAACCATGATCAATAAAGGTTGATTGACCATAATATTTATAATGTTGATGTTGATAGGATATAGTTCTTCTGGAATGAAAATCAACATGCTCTTTGCATTGATCTTAAAATTACGGTGAACTTGAAAATTGTGTCGGTCCATCATTATATAATATTCCTAGGATTTAGGACCCTCATCAAATCCATATAAATAATTGTAGGTTTCTTCACTAACATCATTTCACATTTGTATGCAGTAATTTGCCCAACCATCACCTGACAAATTTAATTCACATCCAAAATATAATACCCTAGGTTGGTGTTTATGACTTTGATAGAGCAAATCAACAAATATATAATCCATAATGAATACTAAGTTTTCCAAAGTTAGTTTATGATGTAACTCATAATATTAAGCAATACATCTTGAACTATTATTCATTTATTTATTTTGTTGTCTTCTTGCCATCATATGGATGATCAAAACCACTAGGCATTAAGATCTATGTTGAAAAATCTAATGAGTAAAAGGAGACGAGGGTTGATCTTTGATGTGACAATGACAATAGTGCGTGCAATGGTTGTTGTTCGATAGGGAATTATGAAGAGTTAGGCTTAAATATGGTGGTTCACGCAAAGAGGGAATTACAGCTATTAGGGTTTGATTGGAAGCTATATTCATGTGAGAAGAGTATAAGTGAAGCGACGATGGAGGTTTTGCGAGTTGCTATGATGGTAGATAGGCATGTGGATTGTGGGAGGGGTGGAGATGGGGAAACAATGCAAGAGTGGTGTGGATAGGTCGCAAGCAACAAGTCTGTTGTATGGGTTTCTAAAAATATTCATCATCATCATCATCATCATCATCTACGCATAAGCAACGAAGAAGTCACGATGAGGTCAATAACTTGTGAAGGGGTTGCAATTGGACATAGGAATGGCATCGTAAGGTTGGATCACAATGGTGATTAGGAGCGATTTAGTTTTGTTGCCAACTATTTTAACACAAACAAGAAGGATTAAGAATGAGTAGTAAAAGAGTGGGCTCAAGGTGAGGAAGAAGAGAAAGGAAGTCAGTAGCTCACAAATAGGATTAGGGGGAATTAGTTTTAATTTTATATAAATTATGATGAATAACTCCCTAACACAGTCTACTTATATAGAGTGGAGCAATGATTTATGTTATGTCCAACATAAAAATAAAGTTATAATTATAATAAAAAATTATGAAACAAACCTATTATATTATTGTCCCAAGTTGGCCGGTCGACTTGACATTACTCTCAATAAAAGCTCACGACATCCCCCATTGGTGGTTTGGACAAAGAAGTGTGGATCATGAATTACACCCTTTGATTCAACTTCAGAATTCTTGCAATATACCTCGAACAGCCATAGCATGCATTATAATTGCAATCTCAATATATAGTGTCAAAACATTAGCAACATCATGGCAAGATATGATAATATTACTTAGTCTTTTATAAATATCGTGACATAGGTATATATATATATATATATATATGGAAAACTTTATATTTGGAGCTGCTTGTTTCTGCTCAGTAGTGACATCTTTTGTATAAAAATTCTGAAACTTGCATGTAAATAGTAGCAAGGGAGAGGTCACCTCTATATTATTTTTTAGAAGTCATCTAAACTATCCACTTAGTACCCTGCATTGATCTTAATGTGGACAAATGAAGCGAGTGCTATATTCTTGGCTATGTATTCTTCAATTTACTAACTATTTTGAATAAATGTTTTTGTGACGAATTTGTGACACAACAAAGGTATGTATGTTAGCCTGTGTTTCTATTATATTTATTAGATGTTGTACGGTAAAAAGATTTATGATAGAAGTTTAGTTTTTAAATGATATTTGTACAGTATTAGCAATCAATCACTTATCTACTGTAATGAACGTCATAACATGCTGATTTAGGGTGTGTTTTGCGATAATTTTTGATAATTTTATTTATAGGTTATTATTACACTTTTGTTTAATTATAATTTTTTTCTTATTTTATAAAAAATTTTGTGATGATAAAAGAGGCAATAACAATCATATTTATTGCATGCTAAAAATATCTAAGCATATACATAGATAGAACTGAAAAAAGACTAAGATTTTTACTTGAAAAATATCAAGGAAAGAAGTCACGAGGCTTGTCTTATTCAAAATAATCTATTACGTAAATAAAGTTAAAGACGTTTAGGCTATATTTTGGGCAGTTTTTTTGCCAATAATATTGTTTGAATCTCATCATTAGTTGTGTTTTGAAGAATTTGTAATGAAAAAATTATGTTGTTCAATTTAATTTAGCAGAGTGTGATGACTGTCAGAAAATTATGATCTGAAATTTTTAAAATTAAAAAATTGTAATGCTCATTGTAATTTTTTAATAATACTTTCTTTTATAATAATTTCATCACTATCTTTTCATATCGTTACAATTGTCTCAAACAGACTCTTACTGCTCCGCTCAATTAGAGAATATGAGGGTCGAAAAGTTTGAATAAATAGTTCATTTTTTTGTTATATAAAAGTTAGATGATAATAAAATAGAAATTATAAAATTTGTGATAGTTTGTGATGACTAATGATAGGAGTTAGTTGCAGACACCTAGATATTGCTCATAGCTCTTCTTCTTTAATGTTGAAAATGAGGTTTTATTTTTAAAATTTAGAGGGGGACATTGTTGTTAATTTAGTTAAAAATCTCAAGACACACTTGGATGGTCCATGTAGATTCTTTTGATCCTTAAACATTAGAGGTCAAATAATTTTGAATTTAACTTTGAAAGATTTCATTAATTATGCTTCATCTAGATCTGTGCTTGATCATTAAGATTATATGTCAAAAGTATGATAATTGCAAGAAATTTATGAGCTTTTAATTTACTTAATCAGAATTTAACCAATCCTGATAGGTGCAAATTAAAATGCTTTTAACTATTTTGTTAATCTACTTAACAAGCCTTTTGCCAATGAGAATATTTCAGGCTGATTTAATTATTAATTAAATTTATTCAGTTGATTGATCTTATTTTGCTGAAACCTTTATGAATTGCATAAAATAAAATCAATATATTCATATTAAAAAAATTGTGCATAAAATGAAAATTTATTTATTTTTTCTTTTTAATATAAATTGATTAATATTTACATATTTTGCAATGTCATGGTTATATCTAATGGGATTGCGTAAATGCAAACTAATATTACGGTTGAGCCATTTGGAGGAAGTGATAGTGATATGTTGGCTCCTCCGTCAGGTCTACGATTTTCTCTGAGTCTTGCTAGGTCAACTTTTGCATATTATATATATATATATATAAAATTTTAAAGTTAGGTGCATAATATTTATCTTTGCTCAAAAAATAATAATAATAAAATAAAATAAAAAATTATTGTTATTATTAATTTTAAAAATGATAATTGAATCCAAAAATCGATAATATTGTCACAATTCTCAATAATCAAAACCTTATGATAAGATATTAATATTCTTTTTAAAGATTTAATTATAAAATTAATTACTATATTAATTATGTTGAAAATATTCAGAATATTTTGGAGATGGTTGTTTATCACACCAATCTATGATTAGAACCCTGATTTTAACTCTGGTTAATTGAATTGTAACTCTATGCTAAAAAAATCACATGCCAATCACTAAATTCTTAAACATTTATACATAAAACAAATCATTATATTTACTCACATAATATCATAATACCTAAATAAAATACTAAATACCAATAATATTAACTTTCTAGAAAATGACTTCTTAATGTATTTTAATATCATTTAAACACTAAAATATCATACAATCAAATACAAAATTTAAAATATTAATATCGACATACAATAATAATTGCATATGGATATCCACCTTGAAAAAAAATAAAAATTAAAAACAATAATCTTCTCACTTAAAATCCATTAGTCTGAAGAAAACTTCAAAAGATTAATGAAGTTTGATTGTAGCTTTGAAATGGTAAATGAAAGAGAAATTAAAAATAATATATATATATATAATTTGAAACAGATTTTATTAATTTTATTGATGTTTAAAATAAATGGGTGCCATTTGGCATCAAGAAAAAAGTTATGTTATTTATTATAATAATTAAAACATTGATTAATAAATTTAAATTGAAGACAAAAGGTTGTTTCCACATAACCTAATACCAAGTAAACAATAGGAAGAGTGTCTCCATCATCAAAGAAGATGCTATTTCATTAATTTAGTCCATTTATATTTTTTTAGTCTTTTTAGATTACAAATCTTGGTGTACAAATCAATACCTAGCAGTATTCTTGACTGGTTATTTCTTAATTTAATAGAAATTTGCTTAAAAGATATACATTTGTATTCATCTAGGTCAAATTAATTAAATTATTATAAGAAAAATGTGTTAGATATAAGAAATCATTGTTTATGAATAAATTCGATCATTTTCTAAATCACATAGATAGAACTTGATAATGTTAAGGTTGATTAGAAGCTTCGGTTGCGCAAATTCACATCTTGAACGAGCCACATGAATTAGGTTTAACTCATTCCTTTGGGCTAACTTACGAGTTCAATATGAGCATTTGTCTAAAAGAACTCAATTAACTTGTTTAAGTTAACAGCTCTCGCTAGAAGAACTCGTCGATGATATTCACTCATGATTTAGAACTCATTTGTGATTCCACAACTTTAGAGCTAACTTCATGCCTAATCGCCTATCATTGAAATAGCTACAATGGGTTGAACAAAATGTTTTTGCCCTTCCTTTTAGCTCGATTTGATTCACCTTCTATTGTTTGAAGGGATTCGATTGGGTTCTCAATGTAATAATTCCTTGAAAGCTTCTTAGAGAACAAATTTCTCTCTTTCTTCTTATCCCTTAACTTTTCCTTCTTCCTACCCTCTCATTAAGTGGCATTCAATTGTGTCCATAAGCATTGAAGTCATTTAACTCTAGGGGTGCTACTATGACTTCTCAAGACAAGCCCTTGCCTAACAAAACACGAGGTCTAGTCGACAAATACTTTCTTGATTCATATCATGAAGAATGCTATCATCGAAATACAAGATGTCAATGTTGGATTTGTACATTACAATTCATTAATGCCCAAACTTCATCGAAGAAATCTCCGGCACTTACGAATACATTACAAGAGTCTAGTGAATGATTCCAATATTTTATCACTTATCTTTGATGAGAGATGTTAGACTAACAAAAAATAGAACCTATTATTGCTCAAGTGACAATCATTAAAAGCCTTCACAAACATCTATTTTTGCTATATTATCACTTAAACACAACTGAATCATTGGAGTCGGCCAATAATCACATTAACACGAAAAGTAAAATCACAATATCACTTAACATTGACTTCTAAGCCCTTTTCATTTTAAATATGCTTGAAATTCAAAGCATCATCATAATCAACAGAACAAGTTAGACCAACTTCGACATAAAATAGTCATTAAGATGCAATGATGCATCATCCAAGATTGGGTCTAAATATGGATTTCACAGTTTTGAATGAAAAAATAAATAAATAAATCAACAGCTTTTAGAATACTTGATTATTGCTATGGTTGGCACTGCAATATAATCAATTCAATTCAATTTAACATTTCCATATTCAAACTCAGTATTTAAAAGTTTCTAAATGCAAAAATAAGAATAAAAAACAGTGTTAAAGCACCTTTTATACAAATCATTTCTTGATGAATCTGAAAAAAATCATTGAATTTACTTTAAAAGCAGTGCAATACAAACTCATGGTTAGTGTGTTGAGCGATTTGAGCGAGCCATAGTCGACCAAATCGAAAGAAAATGGATACCGGCTCGAACTGGCTCAGTTTTGAGTTCGAGCCGAGTCGGATCGAATCGAGCTCGATCATCGGCTGAAACGAGCGGTTCAAATCCAAACGAACCGCTCGAATGCAAACCCGGCTTGTTCTCGAAAAAAACGGCTCGGGTCGTTCGCTCGTTAGAATTAATCTCGCCGTCATTCGGACGGCGATTTGTTTTCGCTTGCGGCCCGAGCCGAGCGGGCGCGAGGCCGTTCATTGGCTTCGCGAGCAACGGGTTCGGCTCGAAGTCGGCTCGAAATGAATTCGAGCCACATTTCTGGCTCGAAAATCGACTCGTTTGCTTCTAGTCGAACTCGATTCGAGCCCAAGTTCGAGTCGACTTTCGAGCGAGCCACGATCTTCGGGCTAATTTCTCAGCCCTACTCATGGTATACAATAAAAACATAGATATAAGCAATGATAAACAGTTGCCAAATGGGGTTTTAATACGAATGGTGTAAGGCGGCCTATCGTCAGGCCACCTAATTAATGACAGGAGCTGTGTGATTATCTTTAAGAAAGTCACCACAAACTATATTATGACGAAAAAATAAAACAAATATAAATAGGCAGAAACTATATTTTTTTTCTCATTTAGATGCTCCGAAGATAATCATCTAATTTAAGAGTCAACTAACTTCTATCATTATTTTTCCACTTGGAAAACTACATTAATCATAATTTTAATCCAAAGAAGCGATACAAACCAAGTGAATGCATTAGACAAAAAGTTTCTGATAAAGCAAGAAAATAATAATAAACTTATAAAAGGTCTAAATTATAAATTTTTTCTCAAGTATGTGGCCCCAAAGGGAAATTTTAATGGGCTATTTACATACATAGCACACAATTCATATATATTTACATATCTAATACTCTAATATAAATATTTATATATATATCACCTAAATATTTATTATTATAACAAAAATAACACTTTTCTTAATTTACCTTTTGAAGTAAAATTTACGTTTTGAAGTATAGGAAAGGTGCTATATTTGTAAATATCAAAATTTAGGTGTTAGATATGTAAATGCATGAGAATTGTGTGTTTTAATTTGTGAAGCTCAATTTCATAGAATATTGAGATGACAAGTGGATTTTATTTTTAGGGACTTGAAGTCATCTTCAGTTTTCTTATCTCTGTATAATTGTAGTATAATAACATAATAATTTAATGAGGGGATGAGCTTATAACAATCACAAATCACAAAATAATGTACAGTCAACGGAAGAAAGATTAAAATAAATAAACTAAGTATGAACAAATGCATCAGATAAAAGATCAGTACCTTTGATACCTTCTCCACAGACTCCATTACAGCAAGAAGAATTGAGTGCTGATGCAAAGCATATTGGTCAGAAGTTGCAATATGACTAATAAAGATGTAAAATTATGCAAAAGAAATCTGGTCAAAGAAACTCAATATGTGCCCATCATGATGAGAGCAGCATTCACTACAGCTGCGTTACAGACAATATTCAATTAGTAACTTAAGCCACCATCTTTTTGAAGAAAAAAAATAGGATAGAAAGAAAGAAAGACATTAAATAGTTTTAGATATAGGTCTCGGGCTTAGTTATGGCCTTTCCGAAATGATAAATTAGACATATTCAATAAACCAGTTTTTACTGATTCCAATGCCAATTTGTCTTCATTCTGTAATGATTCTTTCTATATAGTTTCTATGCGGCAAATATGAACAAGAGGGTGACAGTTCAGTCTATATAGTTTCTCTGTCTTCATTCTGTAATGATTCCAATGTCAATTTACTTGGTAGCGAGAGAAGTGGAGCTTCCAATTATTAAAAGTACTTCTAGGGCAGCAGCTTTCTGATTGATTTTCAAAAAGTTTATGATAAAAAAGTTATTTTTGAGAATTAAAGTTATTAAAGTGTGATACTTGTCATAAAAATGTTTTTATTTTTTAAAAAATATTTGTAACACCCATTATAATTTTTTAAAAGTTTGTTTTCTTCATAACAACTTTATAACTAGTTATATTTTGGGAGAGTGGTGCGGAACGCACCACTGCATTGTTTGGGTACTACAATCTAGTTGTATTTTGACTGTGTTTTGAGATCTATAATGTAAAAGCTGCATTTTTAACTTAATATGACTACCTACAGTGATGGCTAGAAAGCTGCTATTTAAGTTTTGTCAAATAAAAAAATTTGTATATTCATCACGTCTTTATACAATAACTTCTTCTGCAGCAATTTCATCATTATTTTTTTATATAGCTATAACTGTCCCAAATAGACCCTAGGTCTCTTTTATTTTACCTAATGACGTGTTTTAACATTAGGACTTTGTGAAAGCCAGACATTTCATTATAAACAAATAAACTGCGATCTTATTCACACTTAACAAGTATAAAAAAAAAATTATAATTCTTACCAAAAAATTGTAAGGATACATCATTAGTGACCATTTGGAATGATTGCAGCTGTTAATAAAATTGGGGTTCATTTTTCCCAATTTTATTTTGTAAATTATTATCACTCTTTTATTTCGCTTAAACTATTATTGTTATTTTTCAAGAATTTTTTGCGATGATAAGCTTTTCAAAATTAAATCTGCTAGATTGTGCTGCTCATAAAAAAAAAGTTAAGTACAAATCCAACTTTTATTCTAAAAAATATACACTTTATGAAATTTTCGTGAGAAAAATAGAATTTATTTATTTTTAACTGTTACATATTAGAGGCTTTCATTCTATAAATAAATAAAAGACATCATCTTTTTATAACTAATTTATCTAATAATTTTGATTGTAAAATGTTCATTCCAAATATATATATATATATATATTCTAAAAAGAAATAAACAAAATTAATTCAAATAGAAAAGTAATTATAATCTATACAACTATTAAAAAAATAAAAAAATCTCTTAAATTTCACCAAATGTTATAAGGTGATATGATCTTAATTCAAGTTAAGCAAAGCTTGTTAACTTAAATTTGTGTTTAAATTAAATTCACTTCAATCTGAGCATTGAATAGACTAATTAAATCTTTAAAATTATTAATGTCAAATCTAAGTTACTACTAATTAATCTATATGTATAATAATATTTAATCCGTAATTAATTCCATCTGAGCATTGAATAGACTAATTAAATCTTTAAAATCCATATTAACTCCAGTTACTTTCTAATGAACCTTTTTAACTTGTTTTACAAAATTTCCTAAACCCTAAATTTATAAACTCCTGCCATTATCTAAACAATCCCCAGAGTTCCAAGAAACCTAATGGTCAAACAGTGGCTACTTGCAAGGATTTCAAGCTTCAAAGCACTACTAATTTTGATTGTGAATAATACAACGTGATATGCATAAAGAAACAGATCCTAACAGTTATCATACATTAAAGAAGAAGGAAGAGCTTGTCCTGAACTGGCACTGTTGATTTATTCATAAACTTTGATTGAAGATATTATATATGCCCAGGAAAAAAGACTAAGCAAGAGGAATAAAATCAAGCACTATTTAGTTTTTACCTGAGCACCACCACAAATTGAGTGAAAAGGAATTTAAAAATTTTAAAAATTGTCTGCTGTCCGCAGCCAGCTAGTGTTGTTCTGGAAAAACAAAAGAGTAAAGAAAAGAGAGAGACATGTAAAGATAGGACTCTCAGTAGATAGCATCCACAACCTGCTTCTTTAGAATACTTAATATAACTACAATTGAATTGCTGGGATAGAAGTGCAAGAAATCCATGCTCTCCTGGCACTCTTATTTTATTTGTCAGAAGCACTGGATTATATCTATTTTGCTATGCATTGTTATGTACAGAAAATTTATTCTTTAATGTCTGGTATAACTTGCTGGAAAATGTAGAATAGTTTCTCGGCGGGATGCTCGGATAACTAAACTAGTGAGTGAGCTTGAAGGCAAAGAAAATGATTCTCACCTCCCAAACAAGCACACCCCTTGGTGGTCGCTTAGAGTTTAGGGTTTAGATGAAGGGCGTTTTAGAGATATACAGAGTCATGTTGTCTTTGAGGACCATGCTAGACCGAAATGGCCCCATCGATTGAGGGTATTTTGATCCTCTGGTCAATCAAATAGGGGAGAATCATGCGACATTGTCCTTAAAGATTGTGTCAGACCATCATACCTTTGGCAAGATAATGGGCAAATCAAAAAAGCATAGAGAATCGCATGGTTGAATCTATGCATATGACTATGAGATTCATGCCAATGATGATCTAAATTAGAAGGTCAGATTCATATCAAACTTCCAAGATCATTGTTGTTCGAATTATGTTTCAAGTTTCAACATTGCCAGTTTAAAGTCTGAATGATGGAGCTAAAAGAAACACTGTCTAATTCATTTGAGCATGAATCTTGATATCCTTGATCGAACAGTAAGAACTAATCTGAATCTATATGTATATTTTTTAAGATCACATCAATTTAATCCACAATAATACGCAGTCATACATGCAGCCAAATGAATATCGCTCTATATGTGTTTGGTTCATGCCATAAAATCTCCCCCTGCTACAGACAACAGAAAAAAAACAGATTCAATACCTTCACTACAGACAACAAGAAATAGATTCAATGCGTGCCAATATCGTGATCATTCACAACTATTTTAAATTTCTATGTGGCCTTAGTTTTAGTCTCTAACTTCAACCTGGGTTTCGTCCATTCTCTGGGCATGTGTTGGCTCGCATGGTGTTTGTTTGCCAAAGGACAGTTGATGAAACCAAGAAACCAAAAAAAACAGCAAAGAAGAAGACACATGAAGCACATCAACTATATGCTTGATTTCAGGTAGGCAATCAACCACGGTCTGCTCTTAAGTGAGCTAATCAACAGTGTGCACAAGAGATATTGGATGCACCAGCAATGGTCCTGGCTGATGTCTATTTAAGATAAAATAACTGAAAATAAATTTAGAAAGATTATAACAACAACAACAACAAGCCTTAATCCCACTAGGTGGGGTCGGCTACATGAATCCTTCGTCTCCATTGTGTCCTATTATGTGTCAAATTCTCATTTAATTCAAGATACTCAAGATCATTTTTATACATCTTAACCAAGTTTTTAGGTCTACCTCTACCTTTCTTAACATAGCGAAAATCTAACGATCTACTCTCCTAATCGTCATCTGGACGGCCGACGCTTTACGTGCAAACCATCTAAGCTTAATTCTCCTAATCTTACCACTAGAGCTACTCCAACTTTTTCCCAACATACTCATTTTGCATTCTATCTCTAAGAGTAGCCATCCACCTGAGCATCCTCATCTCTGTAACACTTACCTTAGTCTTATGCTTCTTTATTGGCCAACAGCACCATAAGTCATCATTGTCTTACCACCATCTTATAAAATTTTCCCTTAAGTTTAAGTGGAACTTTTCTATCACATAAATTTGGAAAGATTAAACTTACAAAAATCACATGGATTGAGAAAGAATATAACTCATGTTTCTGGGTAAGATAAATAAAAATATAAAATGGCAGAATAAAATGGGTGAAGATATTCTAATCAAATTTTAAGTCAAAATAGATTTTAAAACCCTTGAATTCTACTTTGAGATGAATGAGTACAATATAAAATTTGATTGACTGATCATGTATTGTGATCATCTCAAAGAAAATCATTCCAATAGTTTTAAAGAAAAAATAAAGATTAGAATATACTAATAAAAATATAAGTAAGAAGGAATCTCAAAATCATTGGATTTATTTTGAGATAAGCCCAACACAACTTTTTTGGTTGATTACCAATATATTACAATTATTTAAAGACAAATCCAATAGCTTTGAAATACACTTTGACCAAATTTTGAATATAATATTCAGGTCCAATTTTTTTCTAATTTAAAACTCATCCTAACCCAATTTTTCTACAAAACTACTAATCAAGAAATATCACAGAAGATATTCTTACTAATAGCAAAACAGCTATGTTATTAAACAAGGACAAACCTAGCGTTAGAAAGCTGAGATCAACATGAGTTGTTCTCATATGGCCAGTCTCTTCCCTTTGTGTATCTGACCCTAAATAGAAAAGCTTCCTTAATGGATGGCTTCTCACTTGTTTGACCAAACTCAAGTGTAGGGGTGTCAAAATTGACTTGTCGTGTACTTAACCAAAAAAATTCAAATTTGGATTGACCTGATTAACTTTCGAGTTGAGTTCAGATCCAAGAATTTGATCCATTTAATTTTTAAGATCATGTAGGTTGACCCGCTAATCTAAAATTGACTTAGATTTAATAGATTAACTTGAATTTGACCTGATTTGACATGCAAATTGACTTAATATGCAAACTTGAGATTGACCTAAATTTGACCTAATTTTGACTTGTAAACTCGAATTTGACACAATTTTAACCCAAATTTGACCTAAAATGTACGTCCAAATAGGTCGCCCGAGTTATGTTCAAGTTAATCAAGTTGAAAGCAAATCAAGTTCAAGTTGATGTTTTTGACCTATTTAATAAACGTGACAAGTTAATACTTTTGATCTGCCAAACAACCAACATTCAAACCCTCTAGCCCATGTAAAGACCAACAAGAAATTAATGCAAATAGTCTTATCTTGTGTTACAGACAATCCATTTTTGTGATTTAAAACTATAATCTTTATATCACACACTATGACTAGCCTTATCAGTTTAATGGAGCAACCTAATCATAAAGCCTTCCCCATAGTAAAGCAAGGAAATAACAATGGAAAATGGCAATGCCTCCCACATATATAGAGTTAACGCATTTTCGATATTTAATCATATAAATATTTAAAATTGTGCAATTTGACACACAATTGCATGGGCGCTCAATTGTTTGAAGCATACCTTGGGGCACTACTAGTGAGGCATATGCCTCTATTTCATAATTTGCATTAAAGTTTTGGAGGATGATGATGATGACTTGGTTATTATTGATGTGCCCTTGAATGGCAAATAATTTGTAGATGAAAATGAATTTCCACCATCACAATAACAAAAGAAGACATCAATGTCTATTTCAAATATGAAGGAACAAAAATAATATAAGTTGAAAAGAAAGCAACAAAAAATTGGGATAATTATATACATAGCACTCAAAATATAACTATTTATAAAACTAGCACCTTCTTACTTTAATTTTTCAACTTCTAATGCAAATATCAAAATTCACATTAAAACTCTAACCCATATTTTTCGCTTTGTTAAATTCCCAATGGTTTGATCGTAGTACATATAAATACATGGATTCATTAGTTAAAAAAATAAAATGACTGCTAATTCCATAAATAAATGAGTTTTTGGTGGGGGTGCTAGGTATGTGATTATCTAAAAAAATAAATTAAAAATTTATACAATATAAATTATAAACATTATTTTCAAATTTAAATAATATTTTTATTGAACTTTATTGATTTAAAAAGAAGATGATGATGAAGATTGGAAGAGCGATGATGCAAATGATAATAAAGGAGGTAAGAAAACAATTAACTCTGATGGTAATTCCAATGAAGATCAAATTTAAAAAGTTTTTTTTAATGTTACTATTGATTCATAAGAAGGATTGCACTCAAAGGATTTATTTTATAGATTTTAATTGTGGAGAAATGATACTGGAAATATATTAACTTGGAGGATAGAGGAAGGACTACTCACAGCAAATTGCATCAATTTCCCAAATCCATGGCCCGTTCAAGCTTCCCATCGCCATCACAGCAACTACCCCACCTTTAAAACAACTAAAAAACTCCAACGTTCTCAAAAGATTCCACCTTCATCTTTCACCTATAAAAACCCCTAAAATTTAACAATCTCTGAAACCTTACCTCAACATTCACATTTTTCCATCACCGCCACCATCTTATGGAGTGGTTAGAAGACTCTATTTTCCTCCCACCATTCCTCGACGATACTTACACCCTCACCGAAGACATCGTCCCCTATGACTGGTGGCCTCAGGCCCAAAATCAAATCCAATCCCCAGCCATTGACGCCGTAGCTTCCCCCACAACCGTCAGTCCCCAACAAATCACACCCAAAACAGAATCACCCAAAAAACGAAAACTTCAATCAAACCCAACCGCCACTCAGCGTCGAAGAACAGGCAACGAAGGGCACAGCGAGAAGAAGACTCACGGAGGCGTTGCCGGCGGGAGCAGAGAGGCACGATGGGCTGAACAGCTTCTCAATCCCTTAGCCTCCGCTATCGAATCGGGAAACGTCTCCCGCGCCCAGCATCTCCTCTACGTCCTGCAAGAGCTTGCCTCCCCAACTGGAGACCCCAACCACCGGCTCGCTTTCTACGGGCTGCAAGCTCTAACCCGCCGCCTCACCGGGGGCTACACTGCCACGGAGCCAAAGGGATTCCGTTCGGCATTAATAAAGTTCCACGAGGTGAGCCCGTGGTTCGCCCTTCCCAACTGCCTCGCGAACGCGGCGATCGTGTTGGCGTCGGCGGGTGGAAAAAGACTGCACGTGGTGGACGCGGGGGTTTCGCATGGGGTGCAGTGGCCGACGATGCTGGAAGCACTAACACGGCGGCCCGGCGGGCCGCCGTCGATGGTAAAACTGACAGTGGTGGATGCCGGATCGGGCGGGCCGTTCGGGTCGGCGCCGGAAGGGTACGATTTCGGGCCGCAGTTGATGAGGTATGCGAAGTCGATCGATGTGGATTTGATAGTGGAGAGAGGGGAGATGATAGGGAGGAGACGGGGAGGGGATGAGGAGAGAGAGTGGTAGTGTGTGCACAGTTAGGGCAGGAGAAACAGGGTGAGCTTTGAGAGCAGTGAGGAGATGGAACCAGATTTAGTGGAGTGAAGACAAGGAAGAGAGAGGATGGTTCAGGGAGGGAATGATGTGGAGATTTTAAAGTCAACAAACGCAACGTTAGGAAAGAAATGTGAAGAAAGGAGAAATAGTGAGCGAAACTTCTGGTTCTGAAGAGAGAGAAAGGTGAAGGAGAATGGAAGGAAGATGGAGGGTTTGGGGTTCAGGGAGGAGGAATTTACCGAGGAGGTGTTGGAAGCTGGGAGAGTTCTGTTGAGAAAGTATGATGGAAATTGGGAGATGACATGTGGGAGGGGAGGAGGGGTCGGGTTGTGGTGGAAAGGGCAGGCGGTTTCGTTCTGCTCGCTGTGGAAGCCGGTGCGGCACAAGGCGACAACGGCGGCGGCAGCTGGTTATGGTATTTCCTTTAGGCATTATTAGTTCTTGTTTGTGCATCTTAGGAAGGAGTGAGGAGTGAGGAAACTTCTTCGTCATGTACAGGAAGAGGAGGAAGAGCTTCTCCCTGATTCACCGTAGTCATTACTTGTACAAGGTAGAAGAAAAAGAAGAAGAAGGTCGCTTGAGCAGCCAGACACCATGGTCGCGGTTGCAGGTTTTGTGGATTTGTATCTTATCAGAGCCTTTTTTTTTTTTTTTTTTGCAATGGGTGTTCAGGATTTGAAAGAGAGGATCTCTGAAAGGGCTCTCCTTGTTTTGAAAAAATTGAATGAATTGATTTGAAGATTATTTCCATCACACTGTTTTCATTAAGGAACAATGGAGTGAATTTGATTGAAGAGAAATTGATTTCTTTTTTAATCATAGGATTTGAGTCTACTAAACAATTTATTGAATTCTCTTTATATATATATATATATATATATATATATATATATATATATATATATATATCATATAATTTTATGTATTTATATATCTAATATATAATAATTTATAAATATAATAATTTTTTAATAAATTAAAAAGATTTTTATCTAAATAAAAATTACAAAAGATATTGATAGTAATGTATAGGGATGTAATGTCGTAGGCAGAAATGAAGTACTTATCGGATTGGACTCTTGGATAAATTATAAGTTGTTCATGTTAAAAGTTCGAGAGCTTTATGGATGTTGAGCTTGGTTTCTTAATTTTATCTATATTCAATTGCTTGCTTGTTTGAAATAAATGAACAATTATATAATCGAGTTAATGAATAAGCTTTAAATGAGTTCTAAAATTTTCTCTAATTTTTTGATTAGATTCTTAAATCTCATATAATGAATCATGATCTAAGTTCTCCACAATATAAAATCTAGATTTTAAAGTAAATAAATCATGAAAAATTCTATAAGGGGTAAAAAACTAAAATACATAAAATCAGAATTTAAAATTTTATGATGCATATAAATTTATAAATGAAGATGACACACAATCGGTCGTTTTAAAATATAAAGCACTATCGATTATTGTTTAAAATAAATGTGACTTTTAAAAAAAGAAGTGTACGCTTTTTTTATAAAAAAATAAAAGCAATAACAAAAAAAATATAAAATGGATAATTAAATTTGTGTAACATCTTATTGTTGCTCACAAATTACATCAATTTCTCTCTAAAACAAGACCTGACAAAAAAATTAATAAATAACTTTATTTGAAGAAAAAAAACTCAAAATAAAAGAGTGCATACTGGATATAAAGCGTTATATATGGAACAACTATCAATCTCAAAATAGAAAAATGCTTCAAATTCATAAGAGTGAAAATATATTCTTATTTTTTCAAAAAAATGGTTAACAGAAAACTATTCATAATGATTCAAAAACATTCATTGTTATTAAAACTTGATAATAGTTATTCCAAAAATATACAATCATTCATATATTTAGTGGATTAATAACATGATATTCTTTACATTGAATGGTTGCAACATAAATTTTATAATATCACCTCTTAAGAAAGATTAATGATTTTGATGTCTTCTTTATCCTGTTAAATAAAAGCGAATTAACATAACTCTTTTCTATAAATATATTATCAACTTAAAATAAAATGAACAACATACCATTGATTTTTTCCTAATCTCATAATAATTTCTAAACCAATCACTTCCACACATAAGAACTTGAGATCTTTGTACTTAAGGATGAAGCGATATGTATCTCTTCGGCGCCGACGAAAGTATCCATTCTAATGCAACAGTAGTAATAGGTATTGATAGCATATCACAAGTCATTTTAGATAGTATTGGAAATTTTAATTTGTTTGCTTTCCACCACTCTAAAACATCAATTTGGTAATGGTCATTACTCTTATCAGGAATATGAACAACATCTTCTAAGTAAATATCAAGTTCAGATTTTACATACTCATTGGCATCACTCCTAAGATAATTTTCAAAGATTTCTCTTCCAGTCTCAAAAGACTTGCCTCTTAAAAGTGAAAGCGAGTGTTACATAAAGTGACTAACAACTTTTCATTCAAAGTTGTATTTCTATGATATTTGAAGCATGAGCATTTGCATAATCATTATGCAATAGTTGTAGTGACTCACGAATAGTTTGTAACATGCTTGGATTGATTGGAGAATAAATTTTAGAAAATGCAAAGTTACCTAACTTCATCTTATTTCTGATCAAATCGCAATAAAATTTAGCAAGTTACATTCTCCCAATATTTGTCAAATTTCTCTTTTATGTTCAAGGCCATCAATCTCATATAATCACCATTTATAGAAACTTCATCCAACACATCCTTGATTCTCCAAAGATCGGAAAGAAATAGATTTGAAGTTGGATACTCCGTTCCTACAAATAAAGTTTGCATACTTACAAAATAAAAAAAAATGTAATGATAGATAAATGAAAGAAGATATTTAATGTAACCTGAAATTATATTTGTAACTTGATTAAATAAACCCAAAAATGAGCAAACATCTTCAGCTTTATTCCAATCTTCTTCACATGGGAAATATGTGTAAGATGGATCTCTATCTTGATAGCGAGGAAATACTTCTCTAAACTCCAAGGCACATGACATATGTTTCATTCCATCTAGTGCAACAATCAAGTATTAGCCTCTTGTTAGGAAGTTTAAGTTGCTTTGAAATTTCTTGAAACGATTTAATCTTGTAGTGGAAGTATATATTTCACACTTTCTCTTATATTATAGATAATATGGCTTATCATAGAAAGACCATCTTACACTATGAGATTTAATATGTGTGCACAACATCATACATGAAATAATTTCCCATTCAATGGAAGCTTCTTTTGAAAGTTTATGCTATCACGCAAAAGGCCAACTGCTTTGTCATTATATGAAGCATTATCCACTATCACACTAAAAACTTTGCCTTCAATTTCCCACTCTTTCAAACATTTATAAATAGCATCATGAATATCATATGCTCTATGTGGTGGATTAACATCAATGAAATTTAAAACCCTCTTTTATAGGCACCACTCTTTATGAACAAAATGCCCTGTGATAACCATATATTGAATTTTTTGTCCGGACTTCCATAAGTCAGTTGTTATGCTTATCATCCCTATTGAACTTAACAAACTTTTCAATCGTTTCTTCTCAATTTCATAACTACTGATACAATCTTGCTTTGCCATTGCACGTGAAATTTTCTCATATTATGGACTAGAAGCCTTCATCAAAATATTAAATACTTCATACTCTGTAAAAGTGAAAGGAAACTCATGCACCATGATCATATGAGATGTAATCTCTCTAATTTTAGCATGATCATACTTCCAAGTTTGCACGCTACTCTCTCCTATTAGATGTAAATGTTGATTTTCCCATAGTGATAAGTAGTTGTCCCTTTCTAAAATTTTTGGACAAGTTTGAAGATGCCTTTTATATTATGTTGTTCGTCATCCTTATTTTTATTCATGTATAACTTGATGATTACATTACACTTTCTCTTTTTTTCTTTACAATAGTAAAGTCTTTCCAAACATCGAAGTTCTCTTTCTTTTCCTCTTTTCAAAAGGGTTTTCTTGAATATCATCGATAACAAGATCTTCACTTCTTTCTGGCACTTATAATAACATTAACATTCTTGAGTCTTATTCATGATTTCAACACTAGATAAAAGGAAAAATAATGATCACTCCAAAAAAAAGTCTACTACAACATTATTAAATTAAAACATTTAATAAAAAAATATATAAAGGATAAAAAATGTTATAGGCTCATATAAAAAATATTTTATTAGTGCCATCATAGGATGAGAGATATTAGGCTTGAATCTTCCAAACCCTAAACTAAAAGAAGAGGTCGGAAAATGTTGAAAATAACACTCAACTTAACTAAGATCTACAATAGTAGCCAAATTTGATATATATATATATATATACAAACAAGCTATAATCCAAATTAAAATAAACCCCAATCTGAAGAATATCAAAGACCAAATAGAGCTCACATCAACTAAGTTGCACTAAATGAAAAAAAGATATAATCATTGCCTTTAAAAAAATCTATCTTTGGGTTGCCACTTTAGTGGCCTTCAATGAAAGATAGACATTAAATTTAATAAAATGGGAGGGATCCATAACTTTTATTCACTTCCATCAATGTCTCCATAACTCTTTTTAACAAATAACTAAAATTGAAATCCTCAAATAGAATATTTTTTGACATAAGTCAAACACAAAATATCCATATTTGAGTTAACAAATACATGAGAACAACTACCAATAGGCAACAAAATAATAAATCAAAATCAAAGAGAATCAGAAGAAGCTTACATCATAATATTATGACACTAGCATAGAATCAAGTGGTATTACTAATATTCCTTGGTGCATTATAAAAATAAAGAAGGTATGAAGCTAATTGGGAATCACACTCATAAAAGCGGACAAAAAAAAAAGTGAAATAGTAGTTAAAAATGAAACCCCTCAACTATATGAGTGGCTAGATTATTATAGAAAATGACTATTATGATAGAGTTCCCGATGGATATTTAAGATCACATGTAATGTCGGCACTCAGAAGAAGAACAAGCCTAGAATCGATCAATGCATATGCATAAGAACTCTATTATCAACGACAAGCATATCAACAAGTGAGAGCATTAGCATACAAGTAGACATGTGATAGAGCATTAGCACACAAGTAGACAGGTGATAGCACAAAATTATTTAATGTCATACCTAAGATGACCAAAGATTGAACGAGAGAGAGA